>OY728158.1:674609137-675859137 GCA_963277665.1 Viscum album | reverse complement strand
AAATGAAAATGATGAGTTAGTTCTTGTGAGAGTAAAAAATAGATGGAGAGTGTGTATTGATTATAGGAAACTAAATCAAACCACTCGTAAGGACCATTTTCCCCTCCCATTCATTGACCAGATGCTTGAGAGACTTGCAGGTAGGACACATTATTGCTTCTTGGATGGTTTCTTGGGTTATTTTATGGTTCCCATTGCAGTAAAGGACCAGGAGAAGATGACTTTCACTTGCCCCTTCGGCACATTTTCCTACAAGAGGATTCCATTTGGACTTTGCAATTCCCCAGGTACCTTCCAGAGATGCATGGTGAGTATTGTTTTTCAGATTTCATTGAGACGTGCATGGAAATATTTATGGATGATTTTACAGTGTATGGTTCTTCATTTGATGAATGTCTATGTAGTTTGGAAAAGGTTTTGAATCATTGTATTGAGAAGAATCTGGTCTTGAACTTTGAAAAGTGTAATTTCATGGTAGATCATGGCATTGTCTTAGGTCATGTAGTGTCAAAGCATGGCATTGAAGTTGATAGATCTAAGGTAGACATAATTTCATCCTTGCCATATCCTACATGTGTGCATGATGTTCGATCTTTCCTAGGTCATGCAGGATTTTATCGGCGCTTCATCAAAGACTTTAGTAAATTCCTCTTCCTATGTCACGATTACTTCAAAAGGATTCTGATTTTGTTTTTGATGATTCATGCAGGGTATCATTTGATGAGCTGAAGAAGTGCCTGACCAATCCACCAATCATATAGCCCCCACGGTGGGACCATCCTTTTGAGCTTATGTGTGACGCCTCCAACATCGTGGTTGGAGCGGTCTTATCTCAGAGGGTGGAGGGACGTTCACATGTGATCGCCTATGCATCGAGGACACTAGATTCATCCCAATCAAACTACACTACCACAGAAAATGAGTTTCTTGTAGTCATATTTGCTTTAGATAAATTCCGTTCATATTTATTGGGCTCTAAAGTAGTTGTTTTTTCTAACCATGAAGCTTTGAGGTACCTCCTAAAGAATCCAGATGCAAAGCCCAGGCTGATTCGATGGATGCTCCTTCTTCAGGAATTTGATATTGAGATAAAGGACAAGAAGGGTTCAGAGAATTTGGTGGCAGACCACATGAGTAGGCTTACTCACACACTAGAGGACGACACCTTGGAGCAGGTACCACTTCGGGACACTTTCCCTGATGAACATCTTTATTCCATCTCAGGTATGCATCCTTGGTATACTGATTTAGTAAACTACCTTGTTTCATCCGAAATCCCTGAAAATTTAAAGAAACATCAAGTCCAAAAATTGAAAAGTGAGTCTAGGTTTTATGTTTGGGATGATCCTTACCTATGGCGCATGTACAGTGACCAAGTAATTAGGAGGTGTGTTCCTGATCATGAGTTTGAGTCTGTCCTACATTTTTGTCATACACTTGCCTGTGGTGGACACTTTGCACCCCAACGGACAGCTATGAAAGTCTTAGACTCTGGATTGTATTGGCCTAGTTTATTCCATGATGCCCATGTGTTTTGTAAGTCATGCTCTCGTTTCCAACACACTGGGAACATTTCTAGGAGACATGAGATGCCCCAAAAGCCCATACTATTTTGTGAGATTTTTGATGTATGGGGCATCGATTTTATGGGTCCTTTTCCTAGTTCCTTTGGGTTTTTGTATATTTTGGTTGCTGTTGATTATGTTAGAAAATGGGAGGAGGCTAAGGCTACCAGGATTGATGATTCTCATGTTGTTGTGGACTTTGTGAAAGCACAAATTTTCTGCAGGTTTGGAGTACCAAAGGCTATCATCAGTGATCAGGGGACACACTTCTGCAATCGTAATTTGGCTTCCCTCCTTCGGAAGTATGGGGTGACACATAAGACATCAACACCATACCACCCCCAAACAAATGGCCAGGACGAGGTTTCAAACAGGGAGTTGAAACAAATTTTGGAGAAGACTATGCAGCCAAATAGAAAGGATTGGAGCAAGCGCTTGGATTATGTGCTTTGGGATTATAGGACTGCATACAAGACTCCAATCGATATGTCCCTATTTCAGATTGTTTTTGGGAATTCATGTCATCTTCCTGTGGAGGTCGAGCATCGGGCATATTGGGCTATAAAGAAATGAAACATGGATTTGGCCCAAGCTGGAAGTCAAAGGAAGCTGTAAATTCAAGAGCTTGAAGAGATTAGATTGACATCATATGAGAACTCAAGGCTCTATAAGGAAAGATCAAAAGCATTCCATGAAAGGATGATCCAAAAGAGGGAGTTTCATGTGGGAGACAAAGTCCTTCTCTACAGTTCACGGCTGAAGCTGATGCCCGGTAAGTTGTGTTCCAGATGGTTAGGTCCTTATGTTGTATCTAATGTTTTTCTTTATGGTGCAGTGGAGATCACTCAAGAGGACACTGGAAGGAGCTTTACAGTCAATGGGAATCGGTTGAAGCAATACATTGAGGGATTCGCCACACATGCAGTTGATTCCATCACACTACATGTGGCCATCATCACTTGAGCATATTAGGTTGTTCCTAACCCTTTCACTTTTATATTATTTGTCCTATCTAATTATACATTTATTGTGCATGTATCATCTCATAGGTTCACATTGAGGACAATGCAATATTTTAAGTGTGGGGGAGGGGACAATAATTTAGGGTAGTTATTTAGGATTTTTAATTGTGTGTTTTGTGTGTTTTTAGTAAAATTTAAAATAAAAAAAAATCAAGTTTCTAAATCAGTTACAAGGGGAACAAATGAAAAATGTTTGTTTTAAAATTTCATCAGTAGCATGGTAAGCATGAGAAATAATTTATCATCAAGGGTTGATTTTTCTAAAAACTGATGTCGATGATATGAGTGGTTGTATCATTATAAAACCTCTTAGATTTTTCCACCAGTCATTGTGATGTTTTATCATGGTTATATTGTGTCATTTAATTCTCCACAGAATTTTTCACACAACCATTCCTTGTGAAATATTTCATACTCAATTGAAGGTATAGACATGTTATGTAAAAAAATTCAATGGTTTATCCACACATTCGTTTCTCTTCCGATTAGTTTCATTACTGTACCGAATTGGCCTATGCGTGTGGACCTGTTATCTGACTGTTGTACACCCTCAAAAAAAAAATAATACAAAAAAAAATAATAAAAAAAAAATAATACAAAAAAAAACAAAGAAAAATGGGTTGTGTCTTGGGTAGGTCAAAAACCACTCTTCCCCAGCCTTTGATCTCGTTATAACTATTACAATTAGTGTCGTGAGGAGATCAAACAAGGGTTGGGAGTTGAGTGTGATATTTTTCCCAAGTGCAACTTTCGAAAAAAAAATAAAGAGGGGAATACAACATATGGAGATATCTAGGTCGGGAGCATAAGGATTGACTTTCGGGAATGCTTAAGTGAGTGGGTCTTGAAACATGATTGCAAAGGAATGTAAAACAGTTTCAGTGGATTAAACCAAGTAATAAGAGTTGTTTTACTTGACTTGAATATGCTGAATAAAGGGTGGAGATATGAGCTTGAAATGGTTGACACACACACACGTGGGGAATTGATGGCATGGTAGACCCATAACATATTTCAACATGATTTTTGCCCTTAATCTCACTAGATTTTGTTTTGATAAACTTATGAGACCATGAATTTCATATTGAAGATTGACACTTGATGTGATTCTTACTTTTCTTATATTGCTACAATGGATTTATAAACATGCATATCTTTTCATAGTTTGAGGTTTTGCCCAGGAGTGCAAAAGGGTAAGTGTGGGGGAGTTGATAAAAGGAATTTTTATTGAATATTTTATTGATAATAAATGAAAAAACTTCCTCACATTGTGTTATATATGATAAATTATGGAATATTTGGGATTAGATCACTCAATTGAAAATTTGATGAAAATTCCAGTTTTACCCTTTTAAAGTGCACTGTGGTATATTATGAATAAATATTTTTAGTTCCCGAATTGGAACTTAATATTTTGTGACCGAATTCCTCACTGCAGTTTCTACAACTTTTATTCAGGCCATTGGAGCTAGATCATGGGTTTACTTGGAGTAAACGTGCCATGAAGGAAAAGCTGGACTGGACTCGCTGGGCTGGATTGTGCTTCTGTATTTGGGCCATAACTTTCTTATCCGTTATTGGATGTGGCCCAAATTTGGAGGTCATATAGAAGACAAAAATTCTTGAAAAATCATTCTTCTGGAAGAGCATCTGGATCACGCGTTTTGGAGGTCAAACAGGCGGTGCAACATGGATTAAAATATTTTCCCGAATTTCCACATTCACACTTGAAACAATTTGTAACCCTAGCCCTCCCCAACTCTATTTAAAGGACAATTTCACTCTTTGGGAGGTGGGTTCGGAGCTTGGGAAAGGTGTATCCGAGAGTTTGTTTCCTAGTAACTCCTCTAACCCATTGGAAGAAGTGAGGATTTGTGCAAGGATCTCTTCCAAGAAGGCTCTCCTCTCCCACCTCCACTTGTGATTCATTGTTTTCATGCTTGTAACTTGTCCATTTCTTCAATAAATCTTCTTTGTTATTCTTTTACTATCTTATTTTTTTTTCTTCTTTGATCTGGAATCTTAGAGTGGAGACAAGATTGGGTATTTCCCTTTCAATCCGTTGCTTACACAAAACGTCTCCACAATGAAAATTCCAACCATGGAAGAGTAGTTTTGTTCATAGTCGATCTAATCCCTAACCCCTTCATTTATTCATTTTGAATCCATGAGCATACTATAATTCATAATTTGTGATTAATTAATTGAGATTTAAGTTGTAAGGAACTCACTCGACTTGCATATGACCACGAGGTTGGTCCTGTGTGAATCGAGAGAGACAAACATCAATTGTAAAATCTAATCAACTTGGGATAGAATTGTAGGGTTCAACTCTCATCCTTAAACTTAATTAATTTTCAACTCTAGAGAGGAGGTTCTTCCCTAATTTACCATTGATCATAAGTTGTATTTGGACCACAATCAAAGTAGGGTACTGTGATTGGAAGTCTCAAAGACAACCTAGTGCTCATTTCTTCAAATACATGTGGTTGTGTCAAATTCCGTAGGGTTCGAGGGTTGACAAGGTTAGGGGGTCACATTTTAATGAATTATAATCATATAGGATAATGATTAAATAATGGTGAAGGGGTAGATTAGATTGGCTACAACTTCTCATAGTAGTGATTTTAAAGAAACAGTGTTCGTGATTGTCTTTTACTCCTTGATTGCCTTGATTGTTTTGTTTCGTGTTTTAAAATTCTTTCAATCAAACCACCCCCATCTTTTATCATTTTGTTTCTTTTTTTGGTTTCTTCGAGCCATCTAAGGGTTGTTAAGCTAATTCCTCCTCAATAGAACGACCTAGGTCAGCCACTGTGCTGCACTTAGTAAAGAAACAATATCATTTGAAAGCGCCCACGACAGCGCCTTTCAACTGCCCTCAGGCTAATAGAACACTTCCCTCAGGATAATAGACCACTTCCCTCAGGATAATAGAACATTGCCCTCTGGCGCAAGTAACCGGGATGATCCCAACATAAAATCAAGAAATTACATACAATTCATCTCAAGTCAATTAAAGCATGCTACATTTTATGGTATACCCTCAGGTAACCTGGCCAAACGGCTAAACAGAGGAACACACCCCATGGGTGGTATTGGATCCAAGCAGTGATCCGAAACAACAGTTTTACAATTTCATTAAATCACCTATGCAATTCTAGGTATTTAAAACTGCCAAGGCCTCAACCGCACGACACCCCAACATGGGTTCATTGCACATTGGTACACAAAAATTCACAGCAGTTTGAATTTAAACACTAGACCACCTACCTCAATCACCCTTGATCAGTATACATGAAAGAATCTCCTTGAAATTCCCAAGAATGACATAGATCTGAGGTAAAATAAATTCCCGTTCAAAAGCAAATAACTTCCCCTAGGGAAAGAATTGGAAAGAACTGCTCAAGGAGAGGGAAGTGTTTACCCATATAGTTCCAACGCGATCGATGGAGGCGAAATCGAATTCCCGGTGCTTGATCGGGTGATCTCTAATGTTCTGGCCATCCTCCCGATTTCATATCAGGTTCTAATCCTTCCCTATGAATATGGGATGCTACTACCCATTTTAAGTGAAAAAACAGACTACATGGCGTGTACTTTTCATTTTTAACTATTCCTTCACAGGCTTCTTTACACCACAACACTGTTCATATGTTGACATGAGTACATGGAGTTTATTCATGATTACGCTGTAGGTGCTGTCGCTCTGCTCCCGCCGCCTTACTGTTTGCCTGCCGACTGACTACACGGTGTGTATATACCCACTACACGGTGTGTACACAGTTTTTACACCCATCATCATCGACCGACCTACACGCCCTGTGTACTCATTCCACACGGCCAAAGTACGCAGCATGTGGAAAAGTACACGGTGTGTAGTCACAAAATTTTGGATTTTCTCCCATTTTCCTTCTTTTCTCAATAATACTTAAGGAAAAAAGAAAATAAGAAACTCGTACCTCAAGAATAAGAACCGAGTTCTTACATAAAATATCAATAGTTTTAGGTGAGGTCCTTGGGATTGACATGGTGTTGAAAAATGTCATGGGTACCATTCACGGAATGCATGAATGGGTTCTATTCTAGGGAAATCTAGAAAACTATTTCTATGTTTTGGAGTTTTTCTTGTGATCTAGTTTAAGACATGTGGTTGGAATCCATCATAGAGAGAAATGATAATTAAAATCCTAAGTTGGGGAGTGATAAGTTAGTCCAAGATATGGGGAGGAGAATGATGAATAGATGCTGTGGCACCAACATTCCAATGAGGAACATGTGTGGTGCACGTAGGGTTTCTCAAAGAGGCTATATGGTCCTTGATCATGGTGTTTTATTTATCCAAGCATTTTCTTTGGGATTAGGGTGGTTTTAGATGAGATTTTATATTCTATGTCTAGTTTTTGAAGGGCTTGGCGAGACATAACTACAGTTTGTAGAAAGAGAGTTTGAGTTCTATAACTCCAATGAAAAATCAGATGTATAATCGAGAAAGTGTACTTGGGTGTTTTTGTAATGTTTTTTTTTATTTTATGGACCCATTTCCATGTGATGTAGTGTAATTCCAATGGTGAAGCTAAACATTCCAAGATGATTCATCTGGGGACATCTCAACTCACCTTGGAGAAAAAAACAAATGTGGAGAGTGGTAGATCACACTTCGTGGATGTTTTGGGATGAGAAGTATGTTTCAAATTTTGGAGTGGGTTTGAGTGTGAACCTAGATTTATTTTGTAAGTGTTTGAATAGTTGGGTGACTGTGTTAGGAATGTCGATTGAGGGGTGGATTCTGATGATAGTGTGGAAGGAAGAAATATCAAGATGAAGGAATTCTATGGGAAGTTCGGGGAACAACCTCACTGGGTGCATTGGATGATAATTATAGTCTTCAAGTCAAAAATAAAATTGGGATGGTGAAAAGGGGTAGTATTATATTAGTGGATTATCATTGTTCTTGGACAATCTAGTTGGGGGCGGTCCGACCTGTGATGGTAAACAAGAATAGGTGTGGTGAGAGTGACCCACCTCTAGTTTGATGTTGTAGTAGAAAGTTCCATTCAAAAATGAAGTTGTACATTAGAAAGTTCAAGTTGAACATAGTACTCTAATGGATAGAGTAGGAATGTCCTCCTGGGAGGTTTCAATGGCCAGGATAGAGGCCAGTGCATGGTGATGTCCATATGGATGTTCGGGTATGGTGATTTGGGAACATGTTAGGTATGATGTGGAAGTCGAGTTGAGATTATAGTAGTCTTTCATCGATAATAGGAATCCAAATTATATAATATGGTTGGGAGAAACATAATGTTAAAATGGTTGGTTGATGATGTGATCGATGTTTTGGGTTAGAGTGACTCAAGGGACCATCATTCGGGTGAGTTGGCCTTGATAGCATGTGTTAAAACAATTTTAATCAGTTGAGTACCCCTAGAGTTTTCGTTACATCATAGATATACAGTGATGTAATGAGATCGTCATGACACACATGGTGGATTGAATTATGTTGGGAAATCTGTTTTGAAAGGCCATGTGATTTCTTTCAGGTGATTTCATGTTTTGTACACCATTGTAGTTTTGTAATCTAAGTAAATCGACACCATGTGATTCGGGTCATGAGTTGCGAAGAGGATCAGTCTCATAGATAAAAATTGGTTCTTCCATAATGGTATGATATTGTGTGTTCTGTTTCAATGTGATGTTAATTAGAAACTATTTATATGGGTTTTCCAATGAATTTTAATGGTTGATTTATGGTTGAAGTTGATGCGTCCTTAGAGAAGTATCTGGTTCGTGTTCTGGGTTGTGGTGAAGAAGTCTTGAGGGGAAATACCATGCCTTTGGTTTTAATTAATTGGAAGCATTGTAATGTTCAATGATAAAATAGGGAAATATGAATTAATAGGATGGACTAGTGACTTTATCTCTTTGTTAAGGAAGCTCGGTGATGCTCGGGAATGCGGCTCAAAGATGAGTCATTATAAGCTGGAGATTTTTTAGGATCCTGATATTTTTGAAGGTATACCCTTGATTAAATTTTGGTTTAAATCTATTTTTTGGTTAATTTGATATTTCCAATGTGTATGAGGGGCCTCAAGGGTGTTCTAGGGGTTCATGACATGAATGTAAGGAAAATCAATCTAACCTATACAAGGCACATGGTTAGCACAGAACTGGCACATGGCAAAGTAAACCGTGCAAGGTGGGAGGCCAAATTGTACAAATTTGGACAATGTCTTATCACATGGTTGGAACATTATTTTTAAACCATGTGGGTATGCTCAAGTAACCACGTGACCCAACCATTCTTGGATAGTGTCTTGTGCACAATTTGGCACGATTTGGAAAACTAGGTGAGTAAACCGCCCGCTACATAAAAAGCTAAGAAATTTATAGTTTTTCCACTACGAGATATTTAGACCCCCTCTGGTTTTTACCTTATTTGTACACCCCTCATACCTATGGAAAAACCAAATCAACCTAGGATTTCCAAGGGCGGTTCTCTTTCTATTATTGTATATTTGGAGCATCGTTGTTTGCTGATCGAAGCCCTAGGTAATCTTAACGCTCATCTTGCTTCTCTTTTATGGAATATGGATTGTAGTTTCTACCATCTTCTTCCAAAGAACTAAAACCATATTTTTCTAGTTGAATCTAGGTTGGGGATTAAAATGTGTTTGGATACATATATGTTTCTACAATTAAGAGTGAATTCATCATCAGATTCAAGGAAGGTGGTCCATAAATTACATCCCATAGTTTATTTTATTGATTTGTGCATGTGTGTTGAGACATTGATTTCGTATTATTGTGAATTTTTAAACTTGAGTAATATTCAGTAAAATAGTATGAAAAAATTATTTAGACCCCTCATGATCCCATTGGGATGTGTTGAGAATGATTATAATTATTTTGGGACACCCATGGGGTGCGCTGACATTCCCTAACCTTGAAATTGTTATGGTTAAGTGTAGATTTGATGTGTGATAACATAGAGACCATGAATAATGTGGTAATATGGTTGTTTGAGTTGAAATTGAATAATGATAGTTGTTCCTAGGGTTATTAATGGTATATTGGCCAATTGGTTGAATTCCAATGGGTTTTATGAACAATGAAATGGTAAGAGGGCAATGGGTGATGGTAAGGATTGTTAATGATAAATGAGTTAAATAAGTTAATTGAAATGATGTTTAATGGATTATAAGTTAAGTTTAATTCCTAAAGGGGTTAGTGTATATGAAATTATGTACATTTTAAATTGACAATGAATTTTGAATTGAATAACATGTAAAAAGGTTTACATAAGGGAATTGATAAATATGTTGAATGGGTTAATACCTGGGAATTAAGGGGCATACCGAATGAGTTGAATGTAATAAAGTGGTTGTGATATGTGAAATAAGAATTTTACTTGAAACACATAAGTGGGAAAATGATTGTGAAATGAATAATGGGCTAAATGGGACAATGTATGGTAATTGGTGAATATTGGATACTTTATAGGAATTGTTGAATATACATAATGGGTTGAGGCATGAGAATGGGAATTGGGATAAATGAATATTTAATAAAAATCAAAATGTTTCAATTGGTTATGATATAGTATTAATTCCCATGTTGATGGTTATAGAATGTGATTGCAATACATATTGGTTGTGTTTGGTTGTGATATTGTACGTGTGTGGTGAATGGATAAATAATCATGTGCGCATGGCTTGGTGGTGCAATAAATAACTGAGGCTCCTCCCATGGGTTGGGTTAGAATAATGATCTAACCCCACCCATGAATGAATGGGCTGTGGAGTCAGACTGATGTTGTATTCCCCTAATTGATACATTTAATGAAACTACCTATACAGAGGCTCCAAGGTAAGTGTTATGTAATGAGATGTTGTGATTTCATAATTATGCTTTATTCTTCTCAACATAAGGTCATGGTGTGGGTTGGAATGTCAGAATGAGGCTATATTCTCCCCAAACCCATGGACATGGCCTGATTACCAGCTTTAATATCCAAGGTTTGTTGATAATTAGTATTAGTAAATGATTTTTGAGTATCATTGCATATAACCCCCTTATGCATGGAAATTGACTAGATTAGGATGTAGTGTAGATGAAGTAATGCCTAACCCATGGAACACATGATGAAAATGGACTAACTAATGATGAAGGTTTAAAATATGACAATGATACTAATGTACGAAATAGTTAAGGTAGTGATGTTAACAAATGGAACCCAAGTTGTCTTTTACTTGTCCATTATTTAGTAATTTGATGCATTATCTCTTTAGACAGGATATTTTGTAGACACCATTGGTGGTATCCTACTTAGTTGTGCTCAAATCCTTCTTGGGCGCTGTTGGGTATTGAAGAAGATTTAATGGTTTACGGTTGGGAAAAAGGAAAGGGACCTATTCTAGGGAGTTGAGCTTGGAATGGAAATTTCATGGATGAAGATCTAGAAATGGAGTTTAGAAACATTTTGGATTCATCTATTATTTTTATTTTGGGTTTTGTTCACTTGTAATTGTTTAGCATGACATGATATATTTCACTTTGGCTATGGTTTATACCTTGTTTGGGAATTAGTTGGTTATGAATGATTATGATTATTGATTTTTCCACTATTTCATTTGTTATCTATTCTGGATTACTCTGGTAATGAGGTTATATTCTCCAAACGTGATTTATTGGACCCTCTCCACAAGTCAAAAACCTCTGGTGTATAGGGAGTCACGATTATGGTCATGTGAAGACCCTAATCAGGGCAGTAGTTTAGTGGATCCTCAGCTGGGTAAGTTAACATATTAAATGGTAATTAATGAGAACCACACCTATTTTTATAATAAAATAAGTACATATCATGCTAATTTAGTTGGATATTTAAATTAAATAAATTATAAAGGGTGGAAAGGCCACAAAATTTATCACATGCCTATGCACATGCTTTAATTGATATGTGGTGCCTTAATTATAATCGACTAATAAATGTAGGTAATGAGATATAATTACTCATAGATATTGTTATTATAATTTTAATATGACTCTGCCTTGATTTAGGATGTGGAAGGATATTAAGGGTTATGTTGATCATGGAGAAATCATGCTCCCTGAAAATGGGTGTTGAGCATGACCTATCACACCAACGATACTAGTGGATGGCGAGCATGCCACATCTTGTCACTTTGGAGTGTTGACATGATGGCACACTCACATCTATTCAAGTGTTGAAATGAGAAGACACTCAATATCTCGAGTGACAATCATGATGTCTCCCACTCATTTTGAGATGTAAGGAATGTGACCTATTACTTGAGCTTATAGGATTGTTCTGAATGGTTATGGATGACTGAGTTATGCTTTGATCCAACCAAGAACTAGTATTTTAGGTATATGGACACTTACGTCTACAGATACATGGTTCATATAGGGGGATGCACAATATATATAATTATTAATATATATGGTTACTGATCAGACATCTCATTCCAGCCATGAGTCAAAGCAGGTAAAGCTACCAGATGTCCTTTAGGCACCTGAGTGGGAATTTTTTTAATTATTTTAGATTTTTTTATTATTTATATTACCTACACTTCTTTGCTTTATATTCACATAATGGATTCAGTTATAGACCCTGTGGGTGGTAACCTACTGGTATTTTTATCTCACACCGTTCTTGGGATACCATTGCACTGGGGTACCCAAGTAAAACTTATTCTTGTAGGACCATAGACATTTTTATGTTTGTATATGCTTGTACCTAGGAGTTAAAAGCACTTGATCAAGTTGGATATCGAGATTCTCATAGAGATCTCCCTTGGGGAATTTCTTTTATTTCCTTTCTTTATTTTTGTACTTTACCATATTTTTTAACAAGATATATTAATACTAAATTAGATTATGTATCATCATATGGACATGCATGCATCTATTATATATTGGTGTTGTCCATCTGTTATATTCACTTTATATTATTCTTCCTCTCTCTATATTTTAATTATTACTACTGTAGCTGTTGTCTGGTATTTATTGACTGATATACAGTTGTTCAACTCTGATATGAGGTTATAGTCTCCCCACAATCACATCATTACACCCTCTCTGCTAGTCGGCATCCTATGGAATATAGTAAGGCGAACTTGAGTCCATGTGGCCCACCAGTTTGACTTATGTGTTAGTGTTCAATCAGGCTGGGACATTACAAAGTGGTATCAGAGGTTTTTTCATTTCCTTTTCCTTACTATTTTGGGATGGTAGACAAGATATTAGTAATGTGTTAGTACATGGTAAATAGCCATGTTTGGGACTCATCACCCCACCCAAGGAGAAAAGTATATGTGTTTTGGGATGGGATTGTTGTTCATAATGTTTTTTATTATATTTTACTATTATTTAACCTCAAGTGACTGGTTTAATTCTTGTTATTTATGGATTTATGAAATTTAGGGTACATTTCCCTTAGTCCAATATGGAAAAGAAGTATAATTTCATGCATCATTACAGGAAAATATAAATTTACAAGCCATACATATGACCTTATATGTAGTTGTATTTTTATTGATTCTTGCTGATTTGTGTGCCTTGAGTTCTATGCGATGCCCTTTTTTCATTAACATGCCTACATATATAACATGTTTGGGTAATTTATTTATCATGTTTAATTGTTTCCATGATTAGGTAATTTTATTCCATACCACCTATGTATTTATAATGTTATGCCTATGTGTTTTAATCCTATGATTATTATAATTTTTCTCAGTGTTTATTGTTTTTTATAACATGTTAGTCTCATTTGATAAATAAATGGTAGAATGGGCCTAATTTTTTGGTTGTGATTAAACATGAACCAGTTCTCAGTTTTAAGGTGTTTGGGAACCTTATATTTTGGAAAAGGTAACCTTTATACTCAAACCATATTTAAGCTTTATACATTTTTGGAAAATATTATTAAAATATAAAATAAGAAAGGTCAAATTTAATGTGAATTGGATTCAAATTAATGGAATATAAATGCCAACCTAAAAAGTGTATGAGTACTTTCTGGATTGGTAGATGAATACCCATATAACTTAACCATTATGTATGGTCATGTTATATTTTGAATTGAAATTGGATTTAATTAAATGGGATATATACTTTGGTTTATAAAGTGTATGGGTTTTTATAGGTTGGGGTGGTGGTAACCTATGTAATCAAACCTTTTCTTATGTGACCATCATTGAGTTTTAAATGGTTTTAAATGTAATAACTGACTTTTATTAATCTGAAATGAGATGTTTAACTTTATATAGTCTTGTTAATCTATTACACTATCATGAAGATCATGCAATTAACATCATAAATGTACAACTAGACCCAAATAGGACATTTGGAGGCATGTTCCTTATGAGAAAACCCACTATGGGAGTTCTGAAACTTTAACAATTAAGAAACTACTATTGGATTGCATTCTGATGAACCTAGGTTGGATTAATGGGACCCTGTTATGCCACCTCATATATTATAATTTAATGAATGATGTTGATATAACTTTCATAATTTTCCATAGGGTGTTAATTAAAAAAGGTACCAAATGATTTTTTTGATAATTGGTTATTGATGATCTGTTTTAAATCATGTTAATATTTAAAAATTTAATGGGAATTAATTTAACATTTTTAAAATAAACCATGAAGTGGTTTCCTTCATTTAAATCCGCATGTAAGGGTAGATTATGTTTTCCTTTGAGTTTCCTTGGAATATAAAAATCATCATTTCTTGTATAAATTCCTTCTTATTATTATGGTATTAGAATATAGGCTCTTGAGCATTGTGATTTTATATTTTGAATGACCTAGTGATATGGTTAATGCTTTTTCTTTTTTATGGGGATAATACATGTTCGGTATCACTCTTATATATTAAAGTCCTTGATAAATTCTAAAGATTTCTAACATTTGGTTTCATTTGGGTGCCATTGTCCCTAGAAAAACACTTAGTTTTAAATAAAACCCCTATCCAAACAGGTGGTCATGTTTTACTTAACACTTTCTATGGATGTGAGCATCGAGTAATGATTGGTTTCAGCAGTTTAGACATTCCTTAAGTATATTTAGCTACTTTTGAGGTTGTGATACCCTTTCATCATTCATCGTGAAACTCATGAGTTCATTAGTTTATTTTATATTTATATGAGATAATGTGATTTTGAGGTATTTTTTTGTGTGAGCCATTATATACATGAATGAATACGGGTAAAAATCATATGGGTAGTATTTAGGATGTGTTATCTTGATTTTGAACCATGAGGTAGTGTAAATACACATATGTGATACCTATCGAGTGGTAAATGATGTAAAAAACTAGTTGAGTTTAGTGAAATCATTGAGCCTAAATCTATTGAGTATGTTCTTGGGAAATATCCATAGTAAAATGATATGGGTGTTAAGAATAATGTTATACCAATGTTTGGGATGACTTACAAAAGGATTGGGTGTTTTGACATGCCGGTCAGGTTGGTTTCAGATTTATTTATAAATGTTTTGACATATGTGGGTGTGACTCATATGAGTGTCACACATTCATTCAAGGTTTTTTTAATTTAGTTCACTTGTGAGTGGCTAGATATCCATAATTTCAATTACTATGACACTTCAATGGTAGGGAGCTTCATGTTAGTTCTAGTGGTTTTGTATCCTTCTAAGTAGAAGGAACACACCAAGAATGACATTTTAGAAATGGTCAGTTTTGGTTGAATACCTTTGAGGTTTTTATGTTTCTAATCATGCTAGTACTTTATCAGTAGCATGATGTTTAAATTGTTGGATATGTATGAAACCTTTAGAAACAATATTGGCCTTGGATGGAATTTAGTGGTTAACCATGATCGATCCTGAAATTCCTCAGGTGGTGATGTCTTTTGATCAGTTTTGATGGTGCATAGGTAGGTGAAGTCGAGCTTCTTTCAAGGGAAGTTGACCAATAGTAGTTTGACTGATCTTCCTGGTAATATTGGATCTCCTCTTAGTGTACTATTCACAAAGAGATGAGCATGTCCCCTATCCTGACTTCTTCCATGATGCACTAAGAGAGTGTCAGTCTTACTCCACACTAAAGATTTAAAATATATTGGGCTGGTTTGGGTGCTTAATTGGTATTCCATGCTGGATGCATGGTTCTTATAATGGCTTGGTTAGTCCTGAGTGATACTGGGATTCTTCTATAGGAATTACTTGGATAGACTCTAAGAAACCCTCTATTTTTCTCTAACAAGACTTCTTGGTAGATGATTCTCTAGGATAAGTCTGTTTTTTGAAGTGGATGTTTTGGCATTATTCCAATGTATAACTTTTAATCATGGAGTATCAAATACTATGGATTATTACCTTATTCTCCAACTTGTTGAATATGAGGTTACCCCATATTTGTGTTGAGTTCGGAGGTGATGCTAAAGGGGTGATGATTATAGTGGGATGAATCTGGGATACACCCTTGTTCATGTTGAGGCATGATCAGTTTAAATGCACAGGAGATGGTTGGACCAGGTAACATCACCGTAAGTAAGGTATGAACTTTGTTTTATGTTCATATTGTAAATGTGAAATTCCTTGGAGGAAGTAATTTCGATTTATCTTTAGTGACACAGGACGTCTAAGATGGGAATCTTGGGAATGGTTAGAGAGAGATATAATGACTCATTATCATTCTTGTTCAACATATATGATCAAATGGAATCGATTTAAAGAATGTCATCAGGTTATGTGGGTGTGAGTTAAAGGTCATCAATGAATTTAAAGGAAATATCGTGTAACCATTTTTAACTTGGTCTATCGGAATTTGACCATTTCATTTAGTGAGGTTTATTTTATATCCTAGGATATAATTGTGTTCAACTTATTAAAGAAATCATTCCCGGAGCATCTCTATAATTCTTTGAGGCATGATTTGTAAGGAAATTCTGATGGTGGATGTTTGGTAGCTTAGAATTGGCCCCTTTTCTATTAAAGACTAATGTGGGGAGCACCTTTTCCAAATGTTTGCTGATATGATGATTTGATCATGTATTTAGATAAGTGGTCTTGGGTAATCCCCATTTAGGTGTTTCAATTGCAAGATGAGCATTGGTTCTGGTTTTATTGGCCTAGGTCTTATTTTTCTATGAAATGCCTTGTGGTGTGTTGGGCATTTGGAAATGTAACATGACAATTTTAATGATACCTCAAGAACCTTATAGGGTGGCAAATGTTTTTAATTATTCCAATAATATTCTCAAGGATGGGAAGATCTAATTTGGGGAGGTTTTAATGACCCATGTTTTGAGCTAAGGTGAAATTCCCAGAGAATTTGGAATTTTCCATTTACTAGACAACTGTTCTTTGAACCGATCTTATGAACATAATTCCGAGAGTTGGAAAACATCAATGTTTTTTTAGACTTGTGTAAAGAAGTAAAATATTTCTCTAGTGCCACATTGAGTTTTAGGGGCACCTAATTCTAAAAATTTAGGGTTTGGATGCTTTGAACAGGGCACACGATTTGTC
Organism: Viscum album; assembly: GCA_963277665.1. Classification (NCBI taxonomy): domain Eukaryota; kingdom Viridiplantae; phylum Streptophyta; class Magnoliopsida; order Santalales; family Viscaceae; genus Viscum; species Viscum album. The sequence continues at coordinate 675,842,031 of OY728158.1, read as the reverse complement.
TGAAACCTTGCGGGCCCTAGTAACAAACCATGTGGCTTATGGAGGTGAGTATATGTGAAGCGCACAAGCTACACATGGTTCACCCAAACCACGTGATTGTCTGCATGGTTAGTGCCACTTAGGAAGTACCTAAGAACTATTCAATACATGGTTGGTGCACGGTTAGGCCAAAATGTGTGACATAACCAAGAGAGGTGGGTTTCTAAGGCAGTGTTAGTACATGTTATTTCCAAACCATGCGACCTAACTGTGTGACCTAGTTAAGAGTATAAACATCCAATTTTTATCTTAATGAAATTTTAAATCAAACCTCATCATTTTTTCTCCCATTTCTAGTGTGGGGCTCCTCTCTTATCCCATTATATCTCTCCTCATCTCCATGATAGGCATGGAGAAAAATCCTTTGTCCATCATATGATTCAGACACCGTTGGTATCTATGGATTCTTATTAGTATACTCTCAAATATTCCTTAATATATTTAAAGTAACTTATTCCATTTTACGTGCACTTTTGGTGTGAAATCATTTTCCATTTTTTAAGGAGAAATTCTATTTATTAGATTTATTAAAAACTGGATCAAATTAGATATTGATATTGGATGAGTAGGTTATCTTAATTACGAGTTAGGTGGACTATGAATTTTTTCCAAATTTCTATCAATTTATGAATAGTGTCATTGTTCCACACACCATCCTTTGTCGTGTATTGACCTAAAATTGATTTTTTCCTTTTTAATTGTCATACACACAATATTAATAACCTTTTGATCATTATTATGTAATTCAAGGATTCCAAAATGAATCTTAGACACCTTGTGGGTGTGTCAACTCATGTTTCACCTTTTTACTTAAATGATTACGAGCCTGTAATGCCTTCTAAGAACTTGGATTATGCTATATATGGAATTGAACCTTCTTTTTAATTATCAAAATGAAAATGGAACCTTATAAATATAATTTAAAGATTTATATAATTGAATTTACAAGTTTGATAGTTTTTTAAAAATGCTTCTTTTGATTAATTGAGACATGTATTTGAAATAGATGTTAAAATAGACTAAATTAATTATTTTATAAACAATATTATGTTTTTATAATAAAACCACTCGGTCGGGGTGACCTATATTCAAAATTATAAATTAATGATTAGTGGTTAATAATGTGCTTGGACTTATTACTTTGGTACTTATTCTATGATTTGATATAATGCTTTGGTGTATTTCATGTTTGATAAATGGATCTTATTGAAACTATAACATGAATTGGACCCCATTAAATTAATGACTAATGAACCAAGAGCTTTATCAGAGTTTTTCTTGGTAAATTAATTTGAATTCCTATGTAATAAATATACCAATTTGACCATGGTACCTTCTAAGTACATCCTCGATCCTTGGTAAATGTGTTTTTTTGTTTTGATAGATTCAATGGCTTGATAATGCTGGAGTGGTTTATTAATAATGGTTGTTTTCTTTGATTACATGAGATGTATTAACATGATGGTCTCCCTCCCTTGGGTGATATAAATGGAATGCTTTAATTTTAAAATATTGATCATGGTAGTTATTTTACTTTTAAGTATTAAAGTGTAATTAATGAGAATGATTTGGGGGGTTTGACCAAAACTCCTATTAAAATTAAATAAGTACAGATCATGTTAATTTAGTTTGATGTTTTCAATTAAATGAATATTAAAGGGTCTGAATGCTATATCGTTTATCACATGATTATGTACATGCTAAAATTGAAATGTGGTTCCGTGATTATAATGGATTAATAAATTTAGAGCATGAGAGGTAATGCCCTATAAATATGGTGATTATTATTGTTATAAGATTATGCCTTGATATATGCTGTGGAACGATGTAAAGGGTTCTGTTGAGCATGGAGGAATTATGCTCCCTTGTGCTAGGTGTTGATCATGATGTCTTTCACCAGTGATACAAGTGGACAATAAGCATGTAATATCACATCCTTTGTGAGTGTTGACATGAAAATGCACTTAGTTCTATTCTAGTGTTGACAAGATGACACACTCACCATCTTGAGTGACAAGCATGACGTCTTTCACTCATTATGTGATATAGGGAATGTACTATATTTCATGATCTTATAGGCTTGTTCAGATTGGTTATGGATGATTGAGTTATTCCCAATCCATCTAGCAACTAGTATTCCATGTATATGGAAAATTAAATTTGAACATACTTGGTTCATATAGGTGGATAGAGTATATAACTAAACTATATATATATATATATATATTTATTTATAGATATATGGTTACAGACCAAACATCTCATTTCGTCCATGAGACGAAGTAGGTAGAGCCACCGGGTGTTCTTTAGGAACCTGAGTGGGCTGTTTCTTAATTATTTCAATTTTGTTAGTTATTCATATCACTTGAACTGCGTTTCATAATATTCATATACTAGATTTAGTCACAGACACCCTAGATGGTAACCTATTAGGATTTTTATCCCACACCCTACTCAAGCCACATAGCACCAAGGTAGCCGAGTAAACCTTATGATCATAGGGCCATAGACTTTCGATTTTGGTTATATAATTGTACCCAAGAGTTAGGAGAACAATGCTGATATGGAGACCGAGACGCTCATGGAGATCACCCTTATGCCTTTTCTTTTATTTTCATTCTTTATTGTTGTAATTTACTGTATATTATAGCAGGATATATATCTATTGTGTTAGATTTCATATCATCTTCTAGAAATGCATGTATTTTTTTTATATTGGTGTTGTCCATCATTTATATTCAGTTTATATTATTCTTATGATGCTCATTCTTTCATTTATTACTGATTACACTATTGTATGATATTTAAAATATGATATAATTTTATGCTACTATGATATTAGGGTATAGTCTCTCCAATATCCCCTCCTTACACCCTCACTGCTAGTTGACAGCCTATGGAATTCGGGGAGTCATGCATGAAGACAAGTTACCCACCAGCCTGACTACTATATTAGTAGTGAGTCAGGTTGAGATATTACATAGTTCCACATAGGACCCTTCCCATGAGATCTATAACATGGGTTGTCTAACCTTGGAAGGGGTACATGACATGTATGATGGATACATGCTATGTCATCCTTAACTTTTCCCAAAACCCTAACATCCACCGTTTAAGGGCTACATATCATGTGTTCATCCCACTACGTGGTGTGTAGTTGGGTTTTCCCCAAAAACTCAGATCCAATTTTCATGCATTGAATTAGGCCATTATACCGTAGATCCCACCTTGAATCCATCTAGTATGAGTTTATCTGGCCGTGATTCATGTTTTCAAACCGTCATTCGGTGAAAATTTGATTTCAGGTGGTCCATAGTAATATGTCGTTCATCTCGTGCACTAAAAACCCTTCAGATGTTTTAATATTTGAACACCAATCAGAGAACAATTCATCCATTCCTTTAAAAAATCATATATATGGTCTTATTTTTTGATCCATGCTTTGTTTTTCGATCCCCATAGTTATGGGGGTCCGATCATGCTCGATACTACCTGAAAATGTTGAATTGGTACTGTGGGGGTATAATCGGTGAAGAACATGAAAATAATGAGGGAGAAAAGCACAAAAACAAATATTTAAACACTCTTTTCCAAGAAATATAGTCCAATGATCAAGAACAATGATATTGGGTCAAAAAAAATTAAAAAAACCAATTTAAATTTTGTATGAGGGCTCATTCTTTTGCCACAATTAGGAGACCCAAGAACAATGGTGGGTTTTCTCAAACAATCTAATAAAATAGAGTAAATCACTAATTGAATAGTCATACCTAGATATTAGATAATGTTTCATAGAATAATTCACCCAACAATGATTGGGATGATTCATTTCATTCACGATGATCTGATTTCCTTTGATCCATTGTTTCATTATTGTTTGATGTGATCCACCAATAGAAGAAGGAAGAAGAGCATAATTGGTGATTTCAAGATTATGAGGTTATCCTAGGGAAATTTTTCATAAAATAAAATTAATATAAATCATTTAGTGTTTTAATTAATGACATAATTAACTTAATAATTAATTATTTCACTAAACACACCCCTAACGAGAGAGGAGTCCGAACACCCCATGCTGACACATTTTTTGTTGTTCCTGGGGTTAACATTGCATTCCAAACTCAACCAAAACCTTTAATTTCTGATCTGATCATCCATTTTTGATTTATCCAATTTTCGTTATGAATCTACATCCCCAAAAAATAAAATAGATTTAATATTTTTATAAAATTAATTCCATCCACATTGGGACTCAGAATTGCACACTGTCGCATCACCTGACTTTGGAAATATATATAAAAATATTCAAAAGTGTTACAAGGAACAAACTGGATCTCTTCTTCATTCAATTATTCAATATTTTCAACCCCAAAAATCTAAACTAAGAAAACAACTCAGGATAATGATCCCTAATTTGTCTCTCTCACTCCCAAGAACTCTTCTATCCATTGTTGTGATTCCAAAATACGCGAACTAGGGGGATGATCCATCCATGCAGTGTCCTCTTCTGTCAATACTTGATCTCCACCAGGTGATCTAAAAAGGTGGTTCCATCTTCTATGTCCATCTCACCCTTGTAGATGACTTTCATAGGTTCATGCATGTATCTCCTCAGTTGTGACATGTGGAAGACTTCATGCACCCGCTCCAACTGTTGGGGTAGGGAGAGGAATTAATCAATCTTTCCAACCCTCTGCGTGATCTTGAATTTCCTGATGAAACTCAGGGATAGATTTCATTCCAAGATGAACCTTCACAATCCTTTTCATTGAGAGACTATTAAGAAAACGTGGTCTCCTTGATAAAACTCCAATGGCCTACCATGGAGATCTTCGTAAGATTTCTATCTACTTTGAGTCGTCTTCATCTGCTCATGCATAACATGGACCTTCTCCGTTTTCACCTACACCATCTTTGAGCCCATAAGTGATGTCTCATAATTCATTGTTTAGCATAAGGGTGACCTGTAGGGTCTACCATAGAGGGTCTCAAAAGGTTCCATGTCGATGGTAGAGTGCTACCTATTGTTGTATGAAAAATCTACTAAGGGAAAGTGATCCTCCCATATATGTCCAATGTACTACACGAAAAACCAAAGCATATCCCCCAACACCTCGATAGTGAACCCAATATTTCCATTATTTTATGGTGAAAGGATGTACTCATCCTCATTTTGGTTCTGAATTCCTCTCGCATGCCTCTCCACATTCATGACCTTAACCACACATCACAATCGAAGACAATCGTCGAGGGAACCCCATGAAGGCGAATGACCTCCTATACATAAAAATTCCCCAAACTCTCCCTTCAACTCTACTCCATAATATAAAGGAAGTGTGTCATCTTCTTGAGTCAGTCAACTATAACCTAGATGTCATCAAGACCATTCATTTTTCAGGGAATACTTGTCACAATGTCCATGGATATACTATCTCATTTCCACTTTGAGATCTCAAGGGGCTACAACAAAACTGCTGGAACTTGGTGCTCATCATTTATCTACTAACAGTTGAGGCACCAAGAGAGGAACTCAACTACACTTCTTCTCATTCCAAACCACCAAAACTTTAGGTGAAGTTATCTACACATCTTCCTCACATTGGTATGTACAACTAGGGGAGAAGTGTGGAACTTTTTCATCATCTCCACCAACAAAGTGACTGGGACAAGTGTTCGTACCTAGAGAAGGATGCCATGATTCCATCCTACATAATATAAATCATGTGAGTCACCTATAGATATCTGGTCACATAATAACTCGTAGTCTATATACCCTAGATTGGAATCTCTCACACACTTGAGAAACGGAGGAGTCATCACCATCAACTACAGAAAAGTTGTACCCTCTTTCTCCACCAAGTTCATCTATAGGGAGTCCAACTTCTTCGAAGCCTCCTGGACTAAACAAGCCTCAAAATTCATGATAATGGAATATACTACAACATTTCCCTTCCATAGGTTATAGGTTATATTCATAGTCCTATAATAACTCCAAATAGAAATTCTATCTTAGGTTCACGTCACTCTCAATATAGACGTACCTGAGACTCTAGTGGTACACGTAAACCATAAAGCACTCCCCCAGAAGGCATTTCCCCACATATTCAGTGTGAATACTACCACTTCAATCTCTAGGTTTTGATTCATGTAGTTCTTCTCATGATTTCTCAACTGCCTCAACCCATATACGATAACTACCTGCCACTGCATTGTCATGTAGGTGAGACCATATCATGATGCATCCCAATACACAAAATATTACACACCCTCCTCTAGTATTATCAACATTATAGAGATCATAATCATCATCCTCAACTCTGAAATGGCCCTCTGGAACTACTGAGACCAGGTAAACAGATTCCCTTTCTGTATCAGGGTAGTCAAAGGGGCTACAATTCTAGAGAATTCTACTACAAACCTCCAACAGTACCCTACCAAACCAAGAAAGCTCTACACCTGTGACATGATATTTGGTGTCTCCCAATAATGAAATGCATCAATGTTCTTTGACTACATTGTTAAATCATGATAAAAAATGACATGGACCAGAAATCAAACCTCATGAATCTACATCTAGGACTTCTCTATTTTCCAATAAATATGGTGCTCTCAAAGTAGATCTAGGACAATACTCAAGTTACATGCATGATCATACTCTAATACATAGTAGATGATTATGTCATAGATGAAAATAACAACAAAATGGTCTATGTATGGTTGGAAAACCTAGTTAATAAAGGACAAAAATACAATGGCGGAATTCATCACACCAAATGGAATCACTATTAACTCGTAGTGTCTGTAGTGACATCAGAATACCAGCTTTGAAACAGCCTCTCGAACCCTCACCTGGTGGTAACTAGACCTAAGATCGATATTTGGGAGCAATATCACACCATAAAATTGGTCAAAGAGGTATAAAATCCATATAAAGAGGTACTAGTTCATTATATTGCCCTAGTTCAAGCGATGATAATCCATTAAAAGATGCAAGCTCCTCCATCTGATAACTTATATTTCCTGTATGTAAAAAATATAGAAGAAGAATTATCTATAGCATCAAGTTGATGTTTCTAGGATAACACCTTGACTGGGATCTCCATCTCTTTCACTCGGAGTATATATATGAAAAAATTATTGATGCATGTGTCTACTAATACTGATGTAAGTGTAGAAAAGACACATATCTCACCACTAATTATATCATGTGTTACAGGATAAAAAACTCTAGAGATTTCAACTATCTAAAACCCCAATCATTATACCAACAAGCCTGATGTGGGATGCCTTATGGTGGTGGTGGAAGGATCTCACAACATCATCCACTGCCTACAAACCCCCATTCTCTTTTTCAAGCTCTACCTCCCTAGGGACCACCATATCCTCACATGGGATATCCTTGATCATGGTGTTGCCTATTAGTTGGTGGTCCATCATCTATCTACTTGCGTATCGTGACATATTTAGTAGGGTAGTCTTAGGAATGTGACCTCACCCATCACAAGAAAAACAACAGGCCTCTTCGAGCTGCCTCGTTCCTCTGTGCTTCCTATGACCATGTTTTCGAGACTGATCATGTGGAGGACTCCTGCACTATGATTCTGGTGCCTATTGTCTGATAGCTATTGTAGATGACTCGGCTCTATCACACCCACTTTCAAATCCAACCATCTGGAGTCCCTCTTAAAGAAAAATCTATGTCCCTAGTGATCACTCAAACACCCCAACATCGGTTGTGGTGAAAAAGGGTACCACAACAGCACATATCTTTCTGTTTAGTCCACGCTCAAACCTCCATGCTCGGAAGTATCCACCCCATATCATGTCAATGGATTATTATATAAGGTCTGTGTAACTCACTGCATACTCATCCACCTTCATCCCTCCTGACTATAGCTCCAGAAGCTCTTGGGTCTAGATTGTGCACTAATAGTAGGGGTAGTACTCCTCACAGAACAAATACAGGAAGTTAGCCCACAAGAGTGTCGACTCGTCATGAATCTTCATAAAAAGGCACCACCAACAACAAACTGCTCTATGGAAAAGTCTAGCTGCCTGTGTAACAACCTGATCTGTCGATGTCCTGATGAGCATAAAGCCACATACCAACAAATCTAGCCAATCCACTCTTGCCTGAGAATCTAGCTCACAAAAAAACCTTAGTATCATCTGGTGTTGGAACATGCAAAGTGTTATATGCCTACACACATCCTTGTCTTGATCTAATGGAATGATCTACTACTCAATAGGTGAAGGTACTTCTACCTTCCTTCCTAGATGAAGGGGTTCATAGTATAGAGACCTAAAAAAGTTCTCTTCTCTCAACAGATCATCATCATGATTCAGAGCTGGTATCCAAGATGTTTTCATCATGGAGGCATCTTGAGATTTATCAATACATACCACGTTCAAATAAGCACACACACACACACACAATAAAAATGGGGAGATTACTCAATATGGATAGTCAAAATACTCAGTCCTATATGATGTTGTACCATTTGAGGCTTGTAACCAATGTGTCGGTATGCCGAGTTGACAAGAATGTAGTCAAGGTCTGGGTGAATGCATATGTCAGCCACCGCACCATCACTAGAATCCCTTGACTAAGAGCCACACTCGAGACACATTGACATTGTTTCCCAAAACCCAACCCAAATCTATTCAAGGAGACTAGTCTGAAAAAATTTATAAGGATCAAAATGCCTTTGATACCAATATGTCATGACCCAACCCAAGACAACGCTCATTCCACAACTACCCAATTCCCACCTCTATGTACCAAGGCCTAGTGACTAGTTCCGAAGGCATAACAACCACGGGAAGTCATTTTCCAAAGTACATGTACATACACACACATCTATATTGATAGAATATTGTATATAAAGTAAAAGTAAATGAAACATAAAGCTAATGGAATAACCATGCATGCAAAAAATCTAGTCATTATAAGAGTAAGTTAGTGTAAAATGAACAGAAAAGGTGAAAAAATAAATTCGCAACCAGAAATATGTCTCAACCAAACAAAACTGGAAAAGTAAGCGGTTGAGAGAGTCTATCTCCTAAATCCAAAGCTACATCCATCGTACGTGGTCCAAAGTACCCAATATCCCTAAGCTCCTCGAAAGTCACTACCAACCTTTGAATCATCTGCATAACACATGACCCATGCAGGAAATTCCCATTCATGGGTGAGTATATACATATCCAGTATGAAATACCAAAATCAAAAAGGTGGGAAATAAGATGTACAATAGAGAGTAAATACAATATATGTAAGGTACAATATAGAAGAAATATAGTAGATGCAGGTCAAGCCTCACATCGTCATTGGGCCACATAGTCGAGTGGGCATAAACTCATAGTAGATGACATGCTTGTTAATGTGTTAGGGGGTTACACTATGTATCTATTGGTGGAGGACCATCACTCATGTTTATGGGGGGTTCCAGTCTTGTGTCATGAGGACCATCACACAATGATAATAAGGGATCCAACTTGGTAAGGTAGAGGACCCACACCCATGATAATGGGGGTTATACTCTATAGGTTGAGGACCCACACCCTAGTAACATAAGGGGGGGGGGAGTTTACTCTAGTCATTGAGGACCCACAACCTATGATGATTGGGGGTTCCACTTGGTAAGGTAGAGGACTAACGTCCATTTTTATTGGGGTTCCACTCTATAGGTTGCGGACCCACACACTGGTACCATTGGGGGGGGGGGGGGTCCACTAAATCCATTGAAGTCCCACACCCTAACATATTAGGGGGGTTATACTCCGATGGTAGCTATAGAGGACCTACACCCATGATGATGGAGGGTTCCACTCTAAAAACCGAGGACCTGTTCCCTAAAACTTAAGGGGGGTTCCACTCAAAAGGTGGATATAAAGGACCTGTGCCTATTCTGATGGGTTTTACACTGTAGTCACCGAGGAATCATTCCCTAACATGTCGGGGGGGGGGGGGGGGGTCACTCAAAAGGAACCTATGGTGATCCTACCTAATCACTACCATTTTTAGGCATCACCTCAAAAATGGCCCTTCCTGGAACATTTTATATCGTATCTTGAAATCCACAAATGAGGGAACCATCGAGTTCTACCTTAAAAATCACTATGGATAAGCTACTATAAGTCCAAAATATGAGTCCAAATAAAGGTGATATAGAACCTTGAATTTTACTCAAAGGAGGTTAATGGGTACACAAATTGTGAGGAGAACCAAATGGAATTTTCTCTCGATATATGAAATAGAATTTTCCCTAGATAGAACACGACCCCAAACCATGTTATAGTAAATTTCATGTAGGTGGATTCTACTTCTTGTCCAAGCTACCAAGGACTGGGCCATGTTCTTCTGATCGTGTCTGTGTACTGGACCCTATATCTATGTAATGACATTGTGTCCATGTACTCTGGTACATGGCTATGTACCTAGTCATGTAATACCAAAAAAGTTCATTCCCTTTTGATAAATCACATGTTTTGTGAAATTGGGGAAGAACTACTTGTCATGTAGGAGGGCTACATGTCATTTTATCCTTAACTTTTCCCAAAACCTTATCTCCCACTGCTGATGGGAAATGTGCCATGTGTTTAACCCACCAAATGGCGTGTGGTCAGGATTTATCTATAAATTTAGATCCAATCATCATTCCTTGGATTAGTTCATTCCACCATATATCCCACCATGAATCAGTTCAAGATGAGTGGATTTTGTCGTGATTTAGGGTTCTGGTTTTTGTTCATCAGAAATCTGATTCTAGTAGATCATTGGTGAAGCGTTGTTAACCATGAATGCCTCAAACACTATTGAAGTTATAATATTTGATATAATTATATCCAAACATTCATTAGTTACTTTTAATGAACCCATATTTGGTCTTATTTCATCAATTCATGCTTTTTTTATCGATCCATCGCGGTTCGGGGAGTCCGATTGGGCTCAGTACAACCCGAAAATGTCGAAACGGTATTGGGGGGGTCCAACCGTTGAAGAAATAAAAGAAAACGATGCATAGAAGCACAAAAAAATGTTTAAAAAAATTGTAGTAGAATTCGTGGCCAACAATAAAGATGGGTGATATCGATTCATAAAACTTTGAATAAATCAATTTAAATCTAGTATGTAGGCACTTGCTTAGGCCATAATTGGCGCAGACCCAATAAAAAGGGAGGATCTACTCAAAATAATTAATTAAAGGGTTTAAATAACTAATTAATGAGTCCTAACTAGAGATTAGATCATTCAAAATCGAATAACCCATCCCCTAATGATTGGAAGGAGTTATTGTGTTTGATGCGTCCGGATCGGCCCGATCGGGTATTTCATTGTTGTCTGATGTGATCTACTAATGGAAGGTGGAAGGAGAGCATAGTCAGTGATTTCAGGATTATGAGGATAACCCTGGATAATTTTCCATAATAGTAGATTTATATAATTATTTTTGGGTTTAAATGAATTAATAAATTAATTTAATAATTAATTATTTCACTAAACGTACCAACAATAAGCAAGGAGTCCGGACAACCAATGTTGCACCATTTTATGTCATGCCTATGGTAAACCCCACGTTCTGGTCTCAATAGTGATATCAAATTTATGATCCAATATTTTGTTTTAGAGTTATCCTGTATTCCTTAAGAAAATGTGAGCACACAATATAAAATATAATTAATATTATTATAAAATTAATTCTGGGAACACATTGGCTTAGAATCACAATCCATATCTGATCTTACCTCATTAATATGTATTGAAATATTTCGATATCTTATATGGGAAAAAAAGTCTCTATATAGCATTTTAGAATAATTTAAAGATCATAGAAAATATGGAAGTGTTTTTATGAGTATTTCTTCATTTAAATCTTTTTTCACATGATGATATTAACTGATGTGGGATTATAGTTTATGGTTAGTGAACCATTGATGAATTATCTAAATGAAATAGGTTTCATACCATAAATTTGGTTAGTTCTGAAGTTCTCATATTTGAAAGTTGTAAATTTGGTTTAGAAGGGTTTTGAACAAACTCAATGGGGGGATATTCTTATAAAAAAATTATAGGTTCATTTTTGGGATTGTAACTGTTGACAAGGATATTAAAAATATTCTATAGGAGATTATAAGTTCAAGAGAAAGGTTAGATATGTTTTGGAGGTATATCGAACTCACATAAAGGAATTCTTCCTATAAGACATGAACTATGATGTGGTATTCTTTTCCTTTCCATGGTGGAGGTTTTCTATGAGGTGAAAATGGAAAATAAATGAAATGCATAGGAATCATCTCACACAATATAAGAAAAACACAAGGCCAATCCTTAGTAAGTGTAAGAGTAAAAACATGAAGGCTTTGTAAAATTACAAAATATTAGAATACACAATAGGACAAAGAACTTTTCCATAGTGGCTGTAAAATAGGGAAAAGTTTTGACCCATGTCATGTTTCATGAAATTGTGCATTGGAAAAATTCTTTTTCAAAATAGAGATTAGATAAATGGGAATTGTGGAATCCTTGGTTGAGGTTAACGGTGTTTCAACGATAAAAGGGAAAGGGAAGAACCATACCAATATGCACAATATTTTTGTAGAATTGTGTACGTTTTTGGACATTGTAAATGGGTAAAAATCCTCAATGTAAGGTATTTTATTTTAGGAGTGTAGTCGAAATAAGAAACTAGTGGAGTCACATTGTATTGGTTACTAATTTTGGATTTTCAGATCCCTATGTGAAGTGGGGTGGAACACTAAATGCAAATTGGTTTCCATGGAATAATCACATAATAGTAGATAAGATGAGATGATATAGATCCCCAACTCCATAACCTGAGGTGTATTGATCATTAGGCCATTGGAACTGAATAGAAAATTGGTTGGTGAGTATGGAACCATTTATTTTGAATGACATATTACCTAGTGAATAACCATTACATGGTTATCATCAAATCACACGATATTCAATATTGAGATGGTTATGATTAGGGTATAAAATATAACAAGATAAGAAATTATGCAAGGGAGTTTATAGGATGTTGGTGAGATGGATCCAAAAAGGGATTTTTCAGAGGACACAAGGTCGTGGTATACTGGTGCTTCAATAAAATTCATAAATCAAATTGAAATTAAAAGTTAATATCGTAAAGTTATATTTTATGTGTTTATTTAAGTTTAATAGGTGAGTTTAAACACATAAAAATACTTTGGTACACTTGGATTGATCATATTGATTGGAGGAATGAAGTGTGGTCCTAACCCTTGATCATAAGATAAATGTAACTATATTTTGAAGTTCTATAGAGAAAAGGTATCATCTTGAAAATAATTGTTTCATAACTATACTGGAAGGAAATATAATATGAGTGATAATTCTAGGAAAGATCTATAATGTTAGTAAAGTAGAATAAGGTGTTCTTGGAGTTACTCTCACTAGATTATTGAGAAAGTAGAGATGATTACATAACTGTCCTTGGCGTAATCACAATTCTATATTTGAGGAAGAAGAATATATATTACAGGTGGTTTATTGATCTCTATCTTGTAGAAATATCGACAAGTTCTTCATTATTATATAAAGGTTATAAACCTATAGGGTAAGTGTGTATTATCTAAATTATAAAAGAAGAAGTAGCGAGCTTAGTGTTCTGGTGGATTAGCACACCACCTTTGGCTTCTCCTTAGATTATACCAATATGGGAAAACCAATTAAAATATCTTATATTTATCCTTTAATGTTTTATTGCTTCATATTGACTATAAAAAAGGGAGATGCATCCCTATTAAAATTGGGACATGATTATTATAAATAGTATATTGAGAAATATGCATGACATGACTTAAACCCTATTAGTTCATTAATCTTTATTGGGACCAAGAAGTTAAAATCCAACTCACACCACCATGAAATCCATAAAATAATGCACCTAGACTCATTTAACCAAGGTTCCACAAATGAACAATTAATTAATATATGAATTTCCTATTGATTATTAGGTTGAATTTGGTCCTTTCAATTTATAAAGTAATGAAATGTCACATAATCATTCCATAATAATTAATAATAATCCCACAAACAGAATAAGATAACTATAAATCCAAAAAACCATGAAATCACCATTCTCAATGGGTAAAGACCACTTAAATCATTCATACATAAAATAATTTAGTCCAACAATGTTTTGAAAACATTCATGCTCATAATAACATATCCCATCAATAAACACCCACATATCAAAAAAATGATCCATTTAATAAAAAATTACATAATAAGACTAAATTTATTTAAATGAATCCTGTGACACTACAAAACTGAATCCATAAAAAAAGGGGTATGGTCCACTTATGACATACACATGATCCAATGATTAAAAAATATAATATTTCTAAAATCAAATCATTGTTAAACTTAACCCCAAATCATTTAATTCAAAAAAATAACTACGTGATTCAATTCATGTCAAACAACATGCGATGACATAAAATCAACCTTCTCAAGACTCTGATATGTTCCATTCATAAAAAACCCATATTTTTTTTCTGATTTTACCATGACCCAGTGGAATCTCACATTCAATACCTATCCTTGCATAAAGAAATAATAAGAAAATTAATAATAAGAAACAATTGGGGAGGAGAAGGAGGAATCACTATAGATTGTCATGAAAAAATGACCATAGACCTCATATATCAAGGTGATCCCAAGGGGAAATTTGGGATAGAAAAGTGGTGGAATCCTTACTATATATATCCTACCTAGAATGCTCCCATGAGTGGGGTTATTATAAAAATTAAAAAAATTGAAAAAGGGTTGCAGAAGGGGTATTAGAACCCAAATGTCTCTTGAAAGATTCCCAATGGAATGAAACTGATATTTCAATGGCATGATTAGTGGGAATCCCCCATGAACCATACCACCAAAATTTTAGTGGAATGACAGTAAGAGATGTATAGGTTCATGCATCCACAAATCATTCCCTAGTTCTCTTTCTCATGATGAATTCATTCCATTAGTCTTCTCTATATACAACACCAAATATAGAATGACCATTAAAGTTCCAAAAATACATTTAAAGGACCCCTCTTGATTCATTCTCAAAATTTTAAATTCTCTATACCACTATATCAATGAGAGTCCAACATTCCTCCCACTTCACTAACATGTGAAAGTGTGGGTTGTTATAGTAACACCTGAATTAGAGATTTCATATGGCCTTAAGAATTCTAGTAATGTCACCAATTTATTTAGACTATCATTGGGGGGAAACATAATCAATTTTCCTCTAAAAACATTATATAATAATAAAACATAAACTAAATAATATAATATAACTCACGTGATCCATGTACTATAATATTCTTTAATAAAAATATCCAAATAATTCCCATCATAATCAAAATAGTATAAAATTGAAATTTTATAATATTGGAATAATATAAATAAACTATAAAAGTATAGATGTATCACACAAGTCATATATAGAAAAATGGATCACTATCAGACGAATTTCATTTGGTATATGTTAAAAAAATACAAGGAGACCCATATAAATAATAACATAATCTAGATGTTTCCACCAATATTTTTCCCCATACTTTGTTCTAACTAGTTATTGACCAAAAGTTTTGATCAAATAACTATTAATCAAACGAGTATCTTGACATATAAGTCATATACATACACATATAAGGTGAATATATAAAAGGTGAGTACACGAAACTTAGTACAATTTACTCAATGACCCTAAATAGCCTTCTTGGTTTTATACATATGTGCATTTTCTAGTGTTCATGAATTAAATGTTCCATACAATAATATACATATCTTAATAAATAGCTAATAAAATCAAATCCAAACTTAATAAGAAAATATATCATGTTTATCATGAACCAATGAAAAATTATATAAATCATAACACATAAAATAACAACACAATCTATCTCACAACACTAAGAGGTAAAAATAATAATATCACATACCTTATAAAATACATGTGGCCTCAATAGTTCTACCTTTCTTATAAAATTGGAGAAACGTATTGTATCACATGTACTTATAGACATACCATAGAGTATAATAAAACAAATACCCCTCAAAATCTATAACTTATGGTATAATAAAAATGGATACACCTCATGATCACTCTATTTAGAGTAAAATAAATTATCTCGACTCACCACCCAAGAATACACTCAAATAATAAGAAATGAATAGTTCAACGGTAATAAACCAATGGTAAATATAACATCAACTAATTTTTTCATCATACTTCCATGAACATCGAGTAATAACAACATGAATTCACCACTAAAATAAAATAAAATGTTATTACCATGATTATCATATCATATATACACTAACCACTATTGAATCAGCTATTTTTGGTGAACCATTATGAATTTTGAACTGGTAATGAGCAATCTTGGGTTTTCTATTTTTGATTTTAGAATGTATGATTATTGATAAAGCTTAATGCGTCTTTTATAAAAAGGAAAAAATGGATTTGGAGAGTATATATCCTAACCCATATTCATAATTTAATTCTCATTATATATTCAAATTTATGACATTGATGAAGGCATGTCACTGGCCATTTTTTAATATAATTTATAATCCCCATTGTAAAACATAATAATTGTCCATGAGTTTTCAATCAAATAGATTAACTTATTAGTTATAATTTTTTTATTTCACTTATTTTTTATATTTAAATTTATAAATGAAATAATTTAAACATGAAAATGATATTTAATTTGTAATATGAAAATAAATATTAAAATAAAAAAAAACAGAATTTAATAAAAATGTTGATCTAACTTAAGGTGGATTACCTATGTATTCCATAATAGTGGTTTCTATTATTTTAGATCAATCCTCTCTCATTATATAGGTTATATAAAACTTCCTTATATACCCCTAAGTTTTAATTAGAAGTTATTCTCAACAGACTTAAAAATTGAATGCATATGAATATATATGCTTTTTGTGTTTGAGTGGGAATAATACCTTTAACAAGTGAATATCCCTGGAACACGCAAAAACATAAAAATTCAAAATCATCCTCTCCTATGAATATATTCTATGTGACCAAGTCATGAGTTCCCAACTAACTTATGTATGTGACTTTATAGTACATAAAAATTAATATATTTAACTCCAGTACACGTTGAATTCATTGATTAGGGATGATTGAATGTTCTTAGAAAAGGGAAGGGGAATAAAATATGGGATGAGGGGAGAAAATCTATCATATATCCCCTCAATTGTAACGTCCCGGTTCCGGAAGCAACCCAGAGGCGCCCCCGTACCCAATTAGTCACATGGCCTCAAGCGCATTTCCCTGAATGTCAGAGGCTGCTGACTAGCAGTGAGGGTCTTGGGTGTGATTGTGGGGAAACTATTCCCTCGTTGGTAGAGTAAACAATAGATGTAAATAAATACATACAAGAGAGAAAGTAGTAATAATGACATACAACAGTAATAATAGAAAACTAGAAGTATAAACTGAAGAACATATATAAAGTGATGCATGATACATATGTCTAGGAAAACTGCTAAACAAGTCACAATGCTGAAATAAAACAGTGCTAAACCAATGTACAAAAGAAAAAGATAAAAGGAACCTCGGCCTCAGAAGCCTAATCTTAGTCCCATGCTCTCCAGATCCACAACAAGTCAAGTACATGAATTAGAAGGGACCTTGCCCTTATCTATACCTGCAACAATATAATCTGTTAGGGCCCAAAAGCATGGCCCAAATAGGGTGTGAGACTAAATCCCAGTAGGCAACCACCCAAAGAACTATTCCTTACAGTCAATTAATATATGGCAGGTAAATTATAGAAAAAAGTAAGTAGGAAAGAACTCATCAATAAACAATCCACAGTTTCAACATCAAGCAACAACTAATCAAACAGATAAGCACAAATGGGTAACCCCTAGGAAGTACTCATGACCTTCCCCTATGGTCCTACCTAAGAAGTACAAGCAACTCTCTGAGAAACACACTCTGTCTAAACCCTCTGGTTATGCATATGAAGACCCTATGAGGAAGCACTCATAGTCAATTCCCCTTATAGTCTAAGGTACTCAGGAACTCTTCGAGGAAGATCACGCGGTCAGTTCCTTTTATAGCCCCAAGGTCAAGGACTCTCTGAGGAAGCTCACTCGGTCAATTCCCATTATATCCTAGGTCGTTCATAGACTCTCTGAGGAATCAATCACTATCAATTCCCCTTATAGTCTAAAAATATCAGGCATAAAATCAAATACTCTTTGAGGAATCTCACTCGGTCAATTCCCCTTATAGTCTAAAGCAGAAAAGGACTCTCTGAGGAAGCTCGCTCTGTCAATTCCCCTTATTGCCCCAACTTATCCTAGGATCTCTGAGGATGCTTACTGGGTCAATCCCCCTTATAGCCTAATGTGCTCAAAGACTCTCTGAGGAAGCTCACTCAGTCAATTCCCCTTATTGTCTACTACACCAGGTTCTCACGACCCTCTGTAGATCAATGAGAACAACAGAGCGATATGGAAAAAGTAAACCTATAGAACTACTTGTCTAACAGTCTATAGAAAATCATGCATTTCAGAATAAAAACTCTTCATCCTACAAAAACATGCATGGAAAACAGGCAAGGCATCCAAACTCGATAAACAGGACCAAACGGTCGTAAACAGAAAATGCAAGGGCAAAACCTCCAAAGCATATAAATAAACCCAATTCATATCCGAATAACCTCTACAGAAGCATACAATCATGGAAGGCAATCAATGATGTTAAAACGGTAAACACGCAATACCCCATTCAACGGTATTGGTGGAATTCTCACATAATACTCAAAGACTTTGAACAGAAAGGCACAAACCACCTACCTGAAAGGTTTTGACAAAAACCTCAAAAAATGAAGAACACACAAGAAAAATGGGTTGATTCTCCAAGAACCATCCTTATATCTCTCTCCTAACAAGACCAAGACCAAAAATCATCAAACTTTTCATCCACACACTTAGATCTACCCATAATGGGCGCAGATATAAGAAATCGAGAGAAAAGAAGATGTTGATCTAAGTAGATTTAAGAAACCGAACAAGAATGAAGAAGAACGTCTACATACATCAAGAATCCGGCTTTGATTCACCCAGAGAAAAATTCATATCACTTCCAGAACAATGGGAGAACCTTATGTGACCTTAGGAGAAGAAGAATCCTACGTTATGGACACTTAAGAGGAAAAACGAGCAACTTAGAGGAAAAAACGCGTGAGATCCACTTTTTTAGGATCTCACTTAACTACCCGCATGGTTTGATCGCATGGTCAGACAAACTGTGTGCCAATCGTGCATTATCCACTACCTCAGTAAGCCCTCCAAGCATGGTTTGGATGCATGGTTAGACAAACCGTGTGCCGCCCGTGCGACTTCCCCTTTCCCTAAATACTTCATTAAAAGTTCTCCCGACTCTCCCATTCATCACCCTTAACTTTATAACCATGAAAAGCATAAAACCAGGGTCCTATACCTAAAAAGAAGGTCCAGGTTCTTAAAAACTTCTCCTCTTAAATAAATTCATCCCTGAATTTACTTTTCAAGGTGGCATAGAAGAAGAATCCTCGAACAACTCCGGCCACTACAAACGTACATTGGCCTCCCTCTCCCAAGTCTTGTCCTGTACTCACCCATGCTACCATAACAATTGTACCAGAAGAACATAACGGCCATGGAGAACCTTTTTACATTGATAAAAAATCTAGATAGGGTGCTCCTCGAATGATGCATCCACTTCCAACTCAACCTCCACTGGTTGGAAAATATAAGGCGGGTCTGAAAAAGTAACGTCAAAGATGAGAGACATGGAAAACGTAGTGCATAGTCCAGTACCTCTGCGGTAACTAAAGCCGATAGGCCACCGGACCAACACTCTCCAACACCTCAAATGGCCCGACATACCTTGGGGAAAGCTTACCCAATATTCTAATCCTTCTGTGCCCCAACCATGGTATGACACGTAGAGAAACCTGATCTCCGACCTCGAACTCCAGAGTTCATCTCCGCTGATCAGCATAAGACTTCTGTCAAGACTGTGCAGTATCCATCATCTTTCGAATCAACTCTATCTTCTATGTGGTCTCTTGAACAAGACGAAGTCCCCACAAAGTTTCCTCTCTTGCCTCCAGCAAACATAAGGGTGATCGGCATGACCTACCGTACAAAGCCTCATAAGGTTCTTTCTGAATAGTTTCATGAAAACTATTGTTGTAGTAAAACTCCACAAGAGGTATATGCTTCCCCCAAGAACCTCTAAAATCTAGAATGCATGCTCAGAACATATCCTCAAGCACCTGAATCATATGCTTGGACTAGCCATCTGTCTTGGGGTGGTAAGTTGTACTCAAAAGTACATGTGTACCCAAAGCCTTCTCAAGCCCTTGCCAGACCCGAGAAGTAAAACAAACATCCCTGTCTAAAACAATGGAGTGTGTAACTACATGTAGATATAAATCTCTCAGATGTACAACTGTCCCAACTCATCAATACTGAAGGTATCCTTGATCAGAAAGAAGTGAGCGACCATCATGAGTCTATCAATGACAACCCAAACTGCATCATTCTGTCGAGGCGACCTTGGAAAACCGGTAACGAATTCCATCGTGACGTCATTCTACATCCACTCGGGAATGGGTAGCTGCTATAAAAGCTCAGCAGGTCACTGATGCTCTGCCTTCACCTACTGACAAGGTGAACACCTCATGATGAAACCAGAAACATCTCTCTTCATACCTAACCACCAATAATGATGGTGTTAATCACGATACATCTTAGTGACACCAGGATGAACTGCCCAAATTGAGGAATGAAAGTCCCGAATCATCTCCATGCGTATGTCTACGGGCACCCATACGTGCCCCTAGAAACTAAAGATCTCATCCTCACCTATGGTCCATCTAGGAATAGGGTCCTCTCTTGACACACTCTCCTTTAGTAATAGTCCTTCAGAATATGATCGTTTCTTCATTCGAACTCGATCAAAAAGAGTAGAGGTAACTTCTACATAAGATAGAAAATTCTACCCTTGTCTTTCGTACACCTCAAAATACATCTCAAAGAACAGACCCATAAGTTGCGACTCCCTGCTGGCCTCCTGAACTGCCTGTATCTGAGTCCTTCTACTCAACTCATCGGCCACCGTGTTGCCCTTCCCAAGCATATAGGCAATCTCAAAGTCAAAGGACTGTAGGTACTCAACCCACCTGCACTGTCTCAAATTCAGATCACGTTGAGTGAAGATATACTTGAGACTTTTTTGGTTGGTTAAAAGCAAAAAATGTTCTCCTAGAAGATAATTTTTCCAACAACATAGGTCATTAACAACAACTTCCAACTCTAGATCGTGTGTCGGGTAATTCCTCTCATGTGGCCTCAACTGTCGGGACCCGTATGCAATGACTCCATCTCCCTGCATAAGCACTGATCCCAGCCCTATATTTGACTCATCAAATTAAATAGTATAGCTATTGACTGACTCTGGAAAGAATAGTATCAGTGCTGAAGTCACCCTCCCTTTCAGATCCTGAAAGGCTAACCCAAAAAAATCTGACCATGAGAACTTTTCACCCTTCTTAGTCAGACTCATCAGTGGTGCTGCTAAGCGTGAAAAGCCTTCTATGAAGCATCTATAGTATCCATCCAGCCCTATAAATCTCCACACCTCAACGATGTTCTTCATATTCTCCTCGGAGACTACTAATCTCACATTCTCTAGGTCTGCTGACACTCTTGTCTCTAAGATAACATGAACCAATAAGTGAATCAAATCCATCCAAAAGTGACATTTTGAGAGCTTAGCATATAATTGAAACTCTCTCAGTGTACTCAAAATGATCCCAAGATGGGTAGCATGGTCATGTTGAGTGTTAGAGTACACCAAGATATCGTCCACAAAAATAACCATGAAAGAATCAAAGTATGGATGGAACACTCGGTTCATCAGTACCATGAAAACTACAGGCATGTTCGTGAGACCGAACGGTATAACCATATACTCATATATACGATACCTGCTATGGAAGGCTATAAGAGGTATATCATATGGTCTAATGTGCAAATGATGATAACCGTACCACAAGAAAATATTCAAGAACACCCGGGATCCTCGGAGCTGAACAAAGAGATCATCAATACTCGGCAAGGGATATCGCTTCATGACCATCAACTGGTTCAGCTTCCGATAATCCTTGAAAATCCTAAGGGTACCGTCTGCCTTCACCGCAAACAGGACAGGAAAAACCCAAGGGGAAGTACTGGGTCAGATGAAACCCTTTTCATGTAACTCCTCCAACTTCTTATTAATCTCCAAAAACTCTGGTGTAGCCAACCTATAAGGAGGAATGGACACCAGTGTCGCTCCTGGAACAATATTAAAAGAAAAATATAATTCATGCTCTGTAGGCAAACCCGAAAAGTCCTCTGGAAAGACATCTATGAAACAATCCACCACTGGAGTAAAGTCCATCTGTGAAGTCCCCTGGTCATCCAGATATAGACTAGTAATCTGGGCTGTAACTCCTCATAACCCATGATGCTCTGGACCCACTCTGCTGGCCTGGACATCCCATTCACCCCTATGAAGAAACTATCCTCCCTCTGATGATATGAAACTCACCCTAAAGAGATAGAAATCGATGAATGCCTGGAAGGGAAATAACCAGTCCATTCTGAGAATGACATCATAGCATGTCATCTCTAGGACATAGATGTCCCAAAAGAAGTGACACCTGCCAACCTCTAGAGGGCACTCCTTAAAATGACTCACACTAGATGTTCTCATCCCCAATGGAGTGTCTAGCGTCAATATATCTGTAGATGAAAAGATGGAGAGCCCAAGGATCCCCACAATAGAAACAGAGATAAAGCTATGGGATGTTCCCTAAAAGGTTTTCATCATCCTCATAAAGCCTTACCAGAACTGTGCATCCCCACCTAGGTCAGGTGTAACTACTGGTGCCAAGACTGGCACAATAGGAGGATCTTCAGTAAGTCCCTGATCAGCCATGTCTGGTGTCTGATCACTGCCTGGAAACTGGCGTACGACCGGAGGACGTCTCGGTGGCATGAATCTGCAAGGTCAAATGCACACCTTAGATCAAGATTACCAAGGACTGAAAATTGGAAGTACAAGAAGGGAACAAGAGAAAAAAGCATTCAAGTTTTGAAAAACATGACTACATGGAGTTTATGTCCCTTACATGGCATGATCCCTTAATTCATTCACATAGGCATTTAATTCTTCCAAAACTGGTCATGTAACACCAAAACCACACGGTGTTTTTCCTAACACACGACGTGTACTTGAATCCTCTTCCTATGCCCGAGTCCTTCTACACGTCTAAGCCACATGACTCTCTTAAGACAAGACTACACAACGTGTTCATGGTAGAAACGATGTGTAACAAACAAGATTCACCTGGCCCATGTTGTTGGTTACAGGACCGGCTATACGGCTGACATTACATGATGTGTTACGAATAGACACGATGTGTTTGTGAAGGGATAACACCGACCCTTGTTGTTCGTGACATGGCTGAGTACTTGGGTCAGACTACACAATGTGTTCAACTTGGACACGTCGTGTATAGCTTAAGGTATTATCCTTCTGTATTGTTGGTTACATGGGCATACATAGGGTCGAACCGACACAACGTGTTCATCTAGTACACATAGTGTTCCCACCAGACCATCCCCATCGCGTGTCTCTACCCACACGGCCTACAACACAATTAGGGACTATACGCCGTGTACGTAAATTACATAGTGTGTACTTAAAAAAAACAGTTTCTTCCCAAACAGAAGAACACATGGTGCGTACATAACACTACACGTTGTGTATTCTAGGTTTTTTCGAATAGTAATCCTTAGAAACTACTCCGGAACCCAAAAAACACTAAAACAAACACTAAAAGTGCCAAATTGTGATCTGTGAGGGCCCATACTCCCCAAAAATCAATGTATAGAATCTTATACATGTTATAACATGGTAAAAAAAGAAATGATCCACCAAATTCCGGTCCATGAGGGCCTATAACACCTCAAGAACCAAAGTTTGGCATCCATTCAAGAAAAACTTTACACAAAACAATACCCTATCAAACATCAGGTATTCTTATCAAGGAATCTATCACAACAACATGAATATTCTACACAATTTCTATCACAACAACATGAAATTGCTAATGCATCCCAGATGGCATGGAAAAAATCCTTGAAATGTGAATTATAGAAAGTGGCTATATGATGCATGAGATGGAATACCCTCATCTCATTAGGTTGGGACAGAAATATAACCTCAATAATGTCAACAGTAATAACACAAAACATGTGAGTCACCCAACGGTGAAAATCAGATCAACCGTAAACGTGAAAAACCAGAAGAAATTACTATAAATGAGGTAGATTGGCTTTTCCTTGTACAAGGTTAGATACTCCCGGGCACATCTTATTACCATGTACATATTCCTACCTATCCCTGGATAAAGGATCCAAATAATAAATCAAGAGAAAATAATCCTCTGATACCACTTTATAACGTCCTGGTTCTGGAAGCCACCCAGACGCACCCCAGTACCCGGTTGGTCACATGGCCTCAAGTGCATATCGTCGAACGGCAAAGGCTGCTGACTAGTAGCCAGGGCCTTGGGTGTGATAGTGGGGAAAATATGATCTCATTGGCAGAGTACACATAAGATGTAAATAAATAAATACTAGAGTGGAAGCAGTAATAATGACATACAACAGTAACAATAGAAAACAGAAAGTATAAACTAGATAACATATATAAAGTCCTTCATGAGACATATTTCTAGGAAAACTGCCAAACAAGTCACAATGATGAAATAAAATAGTTCTAAACAAAAGTACAAAAGAAAATGATAAATGGATCCTTAGCATCGCAAGCCTACGCTTGGTCCCATGCTTTCCAGATCCATAGAATGTCAAGTACCTAAAGTAGAAGGGTGCCTGCCCTTATCTATACCTGAAACAATATAATCTATTTGGGCACAAAAGCATGGCCCAAATAGGGTGTGAGACTAAATCCCACTAGGAAAAAAACCAAAGATATGTGCCTAATATTCAATGAATATATTGTCGGTAAAGTACCGAAAATAGTAAGCAGGAAAGAACTCAGCAAGAAACAATCCACAGTTTCAACATCAAGCAATAACTAATCAAACAGCTAAGAAAAAATAGGTAACCCCCTGGTAAGTACACATGACCATCCCCTATAGTCTAACATAACAAGTACAAGAAACCCTCTAGGCAACACACTCGGTCTAACCCCTCTATTTCTGGATATGAAGACTCTATGAGGAAGCACTCACAGTCAATTCCTCTTATAGTTTATGGTAGGCATGAACTCTCTGAGGAAGCTCACGCTGTCAATTCCTCTTATAGCCCCAAGGTCAAGGAATCTCTGAAGAAGCTCACTCAGTCAATTACCCTTATAGCCTAGGTCGTTCATAGACTATCTGAGGAAGCACTCACCATCAATTCCCCTTATAGTCTAAACAGTTCAGGAATAAAATCAAAGACTCCCTGAGGAACCTCACTCGGTTAATTCCCCTTATTGTCAAAAGAAGACAATCACTCTCTGAGGAAGCTTGCTCGATCAATTCCCCTTATATCCCCAACTGTTCCTAGGCACTATAAGGAATCTAACTTAATCAATTACCCTTATAGTCTACTACACCATGTTCTCATGACCCTCTGTAGGTCAACGAGCATAGCAGTGCGATATGGCCAATGTAAACCTACAGAACAACTTGGTTAATAGTCTAAATAAAATCAAGCATGTCAGAATAAAAACTCTCCATCCTACAGAAATAGGCATGGAAAAAAGGCATGGAATCCAAAATGGCTAAATAGGACCAAACTTTCATATACAGAACATGAAAGGGTAGAACATACAAAGCATAACAATCAAACCTATTCATATCCAAATGACCTCTACAAAAGCATACATGCATGGATGGAAATCAACAGGGGTAAAACAGTAAACACGCAATACCCCGTTCAAGGGTATTGGATGAATTTTTACATAATACTCAAATACTTTTAACGAAAAGGAACAAACCACCGACCTCAAAGGTTTTGAGGAAAACCCCAACAAACGTAGAATGCACAAGAAAACCATGTTGATTCTCCAAGAACCCACCTTAGATCTCTTATCCTAAAAATTCCAAGGCCAAAAATCATCAAACTTGTCATCCACACACATAGATCTACCCATAACGGGTGTAGATCAAAGAAATAGAGATAAGAGGATATGTATATCTAAGTAGATCTAAGAAACTGAACAAGAATGAAGATGAACGTCTATATACGTCAAGAATACGACTTCGATTCTCACCAAGAAGCCTTCAGATTGCTTCTCAAACGATGGAAGAACCTTCTTTGACCTTAGCAGAAGAAAAATCCTGAGTTATGGCCACTTAAAAGAAAAAATGAGCCACTTAGAGGCAAAAACGTGTGAGATCCACTTTTTTTTAGATCTCACATAAGTGCCTGCATGGTTTGCTCGCACGGTTAGACAAATTGTGTGCTAACAATACGTTATCCACTGCCTCGACAGACCCTCCACGCACAGTTTTTCCGCATGGTTTGAAAAACAATGCACTGCCCATGTGACGTTCCCTTTGCCTCAAAACTTCATTCAATGTTCTCCCGACTTTCCCATTCATCACCTTTAACTTTATAACCATGAAAAACATCAAACATGGGTTATATACCTAAAAAGAAGGTCCATGTTCTTACATCAATCCTATCACCAACATAGATCCTAGTGAGAGATAATATTGTAATCTTGAACATATTATAAACATAAAATCTAAGTAAACATAGGTCCTCCCCATTTTTTCACCCAATAATTGGGTTACCCTCCATTGGAATAGAGACTAAGAGTCACAGGGGGAGAAACAAACTATATAGAGAAAAAAAATCATAATGAAGACCATATAAAATTAAACCTAATAAAGAAGGGTAAAAAAAATAAATCTTGTAGATTCATATAACAAAAATAAATATTATCCCCATTTACCCCTTAAATAAGAATTTGAGACCCACCAAGAATTACAAAATCACTTCTGAAAATATAATAAAAATTCACAGTAGATTTAGCAAAATAATCTCTACTTGGATGACTCTACTACACCATTTTCATAATAAATTCAAAATAATTTAAAAATAAACCTTGAAAAATGATAAAATTTACCTATTTTTTTAATGATTTGAAAACTATTGGACCCAAATTTCATTATGTCTTCACGAATCATGGAAAAGGTTAAAATGAATTATGTAATCGTTGGGTTAGTTATGTGGGGGTGATTAATCAATAGATTTAAACTGTGATTTATAATTTGGATGGTACTAAGGATTAGGGATTTATTATTTGAATATATTGGGATAAGTTACAGGACAATCAGGTATTTTAATTGATCAGGTATAATGTGAAAAATTTGGTACTTGGCTTTTAAGTATTTTATTCAAACATATGGAACATATATGTCTTATTTCAAGGAACTGGAGGCTCAATAATGATGTGATTTTTTATAGATGTAAAAAATATATGATTTTCAACTAGATCATGTTATTTTTTGTGTTTGGTTTCATGTTAAAACTAGATAAATGATTATTTTAAGGGAGTTTATTATGGTACTTGAAGTTGGTTTAGGTGAACACCCAAATTGATGAAATGGGATGGTAAGAGCCTATGGGATTGGAAATTATTCATGGATGGGGTCATTTGGGCACTGGAAAATTCTATAATGGTGTTGTGTTGTGATGGGGATTCATTGGTATTTGTTATACTCATAAGGAAACATGGTTTTATGGATATAAGTGTGGTTGAAATGGCTTCAATGAGGCCACTAGGTTGGGATGGAAATAATGGTCAAACAGTGGGAATAAAAGTAGATCGACCCATACTAAATTGAAAATTAAACTAAATTCAACCATCAAAAGTGATTTTTTCTTTAATATAACATGATGAACCACATGTATATCATTTTCCCAACATCATGTGATAATGTACATTCAAGTCAATCTAGCTTTCACTAAAATTATTGAAAAAACGTAATCCACATGAAAATTATACTGAATATTTAAAAATAAATAAGATCGCTATTAATATATAATATAAAAATCATTTCAAAATACCTAAAATTATGAAATCCGATTTATTTTAAATATTAAAAAATCACATTCAAATTTATATATTTTAAAAATTTATTTAATTTACAAGAAATAGTCTTAAAAGTGAAGGTATGACATAACGCATTATTTAACATGATATTTGATAATATAATAAATGTATTATAAATGAAATGTATACATAAATCAAATTTTATGACCCCCACACCTGATCAGTTCACTCTTGAAAAGTTTACCACAAATGGTCTCTTGAAACATGAATTTAAACCCACAAACTTCAACTTTTTAGGATAAAAAATAAAAATTTCATTATAAAAATCTCAAAAGAACTATTTTACTAAAAAAAATGAGGCATCCTCAAGAATATAGATTTTTAGAATACTAGTTAAATATACTCTAAATAGATTTTAGTCTATTTAAACGTAAATAGAGTCCAAATATAACTTTATTAAAGTCAAATCCATTTAACTATAATATTTATTTCAGTTTATACAAAGAAAATATTATATATATATATATATCCAAGGATCAGCTTTAGAGACATAAAAAATCAAGAAACTAATCAAAATATCCCCAAGACAATTAAACATAATTAAAAATTAAGAATAACTAGGACTATTTAGTTAACAATAATGTAATAAAATAATTTCAGTGTAGCCACTCATTTTAATTTCGAAAATTGATATACCTAAAAAAATTCAAACACATATGTCAAAAGTGGGGGGGGGGGGTAATTTTTGTTCTTTAACTAAATTTTCCTCATGATTTATTTATGAATTTAATTTCCATGAATTTATTTCTCATATAAACATTAATTTCAACCTTTTATTTCCATTTAATACCTAATCTATAACCTTCCTTTTATGGAATTATTATACCTTTTCACTCAAGATAATAATATATGTGGAGTTATTATCATACATGAGAAAATACATGTTTCACCATATGCTTATAGAAAATATAATTATTTATAAAACATGAAAATGAAAATGAAATTAATAATAAGATACTTTTTAGGTCAACATATTGGATAAGGGTTATTGGAAAATGCTTAAAGAGGCTAAAACGAGGAGGGTTTGACTCTAATATATAATATAACAACCTCGAATCCAGTAACCGAGAGATGGAGGTTAATTTATTACCTTGGTTCAAGATAAAATGGATAACATCAAAAAGGATCAAGCATTTTAGCAGTCCAAGGATACTATATACATACATGATTCTCACATTATATTTGAAAAATTGATAGGGGTTAGTTTTCCTCAAGATATACAATATCTTATCACTCCCATCCTACCCACTAGGTGAATTTTACCACATTAGAGGGTTTTTGGGTGAAATTGAATACTCAACGTTATGGTTTTAAAATGGAAAATATGGAACTTGTACTCAAGGAAGTACTCATAATGGTGGAATTTCCTAATACTCCTAAGTATCTGTCATCATGGCCTTATCATCATATATTGGGGTGTGGAATTCAGTTGTGTTGAAGGCACATACAATTATTCAAGGGAATAATCTCTATAAGACATATAATATATCCTTACCTATGGTTTAATATGAATCTTACATTGTAGACAATTATTTAAATGTATGTTCTAATTATCCTTGGAATATCATTTATTATATTAGAAAATTTAAATCCATTCTTCATTCAAATGTGTGTATCAAACACACATGGTAAGGGGGTGATTTTCTAGCCAATCTTCTTGATTATAAAGGTGACTAGGATGACAGGTTTATGGTGTAATCGAGGCTTGATTATCTTCTAGTCGATTGTGCTGGGATTGTTTGAGGGGATTCCCTCAACCTTTACCACTTTCATCTTCCATTACCCCCACTATTTTCTTTTAACTTGTGTATTTTTTTGTTATTATGAATTAATATAAAATTACAATTTTCAGTGAGTTAGTCAACTTAAAATTATCCTGGGAATGTTTTTATTTCTTCATGTATATCCCTAATAACAACTAAATTTCACTTTCGATGACCTAGGGGATAGTAAAAAAAATAAATTTGTGATTTATGATGCTTATTAAGGGATAAAATATGGTGAAAGAAATCATATAATAACCAAGGCCGGAATAATATGGTAAAGGAAAAAAACAATCAAATATTATATATAAATAATATCATGAAAGAGAGATATATACATATAAGATATAACAAAATAATTAATCACATGAATAGAAATAATTTTTTTCATAGTGATAGATTATATAATTTAATACATCATAATCTTATCATCAAGGACTCATTATAATACAATATACAAATATTTTTAAGGCATACACCAAATACCCAATATATATTTCTTCATGAGACCTACCATAAATTTAGGGGATATTATGGGCCCCACCTATCACTTAATAAGTCAACTACATACACAATATGAAAGAAAAAATAAAAATAGAATAAATAATCAACTTTACTTAGTAACCGATAAAAACTTATATTGAAATAATAAAAATATGGGATGTCAATACTTTCCCTATTAAATAAATATAATAGCATGAACATAGTACATCCATATAAAGAAGGTGTATGATATCATTAGATCATATCCCCAATAAAACATTATAAACATTAAATGATGTTGACATAGATTAGAAATCATTTGTAAGGGAATTAAAAATAACTCTGAGAAGGAATAAAAAATACCCTTTATATTTTTATACCATTTTTAGAAAATATTTTATAAATAAAAGGGAATAAAAATTTATTTTAAAAATCATGAAAACATAGATATGATATTTCTTAAAAAACATTATGGTGGTGGGAAAATGAATTAGTATGGAACATGTTTAAATGATTATTCCTTTGACATTGAAAATAAATTCAAAGATAATTGAAAATGAATTTAAAATTATATTTAAATACCATTTTCAAAAATTTGAAAAAAATATCTTTTGAAACATTACTTAAAAATATAAATCTCAAGAAAAGGTATTTGAAAAAAAAGGCTAAGTCCAAAAATGTGTAGTGGAAGATAAAAGATATGAACATAAATATTTTCTCAAAATATCTTTATTGAAACACACATCTTTAAAAGAGTGTAACATTAAATTTTAAAATAGTTAAGAAGAATTATTAGGGTCAAAATGAATAATAAATATTTGGATTTCAAAATAAGAACGTATACCATTAGTGAGAGGAATAATATGGATATAGAGGGGAAAGGTTCCCAACCAAAATAGAGAAAGACTTTAAAAGAAACCCTTAAAACATTTTTAACTTTTGAATTAAAATAACTTATATAATAAAAAAATAAATACATTTTTAAATACAATGAATAAGGGTATTTATAGTAAATTATGTAAAATTGGTTTTATATAAACCATGTAAATGAAAATAGGTTCTTAATAAAAAAACATGTCTCAAAGAAAAGAATTTGATACTAAGAAACCTTACCTTTTACTCTCAACTTTCACAAAATATATCTAACCTCAAACATAATAAATATAACCATATTAATAACATATTAAATAACCTTATTTTCATTTATTAGCTTTTATATCTTATAGTTATACTCATTATAAAAATATATATTACTAGGTTATAATTTATTTTCATCATCAGATGTTAATAATTTTTACTATTTCACACATGTTACATAATAGTGTCGTAGGAACTAGTTATTTGATAGAAAGTTTACCATTCCTAGATTACAAAATATATTATAATATTTTTGATTCTATAAGATCCTATCTTTTTACAGGTATGTCCCTATTTGATTTTTTCGTTAAACCTGTTTTTCTGGTTTACCTTCATCTGTGAACATTGGTGGTAGAGTTTCGTTGAGGATGGAGATAATTTTATAGGAGAAATGACCAAAATTTTAGGGAAGTAATTTTTTTTGAATTAATGGATTAATGCTTTAAATATGTAAAAGTGTCTTATTATGTTTTCTTGTGATATTATAAGGCTTTATTGTTGGTTTGATCTCTTTTTGTGATTCAAGGTCTTAATATATATGTAGGGAATTTAGACATTGTGTACATGTTACACGATGTGTAACTGTCACCCTAAATATTCCGTGAAATGGTTTAAGGAATGAACTGGTTACATGATGTGAAACTGGTTCATGACTTGTAAGAATTCCTAGGAATACATAATTAATTGGTTCATGATGTGAAATGAACTCACATCATGAAACAGGTTTATGTCATGTAATGTTTGAGTAGGGTTATTTTTTCCAAGGTGACATGTTTTTTGCATAACTCAAAAATCAAGATTTACACACCATGTAAATGTTACATAGCATGTATTTCATGGGATCATCAATTATAAGTTGTATCATGTGTATGTTTTATTTCTTCATCCATGTGCATCCATCCTCTACCAATCCCTAGGTGTTTTATAGGATTTTTTGTAATGTCTTCATCCCTTTTATGTGTCCTAATCAAGAGAACGATATCTGGTTAGTTTTTTCATGTTGGTGATCCACTATCTTCCACTAGTTTCTCATTATCATGGCATAATATTTGTACCACTAAGGAAACTAGTGTTGATCTATATATTGGGTGATATGGTTATTCTTTTTAGGTTTTGTGCCTTCATTATTTTTTGGATTTTCTTATAGAAAGAATTATATTGATAACTGATTAAAGTTAGGTGGTCTAAAACCAAACCCTCTGGTCTGTATAATTGTGATGTATGTGTAATATGGTGCTATTATGCCAACATAACATTCACTTTGATTAACTTATTTATTATCAATGATAACCATGTGATTGGATTATTCCTTAGATCCATTTGGATCCAATGATGTTGCGACTTAGCTTGTGGAAACCCATTGGGTGAGAGAATCATTGAATATTAATAAATTGTATAATTGATTAAAATATGTGTTACCATGTCATGAGACATCAAATGATTTCTTGATATATAGTCACCTTTTTAATTGATTATTGTTTTTTGAAATTATTTGAGAAAAATCGATATACAAATGAATGTGCAATTAAAAGAGAAATGGTAATTTATAGAATTAACCATTAAGGCTTATGATATGAAATTGGATACCCTTTCTATTATAACTTGTGTTGTAATTCTTTTTGTAATGCATATATAGAGGGCTTGGCCCTATTTCATACTATAGTTCATATATAGAGGGATTGCCCCAATTTCATGATGTAATACTTACATAGAATAATTGTCCCAGTTTCACATTGAAATGATTATATAGAGGGCTTGGCCAAGTTATGCTGAAATTATTATATATAGGGCTTTAAGATAATGTTTAAATGAATATAAAGGGTATTTACCCAATTATGTGATTATTACAAGGTTATGGTTAGAATTTTTGTTCTACAAGATCAGAGATATTCTAGCATATTGCCACAGTATGTAGTTTTTCTTGTATCATATTAATTAGTAATTAATGAACTAGTTTATTTATTTATTGAATGTACTTAATATCAAATTGGTTTTGTTTAGACATGATGGTGTTGTCCTACTGTCTTTTTTTTAAAACCTATTAGGGTTTCCGTTTGGTACCCGATCAGATTACGTGGATACATGTTTGGAGAAAGGGAAGGGACCTTGTGGTTAATTGTTTCTTGGTGGATGGGTTGGATTATGCATATGAGAATGAAATGGGTTCAAGTATTGTGGTATTTTGAGTTATTGTGTCAGATTATTCCTTTATTTTCAATACTTTCAATTTTAATTTTAGATACATTCCAACCTATCATTACATGGTTCATGATTATTTGATTTATTAGTTCTTTCTTTACTTCAAAATTGTATTTTATACTATTTCCATTATATTTTTTACTCTGATATTTATTTTTCTTGATTATTTAGACTATCTTGTAACTTTATACCAGGGGGTATAGTCTCCCCACTATATTCTCTACTACCTTTTTCCAGTTAGAAGCCATTAACATACGAGGATGTACACTTTAGTTCACATAACCAACCTGATTTCGCCACATAAGAGAGTGCTGGATCAGAGGACATTAAAAAGTGGTATTAGAGGATCATGTTGTTATTTTTTATTGCTTTACTATTTGTTAATGGTACAAACGAGACTAGGATGTGACAAGAAGCAGTAATGAGATTTTTTTGGGAGTAGATAACCCTTGTATGGGGGGAAATCCGAGTCACTAGGGATGGTATTTCTATTAATGATGTTCAATTGTTACAATTTATGTTATTTCAGCTAGGGTGATTAACATTTTGTGTTATTTTATTCTTTCTTGATATTTATATGCATGTATTGGTATTAAAAAAGTGATTATGAATGAATCTTGATAGGAACATAGGTATATTTATTTATATGCATTGTTCATGATAAGTACATTTTTTAGCATGTGATATATTTTGTTGTATAAAATTTGAAATGATATACCCATTGTATATGATTAAAATAGAAATAAATGAACTATTATGTCATGCTAAAACACATGTAATCCTTGGTTAGAGAGACCGTGAGCTAGTGGTTCACTGTTGTTGTCACCTTTTGAGGTTGGTTTGTTTTAACCAAAATTCTATGGAGTGAATTTCTCTTGTAGAGAAAATGACTCCTTAGCATCTTTGAATTGAGTGGTATGAGAGTGGAAATTATAATTCTTCTAACAAAGCTACTTTATAGATTCCTATAGATTCTAAGGAACGTATGGATGTTCATATTCCTGATAGCTTCCTAAGAGTCGTGAGATCCAAGTCAAAAGGGATTGTTCATACCATTCCTTTGATGCTTGAGCTGAAGAGAGAGTTTAAACTATAGCATCTTCCTACCTTTACTAGGAAAGGAGTCTCCCTGGAAGCCATGTTCTAGATTGATTAAGTCTAAAAAAATATTCATGAATTTGAAGACACCAATACATGGGAGGGTGAATATTGATTATAAATTCTTCATGGACCTTCCCAGAATTAGTGGGACATTCTTGAGAAAGCTAGAATAAAAGAGGAGTTATCTTGGAAAAACGTTGAGGTGATGTTTCTGATCCAATTCTACCTAGATACATTGTGGGTCAAAAAGACTCGTGATTTCTTGCACTAGACGTAGGAGGAAATTTTAGTGATAGAATACAATAGACGTTTCACCATATTTCTCCAGTGTGTGCTATCTTTTTCTGATAATGAGATATACACGGTGAGATGTTTTTAGGATGGGCTTCACTATGATATTAGATAATAGGTGAAAGTATTTCCCTTGAGTAAATTTTTGTATGTGATGAATCAAACACTCATCATGAAGGGAAATTTGAGAAAGGCCCCACACAACATCCAAAATGTTTTAGAAGGGTGAAGTAGGACCTCTTATTCTAGTGGAAAGAAGCACCGATATAAATGTTATCACCTAGGAAACAATAAAAAGATCAGTTAGGAAAGTGTGCATCCATCTCGAGACCATGTTTCATTGTAGTTCCATTAGTGTGGAAATTTGAGCTACAAGCAACCTTAGTGTTTGTACCATACTTTGGAGTTCCATGATCATGGTAGGATAGGACACCTACATAGGTTTTATAGGGGAATGCACCAGAAGAGTACTGATAGGGGATCATGATAGGTACCTGAGAATGGGAAGGACTCCCCTAACCATCATTAGATAGATAGATGGAGTTCCGTAGGATGTTTAGTTAGAGGTAGGGAATATGGTACCTCGGTGTAGAAGTGAAAGTCCCAGGTAAAGGGAATATCCCAGGGGATTCAGACTGAAGCCTAAGCCATAGGGGAAAGTTAGCTGCATGATTTTCAGTATACTACGACTAGTGTATATGTGGAACCTTTTTCCATCAGAGGTATGATTATTGTATCATATACCCTTCTGTTCATTTTATGATACAGTATCATAGAGTTCATTTTTTATCCATTATTTTTTTCAAATATTTTGGGCTTGGTTATGGAAATATTTGATGATTTTTTCCATTAACAAACCATTAGGAGTGCGTTCATAGAATATAAAATTTTGAATGGTGTGCTCTATATAAATTGGTGGTTACCATTTATTTTTTAAACCATTTATACCAGAAATAATAGAATTTGATTTGATTCTTGGTATTTATTAGCTAGATTTATACTTGGCTCATATTGATTGTTATTAGAGGATAGTTACCTTTATAGATCCAGAAGGAGGCATATATTCTAACCATCATGAGTGGGATCTTTAGGCTATTTGTGCATGACCAATTTAGGTCAAATTGGACTGTATCATGAATCACATATAAAAACTTCTTTTCAATGATGGTGGAATGTAGATAGATACTTTTCCTCTAGCGGTAGACTATTTTCATGATGTATTTTTGATGATGAAAAAATTTTCACATATTTTAAACAATAATTCAATGTTTTAAATTCCACAATAGTGTTAGTTTATGGGAAATTGTAACATTTTTAGGTTTTAGAATAATTTTGCGCATAAATACTAAAATGGAATAATTTTTTGGATTTAATTGTTTTATTTATATTATGTATTTGGTTCATGACTTCTTCTAGACTGAATGAAATTATAAAATTCATTTTTTAGGTTTTCTTTAAATCATGGTTCTAATTTCATCCTTATAGAGTCAAATATCAATCATTCATTTGGAGTCCTAAATTTATCTCACAAATTAGGCCTCAAAAATTGTGTACAGATCTAGACAACTTTACTTTTGAGATTATATTTATTTGTTGACTTGTCCAATGAATCTCAAATTCAGTATGGAGATAGAAAATAAGCTGAGGATAAAAATTAATACATGATTCCATGTGGTATTTAGATTTATTAATGGAAATAATGGCATGGGAAGTAGGAAAACTAGAATATGAAAATTCAACTAACCAGATTAAATGATCCAGACTAAAATAGTAATAACTATCTACAAAAGTCTCCATTAAAGCTAAAAATTGGAGGGTGGACACAAAAAAAATGAAAAAACTTTATGAAATAATAAAATTTCTGATTTGGATATTTAATGAGTATAAATTGGGGATCAATTAAGAGGAAATATTTGGAGCCAAATTTTCTCACCTATTTTTTCTATAAATTGTCACATCTTCTACCTATTACATGTAGCCATTTTCTAGGGGGCATGGTGGAGTTTGGTATCTGTAATAGTTTTTTATATTAATTATATTTTATCTTAGTTATTATTCTTCTTATGTTCATTTTTTCTTCTCTTTCATTTTTTATTTTGTGTTCCCCAACAATGATCCTTCTAATCTCCATGCAAATGGAAAACTAACCCTCATTGGTTTTCAAGGGGGGAGTGGTAGTTCTTGAGTTCATTGTGCTTAAATGTTTATATTTATTTTATTCTAAGAATTTAAATTGTACTAAAATGGTTTTGGTTTATGGTTCACCCCACATTCATTGGTATTGAGTTTTTCTTCCCATTTGAAAATTTTCTTCTCCATCCCCATAATATTGTATCCAAGGTGGAGTAGCATTGTAGTGATGATGTGAGTGAGTATTATATTGAATTTGGATGGGCGGTGTAGTATAATAATAATTAATTGGTAGGTTTTGAGTTATATGGTTGATCTCAACATTGAGTAGAGTATTGAGAATAAATATTTTTAAAGATCAATGATTTTATCACCATGATCTCCCAAGAACGACAACAATTATTCACTAACTTATTTGTGTCTTCTTTATTTCCTTTGTGTTTTTAATTTTATCATTAATATATATTACATTTTATATATTTTCAAAATCAACCCACTTTATATTAGAATATAAGTATTTTTATATTAGTTAGGTTTTAAACAATGATAATTGAAATTCGGCATGTTGTGAGCGGCTTCCTTAAGATCGACCCTAGGTTGTGCCACAATGGTACACTCCTAGGTAATAATATTTTATTGGTGAGGTATCTAAGAAAAACCCATCTCATAAATTTGGCACCATTACTAAGGAGTACAATCACTTACTCATACTATTTATCAAAAAGAAAAACAAAAAAATCATAAATTTTAGAGACCAAAAAAAATTTAACATCATTGCATATCTTTATTTTCTTGGTTCAATGGTGGAAATTCAAGGTAAATTTTCATATGATTTTATTGAAGTAAATATTTCTGAGGATATCAAACAAATATCACTAAAGAGTCATCTGGATAAGAATATAAAAATGATAGATGATTTCAGTAATTAAAAGGCATTTATTTCATCTTCCTTGAAGGAATTGGCATCTTAAAAAAAGGTTAAAAAAAGATGAATCAAATATTATTTTACAGAAATTATCAATTGAAGAGCCATGTGAGGATTAAATTATGAATGGAATAGCCTCAAAACTATCGATATCATTTCTAGATGAGGTTAAAGAATAAGACATTCTAGCTTATGCACATGTGGGAGATCAATTTGAATTGGATGGATATTGGGATGATTTTGTTGAATAAAAAAAGTTACGAAATTATCCCATTTTTGAAAATGAAAAATAAGAACTATTTTACCTATATATTTCTTTGGAATATGATATAGATGATATAACTATTATGATAGAGTTTGAAAAGGACATTCATGAAGAGATCAATTTTCAATATTACTTACTTGAAAGGGACGATTTTTTATTGATTTTTCATGTTTTAAATGTATTCAAGATAAAATATTTAAAGACTTGTACTTTACTAAAATTTATGACATAACACAAATGGATAAGATCTTCTATGTTAAGTAACCTGATTCCCAAGTAGTAGTAATCAAATAATTATAATAGATAGAGAAGCATGTGGTTTGACTTCCTCATCTACAAAAAACGTTCATACCATATGGAGGAGTACATCATGAAAGTCATCAGGGAGTACCCCTATTTTCATTTCTGTTCCACACTAGAACATAATTTACCTTTTTATTCATTCATGGGGGTTGGAAATTTTTTTATCTTCTTTAGGGTTCTCCATTCTTCATTCCTACTCATGGACACTCTGGAAAGTCACATGTGGTGGTTCATCTCAATGAAACCACACCCACCATCTGATGGGGGTTAAACCACTGCAACAACCTGATTAGCGGAAGTAAAATACTATTCACCCATATGGGGGTCTAAACTATATTCTACCCTCTTTTTCCTACTTCTTTATTTTTTATTTATTTTCTTATACATTTTTCATTATTTCTAGGAATAAGTGGTAGAATCTCAGAGCTTATCTTAAATCTTCCTCTAGAAAATAATGTCAGGTTGTGTCTTTCCTTTTTTTCCCTATATTATATTTATTTTTATTGTGCTAAAATGAGGGGTTGTTAAGTCTATGTGTGGAAGGAGCATAAACGTTCTTAGTTTTTCATGTGTGATTTTCCTTTTTGTTTTTCATTTTTTAGGATTATTGATCTTCAATGTAAATTTTGATCATTTTTCACACATCAGTTGATTTTAATAAAAACAAAATAATTTTTTAAAAAATTGATATTAAATGATTTTTGATGTGAAAACTTTCAACTTGAATTGGATTTTTATGAATTTATATGAGTTTAACCAATTTTTTAAATCCATAACCATGAAAAACTAACTAAAATCATTTTTCTAGTCTTGTGAGGTACTCTGAACCACTTTGAAATATTTTTCCTAATACCTACACGTTCTTGAGGGAAATTTTTTTATGAGAACCATAATTTTGTATTTTTCTCTTTCGAATCTTTGGATTTAGTAGAATGTTTTTGATATGATTAAGGAATCTATTTAGCTAGAAAAATTTTAATCTTTAGACCCACCCTTACATCTATCCTTAATTATCCCTTCGATTCCGTGAATTTTCTTATAGTTTTGAGCTACATTAAAATATGATTTTCCACACCTACCTGCACTCTTGGTAAAATTGCATAGATATTTAGAGTTTGAGTGTGGTGAAAGGGCCATTCATGTGTGTTTTTTTGGACGTTTTTCACTTGTTAGTGGTGTGAGGTATGTGTCAATATTTTGGGAAGTGGATAATGAGATAATTTGGCTTCAGTCATCATTTCATTGTTCTTTATTTCATTCATATGGTTCTCCTTAAAAAAATTGAAAAAAATGATGAAAAAAGTGGAGATGAGATTGAATATGTCATTGTAAATCCTTTTATGACTCATGTTCCTCTCTCAAATAAAGGTAATAATTTCCATCCATTCATTATATTCTATTTTCAGCTCATTCTCCATGAACAAAAATAAATTAAAGTTGTGTCATTCTGGAGCT
The DNA here is from genome assembly GCA_963277665.1 of Viscum album. Classification (NCBI taxonomy): domain Eukaryota; kingdom Viridiplantae; phylum Streptophyta; class Magnoliopsida; order Santalales; family Viscaceae; genus Viscum; species Viscum album. The sequence continues at coordinate 675,801,681 of OY728158.1, read as the reverse complement.
TTAAAAAATAAGAAAAAGGGGGATAATTTGGATTATATAATTAATTGTAATCACTGATTGGCTCATGTACCATTTCAAAAAAGTGGGTTTATAGTTGTGTTTCACACTTAAAAGGGGATTTTAGTGAATTTAATCTAGTGTTTTCAGTTGAATATTCATGCATTAAACTTAAGAGTCATAACATCCTCTTTTCATCATTTAATTTTCAATAATTCTCTCACCAAGTCTATGCCATCGAATTCACCAATAAAATACCGCATGATGGAAACTATTTTCATGTTTCATGCTATTGAGAAATAATAATTTTCACAAGCATATGGTGATACATGAAATTTCCATGTTTGAATATAACTCTAGATTTAATTTTTCATGAGTAAACAGTGACATAAAATTTAATGTGGGGGAGGTTGTTATTGAGACATTGATGGATTTATGAGGTTGAAAAAATTAAAATGTGAAGAATGAAAATGAGATGGAATTGCTTTTCATAGAGGATACATGATATAATTCTACTATCGGAATGATCATTAATGTTTTCTCATGGTTGATTATTGTTTGGATTATGATTTGAATATATTTTGATTGCCTAGGTTTGCAATGGTTAAGAGTGGGGGAGTGATGAAGACAATATTTTCATATATTTTACACTATAATTAAATGTTTTAAATTCCACCATAGTGTTATTTTATGGGATATTGTCACATTTTTAAGATTTAGATGAATTTTGAGCATAATTACTAAATTGGCCTAATTTTGGGATTTAATTATTTTATTTATTTTATGTAGTTCAACCATAAATTATTCGAAACTAAATGAAATTGTGAAATTAATTTTTTTATGTTTCTATAAATCATGGGTATCATTTCATACTTCTGGATTGCAAGCTCAATCATTCATTTGGAGGCCTAAATTTAGCTCACAAATAGGGCCTGAAATACTATGTATAGATCTGTAAACTTTTACTATTGTGATTATATCTCTTTTTGAATGGGTCCAATAAATCACAAATTCGGTGTCAAGATAGAAACAAAGTTGGGGATCAACATTAATAAATGATTCCATGATGTATTCAACATTATTAAAGTTCATAATGGTGTGGGAAGTCTGAAAATTATAATATGAAAATTCAACAAATAAGATTAAATTATCTGGACAAAAATAGTCATAAATATCTACACATGTCTCCATTAAAGTAGAATTTTTTAGGGGGGACATGAGACAAATAATGGAATAATCTTTATGATGGAAACATTCCCTTATTCTTCCATTTATTTAGGATAAAGCACAGATCAATCAAAAGGATAGATTTATAGCCAAATTTTCTCTCCCATTTTCTGTATAAATTGTCATCTCTTCTACCTCTTACATCAAGCCATTTTAAAGGGTAAATGGTGGAGTTTGGTATCTGTAATAGTTTTTTATTTTAATTATACTTTATATTTTTTATTCTTCTTCTTCTGTGTATTTCCCTTCTCTTTCATTTTCAATTTTTTATTCCCCAAAATGATCATTCTAATCTACATGCCAATGGAAAACTAACTCTCATTGTTGTTCAAGGGAAGAGTGGTGGTTCTTGAGTTCATTCCACTTAATTATTTCAATTTATTTTATTCTAATAATTTAAATAGTAATGATATTTTGTTTTGTGTAGGTTTAACCCCACTTTCATTACTATTTAGTTCTTATTCCCATTTTAAAATTTTACTCTTCATCATCATAATATTGAATCTTGGGTGGAGTAGCATTATGGTGATGATGTGAGTGAGTATTATATTTCCTGAGAATGGTCGGAGCAGGAAAATAAAATTTAATGGGAATGTGTTGAGTGATAGGGTTGATCTCAACATTGAGTATAGTATTGATAATAAATATTTTTAAAGAATAATGATTTTATCAACATGATCTCCCAAGAATGACAACAATTCTTTACTAACTTCTTTGTGTCTTGTTTCCTTCCTTTTTGTTTTTAATTTTGTCATTAATATATATTATAATATATATTTTCAGAATAAAACCCCTTTTATATAAGTTTATAACTAGTTTTATATTAGTTAGGTTTTAAATAGTGGTAATAGAAATTTGGTGTGTTGTGACCGACCTCCTTGGGATCAACCCTAGGTTGTTCTACTATGGTACACTCAAAGATAATAAAAATTCATTGGTGAGGTATCTGCGACAAACCCCTCCCATCAATTTTCTGACAATTCCTATGTATTACCATAGTAGTGGGAGATTGAGTTCACAATCGAGATGGTGTCAAGTTTAGTTCTTGTTTCTATTCCACCTTACATGATGTCACCATAAGAGCTTCATGATTTAACAATTAAGTAGTAGGATCTCGAAGATAATGGTTTCATACGGGCTAGTACATTTTTATATGGTTATTTAGTTCTTTTCACCAAAAAGGTTGATTGGACAGTGCAATTATATATGGATTATCAGTTATTGAACCACATGATGACTAATAACCAATATCTACCTATACACGTTGATTATCTCTTTGATCAGTTGAGAGGTTATAAGATCTTCTCCAAGATTTACTTGAGATCAAGATAACACTAATTGATGATAAGAACATTAGATATAACCTATTATAATTTTAGAATTAGTTACCACTTTTATGAGTTCATAGTGATGTCGTTTGGTTTGATGAACACACAGGTAGTATCCATGGACTTGATGAATAATATCATTCATCCTTTTCTAGACTAGTTTGTAGTGGTTTCTGTTGAAAAAATATTAGTTTACTCACAATTAGTGGATGATCATTACCATCATATTGAAATTTTCCTAAGTATATTGAGAGATAATTTTCTGTACACTAAGATAACCAAATATAGTTTTGGGGTTGATAAAGATAACTTCTTGGACCATGAAATATTAGAGGAAGTAGTGTCAATATTTCACGAGAGAGTTTCAACCATGGTTTATTTGAAGGGACCCTATACTTTCTTCAAGATTTATATAATTTTGGGTTTAACATGTTATTATCATCATTTTAATCTAGGACTTCCCCCATAGGGTAGCATCGATGTCTACACTGACCAATAAAGGGGTAATGTTTTGTGGTCAAATATCTGCAGGAAACACTTCCTAGATATTAAGATAAGTTTGAACACATCCCCTATCATCACATTACTAGTACTGATTAAAGAATATACATTATACTGTGATGCATCTAGAGTTGGAATTTAAGTAGTTCTAATGTAAAAGAATCAATTTGTTACTTATGGATGTAGACAATGGAGACCACATGAGTGAAATTACCCTAATCATGATATGGGGTGAGATATTGTTGCACATTTTTTGAGATATCAGATAAATTATCTTATGTGTGAGAGGTTTTTGGTGTAAAAAGATCACAAGAGCCATTGGTATATATTTTCTCAGTAGGATGTAAACCATTAGAATATGAGGTTGGTTGATTATATGAAGTCTTTCGAATTTGAGTTATGTTATACATTGTGAAATGGAAATGTTTTTTCCAATTTAATGATCTAGAAGATAGATGAAGAGGAAGTGTGGGAGCTTTGCGACACATGGCGGATGATGATTCTCTTTCTAGAAACACATCTAGATGTTTAGGGGTCCCAGGGATGAGTATATCTAACTTTAAAATCTATTATACCTGTGATTATTTACATTATTAAGTAAAATAATTTACCTAATCAAGAGGTCTTAGTTCTATTAGATCACTTTTATGGTTGGGAGATACCACCTGAATGGTCTCTTAGAATTAAAAATTGTCTTATTTTCCATGGTCAAGTATAAGTTCTTATTAACTTGTCTGAGGAGTTGATGAGAGAGTTTTATGTTTCTATATAGGCTATACATCCTGGTTTGATATATATATCATAGTCTCCATTGGCTATACTAGTGGTCAGAAATGAAGAAGGAGTTAGTATGATTTGTGGTGAGATGTTTCACATTTCAAGAGGTGAAAGATGAGCATCAAAGGTCTATTGGGATTTTGCATCCTCCGACCATTATAGAATATAAATGGGAATATATCATAATCTTCATTGGCTATACTGGTGTTCAGAAATGAAGAGGAAGGTAGTGGGAATTGTGGTGAGATGTTTCACCAATCTACAGGTGAAAGATGAGCATCAAAGTCCTGTTGCGATTTTGCAGCCTCCGACCATTATAGAATAGAAATGTGATTTTGTTACTATATATTTTCTGACAATATTACCCAAAAAACCCCATAAGAATAAAGTTTCATGGGTGTTAGTTGTTCTTCTAACAAAGGTGTCTCACTTATTGACTATTAGGGAGGACTTCACTATTTATTATTGGGTATTCATTATGTGAAGAAGATAGTTTGGTTTCTGGGTGTTCCTAGTTGTATTGTTTATGATAGAGATCCTCATTTCACATATCGATTATGGAAAGGTCTTTAGAAGGCTCTTCGATCAGATGTTTATCTGATCACAACCAATCATCCACATACTGAAAGTCAATCTAAGTGGACTATATAGAGTCTATAGGATATGTTAAGGGTTTGTGTTTTGGATTTTCGTGGTTCATGGGAGAATCATATTGAAATCACATAGTCTTAATAAACTAGAAGTTACCCATCATAAATCCTTATGAAACCCTTAGTGGCATTGTATGGTAGGAGGTTCTATTCGCCTCTTTTTTGGTTGGATCAAGGTGAGTCAGCACTTGTTGGAGCTAGTCTCCTAAAGGAGATGTATGAGAAGGTTCAGCTGACCAGGAGGAAATTGGTGACCATGAAGAGTAGGCATAATTTTTACACTGACTATCAGAGATGACCTCTAGAGTTATAGGTTGGTGATCATGTTTTCCATTGGGTGTCACCAAGGTTGGGGAAAAACCATATCATGAATCCGGGGAAGTTAGCACGTAGATTTTTTGTGCCATTTGAGATAGTGGAAAGGGTTGGTCCAGTTTCATAACAATTATCCCTTCTATAGTGCTACAGTTTCATTCATGAAATGTTTCACATATTGCAGCTTTAGATTTATCATTCTGACCTTTCTCGTGTGATATATGTTGATGATGTCAAGATTTTTATTGATGTATCCTTTGAGGAGAAAATAAAATGTATTTTGGACCATAGAGAGAAGTATATCCAAGGAAAGACTATACCTCTATTTTGAGTGTTGTGAAAGCATGTGAGTGTTCAAGAGGAGACCTAGGAGAGGGATTCTGATATGTGAGAATAGTGGCTAGAATTTCCTGATGAGATCCCACAATGATGCTTGGAACAACCTAAGTATAAGATTTTATATGGTGGGGAGGTTAGAAGATACCATATTTTTTTAGGTACATCCCAGATTGAGTTTTTTGTAAACCTATTTTTTCCCTTCATCATTAGACCTTGGTGGTTGATCCTCATTGCTGATATAGATAATTACTGGGGAAAAGAACCTAATGTTTAGGGGTTTAGGTATTTTTTTAATTAATCGAGTCTAGATTTAAACATTTAATAGGGGATTATGAGGGTTTCCCATGAGTTTTGAAGGCTTCATAGGTTTTTCGGTCTCTTTTTAGAAGGTCAGATTAAAGTTTTTGTATAGAATTTATACACAATGTACACATTACATGATGTGTAACTATCACCAAGAATATTATATGAAATGGTTTAGGGTGTGAGATGGTTACACACTATGAAACTGATTCATGATGTGTAAGTGTTGCTAGGAATATTGTGTGAACTGGTTCATGATGTGAAATAAATACATACCTTGAAATGGGTTCACATCCTGTAATGTTTGAGTAGGGTTATTTTAACCTGAGGTGATGCATTTTTTAGTGTAACTCATAAATTAGGAATTAAACATCATATAAATGTTATAAACCTTGTATTTATTGGGAATAGCAGTTAAAATCCATGTCGTGCATTTGTTTTATTTCTTCAATTCTGTAAAATTATCCTCCCTCGAGCCCTAGGTATTTACAGGCCATTTTGGAGTGCCTTCCTCCATTCTGGATGACCTGATAAAGTGATTGATCCCTGGTTAATTGTTTCTATTTTTCCCCTCTCTTACAATTTTTTCTCATTATGTGTAATATTTTTATAGATGTGTAATTAAGTGCTGATCATGATCTTGTGTGATCTAGTTCTTCATAGGATCTTCTGCTTCTTTATTCTTATTGGCATTGCCTACAGAAAGAATTTCATTGATGACCAGTTAAAAGCAGGTGGTCCAAAACCTAAAACTATAGCCTGTTTAATTGTGGTGTTTGTGAAATATAGTATAATTTAACTAATATAATGTGAGATTTGACTAACTAAATTATTATAAATGATGACCATGTTATTGGATTATCCCTTTAATCCCTTTGGATATAATGTTATTGTGATCAGGCTTATGGATACCCAATGGGTTAGAAAATAATTTAATAATATTGAATTATCTAATGGATTAATGTATGTATTAGTATGATATGAGACCTCATGTGATTTCATGATATAGAATCACCTTATTAATTTGTTGTTGATTATTTAAATGACTTGTTATAATTAGATATAAAAATGAACGTGCAATTGAGAGACAAATGTAAATTTGTATAATTAACCATTAAGGATTATGATATGATATTGTGGAACCCTTATTTTTATTAATTGTGTTTTGATTCACACAATAATGATTATATAATAGTCTTAGAAAAGTTTCATGATGCAATGATTTTGTAGCAGAGTTAGACCAGTTTCATATTGCAATGCTTATATAGTAGGCTTGGCCCTGCTTCATGCTATAATTCTTATATATAGATATGAGACCATTTATTTTGATATTATTTTATATAGGGATTGGACTTTATTCATAAATTCTTATACAAATGGCTTTAACTGGTTATGTAATTATTCCATGTTTTGTGGTTATGGCAGGTATTCTTTTCTTACATGTTCTAGGATATTATGAAATTTTGTCGAAGTAGGTTATTGGATGTATTGTATTAATGGTTTAATTGATACTGATTTTTATAAATTTGTTATATGAATTTATTACCAGACAAGTTTTTTTAGACATGGTGGTGTTGGCCTTGTATGTTTTACTCACACTCTATTTCATTCACCGTTTGGTACTCGAGTAGATTTCATGGATGCAAGGTTAGACAAGGGAAAGGGATCTTGTTTTTGACTGTTTCTTGTTGGATGCATTGGAGCATGGAGATGATACCAATATGGGGTTTAAGACTACGTTCTTTTGAGTTATTATGTCATATTATTCCTTTATTTATTAATTTTAGTTCTATATCTGGATAAATTCCATCCTATCATTACATGGTTCACAATTATTTAATTTATTATTTATTCCTTTACATTATAGTAATATGTTTTACTATTTTCTCTATATCAATTAGTCAGATTATTATTTTTTTTATGCTATTCATATTGTAAAAAATTATCATGGGGTATAGTCTCCCCACTATATTCTCTACACCCCGTTGCTAGCCGGTAGCCATAGGCATATGGGGATGTGCACTTTAGGTATTGCAACTAACCTGATTTGACTATGTGAGAGAGCATCAAATTAGGGGATTTTATAGTTTCATTGATTTATGAATTCCCATTTTCATTCCATGGAATTCATGTTTACGGTTGGTGAAAATGAAATCCATGATGTGCTTATTTGTATTATTTTATTACTATTAATGAGTTACTTTATAATGATCATAGATTCATGAGTTTTCCTTACAAAATCTTATTCATGACAAATATTACTCCCTAATATTATATATATTCATCAAATAAATATTTAGAACTGTCCATGTAAGGTTGTGATGAAAACTAAAACACACCGCTTTATAGAGGTGGCAGTCCACAGGTACACACAAACTAATTTTTTCATTTTTCATAGATTGAGAAGAATGTAGATAATGATATTTCATTTTATAATCTTAAAAATGTTATAATCATCATATTTATTCATTAAAAACTCTTTTAGGACCATCCATTTAAGGATGTTATGAAAAATTAAATAGTTTGTTTTGTGGAGGTGATAGTCTATAAGTACGCATGAACAACATATTCATTTTTCTAATAAAGTTTGAAGCATAGATAATAATTATAAAATCAACATAAAAATATTTTAATATATTAATAATACTAATGATATCATATTATAATGGTTAAAATATATTAGTATAAGTAATATAAAAAATAAAACACCAAAGAAGTGATTAATACTCACATTGAGTATTTGATCCTCTTCCTGGGGAACCTCTTGGAAAAAAAGAATTAGGGATTTTACTTGGGTTAAAGTTGAAAAACATGGGAGGTGGATATAGGGTATGTAAAATTAACATAAGTTCAATAAATATTATGATTTTTAGAGCGTATGTAAAGGGTTGGTGGGAGTATCCTTTTATATTCTAGAGGGGTGACACTTTAATAAATACCCTTAAAATTATATAAATGTCATGTCACGTTCAAAGGAAATTAGATCCAAAAGTATAAAATAATGGATAGAGGATAAATCTTGCTCAATAAAACACCCAAACATTCATTTGGATATATTTTTTGAGGAATTTTAATCCTTTTCTCTTTATTTTTAACTTTTACCATAATTTAATTTTACTATGCTAACTCATTTTTACCCTAATCATTGATTTGAATGAGCAAAATTAAAATTGAACTTATCACCATAATTGAATATTCTTATTTAAGATTTGAAAATAAATTTATAAATTTTTAAGGGTCAAAAAAATTAATTTTTATATTAGTGAAAACATCACATAATTTTAATTAGAAAAAGTTTATTTTTAAGACTAAAAATTATATTTAGTGAAAAATTATCAATTTAGTTTATTTTCATAAAATTAATTGGTATTTGAATTAAAAATAAGAGTGTTTTGGTTTTTAAAGTAAGATAAACTAAAATTCACTATGTCAATATTTAATTAAATTTTTAATGGAATAAAATATTAATTTGGTTCCCAAATAATAAACATAGGTTTTATAGATTGAAAATAATATTTTTTTAATGCATTATTTTATTTCTTATATATATAATTGGTTTATAAAAAAGTTTTTACAAACTTCTAAATCATTATTATACTGTAATGATGTCATAAAATTTACATCAAATCAAAATATTAAAATAATTTTTACACGCTTAAATAAAAAATTAATGTCATTCCATAAAAACAAGATTATAAATTTATATTTTAAATGAAAATATTAAATATAAATAAAAACATATTTTTATAGAAAATTACCCTTTTTAAGCTTCATGTGTTCTTAATATTATTTCACATCAAGAAACAATTAATTAATTATTAATTTTTTATTTAAAACATTAAATTATTTTAAAAGAGATAAAATTACTAAAATACACAACCCTTCAAAGACAGTTCTTTGAAAAAATAATCCCTTTAACATTGAATGGTTTTAATCATATCACAGTAATTATTTATTTACCAATCATTAAATAAAACGATGTAAGTATCAAAATTAATTATTAATTTTATATTTATGATAGTTTTAATATTCATATAATTTTCCAAATAATATCTATCTAGTATTAAAAAATAACTTTAGATCAATATTTTATATGTTAGAATCTATTCAATATTGTATTTATTTAAATAAAAATACATATTAAATCTTAAGGTGTTATTTTCTACAACCATAAATAAATTGAGCCCTCACAATATTTTTTTTCTTACCATAATAAATATATCTTTAAATTTGTATAATAAAAGATGTAGATTTTATCTTTACAAGTAATTACTAAGTTACTATATGAATCATTTTTATTTCATAATTAAATACTTCTAAAACCATGTATGTTCTATTATAAGACCTATAATTTTTAATGAGTTTCTATAGGCATACTATGATAGTTTAGAGATATATCCCACACAATACATGTTAAATTTATCTACCACTTGTTAGTGGTTGAGAAACTATTTTACCATCGATATATAGAATATAATTACTTTATTTCCTTCCATTCTATAAGCATAATTTATTCATTAGTTTTTTTAAATCATTTTCCCACCTCTTATTTATATAATATTTTAAATAATGATTAATCATGTTCAATATTTCATACCATAATATGAAAATAAACGTTTAATGGGTTATAAGAGCTATAAAATAATGAAATATTAATCGTATTATCTTTATCTATTTACTAAATCCAATTTTCTCACAAGTTATGATAATATTCAATATTAATAAACCATCATGTGAAGAAGTAACTTAGTAATTTATCAAATATCACCAATCAAACCCAAATTTTAACTTAATTCATTCCATAAATAACTAACTACTAAATCTTCTCAAAATAAACTAAACTAAATTTGAAATTGAATAATCAAAAGGATTAAATCAAAGTCTTTAATAAGTATAAAAAAATATTTTAATTTGGGGAATATTTAAGTATCCAAACCCTGATCACCTGATAAATTCTCATTTAAGTGTAATTCCTATTATGTTTCCTATTTAAAAACACTTTCCATAGAATGTCAGGGCAGGATTAAGTATTCTTATGAGATATAAAAGAGTGCATAGATCTATAAAAAAACATTATCTAGATTTGAGTTTATAATCAAAGTACCGACCATTAGAAATTAAGGGAATTCAACTATAATGGCCCATTATTTCCATATAGATATTACATCAACATTGAAGAATATTTATTACATACCATAAAATACCATGCCAAAACCATATAGGTTTAGTGTCTTTAGAAACTAGGAAACATAAACAACAAGTTTACAAAACATCAATATTGTCTCCCACTTATTTCATCATAACTAAACACCTTTTTTTAATATATTACTTAATACAATTATTCATGATCTAGGGAAAATAAAAATAATAAATGGTGATCTCAAATGCATAGTAAGGGTAAACAAGGGAAATATCATTCATATCATTATCAAAAGAACTTAACATTTGAAAATCATATCATGCATATAGAAGATCACAATATCATTTTAGAGGATAAATCATAAGAATAAAATGTAATACCAATATTAATGAAATTTCATGTCATACACACATAATCTTTGAAAATCATTTCATATCATTCAAGGCTCATTTCTGAGACCATCATAGGTGACCAAGTCCATTACTGAATCGAGTTCACTTCTCTTTCCATCCCTGTATTACTGAACTAGATTTACTTTCAATTCCAATCCTATCTATCCCAAAAGATATAAATATTTACCCAATTCATTTGAAAGAGATATAGGTCCTAACCATCTCATAATGAAACCATTCTTATTTATTCCACAAAAACATAATAACATTACCATAACATAACCCATGAAATAAAATTGGTTTCTTAAACAACATTCCATCATAATTGATATAAAACAAATGGATTTCATAAATAACATGCCATCATAAACACAATAAAATCATAGTAAAAATAGGGATATAAATATAACCCAAATCTTAAGAGTTTTATCTTAGATGGAAAATATTTTTGAGAAACCACTTGAAATTAATTCGTGAAGAAAATATCCTTTTTTCTTCAAATTTTTTTCCTTCCTAAAAATGCCACACAATTTTAAAAGAAATAATTTTTTTGGAAAAATAACCTTATAATATTATAGGGTAAGATTCAAGTAAATAATTACTTATTAATGTGTAAAAATATGTTCATGTCGAACAAGTTAAAAAAACATTCATCTCGTACTTATTCGAAAAAAATTCAAAAAGTACCTCATACAAAAAACACAAAACATTCCATTAATACTATTTAGAAAAAATTTATGAAAGGGAAAAATTGGATTTTTACAATTATATAAGTATATAAATAAAATTTTTAAATACATATTTTTGAATAATGGAGGTGTATGATAAAAATACCTTGATAAATACTTACAAATAAACAATCTTAGATAAAAACAAGATTTTCTAATTTATCCCTTACCTTATGTCTGATATGCTTCATATGTATCCGAAAATCTTGTATAATTATTTAAATAATGTTACTGATTTATTCTGGAAACATGATAAATTTTATTATTAAAGTTATAATCATATTTTAATCTATTTGTTAGTAACATTTCATTGTTACTCGTTATTCAGGTATTAATTGCTTTATGTCTTATGCATGTTTGTCGAATAAATTATTATTCCTATTTATAGTTTATATTAATATAATTTAAATAATGATATTATTATACTATATATATATCATATATTTTTATTTCAATTAATATATAATCATGCTCTAATTAATATCATTTAGAATGAATCACATCGCATTGTGGAGATGGTAGGACGTACATACACATGAGTGATAATATCATTGAAAAATTGTTGAATGGAACTAAAGTGGTTGGTGTATAATATTTTAGAATTAGTATCATGTTATAATAATCATATATAGCTATTATTTCCATGATTATTCCTATCCATGTAAGGTAAAGGTGAAAAACATATTAAACCACAGCGTGGAGATGGTAAGCCCTACGTATGCACGCGTAGTGATTTCATTTTTCATAGAGTGGATAAATGGTGAAATATTGTTTTATCATATTTTTAATAAAATACTAGTATATTAGTGATACTGATTTTATTATTTTTTAATTAATAGACTAATTATTAGTAAGTAGAAGAAGAAATAAGTTTTAATGAATTGAAAGAAGAGACCACCTCTTCATCAACGCGCTTCCTCTTAATCACTTCTTAGAGCACTAGAGTTGGTCTTTGAAGATAACCAAAACCTCTAGAATGAAAATTGGGAAGTTGAGAAGGAAAAAGGGAAGGGTTTTTCTAAGATTTAAGGCTCAAAATAATGTGAATAGGTGAGGGAGGATGTGCCATTTTATAATTGAGGTGAGGGGTACTTTTGGAAAATCCATACATAATAATTTATAATAAAACCAAACCCTACCCAAAAACCTAAAAAGTGTACCAAATTAGAATATGATATGATATAGGGTTGTAATATCATCTACCATGAAATTTTTTATAACTTATGTTGAAAATTTAAACCATATACTTTTAATTGACACTTAGTTATTACATTAAATTTTAACTCTGGTAATAACATTATAAATATTTAATGGTTATAAATATTTACCTACATGGTGTTAATTTACCATAAATGGATATTTTATGAAAGTTTAGACCTTATAATTATAAATTTTAAATTTTAAATATTTTTATGATTTGTAAATAATTTAATAAAATTTTATTTTTATAAAATATCAATAGTGTCAATTTTGACGCTATTCATTTACTTGATGTTAAATAAAATCTACAAAGAAGATAATTTTGAACCAAAATATTTAATACACTCCAAACATGTCATAGTAACCTATAAAATTCATGGATCATAATAATTAGTCCATATACTATTTAGTTTAATTTTTTTAAAACCATTTATTTGATATTTCTATGAATAAAATATTTTTTTGCATCACGATTATGTCATCATTAATTGTAATATTTTATTCTATAAAAATTATAAATAAATTTCTATGACGTAGGTAATTATTTTATATTTCTAGATAATATATATAGTTGATATTATCTCCTATTTATCCACATATTAAAATTAATATACTTATATAAAATGATATTCTATCATTTTGTCACATTTATTAGTTTTTATTACATTTATGTCATATTCATAGGTAAGTGGAAATTAAGTGAATAAATTTAAAAAATATATATGAAAAGGGTATAATTTATATATCCAATAGGATTTTTATATTTGTTAATGTAATTTTATAATATTATTTTTACCCTTAATTACCTGATTTACCATTAACCATGATAATAAAAATAATTACCAAAGTTACTATTTATAAATCCCAAAAATAAATTCATCATATTTAAATAATTTTGACCTAATAATTCCAAAAATTGAATCCATTTATCAAAATAAAAAACACATAATTTTTAGTAATTAATTTAAAATTAATCTCATTGTTGAAATGAGGAAACGAGTTATAAAAGATAAAACATTACAAAAGATTGAAATGTTTTTACTTATGAATTCAATATAAAATTAATGATAATGAAGTAAATTATATTTAATGATAAAAATATATTAAATTTATACTTTAAAACCATTAAATATTAAAATTTAACCATATAAATTTTCTCTATGTAAAAAGTTGTTTTTAATTAAAATTTAGCGTATTTGTACTATTCATCAAAACCTAAAAGTTATCAAAAAGTATCAGAAATTCATCCAAAGTAAATATTTATATCTCTATTAAAAATAAAATGAATATGTTTTCATATAAAAATTCTTAATTTAAAATGTGTTATCCATTCGAAGGTGTAAAATTAAACTTTTTTAAAAAATAGGTTTTTATACATCAAATAGGGTTTTATTCATACCCTATGACTAAAATATTCATTTAATTAATATCAAAAAATATTTTGGTTTATTAAAAAAATTAATTCACTCAATAATACAAATATCTGACTGATTTATATTTTTAATAAATAATTGATAGCCAAAGAATTCACAATGCATTTTTAGAAGTTAGGTATAATTATTCCCGCTAACCTAACAGCTAGGATATAATAGTAATTTTATAATAAGGGAATATCATGGATCATTTAAACTCAATATTATTTGAAAATAAAGATAATTAAGAATAAAAAGTATTTAATGAAAATATTTCATAAAAACATCTGGGTGTAACATTCTACCCCCCTTAAACTGAATTTCTCCCTCAAAATCCATCACTTGGAAACAAACAGATGAGGATACCACTCCCTCATCATATCCTCATGTTCCCATGTAGTTTCTTCAAATATGTGGCTCTTATATAAAACAATAACCAAGTGAGTGGTCTTGTTTTGAAAGAATTTTTTCTCTATGATCCAGAATCTCTATTGGTTATTCTTCATAAAAAAGTTCTTTCTTTAGTGGTATGACTTCTGAACATAGTACATGTGAAAGATCAAGTATGTAATTTATCGAGAGAGATACATAGAACATGTCATGAACTTGAGATAGATTTTGTGGAAGCTTCAATTAGTAAGCTACCTTCCCAACATGATCCAAAATTTCCCTAGGACCGATATACCATGGGGTCACCTTTCCATTATATCCAAATCAAATTACTCTATTATAGGGATATATTCAAAAGAACACGATATCACCCACTTCAAACTCTAGGTCTTTTCTTATGTTGTCATCATAGCTTTTTTATCGACACTAAGCTACTATTATGTGTTTTTGAATAGACCTTTCTTCTATTTAATTAAAAATATTAGGTCATAAAAGATTTCATTCCCCAAATATATCCTTGAAAGTTTATGTTATGAACTTATTTACATAGAGGGATTCATAAGGATCCATCTAAATACTGGAGTGAAAGATATTATTATACTAAAATTCTACCAAATGTATCTATTGATCCCAACCACCTTTGAAATACAAAGAGAAATCCCTCAACATGTCTTCTAGAGTTTTAATTGTCCTCTCAGATTGACCGTCTGTCTAAGGATGATAAATAGTGTTGAAACATAACTCTATATCTAGAGAATGCTGAAGACTTCTCTATAACTTCAAGGTAAACCTCATATATAGATTAGATATAATGGAATGTTGTAACCCATTAAATCTTTCAACATCCATTATATATATCTTGGAAAGGTGATCAGGAAACAAATCCTCTATATTAGAAATGAAGTGTGATGACTTCATAAGGTGGTAAACAATTACTCAGATAAAATTATTTCCTTTGGATGTTTTGGGAAGTCTGATGAAAAATTTCATAGTGATATTTTCCCATTTCCATTATGGTATGGGTAATAGTTGTAACAGCCCCATAGAATTCTATCTCTCAGCATTAACTTGATGACAAACCCAGTATTGAGAGACATATTCAATAATATCTCTTTTCAAGCCATCCCACTAGAAGAACTCTTTCAGGTCCCTATATATCATTGTGCTTCCAGGGTGAATAGATAATGAAGAACTATGAGACTCATACAATATATCTTTCTTTAATTATCTTATGGGATAAATTCAAACCCATTTCCTGAATCATATTATTTCATCAGAATCAAGATTGAATTGAGGAACATTTCTCACCTTCTTTTTTATCTCTACATATTCCTTCTATACCTCTTTAATCTTCACATGTATATATTGTTGAACATTCATTTGAGAAAGATAGTTTTTCTCCCCTTCCATTAAAATTTCAAGATCTATCATTTGAAAATCCATAAATATTGGACCTTTTGGGATCCTCATCATGGATACGCTAGCATGGTTTTCTTGACTCAAAGAATCTCCCACCTTGTTTCCTTTCCCAGGGTGATTATGTATTGAGAAGTCATAATATTTAATCAACTACAACCATCTTCATTGGTCCATATTCATCTCCTTTTGTTTTAAAATATACTTTAAACATTTATGATCAGTATAAATATCACACCTATCACCATAAAGATAATGCCTCCATATATTTAATGTAATCATCACCAAAGCTAACTCCAAATCATGAGTTGGGTATTTTTTTCACATGTATTTTCAAACAACTTGAGGCATAAGCTATCAGCATATCATTTTGCATGAGAAAAAATCCCAACCCCTTCTTGGATGCATCACTATATATCCCAAACCTTTCTCCACTATAAGACCACATGAGCACAAGTGCACTGGTTAACCTTCTTTTTAGTTCTTTGAAATTATCTTCACATTCCTTCACGCAAATGAACTTAACACCTTTCTGAGTAAACATGGTGAGTAGATTAGATAATCATGAAAAATAATTCAACAAATTTTGATAATATCCAACTAAACCAAGAAAACTTTGGATCTCAGTTACTATTTTTGGTCTCGACCATCTTTCAAAAACATATTTTTTTCTGGATCCACAAATATCCCCTCCCTTGAGATTATGTGAGAAAAAAATGAAACTTTCTGAAGACTAAATTTACACTTTGTAAATTTGATATAAATCTACTCCTTTATCAGGGTCTTCATTACAATTCTCAAGTGATCTTCATGTTCTGCCTTTCTCTTTGAATATACTAGAATATCATCTATAAAGACTACCAAAAACAAATCAAGATAGTATCTAAAGACTCTCTTTATCATATCCATGAATATAGCGGGAGTATTATTAAGACCAAAAGGAATCACTATAAATTAATATTGTTCTTACCTTGTATGGAATGACGTCTTTGGTATATCCTCTTTTTTGGCCCTTAACTGATGATATCATAAAAAAATATCAATCTTGGAAAATTATAGACCTCTGCATATTTGGTAAAAGAATTCATTAATGCAGGGAAGAGGATATATTGTCTTAATAGTGATCTTATTAAGTTATCGATAATCAATATAGATTCTCATTGATCCATCTTTCTTATTAATAAAAAACAGGTTCTCCTGAAGGTGATCCACTAGGGCTTATGAATACCTTATCAAGATTATCTTGGAGTTGCTTATTCAATTCCCACAACTCAATTGGGGACATTATATAAGGTGTCTGAGAAATAGTCATATCAACTGATATGAGTTGTATTGAAAACTCATCTTCATGATTTGGTGGAAGACCTAAAAATTCCTTTGGAAAGATATCATAAAACTCCCGTATAATGGGCGTATTCTTAATTGGGATTTTCTCCCCAACCATTTGAGATAAATAATATTCATTTATTGGAACCAAGACCCATATTATGGAAGAAATTTACACCGAAAGGATATATTCATACTTGCATCGATAGATGACCATAGATTAATATGGAATATGAAATTTGACTTCCCTTCATTGGAAATTGATATGATATCCATATTGAAAAATTTAATCCATGATAAAAACCACATAAAATTACACTATAGGAAGGATCACAAGATTTTCAAGAAGCACTTTCCCAAAAACATCAACTGGAAAAGAATTATAAACTTTCGATGCGACTGTTGTTCCATTAAGAGTTGTCACAGCTAACAAAAAGTCTAATTGATGAGTTAATACGACAATAACATTATAAAATTATTTAGAAATAAAAGAGTTGGTGGATCCATAATCAAATAAAACATTTGATACTTTAGAGTGGATGGTATGTGTTGCTTTTAATAATTTATTATTGTACTCTACATCATCAATAGTGATTGCACATGAATTTCCTAGGTCTTTGGCCTTAAGAGTTTGTTGATTTTGATAATCATAAATAAGGCATGTATTAGAGAACTGATTAGCATAATGCCCCATCCTTGCACTTGTAACATTAAAGTGCAGGAGGTGAATTCTGTTTAGCGTTTTCTTTGTTCGCATCATTAGACAATTTTTCCCATCACTTCAACATTCAACTTCCAGATGACCTTATTTTCCACACTTAAAACATTTAATAGTCCTTTTAAGACAATTAAGTCCATGTTTATTTCCACACTTTGAGAATAAGGAAAAGATAATATTTTTTTTCAATGTGGACTTTATATTTTCCTTTAAGTTACATTTTTCTCTTCTTATCAAACCCATATGACTAATGGGTTACTAAAATTTCCATCTCAACATTGAAATTACATAGAACAATTTTCTCATAGCTATTGAAGTCCCTCATGGATAATTCCATTTAGAGACTTTGTTTTAATCCACTAAAGAATTGATCAATTTTACTCTCAATTTGGATAATAATTCTAGAACTGTAACTTGCAAGTCTTGTGAAACATGCTTCATAGGTACCAAACGATTCATCTTACTTTTTATTAAGTTCAAGGAACTCATTATCTATATTTTTTTGAAGAGTACAAGAAAATTACTTATTGAAAAATATGTTCTTGAAATCGTCCCATTCCATGGACTCAATTTCATCTCATTATCTTGTATTCTTGACAATATTATACCATTGATCAGTTTCTCCTTCCAAAAAATAGACTGCTAAGATATATTTATCAAGTTAAGAACATTTTTGAACTAAAAATATATTTTTAGTGGTATTTATCCATTGTTCAGCCACTAATGAATTAAAAGACCCACTAAATGAAGGTAGACGTTGTCTCATGAAAGACTCAACATAATTTTTCTCCCTCGTTTCCTCATTTTGAAGTCCTACATGATTCATATCTTGAGAAAGTTGTGTGAGCATGACTACAATATTTTTCATTCCATATCCCATAACATTTGGTTGCTCAGGGGGACAATCATGGCATTGCCCACCACATTCGTCATCAATGTGGTTCCTTCAGGTTCCAGCCATTGACTAAAAAAAGAACCACAGGGTGATAAACACTAATCATAACCATAAAATAGAATACTAAAGAATAAAATTTCATTTCAATATAATTTATGTATTATCCTAGGTTATTCATTAACATCTCTAAAACACAAGTGTAGGATTACAGTATATACCTAGACATAACCTTAGGGTGGTTACTATGGTTCTGTCATCCTAGTTTCCTAAGGTTAACAATAACTTTACTATGATACCAACTATAACATACCATTCTTTATATATAGATATTACTTAAACATTGAATAATATTTATTACATAACATAACAAAACCACACTAGGCCCGTATATGTTTTTCATCTTCAGAAACTGGGAAACAAAAACCACTAGTTCATAAAACATCCACATTGTATCCCTCTTATTTCTTCATAACAAGAATCCTTTTGACATATATTTCTTAATGCACTTCTTCCTAATTTTTGGAAAAGAAACATATGAACGGGTGACTCAAATTCTTAGTAAGGTTAAAGAAGTGTAATATCATTCATATCATTATCATAAGAACATAACATTTGAAAATCTTATCCTATATATAAAAGATCACAATATCATATCATGGGATAAATAAAAAAAATGAAATGTAATACCAATTGTCATGAAATTTAATGGAATACACACATAAGCATAAGAAATCATTTCATGCTAGTCAAGTATCATTACTAAGATAATCATAGCTGACAAATTTTATTACTAAACTGAGTTCACTCCTCATTTCACCACTATATTACTGAACTAGATTTCCTTTCCATTCCAGTCATGTATATCTCATGAGAAATAAATATTTTCCCAATTAATTGTAGGGATATATAGGTCCTAAAAATCTCATATTGAAACCATTTTTACATGTTCCAAAAAGACATAAAAACATTTTCCATAGCGTAGACCATGAAATAAAATGGGTTTCTTAAACATCATTCCATCATAATTGATATAAAAAAATGGATTTCCAAAATAAAATTACATCATTAACATAATAAAATAATATTAATAACTGTGTTATAAATATAACCCTATCTAAATAGTCTCATCTTATATGGAAAATAATTTTCAGAAAAAATATGAAATTAATTCCTGGGGAAAATATCCTTTCTTTTTCAAAAACATTTTACTTCCTAAAAATGCCACACAATTTTAGAATAATTCATTTTATGTGAAAATAACCTTGTAAAATTATAAAGGAATATTCATGGAAATTAGGCATTATTAAATCATAAAAATCTATTCATTCCATACAAGTTAAAAAATCATTCTTCGTATAATTTTTCTAGAAAAGTCAAAAAGCAACTCTTGCCAAAAAATGACAAAAGATTCCATTCATAACACTGAGTAAAAATTTACCAATGGGTAAAATTGAAATTTAACAATTAATAAAGGATATAAATAATATTTTGAAATATATATTTATGAATCAAATATGTGGATGATAAATATACCCCATTAAATACTTAAAAATAAACAATCTCAAATAATATCAAGATTTTTAAAGTTATCCATTACCATAGGTCCAAAATGATTTGTGTGTATCCATACATCTAGTATAATGATTTAAATAATGTAACCGATTTATTTTATCATCATAATAATATTTACGAAATCATTTATGATCATATTTTCCTTCATTTGTTAGTAACATTTCCTAGTTACTCGTTATTCGGGTATTAACTTCTCTATGTCTTATGCATATTTTGTCAAATAAGTTCTTATTTCTCTTTTTAGGTTATTTTTATATCATTTAAATAATTATATTAGTATAATATATATCATATTTATTAATTTAATTCATATATAATCATGTTCTAATAAATATTATGTAGAATTAATCGCATCGCATCGTGGAGACGGTAGACCGTACGTACACACGAGCGAAGATATCATTCTGAAATTGTTGAATGGTATTGAATTGGAAGGTGTATAATATTTTATAATTAGTATAATTTTATAATAATCATATATAGTTATTATATCCGTCATTATACCCATCCATGAAAGGTGGTGGTGAAAAATAGATTAAACCACAACGTGGAGATGGTAAGTCGTACATATGCATGCACGGGGATTTCATTTTTCATAGGGTATATATAAGGGGAAATATGGTTGTTTCATATTTATAATAAAATATATGTATATGAGTTATACTGATATTATTACTTTATATTGAAACAAATAATGAAGAGGTAGTATTAGGAGAATGAAGTTTGAAAGAATTGGTAGAAGAGATTACCTCTTCCTCGATGTGCTTCTTCTAAATATCTTCTTAGAGAAATAGAGTTGGACTTTGAAGATGACAAGAAAATATAGAATGAAAACAGGGAAGTTTACAAGGAAACAAGAAGTGGTTGGACAATCATGAAGGATCATAATTAAGTGAAGGGGTGAGGGAGGAGGTTCCCTTTTATAATTTAGGTGAGGGGCACTTTTGGAAACTCTATAAATAATAATTAAATATATAATAAAACCCAATCCAAAAACTACCAAAGGGTACCAAATTAAAAGATAATATTAGAGAGGGTTTTAATATCATCAACAAATAAATTTTTGACAAATTATTTTGTCAATTTAAACCATATATGTTTGATTGATACTTATTTATTCTATTAAATTTTAATTGTGGTAATAACATTCTAAATATTTAATGGTTATAAATATTTACTCGTATGGTGTTACGTAATCATAAATGGATATTTTATGAAATTCAGGACCTTATAATTATTAAATTTTAAATTTTAAATATTTTTTATGACTTTTAAATAATTGAATAAAATGTTATTTTTATAAAATATCAATAGCATCAATTTTGACACTATTCATTTATTTGAAATTAAATAAAATCCAAATAGGTGATAAATTAGAAAACAAATATTTAATACACTCACAACATGTCATAGTAACCTATGAAATTTTTGGATCACATTAATTAGTTCATATGATATTTATTTTAATTTTTTTAAAACCATTTATTTGATATTTCTACTAATAAAATAATTTTTTACATCACTATTGTGTCATCATTAAAAGAAATTATTTAATCTCTAAAAATTATAAGTAAATATATATGATGTATGTAATTACTTTAGATTTCCATAGACTATCAATAGTCGATAATATCTCCTAGTTATCTATATATTATAATTAATATACTTATATAAAATGAGATTGTTACATTTTGTTACATTCATTAGTTTTTATTACATTCAGGTCATATTCATAGGTAAGTGACCATTATGTGATTAAATTTTGAAAAATATATGATAAGGGTCAAATTTAGTCATCCAATAGGATTTTTATAGGTGTTAATGTAATTTTATAATATTATTGTTACGCTTAATTACCTGATTTACCATTAACCATGGTAATACAAATAATTACCAATGTTACTATTCATAATGACCAAAAATAAAAGTTGCTTATTTAAAGAATTTGGAAATAATGATTCAAAATGTAGAATCCATTTTTTAAAATTCAAAAAATAGTAGTTATATTAATTAATTTAAAACTAATACTATTATTGAAATGAGTAACCATGTTTTAAATATTAAAACATTACAAAATATTGAAATGATTTTACCTATGAATTCAATGTATAATTAACGCTAATGTCATAAATTATATTAAATGATAAAAATATATTATATTTATACTTTAAAACCATAAAATATTATAATTTAACCATATAACTTATATCGATGAAAAAAATTCTTTTTAAATTAAAATTTAGCGCATTTTTTCTTTTACTCAAAACATGAAAGTTATCAGAAAAATATCAGAAACTAATCCAAATTAAATTTCTATATCCCTATTTAAAATAAAATATTTATGTTGTAATATAAAAATTATAAATGTTTCAAATCCTTAATTTAAAAGGGATTCACCATTAAAAGGTGTAAAATTATTCTTAAATTTTTTTTTATACATCAAATAGGGTTTTATTCATACCCTATGACTAAAATATCAATTAGATGAATTTAAAAAATATTTTATTTCATTACCAAAATTAATTCAATAAAAAATAAAAACATCCAATTGCTTTATATATTTTATAAGTAATTAGTTGCCAAATAATTCACAATACATTTTAATAAGTTAGTTATAATTATTCCCACTTACCCAGTGGATAGGCTATGACAGTAATTTTATAATAAGGAGATCTAGTAGTTCGTTTAAACTCCCAATTGTGTGAAAAGAAAGATACAGAAGAATAAAGTTTATTTATATAAAATATTTCATAAAACATCCGGTTGTTACATTAACTTCAGCTACAAAAATTAAATAATCATATCTATTAAACCTTGAATGTTTTTGAGGTAAAATCCCTTGATAATTGGGTCATTGGTTCAATTAGTACCCCCATATTCTTATAGTTTTAATACTAAATGTTGGTGGTTTCTTTCTTTCCCTTTCATTCATGAGTCATATGTCCATCATCTCCACACATGTAACAAACTTCCATTCTATTTATGAAAGTACCAGGGTGTTTCTTTCAACAATTATCACATATTAAAAGTTTTATCCTACGTAATCCTTTATCTCATTTATTTTTCCTAGGTTCATATTAATCCCCTTCTTCTTCTTATTTCCTTTGAAAATATATAACATTGAGAATTATTCCTCTATCATGAGGGAACTTGATACTATATCATTATATCATGAAAAAATTTGAGAGAATAATACCCCTCATAGGCCTGTCATAAGCCTATCAATGTAATGATCAATATTATTTTTTGGATTACGTATGTAGTTAATAACATCCATTGATAATCTCATAAAGTCTTTCATATACTAATAAAAACTTCCCTCTTCCTTTTATTTTAAATTAATAAATATTCTTTCCATATCACCAAATTCTTTTTGAATAAAATATTTCCCAAATAATATTACCTTAACATATTACATTCTGTGATCTCTATCTTCTCCTCATCCTTAGTAATTTTAATCAATGCACATTATTTATCAGAATATACTCTAAAATAATAATATTCCTAGATAAATTTTCCCTTTCACTAATTCCCAAAGTAAGAAATATCTTCTATAGGAAATTGATCTATTTTTCATCTACCAAGGGATCAATGGTCTC
This sequence comes from Viscum album, assembly GCA_963277665.1. NCBI lineage: Eukaryota > Viridiplantae > Streptophyta > Magnoliopsida > Santalales > Viscaceae > Viscum > Viscum album. The sequence goes on along the minus strand of OY728158.1, from coordinate 675,777,456 downwards.
ATTAAATGTTGAAGGTTTTTATTACATAAGATCATCAAAAAAATTCACCTTATTGTGGAAGAAATGTATTATACATTTAGTAAAGGTTATTGGTCAAAACTTGAGTCAACTATACTGATATATTCATAATATTCTAACCTCCAATACATACCATTTTTTTCTTTATCTGGAAGAAAATCCTTACATGTATTTTTGATGTTTATATGATTTTTGTTCCTTTTGAAAGGATTCATTTTAAAAATTTCATATACTTAATTTTTTCATGAATGAAACCATGAATCATTTTATATAATTATTAATCCAATTCATAAATTAAAAATTTATGCAACAAATAATCTCAGAACCATAAATTTTGTGTCTTTAGCTGTATATTCAAATAACGATATTTTTAAAACCTTCATAATGGTTTGTAAAAATCAAGTGAATTAAATCAATCATATAACCAATTATTTTTATACTAGGTGTATAGGTATGAAGATTTTTTATACAATACATTATGATATATTTAATACCCAATAATTATTTTTAGTGTTATTCACCCTAGGTGCATCTGCGCTAGATCATACATCAACCTTCTTATCTACGGAAATGGATATCATTGGATAGAAATCACATAATCTCAAATTTTTCAATATTTTAGGATGATTTATTATAAATAAACTTATCCCTAGATTCTATCACTAGGTTATGTTCTCTAATATATATTTTCCTGAAATCTATTTCCCAAGGATTCAATTAAACTTGATTTGAAACCAACTATAACAAGCGTGAATCTAGTAAACCATATTCAGTGACAACTTTTTTACAATGGTACATGATTTAATGGATTTCATAAGAAAGTATCACAATGTTTATTAGTCTTAAGATAGAACATATATATATATATATATATGAAAATCACATTAAATTTGAAAACATAAAATACACCATATAATTCTAGTGAAAAAATTATTTTTTATTAATGTATATCAAAAAAATCAATCAAAGTTCACTTACAAGTACTCTGGGGATAAGAATCAAAATAAAAGAGAAATATATAATTCCCAGTAATGGATAACATATAATAGAAGTTAACATAGAATAACCAAGCCATGAATAATATAAAAGATATAAACAATAATCAAATGTTCCATATAACAAATTTCTTAAGAGTGAGATATATCTATAGAAAGAATATAAACATAAATAATCACATGGATATCAAAAATTGGTTTCACAGTGATAGATTTCATAATACTAGACATCATAAACTTACCATCAAGGCCTCATGAAAGCATGATACATAAATTGATAAGGTATATACCAAATACCCAAATAGTTTGTCTCATGAGATCTATCAATGCATCAAGAGGATATTGAGGACCCCCTATCACATAATAAGTAAAATAAATTCACCATATTAATGAAATTAATAACAATACAGTTAAAGTAATAGATCAACTCGGGTCAAGAATCCCATACACCCGAGCCTTCCTTCATGAGGTGAGGTGGAGTAAGAAAATAGAACAAGTCTTGTATATAAGGAAAATGTCATACAACTAGAGTAGTATAAGTGAAAAAAGATACAACCAAATATATACAATCAAATAAAAACTGGATAAACCCAAATGTATGAATATAGAAAGGCTAAAAAATCTCTATCAAACTAATAATCACTTCCAAATGAACCCAAACCGAATGAAAATACCAAAGGAGAAGCTGATATGCTACAAGATACCCTTACCTTTACCTTTATCCTACAAAAAAAATCTGAAACCACCCAAGGGAAAATATAGTGTGTGAGCATGAATAAAATTAGGATATCTCTAAAAAATATATAAAATGTCTAATAACAAGAATGAAACATTTTTAACATTAAAACAAATACATTTTTAGAAAGAATTTTCATAAATCCAATTCATTTGTTAATCATTTTCCCTAAAGTTTTTCATAAAATCATTTCATATACTCAGAGAAAAAATATGACAAGTAAATTTGATACAAACATGAATCATATCTAGAAATCATGTGGTAATAATGTAAACAAATATCCATGAAATAACCCATCATGTGATGATATGTGATAAAACCTTGTATACACCATGTGAGAAACAATACATAATAAAAACAACCATGCAATAAATAACCGTAAATGAAAAATCACCTCATATGGGAACCTATCCTATAATATAATGTCTACTATACACTCAATATTATAAAGAATAATAAAGTTTGATCCAAAAAATATCAAGTCCTTCCACAATCAATCGATATCCTAAAAGGTTTCTCCTAGTGGTACCACACACACTAATGCTACTCGTGTCTCTTTCTTAAAATACTCAAGGTTCCTGAAATGAAAATTGTCAAATTAAATTTAAAAAATAGTTCACAATTTTATAGAACATTTTATAATCCAATCCAATATGCTTCAGTGTTTGAAAACTCATTTCAAAATCAGGAAAATATATTTTCAAAGAAAAACAATTTCTTAAAAAATTTTCCTTTCAAATCAATACTTTAAAAACACATATCAATACAAATCAATCAATAACCCAAAATAATTTTCCAAGAACAAATAAATATTCATTTTTAACCCATTATATAAAAACACCTACCTCAAACCTGTATAAACCTAGATACCTTCAACAAGGGTGATTGGAAACAATGGGAACAACCCTCAAAAGACAAGTAATTCCAAAAAATGGAAATAGATCGATAGAAAACACTACATGATCATAAATTGAAACACAACCATAGCCATAAAAAAAATCCAAAAAATAACCAAAAGGAATTCTTACCCATATAAATGCACCATAACTAAAACAATGATCAATCACCAAAAAACAATCAAGAAAGGTCAAAGGTCTCCAAAATATCTCATGAGAGCTTTTAGGATGAGTGGGATAAGGGATTGAAAAAAATGAATGATAAATTATCTATAAAGGACCCAAAAATAAAAAATGACAATGTTTATAAAATTTTTAATCCCATTACATGTCATGAAATCCATGAAGGTGAAGTATGCCGAAAAACCCATCACATTTTTATTCAGAACCTGATTTTTGAATGTACACAAAATGAACCTATTACATGATACGTAAACCATGGACACCCTTACCCTACTTTATGACATATTCCTAGAGAACATTACATGACATGTAATACTTTTACACGACAATAAATCACCCAAAATACAATAGAAACTACAATTTTCGGCATAAAAACTCAATGACCACACTCCAAGAATTCTACAAACTTAAAAAGAACCCCACTAAATATTTGACATATTTATACCCAGACTCCATTAATTAAAACAAAAATTCATCCCTATGCTCTCTAGAAAAGGATATCTATCCCCAAAAATATTGAAAACACTCCCAAAAAAATATTATAAAAAAATTATAAATAATGTATTACCTAAAAAGTGTAACGAGGTGTTACAATCTCCACACCATAAAAAATATATTCCCCTAGAAATCATTCAAATTCTTTGAAACATTGAAAGTGAAGGTCACTGATTCCTCTTCAATAATTCCAACTCCCATGTCTTGTGGATATCCCTTCCACACTTCCATAGAAACTAGACCAAAGGAATCATTTTTCCAGGTAGTTCCTTCTCTCGGTGATCTAAAATATGAATTGGATTTTCAACAAAGGTGGTGTTAGTCTCAATATCATCATCGTACCATAACATCACATGGGAATGATAAGATATATACCTCATCATATGGGAAACATAAAAGACACTATTGATATGAGTCACACTAGATGATAAGTGTAACTGATATGATACCTTATCTAATCATGCAATGATATCGAAGGGGTACCCAAACCTCGGTGGTTGCTTAGCCTGCTTACCCAACCAACAATGTACCATGCGAGGTGAAACTCTAAGAAAAAACAGATCACCAACATTAAATTACATCGACTTATGATGATGATCTGTATAATATTCTTGATGACTTTGTTCCATGATCAATCTACTCAGGATCAACTATATCATGTCTTTTACATCCTCAATGAGACTAAGACCAAGCAAGAACTACTCTTCCAATACTTCCCAACACAAGAGAGATCTAAATGGACAGCCATACAATGCTTCAAAGGATGTCATTATAATCGAGGCATGATAACTATTTTTATAGGAAACATCAACTAGATGCAAATTATTTTACCATGATCCACCAAAATCAAGAACAAAATCTGGGGAATATCCTCAAGAACACGTATAGACATCTCTGTATTTCCATCCATCCACAGATGATAAGATGTGATCAATATAATCTGGTAACCCATCACCTCCTGTAAATATTTACATAAATTGGATTTGAACCTCAGGTCCCTTTTAGATACAATTGTAGACAGAACACCATGAAGTCTCACAACCTCCCAAATATATAAGTCCTCATTCTATTCTACCTTTATAGTCTCCTAGATTGGGAGGAAATTCAATTATTTTGTGAGATGATCAATGATCAATGATCAAACAAATTGAATCATTCCCTCTTGGATTTCATGGAAAACCAATAATGAAATCCATGTAAATATAATCCCACTTTCATATCAAAATGGGTAAAGGCTATAATAAACTCATAGGTCTCTGGTGACCTGCCTAAATTCTCTAACAAGTAATACACTACGATACTAAATCCACAACTAACCACCTTATCCTCTACCAATAATATCAATGTATCAAGAAATGATACATCTTGGTATCCCAAAGGTTCACATTCTAAATAAACTGGTGTAAACTATCGAATAAATCCCACCATAGGTAAAACATAATAACCATTTTACCATAGAAGCACAAAGCATCACTAGAAGACCGAGACTTGTCACTTGAGGTGCCCCCATCAAAAAGGATTTCACTATAGATTTGGAACATAGTTCCTACAACCTTCTTGAGCTGAAATCACTCATCAAAAGATGATTTAGCTTTCATAAAATCCAAGAACACATATTCACCAACCTCTTCCACTCCAAATATTGTCTCAACAAACAATCTCATCAGATACAACTTCCTAATCAATTCCTTCATGACTTGTGTTGGAAATTCTCTGGTCAATGCATTGGCAACAACATTTCCCTACCCAGGGTTGTATAAAATATACAAATAAAAAGTATGAAGATACTCTACCCTATGTCTATGTCACAAGTTCTGATATATATGAGTAAAAATATGATTCGGGATGTTATAATCTGAATACACTGCAAAATGTTACCTAAATGGACAGTGACACCACATTTTGAGGGTATTCATAACCATTTACAACTCAAGATATTAGATGGTGTTTTTATTCTATTGAGGGAATAAATAGCATAATGCATAAGTCACCACCTATTTCCCCTACATCAAGAGACATCCCAAACCCATACCAAAAGAATCAATGAAAACCTAACTAAACCCTTATTCCTAAAGAATAAAAACTATAATTGAATTCAACGTAATATTAATCTCTTGAAAATATCTCTAACAATTTTTTTCCATTCAAATTTTACACCGTAATGGGTTGAAGCAGTCATCAAAGATGTGATATTGGAGAAATCCAAGAAAAATTGTCTATAGTAACCAACCAAACCCAATAATCTTCAGATCACAAACACATTTATTAGATGCTACCATGACACAAAAACCTATACCTTTTTAGGATCTACTAATATTCCCCTATCAGATATCACATTCCCTAAAAACTTCATTTCCCAAATCCATAATTCTCATTTAGAAATCTTACAATATAGACAATCTTCCTTCAATTATTGAATAATTGTTTCCAAATATTCCTTGTTCTTCTTCTCGGACTTTATGTACACCAATATATCATCAATGAGGATAACCAAAAATATTCCAAGATCAAAAGAATTACCCGGTTCATCAAATTCATAAACACCATGGGGGAATTAGTTAGATCAAATGACATAAACTAGAAAATTAAAATGATCATATTGGATCCTAAATGTTTTCATACATCTATCTTCTTCTTAGACCCCCAAATGGTGGTACCATGACCACATCTAAATCTTTGAAAACCAATATGACCCAAAAATATATTAAAAAAATATCATCAATCCTAGGAAAAAGATATTTTTTCTTAACAGTCACTTGTTTTAACATTTTATAGTTAATAAAGTGTTTGATACTCCCAGCTTCTTTCTTATAATGGAGGATAAGTAAATCCCTTGGTTACATGCTATATAAAATGAATCCTTTATCCGATAATTCCTCAAGCTGGACCTTAAGTTCCAACAACTCAGCATGTGATATTCGAAAAGATGGAATAGAAATGGGTATCATACTAGTGAGTAGTTTAATATCCAACATGACCTCTCTCTAGGGAGGTAAAATAAAAAAACCCTTCAGAAAGACTTCATCGTACACACTCACCAATATACGAAGTCGACTAACCAAACAAGGGTTAACTGCATCAAGAAAAATCTCTGAAAACTGACATGACATTACCCTAGAATAAAGAAAAACATGAACTACCATTCCTAATCTAGAGTCACACTCACCCTAAATGACATGAGTGACCCCATTAGAAGATAATAATTGTACCCATCGATGATAAGAGTCTACCAAGGAATTAACAATAATCATCCAATTTATGATAATAATAAAGTGTAAGTTGCCAAGATCAATCCCCATGAAGTCTCATTCTACCTCAAAGTTGGATACTATCACCAGATACATGGGACACTTGAAACCTTGTCCATACCTCTTTCCAAAAGGGGTGGAGAGATCCAAAAAGTTTTAAAAAAGTTATGAATGCAATCCCAACATGTCAACTAACATTGATGATATAAAAAAGGATTAGAATCTGTATAAAAAAATATAGCACCATAGAGGATTAAATTAAAATAGTAACTCTAATATTAGATGTCCCTAATTTAGATTCTTCTAGCACATACTCAGTCACATAAATACGTTTGATATTAGCCGCATTAACATCCCTTTTGGCATGAGGATTTAACCCACTACCCTTGGAAGCATCGGTACAAACGTGTGAATCCTTGGTTCGAGTGGATCCTTTCGTACTACCTTGGAACATATTTTCAAAAAATAAATTATTCATATTGCCCAATAATCTACACCAATGAAAAGTACTAGGAGCATCCATATAGTTAATACTGGTATTAATAGATCATATACATTTATAGAAAACAACATGTTAATTCCCTATTAAATCCTCTATAACTGGTTCAGAAGAAAGATAACCATCCTTTCACATCCTGTTCTAGAAAGAAGATACACCCAGGATAATAACTGAACCTATTGAAGCTCCACCCAAACCTATCTTCCTATACATGTCTTCATCATCTAAATAAACTTTGTCAACTACCTCTGCAAAGGTTGGAAGGAACATGGGAATCAACATCAACCTAATATTAGGCCTAAATCCGAATTCAAAATGTCATGAATTATGATACTAATTAGTGGAAAGCTCTAGTACCAGATGTAAAAACTCATCAATACATGTAGAATACTATAGAACAGTTTGCTCCCCATACTCCAATGTCTGAAAAACCCAGGCCTTTTTATCTTGTAATTTCTCAGGGTAAAAATGATGATTATATATTTTATTAAAAGAATCTCAGGTAATGTCCTTGTCAAAATCTTCTTTCATAATTAAGTCCCACCATGTCCTTCCCGGTCCCTCAAGAACATACATTGAAAACCCCACGTTCTAGTATTTAAGAGTCTTCAATAAATTGAAGATAATATCAATCCATTTAATTGAATACTCATATTCCTGGGGTCCTTTTTATCTATGAAAAATAGGTGGATACTGCTTATTAAACTCAAACCCATGACCCACCACATGTTTGATGTTCTTGAAACCAACTTTTCCCAGTGTTTGAATGGTGTGGATAATAGATTCAACCAAATAAGGGACCATTAGAGGATTCAACCATAGAATATGTCTTATAGATTCCACTTTATTATTTAAAAGATCTCTTCTTAGAGGCATTGTCTAATAAACATAATAATATCCCCAATTAGATCATGAGAACATTCAAAAAATCATACGACCCCCTTTAGAATTCAAATAAATTCTATATAATGTAACAATTTAAAGAAATTTAAGAATTATATAGACAAAATACATTTCCAAAGAGGAATTGGTAAATTAGAATAAACTTCCCATATATTTCATTCAAATGACCCCAACCCCACATCTCAAACCTAGTAAATGTCCCTGACCACCCATGGTAACTTGAGTCTAACCACCAAAGTGAGCAGGTGAGGTCCCTTTCTCATACCTACTATCAAAATTCCAATGGTCATAACTCATTTCTACCCAAGACATAGAACCAAACGTTGATAGTGTTAACACACTTCATAATGAGCCTTCCCTTTTATACCAATTTATAACAGAACATCACTGGTCAAATAAACTGTATACTCAATCTGACCATCATTAGTGAGGTGAAGAAAGAAAACTAGACAAATATTGTATATATCGAAACAAGACATACTACCAGAGTACTATTAAAATAAAAATATACAATCAAATCCATAAAATCCTTGATAAACCTGATAAACCTACAAGATTGACTAAATCAAGATTAACAAGTCTCCATTTGACCAATAGTCACCTCCAAACCAACCCGAATAGTAGTCAATGACTAAAGGAAAAGATGACATGATAAAATATTCCCTTCCCTTTAATTTATCATCTAATAAAACATATATAATTTCCTAAGGTGAAAAAAATATTTTGAGAAAAAATACAAGTTGGATACCACCACAGAATCTATACAAGGTCTAATAATAAGAATTCAATATATCTAGCCTGAAAGAAAAAAAAATTAAAATCGTTTTAATAAATACAATCCATTTTTAAATCAATTTTCATTTTTTTTCATAAAGAAATTAATATTCTGAAATAAGAAAAACGAAAATTTAAAGTGATTTAAATAAGAATCATATCAATGCATCAATTGGCAATAAAGTAAACACATAGCCATAAAATAACCTATCATGCGAAGCTATCTGTTACAACCTCATATAAAACATGTGAGAACCAATCAAGGATAAAAAACCCATGGGATAAATAATGATAAATGAAAAAGAACCTCTTATTTTTCCCTAGCATATGGGACAATATGTACTAGACACTCAAGATTCTAAACAGACATAACATTACATCCAACCAATATCATGTACCACCACCATACATCGATATCCAAAAAGGTTACCTCTTAGTGGTTCCACAGTCACTAAGGATATCCGTGTATTTTTCTTGATGCACCCAAGGATCCCAATGTGATAATTATCCAATTAAATTTCACAAAACATTATCAGAATTTCATAAATTAATTTCAAATATATTCCAATCTACATTGGTGTTTGAGAACCCATTTCCATGTTAATAAAATAAAATTTCAAAGAAAAAAACCTTTAAAACAAATTTTACTTCCAAATAATTCCTTTAAAAATACATATAACTTAAAATATATTAACAAAATAAAGTAACTTACCAATTAAAATAAGCAATTCATTTCATTAAACCAATGTATAGAAACACTATTAGGTCTAAAAGGGGGCCTAGATACCCTGAGGGGGGGGGGGGGGGTGAATTAGGGTATTGATATTCTTTTTAAACATCTTTCTTCCCCACAGAATCTTCACCTCTTTATTATAAGGGTCGCTTCTTATGCTCTTTAATATTAATGTTGATCGTATACTTTCCGATTTTATTTGATGAAAACTCAATGAAATTAAACCATTAAAAAAGAATAATGAAAAAATTATTTTTACATTGTTCACTCTCTCTGGGCCATGGAGCATACCATGACAATGTGTCGATTGTACCAAATTTAAGAAGGATTATTGTGAATAATGATGTTCAATCTAGATCACTTATATTCCCAACATCACTACCTTTAAGAGGGTCTAGTTAATCTCACTACATTCCCAAGGGTCAATCCCAATATCCCCTTCGTAGGTTCACTACCAGTGGAAGGTACCTTTATCTTACTCTTCCTTTTCTCACTGCTCTTGGAAGGGATACAATCACAGTTTATAGACTTCTAGGTCCCTTCATTTTCAAGAAATCACACATCCTAAACATTAGAAATATTATCTTTTGAAAATATATTTTCACTCATAGATAAAACCCACTTTTTTCACATTGTTAGTTTCCAGAAATTACCTTCATAAACTTGTTCCTCTACAAACATTATCAAGTCCTCTCTGAACTTCCATACACCATCTGGTGCGAGTAATATTTGGAAAACCTCTTCCTCCAAAAACCATCCTTTACTCAAAAATTAATTCCTTTTCCACAGACCAACCCTTCCTCTATACACCACCTCATCTTAAGTGAACCATTCTCTTACATAGGTGGATAATACTTCACATACTTCCTATTATATGTATCCCTTTTTCCTTTTCAGGTGTATGAGTTCCAAAAAACTCATGCTGTGAACTAACATCACAGACCACTTATCCTTTCAGGGAATCCTCCTCTCAAACTACTCCCCCTTCACAAAATTTCACCTCATGAACCACATCGATCATAGCCAAATTATTCATAGGGAGAAGTTTTTTTTAAATTGGATTCTCTCTCTAAGTAATAATGAGTTTAGAAATCAATATATAAGAAAATATATCCAAAAATCATCTTAATTCGAATATCCAAAATCTTCAATGTGGACCAACCTTCGTCGTGTACTATGCACATCCTAAAAACTATTTTCCCTATGCGGTCTGCATTGCACTTTGATCCTATGTAGAGGTTGATCAATTCTATGGACTAATTACCACCTCTATTCCACAAACGAAGTGCCTCCTCATGAACTAAACACCTCCCATGAACATCAATCATCTTGAGAACCATTTTCAATATGTGATATATATACTAGACATCAGGGTCTGCATAGTGTTGCTATATAGAAATATTACTTTGCTGAATTTCCTTCACTATTCCTCATACCCCCCCCCCCTTTGCGGTCTGTGAACTACGATTCACAACCCACGTACCGTGAAATCTTTTTTGAAAACATTCCTTCTTTCAAAAACAAACACCCAATTTTGATGCAAAAAAGCATTTAAAATATTAGAAAAATGAACCACCTTAAAACCTGCTTCAAAAAACACTAACCATAGTCATTCGTGGTCATATGCATTTGTCAACAAACACAGTCAAACCAAAAAATACCGATAGGTTTCCGTGAGGTATTTTTCCCAACAATCTATCCCTTGGGGTTTGTTGACAACTCTTCACCTTTTGATATATCATTAGATCTTCTTCTATATTCTACCATCATTCATTTCTAGTGATTAAGATATCAATCAAAGAATTACTCATCACATACTCTAAGCCCACATGAGTCATGCCTATTTTTAGAAATAAGAGTATATAGAAAATTTCATCAATTAATCAATTAATTCTACAGCAAAACCACTCATATTATTTCATCATGGACCTCATCTGTTAGGATTTATATCCTTTGATCGATCACTTCTAGAATAGTAATATTTAATAATCCTCTATCTCATTACTCTCCCTAGTATCTTCAATTCCCCCGGGTTCACTACTGACCTATTAGTTTCTCCCCATGTCTTGATTAAGACATTTTCTCCCATTTCATTTACAATGTTTCTCCCCCTTTGTCAATGAACCTGAAGGCCAATCCATTGGGGACTGAAATTGGGTAATTAAAAAAGACAAACACTTAAGGTAAATACACAACATACCTCGAGGGGGGGGGGCACATACACACTTTTTCAATTTTAGGGATTAAAAAAACTCTCAAATCTATTTTATGTCATTTAATTGGTTCATTGGATAAGTCCTTTGTCAGAAGGTCGACAACCTGTAGTTCTATAAGAAATACTCAAACTTCACAATCCATTACTACACCTTATCCTTGATAAAATTATACTTTATTTCGGTGATTTTTCCATTAGGTATGGACTATGTTTTTTCGTAGATTTGTAGCACTTAAATTATCACAATGGGTTCTGAACAGAGATTTCACTTCAAATCCCATATCCCAAAGCTGCTTCTTCATCCACAATAATTATGTGCACACTTGAGTAGCTGAAATATATTCAAATTATGTAGTTCTCAATGAGATGAAATCTTGATTATTTCTTATCCAATAAATAAAAGTTTCTCCATGATTAAATGAACCACCTGATGTTGATTTTCTATCCTCATATGATCCAGCCCAATGTACATCAGCATATCCAAATAGATATTACAGAGATTTTTCATTGTATAGAATACCAAAATACACCATGACCTTGATATAATGAAGTATTCTATTAACTACAATTAATTGAATTTAAATGCGATTAATTTTATACTATGATACTTTACATGTTCCAAAAAAATATCTGGACATGTCACAGTTAAGTATAACAATCTTCCAATGATCTGCCTATATTCTTCGACATTAACTACATTTCCTTTATTATCTCGTGCCATATTTATCTGGGAAGCCACAAAAGTCATCATCTCCTGGGAATTATCCATTCCATATATTCTTTCAAGCTCATTGGAATATTTAGATTTAAAAAATAATGAACCATCTGTTCTTTATCTCATAAGTACCATAATATTTTGATTATTACCATTTTTCATATATAGATTGTTCCAAACTCCACCACACCAAAAACCAAGCATCTTCAGAACTGATCTAATATTGAGTACCATTCCCTTGGTTCCAAATTCACTGATAATGTGATTCTATTATCCTAAAAATCTGTTCTCATTTTCATGAATGAGAAAACCATGTAGATGCTTTGTATAAACTCCTTCCAAAACCCCATTTAGGAATGCTGAAATGACATCCATCGGAAAAACTATGAACATTACTTTCACTATTATGGTCAAGAATAGTCTAAATCTTCTAAATTTGGTCAAACTCTTCATTCATATCATGAAACCAATTATAATCTCTATCTTATTTATCAAAAAATTTATACTCTACCTGTGATAAGTACAAATCTTGCAATAGATTTTTTATTTTCCTTATATACACTGGCAGTATAAAATTGCCAAATACATTATTGAGTTTATTTCAACATGACTATAATGACCCATACATTACATACATTGTTAGTACTTCAAAATTAGTGTACACTTATTACAACATATAACAAAACCATGAAAGGACCGTATATGTATAGTGTCTGTAGAAACTGGGAAACATAAACAACTGGTTCATAAAGCATCTATATTGTCTCCTATTTATTTCATCATATCTAGAGTCCCTTTTGGCACATCCTACTCAATAACCTTCTTCCTGACCTAGGGAAAGAAAACAAACAAAAGGGTGATCTCAAATGCTCATTAAGGGTAAACAAAAGAAATATCAATCACATCATATTCATAAGAACATAACATTTTGGAAATCTTAACCTGCAAAAGAGATCGTAATTTCATAACATGGGATAAATCATAGTAGTGAAATGTAATCCCAATAATCATAACATAAAACATGAAACAATGTGGAATACACACATAATCATACAGAATCATTTCATAGTAGTCAAGACTCATTTCCAAGACTATCTTAGCGGACAAAGTCCATTTCTGAATTGAGTTCACTCCTCGTTTCAGTCCTGTTTCACTAAACCAGATTAACATTCCGTTCCATCCATTTATATCTCATGATATATAAATAATTACCCAATGCATTGGAGGGAGATATAGGTATCACCCATCTCAAAATGATACCATTCTTATGTGTGCCACAAAACCATAAACCATACATCATTGCATAACCCATGTAATAAAAATGGGATTTTTAAACATCATGTCATCATAACATAATCCATAAAAGGATATCGTAAAAATAATTCCATCATAACTGTAACACCCCGAGATTTTATGAAAAATATTATTTTAATTTCATTAATGTCTTGTGTTGTATTCTACACCAAGATTACCTTGCACTATACGCAACACCGTATTAGCTTGCAGTATACGCAACACTATTCTTGGATCGTGTTACATACAATTTTGATAATAGTTATTCTACGCAACATTGAGTATATATATATATATATATATATTAAATGTATAAATGAAATATGGTTGGATTCTGTTATACGAAACAACTAAGGATTCTTTCACAACACGCAACCCTGACTTGGCTTGCATTACACACAATCGTGACCTTCCTCGATAGCATGTGTTGTATGCAATACCGGGTTTTAATAAACAATGTTATATTATTATAATATTGTCATGAACTAGCCGTTATGAATAGTATTAACTAAATTTTGAATTTTATAACATTATTATTCATCTTACACATTTCTAGAACATGGTATAAGAACAAAATAAATTTTTCTGGTAAAATAAGTATTTTTCAAAAAATGCAGTTTTGCCGACTTTGGATGGCGCATCCACTTTAAATCTGGTTTTTGACATGTTTATAAGTTCAATTTGACAAAATAAAATTCTTCTTTGGAATCAAGAAATAAAAATTTACTTTGGATAAAATTTTCATATTATTCTGGTAACTTTCACATTTTAATGAATAGTAAAAACACGCTATATTTTAATTAAAAACAACTTTTTTCATCATAATATCTTATGTGGTTAAATTATAATATTGAATGGTTTTAAAGTATAAATAGAATATATTTTTACCATTTAATATAATGTATGTCATTAGCATTTATTTTACCTTGAATTCGTAGGTTAAATCAATTCAATCTTTTGCAATGTTTTAAACAAAAACCCGTTTTTATTCGACAATGGGATTAATTATAATTTAATTTCTGCAACTTTTGTGTATGGAATTTTAAAAAAATGGATTCCATATTTGGAATCAGTGGGTCCAAATTATGTTAATAGGTTACTTTTTATTTTTGGAAATTATGAATAGTAACTACGGTAAATTTTATTTACCATAGTGAAAGGTAAATCGGGTAATTAAGGGTAAATATAATATTTTAAAATTACCCTAACAAATGTCAAAATCCTATTGGATGACTAAAAGTCGACGCATATCACCTAAGGGTCGGATTAGATTCATTTAATTAAATTTTTTCAATGAAAATAATTTAATTATTATTAAAACCAAAGAATGTGACAACATGTCACTTTCTTAATTCTTATAAGTATAATAATTTTAATCTAGTGATAAACTTCATGAAACATCGAAAATGAATAGTCTCCAGAAAGCTAATACAATTATCTACATCATAGGAATTTATTTATAATTTTTAGGGATTAAATAAGTATCATTTTTTATGACACATAGATGATGAAGTAATTGTCTTATTAATGAAATATTGACATAATTGATGCTATAAATGCCCAAATAAATCTAATTTGA
Source organism: Viscum album (assembly GCA_963277665.1). Lineage (NCBI taxonomy): Eukaryota > Viridiplantae > Streptophyta > Magnoliopsida > Santalales > Viscaceae > Viscum > Viscum album. The sequence goes on along the minus strand of OY728158.1, from coordinate 675,762,174 downwards.
GACTTTTTATGACTTACAATAATTTTATAGGTTAATATCACATGTTATTGTTAATTTAAATAACATGGTTCGAACCTATCATTCTGTTATGACTTTCAAAAAAATCATATATCAAATAGTGTCAAAATTGACACAAAATAGTTTTTAAATCAAATATTATATTAATAATTGTTATTTTATTCCTAAAAATCTAAGATTCGGCCAAATGACTTATATAAGGATATATGTATTAATAATATACAATTTGGGGTTCTTTTGGCATGTTATAGTAAGTTTATTAACCATATAGTGAAAGAAAACAAAAATACACGGTAAAAGTGAAATTATTTAACTTAGGGTTAAATCTAATTGATAAGGTTAAAATAATAACCTAAACTTGTCTAAATATTATTGGTTGATAGGCTTTCGACCCATCCCCACTTTAGCTTTGAAATAAGACCATTTGGAACCATTATAAACTGATTTTGACTTTAATATAAAATAATATTTTGAGATATTCCTATGGTGCCCCTCTCCTCCCTTATAAAAGGGCACCTCCTCCCCCTTCTCCTCACACCAATTTGAGCACTCAAGCTCGACCAACCTCTGCCAAAATCCCTTCTCCACTTCCCTAGAATAATCCTAGAGGTTCTGGGCTTCCTCAAAGACCAATTTTAGTGCCCTAAGAGGAGGTCTCAAAGCGGCGCTTCAAAGAAGAGGAGGTTCGGACACTTACAAAGCAAGTCGGACCTAAGGTAAGAGAAATTTCACAATCTCATTTTTATCCGAGATTGTTTATACTTTGGTATTTACTGGGGTGTATTTTATCATCCACATCTATGTTTCCTCAATATGTAATATTTATATCCTTCTACAATAGTTTATATCCAATTTTACCCTTCGGTGAGTTTTTAGTAAAAGATATGAAAGGAATCTTTTGTCGTTTTTCGTAGGAGGTACTTTTTTGACTTTTCCGACAAAAGTACGAAGAATGTTTTTTTTAACTTATACGGAATGAATGGATTTTTAAAACATTATTTCCAAGAATCTTCCTTTACAAGTTTTCATGTTTATTTTTAATCAACTTCTTTTAGTTTATAATTGTATGACATATTAAGAAAGGAAAAGTGTTTTTGAAGAAGAAAGGATATTTTCCTCAAAAATTCATTTCAAGTGTTTTATCAAAATTATTTTCCATCTAATATAATAAAGGGTTCTATTTCTATCCATATTTTTACATTGATTTGACTATATTGTGATAGAATTATGTTTATGAATTCCTTTATCTTATATGAATGGTTTTATGATGTCATGTTGTTTAAGAATCCCATTTTTATTACATGGGTTACGCTATGATGTATGGTTTATGATTATGTGGCACACATATGAAAGGATTCATTATAAGATGGGTGGGACCTATATCTCCCTCCAATGCATTGGGTAAAGATTTTATATCTCATGAGATAGACATGGCTGAAATGGTAGGTTATACCGGTTCAGTGAAACAGGACTGAAACGAGGGTTACTCGATTCAGAAAGGGACTTTGTCCACTAAGATAGTCTTAGCAATGAGTCTTGACTAACAAGAAATGATTCTCTATGATTATGTGTGTATAAAACAAAGTTTCATGTTTTATGTTATGATTATTGGGATTTCATTTCACTACTATGATTTATCCCATGTTATGAAATTATGCTCTCTTTGGCAGGTTAAGATTTCCAAAAGTTATGTTCTTATGAATATGATGTGATTGATTTTTCTTTTGTATACCCTTACTGAGCATTTGAGCTCACCCTTTTATGTTTTCATTTCCCAGGATATAAAGAAAGGTTTTAGGTAAAAAAAGGGAAGATCTTTATGGGAGATATTGAAGATCTTTCACCACGATTAGAAGATTACGTTCCGAGTTTCCAAAGACACTAAACTATTACGATCCTTGTGTGTGTGTGTTTTTGTTATGTACTAAGTATTCCGCAAAAGTAATGTAAAGTCTATGTACGTCAGGCTTCGGGTCTCTACAGTTGGTATCAGAGGAAAGGTTTAGTCAACCTTTGGAAACTAGGATGCGAAAACGTTAGTGAGATCCCTAGAGATATTTCTAAGGTATGTCTAGGGATGCCCCTAAGGATAAGTATACGTATAGGATATAGTCCTAGAACTACGGTAACGATATTAGATTAAACCAAAGATTTTAGATATTTAAGTTACTCCCCCTTTATTATGATTTTTGCCTCTCACACTATTCTTTTTGGGTTTTAGAAAATGGCTGGAAACAAGATGATTCACAATAATGGAGGATATGATGGACAATGGAATGATATTATTCATGATAAACCAAATGAAATGAGATTTGGAAGTCCAAACATCATTATTATGCCGAATCAGCAATCTCATAATATGATCAATAAAGTAAAAATTGGTATGTTACCTGACTCGACTAATTAGAGAAAGATGGAGTTCCATGATGATCATAGAGGAAAGAAAGTTCAATTTCCCCTATGTAAATCATGTGGGAAGAGGCATCAGGGAGAATGTTTCAAGGGAACTGGAAGATGCTTTGGGTGTGGAAAAGAAGGACACAAAGCAAGTAAGTGCAAAGGAAAAGGGTCGGTCAACACCATGGAAGAGGATAATGGTATTGCTACGACATCAAAAATGGTTAAGTGTTTTAAATGTGGAATGTATGGGCATTATTCAAACAAATGCCCTAAGGGAAAGACTCAAGAAGAGAATCAGTATGGTCATATGGGTAGTATTTATGTGGATGATGATGAAGAGACTACAAATGATATGTGAGATGAAAGAATTTTTGAAGCTCGGTCAACGGTTTAAGAATGTAGTGGAATGATTACATGTTTATCATGTGTAAGTTTGTATAAGTAATCTCATGCTACTATGGAATAAAGAGACATCTATGGATTGTTACACTGTTGTCTTTCCTTGAGTTTTGAAAGTGTATGATTAATGTTACCAGTATCCATGAATGGTTATTCAGATATTTTTGGAATGTAGATGATATGCGCATAATGAAGGGATAAGGAGAAAATTAAATGTTTGATAGTATTCATGAGCTCATGATTGATATAAGGAGAAGGTTATTTCATGGTTTGAGTATATAGAATTTTTGGATTTTGGTATGTGGAAAGTGTTAACTTTTAACTGCATTCATGCTTTCATTAAGGTTCAATGGGTATTCAAGAGAATACATGATTAAGGACTTTGAATGTTTGGAATGTGACCAAAAAAACATATCTTATGATATAGGGGGATCGACGATGGTGTTAAATCTCTGTTAATCGTTTTCACTATGTTATGAGAGTGGACTGCAGTGTTATGGATAAGCCTAAAGATTGGAATGGATTATGTTGGAAATAATTTAGTATTGTTTAAGGATCAAAGTTTTCTCATTATTATTGATGGGATGTTATAGTAATATAGTTTTAGGAGAAGGACAACCTGCAGGACGGGCGACAGCCCATCGCGTCGGACAAGGCTGTAGGAATCGAACCCACAACCGAAGTGTGACTGGCCTTTATCGCCTACCACTGGCCTACAGGAAGTCCCTGTTTAGTAGAAACTAGTTTTATTATATTAAACAGTATGATATATGAAGTATAAGTTAATTTTAGATGGACTTATGTATTTTTTGATAACTTTTCTAACCTTTTGAGACAGATGGAATGACCCATCATTCTATCACCTGATCTGTTAACACATCACGAATGACAAATTCAACTTCATTTCTTTAAGAGATTAAGTAGAAATTGTCCAAAGAACGACAAATAGTGAGACTATACCAAAATCAAGAAAGTATTTCTTCTAATTCCAATTTCATCAACTTTAGGGAAATGATCTTGAAAACCAAAAATGTTGTCCTAGTGCTCTTATATCTGATTAATCAGATGGTACCTTAGATCGTCACAAATTTATGGATTTGTGATTGCTAGCTTTTCCATAGCCATGTTCTCTACCACTCTCCATCAGAACATGATGGTTAGATTTCTCTTCCATATCCATATTTTCACCTATGTGGAAACCCAGTGATTAGTTTATTTGGGTAACCGTTACATTTCATACTTTTGTTTTTAAAGATAATTTTTGGTATTCCTTTTTACGATGTGGGTTTCTATCAAAGAAACTTTCAAATAGTAAACCATTTATAACCCCGGCGAATTTCGAGGGCGAAATTCATTTTAAGGGGGGTAGAATGTAACACCCCGAGATTTTATGAAAAATATTATTTTAATTTCATTAATGTCTTGTGTTGTATTCTACACCAAGATTACCTTGCGCTATACGCAACACCGTCCTAGCTTGCAGTATACGCAACACTATTCTTGGATCGTGTTACATACAATTTTGATAATAGTTATTCTACGCAACATTGAGTATATATATATATATATATATATATATTAAATGTATAAATTAAATATGGTTGGATTCTGTTATACGAAACAACGAAGGATTCTTTCACAACACGCAACCCTGACTTGGCTTGCATTACACACAATCGCGACCTTCTTCGATAGCGTGTGTTGTATGCAATACCAGGTTTTAATAAACAATGTTATATTATTATAATACTGTCATGAACTAGCCGTTATGAATAGTATTAAATAAATTTTGAATTTTATAACATTATTATTCATCTTACACATTTCTAGAACATGGTATAAGAACAAAATAAATTTTTCGGGTAAAATAAGTATTTTTCAAAAAATGCAGTTTTGCCGACTTTGGATGGCGCATCCACTTTAAATCTGGTTTTTGACATGTTTATAAGTTCAATTTGACAAAATAAAATTCTTCTTTGGAATCAAGAAATAAAAATTTACTTTGGATAAAATTTTCATATTATTCTGGTAACTTTCACATTTTAATGAATAGTAAAAACACGCTATATTTTAATTAAAAACAACTTTTTTCATCGTAATATCTTATGTGGTTAAATTATAATATTGAATGGTTTTAAAGTATAGATAGAATATATTTTTACCATTTAATATAATGTATGTCATTAGCATTGATTTTACCTTGAATTCGTAGGTTAAATCAATTCAATCTTTTGCAATGTTTTAAACAAAAACCCGTTTTTATTCGACAATGGGATTAATTATAATTTAATTTCTGCAACTTCTGTGTATGGAATTTTAAAAAAATGGATTCCATATTTGGAATCAGTGGGTCCAAATTATGTTAATAAGCTACTTTTTATTTTTGGAAATTATGAATAGTAACTACGGTAAATTTTATTTACCATAGTGAAAGGTAAATCGGGTAATTAAGGGTAAATATAATATTTTAAAATTACCCTAACAAATGTAAAAATCCTATTGGATGACTAAAAGTCGACCCATATCACCTAAGGGTCGGATTAGATTCATTTAATTAAATTTTGTCAATGAAAATAATTTAATTATTATTAAAACCAAAGAATGTGACAACATGCCACTTTCTTAATTCTTATAAGTATAATAATATTAATCTAGTGATAAACTTCATGAAACTTCGAATATGAATAGTCTCTAGAAAGATAATACAATTATCTACATCATAGGAATTTATTTATAATTTTTAGGGATTAAATAAGTATCATTTATTATGACACATAGATGATGCAGTAATTGTCTTATTAATGAAATATTGACATAATTGATGCTATAAATGCCCAAATAAATGTAATTTGAGACTTTTTATGACTTAAAATAATTTTATAGGTTAATATAACATGTTATTGTTAATTTAAATAACATGGTTCGAACTTATCATTCTGTTATGACTTTCAAAAAAATCATATATCAAATAGTGTCAAAATTGACACAAAATAGTTTTTAAATCAAATATTATATTAATAATTGTTATTTTATTCCTAAAAATATATGATTCGGCCAAATGACTTAGATAAGGATATATGTATTAATAATATACAATTTGGGGTTCGTTTGGCATGTTATAGTAAGTTTATTAACCATATAGTGAAAGAAAACAAAAATACACGGTAAAAGTAAAATTATTTAACTTAGGGTTAAATCTAATTGATAAGGTTAAAATAATAACCTAAACTTGTCTAAATCTTATTGGTTGATAGGATGTCGACCCATCCCCACTTTAGCTTCGAAATAAGACCATTTGGAACCATTATAAACTGATTTTGACTTTAATATAAAATAATATTTTGAGATATTCCTAAGGTGCCCCTCTCCTCCCTTATAAAAGGGCACCTCCTCCCCCTTCTCCTCACACCAATTTGAGCACTCAAGCTCGGCCAACCTCTGCCAAAATCCCTTCTCCACTTCCCTAGAATAATCCTAGAGGTTCTGGGCTTCCTCAAAGACCAATTTTAGTGCCCTAAGAGGAGGTCTCAAAGAGGCGCTTCAAAGAAGAGGAGGTTCGGACACTTACAAAGCAAGTCAGACCTAAGGTAAGGGAAATTTCACAATCTCATTTTTATCCGAGATTGTTTATACTTTGGTATTTACTAGGGTGTATTTTATCATACACATCTATCTTTCCTCAATATGTAATATTTATATCCTTCTACAATAGTTTATATCCAATTTTACCCTTCGGTGAGATTTTAGTAAAAGATATGAAAGGAATCTTATGTCGTTTTTCGTTGGAGGTACTTTTTTGACTTTTCCGACAAAAGTACGAAGAATGTTTTTTTAACTTATACGAAATGAATGGATTTTTAAAACATTATTTCAAAGAATCTTCCTTTACAAGTTTTCAAGTTGATTTTTAATCAACTTCTTTTAGTTTATAATTGTATGACATATTAAGAAAGGAAAAGTGTTTTTGAAGAAGAAAGGATATTTTCCTCAAGAATTCATTTCATGTGTTTTATCAAAATTATTTTCTATCTATGATAATAAAGGGTTCTGTTTCTATCCATATTTTTACATTGATTTGACTATGTTGTGATGGAATTATGTTTATGAATTCCTTTATCTTATATGAATGGTTTTATGATGTCATGTTGTTTAAGAATCCCATTTTTAATACATGGGTTACGCTATGATGTATGGTTTATGATTATGTGGCACACATATGAAAGGATTCATTATAAGATGGGTGGGACCTATATCTCCCTCCAATGCATTGGGTAAAGATTTTATATCTCATGAGATAGACATGGCTGAAATGGTAGGTTATACCGGTTCAGTGAAACAGGACTGAAACGAGGGTTACTCGATTCAGAAAGGGACTTTGTCCACTAAGATAGTCTTAGCAATGAGTCTTGACTAACAAGAAATGATTCTCTATGATTATGTGTGTATTCCACAAAGTTTCATGTTTTAAGTTATGATTATTGGGATTTCATTTCACTACTATGATTTATCCCATGTTATGAAATTATGCTCTCTTTTGCAGGTTAAGATTTCCAAAAGTTATGTTCTTATGAATATGATGTGATTGATTTTTCTTTTGTATACCCTTACTGAGCATTTGAGCTCACCCTTTTATGTTTTCTTTTCCCCAGGATATAAAGAAAGGTTTTAGGTAAAAAAAGGGAAGATCTTTATGGGAGATATTGAAGATCTTTCACCACGATTAGAAGATTACGTTCCGAGTTTCCAAAGACACTAAACTATTACGATCCTTGTGTGTGTGTGTTTTTGTTATGTACTAAGTATTCCGCAAAAGTAATGTAAAGTCTATGTACGTTAGGCTTCGGGTCTCTACAATAACATAATCAAATCAATGTAAAAATAGGGATAGAAATAGAACCCTATATTATCTTAGATGGAAAATAATTTTGATAAAACACTTGAACTCCATTTTGAGGAAAATATCCTTTGTACTTCAAAAACAGTTTTCCTTTCTTAACATGTCATACAATTTTAGACTAAAAGAAGTTGATTAAAAATAAACTTGAAAACTTGTAAATGAAGCTTCTTGGAAATAGTGTTCTAAAAATGCATTCATGCCGTATAAGTTAAAAAAAACATTCTTCTCATACTTTGGATGGAAAAGCCAAAAAGTACCTCATATGAAAAACGACAAAACATTCCTTTCATATATTTTACTAAAAACTCACCGAAGGGTAAAATAGAAATTAAAAAATTGTAGGAGAATAGAAATAATATTACATATTGATGAAACATGGATGTGGATGATAAATATGCTCCAGTAAATACCGAAGAATAAACAATCTCGGATAAAAATTGAGATTGTGAGATTTTCCCTTACCTTAGGTCTGATTTGCTTCGTAAGTTTCTGAACCTCCTGTACAATTATTTAAATAATGTTATTGACTTATTATATAATCATACTTATTTTTATGATATCATCTATGGTCATATTATTAGCTTCTTATTAGTAATATTTCATTGTTACTTGTTATTCGGGTGTTTATTGCTTTTTGTTCTTATGCGTGTTTTGTCGAATAAATTATTATTCTTCCACTACCACAAAACTGGGCAAGGCTAGCACCACCCCTTTATCAGCGCTAACAAAAAAGAACTGATAAAGGGTCAACTTCAAAAAAAAAATTTAAAAAATTTTAATCTATAAATATAGTTATATAGTTATATTCATATAAATATAATATATAATTTTTGAATATATTTTAGATATGTATAAATGTATATTTACACTTATTATACTTAATATATAAGATATTTAGTGAAAATGGATTCTTAAAAAATTTAAAAAATATTTTTAATTAATAATTTGATAATTATTATAGAGTAATAGTCATTTAATAACAATTTGAAGACTAAAAAATTTAAAAAATTTAAAAAAGATCCAAAATATGTTGAAAACACAACTCGAACATCAAACGGTCATAACATTTGACCCGGGTGTCCATTTCAGCTCTACTACATATCAAATCGAATCCTGCGATGAGATCTATGTCACTATGACCGGGGGAACCCCGATCAAGTGTTTTGCGATGCTAAAAGAGGCCCAGAAGGCCTCCAAAACTGAGTTTTTAGTCGGGGTACCCAGATTTGTTAACATTTTGTGAATTTTCAGCCTCGTTTAAGGGGGTATTATTGGATTTTTTGTGGGGACTGAATTTATTTCAAGGTATTACATTCATATTGATATTATGTCTTTTAAATTTCATCCTTTTTTATAATGAACTGCTATTTATAATCAAATATATAACTATATGTAAATATTTTTTATATATTCACACCTAAAAATTAAATATTTTAAATAAATAATTAAACATATTTACATATAAAATATATTAGCTTTGTCTAAATAATAACTAATATCCATTTTATTTAAAATACCAATATATGAATATTTACATAACTACTATATATTAATATAACTATACATATATTAATATAATTATATATATATATATAAATATATTAATATAACTATATGTATATATTAATATAACTATATATATATATATATATTAATATAACTATATATATATATTTATATAACTATATATATATTAATATAACTATATATTACTATACAAATAAATATAACTAAATTTATATATAAATAAATAGATATATCATGAATAAGAGAACAAATCAATATTGTGTAGTGGTAAAGGCTTTAGGTGCGCATGGGGGAGGTCTCGAGATCAAATCCGGGTGATGGAACGGGTGCTTGCACAAGGTTGATTTAAAGGGCTAGCACTGATAAAGGGTTTAGGTGGTGTGGACAGGCGCTGGAGGTGCAGAAAAGCGCTGATAAAGGGGGGATCAAGCGCTGTAAAAATCCCCCCATAGATTGGTAGTTTTTTTTATTTTTATCAGCGTTAAAAAAAGAATTGATAAAATTGGTCTTTTATTAGTGCTAAAAAGAAAGCGCTGATAAAAGGGGTCTTTATCAGCGCTTTTTGGAGCGCTGATAAAGGGGACCCCCTTTATCTTTGTCGGCATTAATATCACTTGTTCTAGCGCTGTTAATGGCCATTTTTAGCGCTGATAGAAGCCATATTTGTAGTAGTGTTATTTTTAGGATATAGACACCTCATTTATATAATGGTACTAGTGTAATACATATCATAGTTATTCACTCAATTCATTTATGTAATCATTATGCAATGAAAATCATGTAGAATGAGTCGCATCACATCGTGGAGACGGTATTCCGTACGTACACACGAGCAATGATATCGTTCCCATGATCGTGGAATTGTATTGGAGTGTATGTATACTATTTTAGAATCAATATCATTTTGAAATAATCAAATATAGTTATTATTTACCCCATTATACCCATCCAAGTAAGGTGGTGGTGGAAAATAGACTACCCCACGGTGTGGAGAAGGTATTCTGTACGTACGCACGCGCGGTGATTTCATTTTTCGTAGGATGGATAGATGGTGAAAGAGTGTTGTTTAATACATATAATAACATATCAGTATATGAGTGACACTTATTTTATTACTTCATAATGAAACAACTAATGAAGAAGAAGTGGAAGAATAAATAAAGTTGAAAGAATCGGTAACGAACATTACCTCTTCTTTGAAGTGCCTCTTTGAGACTTCCTCATAGGGCACTAAATTTGGTCTTTGAAGAATACCAAGACCTCTAGGATGTTTCTAGGAAAGTGGAGAAGAGAATTTGGCAGGGGTTTTCTGAGTTTGATGGCTCAATGTGCTGTGAGGAAGAGAGGGAGGAGGTTCCCTTTTATAAGGGAGGAGAGGGGCACCTTTGAAAAAACTAAAAATATTATTTTATTATAAAGTAATATTAGGTTTTTAATAGCTCCAAATTGATTTATTTCGAATATAAGGTGGTGATGGGTCGAAATTATCTCATCCAATATAATTTAGACAAGTTTAGGTTTCTATTTTAACCTTATCATTTAGATTTAACTTCAAGTTAGATAATTTAACTTTTACCGTCTCTTCTTGTTTTCTTACACTATAAGGTTAATAAACTTACTATAACAATCCAAAGAAACCCCAAGTTGTTTATTATTAATATATATAACCATATCTAAGTAATTTTTATAAACCATATATTTTTAAGAATAAAATAACAATTAATAATATAATATGTTTTTTAAAAACTATTTTATGTCAATTTTGACACTATTTGGTAATTGATTTTTGTAAAAATCATAACAGAAATATTAGTTCGCAAAAAGTTAATTAAATCAGTAATAATATGTAATATTAACCTAGAAAATTATTGGAATTCATAAAAAGTCACAAATTACAATTATTTGGGTATTTATAACATCAATTATGTCGATATTTCATTAATAATATAATTAATGCATCATCATTGTGTCATAAATAAATTAAATTATTTAATGTCTAAAAATTTAAAATAAAATACCATTAGGTAGAAATATTTTTATCTTTCTAATTAATATTTATAGTCGAATTTATCTTATATATAAACCTATATGAAAAATTATTTACTTATTAAACTTTGATTTTAACTATTTTAACCCTTCTTTAAATAAATTAATATTAAATGTCCTAATCTAATCCATGTGGGCCTAAATGGTCATATTTTATTCCTAAGTTTGCTTTTCGTCGAATTACACATATCTAATACAATTAGGACATGTGTTAGGGTAATAATAATATCATATTTACCCTTAATTACCTTATTTACTTTTAACCGTGGTTAAAAAAGTAAAAAGTTACTGTTCACCAAAAATTATTTTCATCTCATTGAACCCCATTTTAGTCCTTGATATTAACCTTGTCTCTCGGATTTTCGAAATTACTCTCACAGAAGCGGTAAAATTATGTTTTATTTGAATTTGGAGATTCTCCTAGGAGGTGGGTAAAAGGCGGTGAAAAGTTCAATATAATTTTTATATATCTAAAATTATTATAAAGTGACTCCAATGAATTGCATTGAACTTATATAGGTATTATGTATTAATTTTGGCCTAAAATAAATTTATATAAAATAAATAATTATTTAAATAAAAAGTCAGTTTTTAAATAGTAACCCAGTGTTTTCGCTATTCATCAAAAATTGAAAGTTTTCATAAAAATACCAAAATTTCACCCTAGGCTATTTTTGATATTCCAAATCCAAAAATGAAGTCCATTTTGAAAAATAAAATTTAAAAAAATTTCAAAAAGTTGGTATTACTATTCCTAACAGCTAGTTTTAATAATATTTTAATAGCATATCATTGTTTAGTGAAACTCAGTATTGCGTACAATGCAAGCTATCGAGGAAGGTCATGATTGCGTGTAAAGAAAGAAAAGCTAGAGTTGTGTGTAGTGAAAGATTTCGTGGATGATTTATATAAAAACAAAATATTTCTCATAAAAGTCTCAGGTGTTATAATGACTCTTCAGATTTCATGTTGATATATATAATTTAATTCACCATTATCATTATCAGTATCTTCTTTTGAATAATCATTTTCTACTTCTACTTCCCTTGAGTTACATACTTCCTCGTTTCTTCCATACGAAAACTATTCACTATGTTATTAAATATTCTATTAATTATCTACTATAGTGGCCTTCTTGCTTTCTATAAATTATATACATTGTATCCTTTAACACTAATGTACGTGGAGTTTATTGCGATTCTCCTCCTTAGTCCATATGGTCCTTGAATTTGATTATGAGATAGTATGATCCCCATATAATATGAAACTCTTCTTGTTGTTAGGTCCACAAACATTATTCTTCTCCTGGATCATTTCTTCACACATGACTGCATGTTTGAGAAACTTCTATAGCTCAATAACATTTCCAAATTGTAGCTACATTCAATGCTATTTTCATTGGGTGAATTTACCACTTAGTGATGATCCATCAACAAAACCATTAAGCCAACTGAATCAGACCTCGATATAGGAAACAAGAGATAAATTTAATAACACCATCACTATCCATTTCAATCAATTACTTCCATATATCCCATTAATCAATTGAAAATTAACACCTTTCAAGTAATTATTCTAGATTTCTTGTCATCTCCCTTAACTGATTTGAATTCGTTAACATTATGGAGCACATCACATCACCACATTGCATCTTTTCATATGACTTACACTTGGATTGTATCTCCCCTTGAACCTAAAAAAATTCAAAATTAGTTAATTGAATTTACACTAATATGGATATGGGAACCTATAAAATCACCAAGAATAGGATTGTGGTTGATCCTGATGGATCAACTCATTAATACTTTCTTGTAAAGCACTGTACTATTTTTGTGCATGTTCCAACTGCCCATCTAACTTCAAATATTATGGTCATATGAATAAATCTTATTTACCCACATGATGCATCTTGTTCTAATATTTTTATTCTGTAGGCTTGTAATTTTTTAATATTTTTGTTTTAAACCCATTTTTAAATTTTTTTTTCTTTGTTTCTACACTGATATGCCATTTTTCAAGAATCATTGTTTGAGTTGGAGTATTTTCACTTGTAATCTACTCTTTCTTCTTCCTCCATTAGAGTAATCTTTCTTTTGACTCCACTTCTCTCAATGCGGCCTAATATATGCATTTTTAATGCATTATTTATTAATTTCTCTTTTATCATTTATCTAATTCATTCCAGCCTTTCTTTTTGGGTTGGAGTATTCCAAAAAAGTTACATTCCCTTTAATCAAAACTAGAGTATCCCCTTATTTTTTCTTCTAGGTTTGTTCACATTCATTCTAGGAGAGTTATAGTGAGTTTATCTGAGGTGGTGATTGATATGCCTTTTTTTAACACCTTTCGGTTACCTTTTGGTTGTAAACCTATTTTTCAACTTATAATGTTGTCATCCAATATCGTTTTTTCGTTATACATTACTAGTGTTTGGGATATCCTTTCGGGTTACTCTTCCTCGCCTTATTTCTTCTTGCTGCAATTTCATCACAAATTCCCATAATCAGAACATATAAAACATATTACATTAAAGGAATAACTTATTTCATCATTTATCAGACGATATGTAGATGCATTTATTGTTATTATTTTTACATTAATCCCTTGGGATTCATGAAACTTTCTCATGGTGTGTCATGATCATCCATAATAGTTTCATTTCATGGATTATTTATTCTGAGAGACACTTCTTTCTGATTTTTCAATATTATTATTCTTATTATTATGTATAGAAATATTTTTATCTTCACAGAATGAAATATATTCCACATCCTAAAAAAACTTGAGGTATGTCCATGTATTCCACAGAAATAGAACATGATGTAATTAACTCCTGTAAAATCCATTCTAGGTCTACTTCTAATATCTATATGAGTTTCCCCATTTTTGTAATTATTCAATAATCTCATCCTATAATTAATGAGAGAGGTATCATTATATCCAATACTGATTTTTCCAAAACTAGATGGCCTTTGGAATAATAAAATACTTTCATTTTTTCCTCTAAAGTATCATATTTGATTTTAATTTTATTATCACCAGCTAAAGGGTAATAATATAGTAAGTGAAAATCACCCATCAATTTGGGCTTACCTTTAGCATTAGATTTCCCCACATCTTTCTTGACTGACTCTAACACTTCCACCAATTGTTGAATCTTCTTTTCCCTTGATTCAAGTTGAGTATTATGTTCTCTTATAAGAGTCTTCCCACTAATTATCTCGACTTCTAATTCTTGGGAGATCTTATTTGTAATATCACCTTGCCCCATTGTTTTAGAATATTTCTGAGCAATAGGTTCATTGTGACATGCATTATATTTCTATATAATTTAGTTCATCTAAACTAGTTCAGATTTCTTTAAATAATGATTATCATTTCTGGTATTTAGATTTGAAATTTCTTCTGAGTTCAAACTCATTCCCTTGTAAATTTTTTTTATTTTTTCAACGATAGTAGACATGTTTTTCAGTTATATATCTTAGTAATCATTTTTCTCCCTTATATCAATAGCCACATAAATAATCCTTTTATTTAAACCTCTAAGATCGTTGACCTTAGTTTCCTGCACTTTGATTTAGATGTACTTAGATTTAATTTCTTAATCCCATTTTAAATCAAATTCATTTGTTACATGGACAACTTCTAGTTTTGTACATATTTAAATTAATTTATTATTAGTTTTTATAGTATCTCATTGAATATCATTTTATCCACCCATTCTTGTAGCATCATTGAATTAGTAAACACATTCATTGTCTGATTCATCAAAATTATTATTCAGTACACTGCCTATTTATTTAAACTGAATCACACTCTTTCCATAGACACATCCACACTAAGGGATTCCACTAGAATTATTCTTCTTTTTTGATATAATTACCACTGACATGATACACCAATGTATTAGAAAACTAAATCTTTAACATTAAAAATTGACTGAACCATGTTAGATAAAAAAAATCTGATAAAATAAACCTGGCTATGATTATAATTGTTATGCCCAAAATGGGACTACATACCTTGAAGGGGGGGGGGGTGAATCGGGGAATGTATATTCTTTTAAAAAATTTTTATGCCCCATTGGATCTTGATTTTATAACTAAATTGGTCACTTATTATGCTCTTTAATTTTAATGTTGATCGTATCCTTTCCAATTGTATATGATGATAATTCATTTAAAGTAAAGAAATAAAGAAGGAATAAGGACATTGAGACTTTGTAATGCCCCAACCCTAGTTACCCAGAGTCGGTGAATTATTTTAATACATTGGAATAATTACAAGGAATCAAGTCCTATTGGACCGATCAGTTTAGCAGTCTTGGAAAATAGATTACATACATGAATGTTACATTACAATTTATAATATACAAAACCACATAAATAATCCTTTATGAACGCCATTATTTTCATTAGCTTAACCCAACATATCAATCACAATACACTTCTTGGAATACTGGAAAAAATAAAACATAGAAATAGTTGATCTCAAATGCTCAGTAAGGGTAAGCAATTCAGCGGAAGATAACATAAATATTAAGCATGGTGAATAATTGAAACCACATGCCTTTACCAATAATAAACATGAATAATTTTATGGAAGGAACATGAGATGTGTAAATAATGCCATAAAAAACATAATCATGGGTATTCTAGTAGTTGAATGACCACATGAACCATCAATATTATTTTCATAATGAGAGAATGTATAATGCTGAAGTTTAATTTATGTGTCATGGCCTCGTGCCAGGACCTAGGGGAAGACTGTAACCGGACCCCAACCCAGGGATCCTCTGTAACCGGACTCCATCCTATAGAGCTGCTATAACCGGACTCTAACTCGGAGAGCCTCTGTAACCGGACTCCAACCCTGAGGGTCTACTATAACCGGACCCCAACCCAGAGGGCTTACTTTTACTGGTCCCCAACCCAGAACATACTAGTCTAATACATTCATCATAAGAAAATATTGAAATATAACATAAACATTCGTATTAAAACTAGCATTCAAAATGTCAATGCTTTATCCATAAACCATGAATGGTTTTAAAATAACACACCCACAGTCAAACATATCACAAAACATTCAATACAATATGTAAGATTTGTATCATAATAAATCAACTTCAGACAAGTTTAAAATCCATTAAAGGATGTTGACATGGATGAAAATGATTATTAAAATGCTTTGAGATAAATTCTCAAAACTTATAAAGGTAGTAATTTAAAAGGGATTTTTGAATCAAAGTGTCCCATACCACGTTGAAACTTTTTAAAAGAATTATCATATCAAAACATTCATGTCCATATAAATAAATCCTTAAAAATCATTTTGAAAACATGGACATTAATGAGAATGATTTAGAGGAAAAAATATTTAAAAAATTTATAATGATGATCTAGTTAAAGAGTACCTTAAAATATTCCTTTTGAAAATATTTTTATGAAACATGGATTAGGATGATAAAGAGGTCCCAGTAGATACTCAAGTAAAAACAACCTCGGATAACGGAGAGATTGTAGAATTTACCCTTAATTCATCGTAATCAATCGAGTCATCTGAAAAATAGTAAATAACAAGCAAATGAATCACAAAATATCATGATTATAAAGAGAATAATGAAAATATATATCAAATGGAAGTACATAATACACCACATGCAATAAATAAGCTGTGAACAATGGAAAGCTCCCGAAATTAAAAGTGATATAAGAAACACCTTACCTCGTGTCTGACGTGACCCGTTAGTTCTTTAATATCCTGAATAATAAACTATAGTTAATTTAAACATTCTTAAGAACCTTTTTCATTTGTATTATTCCTTTTATATCACTTATTACCATGTTATAAACATTTTGTAATCATTTAAGTTAATAACGTTCGTTTTGTAGATATTTGGCACTTGGGTCAAAAATGAACAACTTATAGTTACAAGTTGTTCACATGGTAAAAATTTCATTATATCTAGAATGATATTACTGATTTAGATATCCTATATATAATATATATCTAGTATATACATGTATTTATAATAGTATATGCCATTTTGGGGTAAGAAATGAAATGCACCGTTCATGGAGACGGTAAGCCGTACGTACGCATGAACGCTACTTTCATTTATATTTATTATTTTAATGGAATGAAAACATAATGATACATAGGTATATTATAATTCCAAAATAATATCATATATAATATAATTAACTCCATCCTTCATACATCCCACATATGGTATTAACGAGTCTTATCACATTGAGGGGGCGGTAGTCCGCACTTCCTCAAATGAAATTAACATGTTTACCCATAATGGAAACCATTAAGGTATGATATAAAAGAAAAATACAGTAGAATTAAGACAAAATAAACATAATATATATCATATAAAAATATAGTGCCATCATAATTTCCACCATGAGAGGCAGTAGGAGGTAATTGAACAATCATCGTTTCATTAGGCGTTAGTTTTCCATCCATAGAAACATTATATTTTTCACCCATTAGATAGAGGTGTGTGTAAGTGTAGTTTGAATCGTTATCACAAAAAATACTAGTATATTTAGTATACTAGTGTTTTTATAAAAGAAAGGAATAAAAAGTGTTTAGGGGTTGGAGAAGTAAAATAAAAGAAAGGAAGTTAAGAGAAACCGTTGCCTTTAATTTAGGTAACTTACTTTTGTTTGAACCAAAAGGGCTTCTTGAAGTGCCTTCTGCCTATGGTAAGGCTTCTAGGTGGAGGGTAGGGATGTAAAGAGGTTAATTTGGCAGAGTTTGGATGAGGCTAAAGGCTTTATAGGTGTGAGAAATTGGTTAGAAGTGGTCTTCTTTTATAAGGGGGGGGGGAGGGTCTCTTTAGGAAAGTGTGAAAATATTATTTTATTATATAATGATATTCTGTTTCTAAAGGTCCAAAAATCATTAGGGTCAAAGATAAGATGACTCATGGTCGAAATAAAATCATCCAATAATAATTAGACTAGTTTTGGATATTATTTTAATATTTATAATCTAATTTATATAAATCATTTATTAATGATGTGAATACTGCATCATTATTGTGTCATAAATAATTTCATTTATTCGATGTCTAAAAATTATAAGAAAACAATAATGATTTAGGAAATATTCTTATCTTTATAATTAATATTTATAGTTAAAGAGATTAATTATATAACTCCATATAAAAATTAATTACTAAAAGATTGTTTTATGTCAATTTTTCCTTTACTTTAAATTAATTAATCTAAAGTGTCATTATCATTTATATGTGGCTCCATTGGGTCCCAAAATCGAGAAAAGGTTGCCCATGGTCATCCATTAACCATTAAATAAGGTTAGGACATGTGTTAAGGAAATTTTGAATTATTACAATATTCTTTTTATCTTGAATTACCCTATTTACCTTTAACCAGGGTAAATAAAAGTCAAAAGTTACTATTCACCAAAAATTATTTTCATCTTATTGAACCACATTTTACATACTGAGGTTAACCGTATCTCTTGGATTTTTGAAATTCAACACACAAAAGTGGTAAATTTATATTTTATGCAAATTTTCAAATACTCATAGGAGGTGGGTAAAAGATGGTAAAAAGTTTAATAAATTTTTTATATATCTAAACTTATTATAAAATTACTCCAATGAATTATTTTGAACATATATAGGTATTATGTATCTATTTTGACCTAAAATAAATTTAAATAAAATAAATAATTATTTAAATAAAAAATCGGTTTTAACCAATAACTCAGTGTTTTTCACTATTCATCAAAAATTGATGTTTCTCAAAAAAATACCAAAAATTCAGCCTAAGATATATTTGATATTCTAAATTCAAAAATTATGTCTATTTTACCCAATTAAAAACATATATGTTTCATTAAATAATTGAAAATTAATTCCCGTTGTCAAAATAAATAGCGTGTTTTTATATATCAATACCTATCAAAAGATTGACACTTGTTTATGTCCAATTTTCAAAGTGAAATTAATTATAATGACCTAAATTATATTATATGTTAAAAATATAATCTAATTATACTTCAAAACCAATCAACTGCATAATTTAACACTATAAATTATTTCTATTAAAAAAGTTGTTTTTAATTAAAATTTAGTATTTTTCGCTATTCTCCAAAATATAAAAGTTATCAGAAAAATACCAAAAATTTATCAAAACTAAATTTTTATCTACCGATTATAAAGAAGAAGTTTATTTTATCAAATTTAACATATAGAAGTGTCAAATGTTGGATTTAAAAAGGGTTCTCCCTCAAAAGGCGGTAAAATTGCATTTTCTGAAAAAATACTTCCTTTATCTAAAAAATTGAATTTGTTCTTATATTAAATCTATGAAACACATAATATGGATGCTAAAATTACTTGGAGTATATAAAATTAAAAATGAAGTTAATACTATTCATAACCTCTTTTGAACGGCTAGATTAGTAAGTTGTGGTGCACTTGAACTCGGTGTTGTGTGTAGTGCATGTTATTGAATTACTTTGAAGAAATAACGTACTATGAAATCTTGGGGTGTTACATGATTCCCATATTCAATAAATTGTGTCCCTGAAATTTGAAATTGTTCTTCAAAAATAGAAGGTGCAAAATATAAAATATCTCTGTGGGAAAACCCACATCGAAAATTGGGTTAAAAAAATTTAGTCGTAATAAGAGGAAAAGGGGAATGAAAAAGTCACCACCAAATTATGATCTTGATTAGGAGAAAATTCATGGTAGATAGAGACAGATAATTGGAAGAAAAATATAAATATTTATAGGGAGTGATTGAGGTCATCAGTCACAAACAGTTGTAGAATTGAGGGCCTCAAAGCCATCAATCTATGATGATTTAAAATATCACCGGTTCAGCAAAACATAAGGTATTAGGATAACAAATTTTTAGTTTTAAGATCCCATACGTAATGTTTAAGAATTAATTTCATCATAGAATAAGATAAGAAAAAAAATACTTGACAAGTAGAGTTCTATCTGTTAACTAATTTCTACCAAAATCTCATCTTTCACTCTAAAAGATAATATAACTTAAAAAAATATTCTATTTATCCTATTATTATAGGGTTTAAAAAAAATATTAATTTATAATTCACCTATCAGACCCCTTACCAAAGGAAACTACATTATACAATCCAGGGACTTGACACAGTCCAGTGGTAGGCGATAAATCCCAATCGCACTATAGATGTAGGTTCAATTCCCATAGCTTTGTCCAATGCGATAGGTTGTCACACGATCCCTGTGTTGTACTTTTTATAAAAATCCAAAAATAACCTTAACAATGGTATCTTAATCCATTCCAACCTTTAGATATATCAAAAATAAATTTATCCAAACTCACAGTCCATAATTTATAAGTAAGTTAAACACAATTAAGAACCATTTTTCCACATAACAACATGTGAACACCTTCATCATGTATTATTTTAAAACATGGTAACACACTGAATTACCATAAAAACTTATTGATAACATTCATGATCTCTTATCCTTTATATAATACTGGATATATTCATTATATCCAAAAATATTGAATATACCAACAATAATGAAATAAACAAACTATTAATCAGTTCCAAGGAAGTCAAGAATATCCAATATAATTTATCCAAATCAACCATCTCTTATTCCAAAATCACTAACTCGGTATCAAAACCATATTATGGTTTATATTTCTCTCAACCATATATTTTCCAAAAATTTAATCTAGAATTGAGTCACTTTTCTTGGTTCCACAGAATCTCAAGTCCTTAATGAAATAGTACTACAGTACAATCCTTATATACTCTATAATTCTTATAACTTGTACATTATTAATAAAATACTAAAATGACACAATATTTTAATAACAACGTCACAAATATAATCATTGCTATTCATCTTTGGTAGTATCATAACTTTATTATTATCCAATATCAGCATTTGGGGTATACTCTGATGATTTGGACATTGATTCGCATAGTGTCCTAACTCCATGGAGATAAAGCATTTTACTTTGGATACTTTTTTCTTACCCTTGAAATCACGTAATTTGTGTCGATTTTCTCCACACATATAACAAACTCTCATTCCTTTCAAGAATTTACCAAAATGATTCTTTCCATAGTTATCACAGATGAGAAAATTCTTCTTTTCCCTCTTCCATTTATCCATCTTTCTCTCTTCCATACTTTTCTTATCATGCGTCCCTTCAAAGCCATATGCCATAGAGAATTCATTACATATCTTATTAATACATGATACGATTTCTTAATATGTTGAGAATACATGGAACATTATTTACCTTCTAAATGTTGGATTAATACAATGAAAGATACGATCCTTCTTACTCTTTGGATCATACACATTGCAGGAGTTCACATTCCTTCTACTGGGCATCATTTTTATACAATGGCATACAATAAATTATTTTATGAATCGAAATACATAATTAAAAACTTGTAAAGCAATTAACATAAATTGAACAGTTTATGGATATACTCCATAATCATAATAATGTTTTCTTTGAGAATGTATATACCCATAAACCCTTTATAATGATTTGTAAAGAAAATGAGAATTATCTTAAGCATATCCCCTAGGAGTGTCGTAACCAAGAGTTCCATAAGGCCCGTTGTCGTACACCAGTTCCCATTCGAGACAAACTCAAAGCAGTGTTTTCAGGTTTTACCCCTAGATACATCTGTGCCAGAGCAGCCTCTACTAGCTCATATCCAGACATGGATGTACTTTCATGGAAAACTCACCAAATCTCTACATTTCCAAATTTTTTGAAGTTCTTCTATACTAATACTCAAAGTCTATCTTAGGTTAATTTTCTCTAATCAGATTTTATCTAAATTTAGTTTCCAAGGTTATTTCTAAACTTTCTCTGATACCAATTGTAACGCCCCGACCCTAGTTACCCAGAGTCGGTGCATTATTTTAATACATTGACATGATTATAAGGAATCAAGTCCCAAAGCACCAATTAGTTTAGAAGTCTTGGAAAATTGATTATATATATGAATGTTACATTAAACTTCATAACATATAAATCATTATAAATAATCCTTTATGAAAGCCATTATTCCCTTAGCATAACCCTGCGTATCAATCACAATACACTTCTTGGAATCCTTGAAAAAAAAGCATAGAATGTGGTGATCTCAAACGCTCAGTAAGGGTAATAAATAAAGCGAAATATAACATAAATATTAAGCATGGTGAATAATTGAAATGACATGCCTTTACCAATAATAAACATTAATATTTTTACCGCAGGAATATGAGCTGAGTAAAAAATGACACAATAAAACATAATCATGGGTATTCTAGTAGTTGAATGACAAAATGAACCATCAATATTATTTTCATAATGAGAGAATGTATAATGCCGATGTTTAATTTATGTTTCATGGCCTCGTGCCAGGACGTAGTGGCTAACTGTAACCGGACCCCAACCTGGAGAGCCTCTGTAACGGGACTCGAACCTGGAGAGCCTTTGTAATAGGACTACAACCCGGAGATCCTCTATAACCGGACTCTAACCCCGAGGGTCTGCTGTAACCAGACCCCAACCAAGAGGTCATACTTTTAATAGTCCCCAACCTGGAACATACTAGTCTAAAACATTCCTCATAAGAAAAGGTTGAAATATAATATAAACATTCATATTAAAACCAGCATACGAAATGTCAATACTTTATCGATAAACCATGAATGGTATTAAAATAAAACATCCACAATCATACATATCACAAACATTCAATACAATATGGAAGATTTTTATCATAATAAATCAACTTCAAACAAGTTTAAAATCCATTAAAGGATGTTGACATGGATCAAAATGATCAGTCAAATGCTTTGAGGGAAATTCTCACAATTTATAAAGGTAGTCATTTAAAATGTATTTTTGAATTAAAGTGTCCCATACCACTTTTAAACCTTTTAAAAGAATTATCAATTGAAAACATTCATGTCCATATAAATAAATCCTTAAAAACCCTTTTGAAAACATGGACATTAATAAGAATGATTTAGAAGAAAAAATATTTAAAACATTTAAAATGATGATCTAGTTAAAGAGACCCTTAAAATATTCCTTTTGAAAATATTTTTATGAAACATGGATTTGGATGATAAAGAGGTCCTAGTAGATACTCATGTAAAAACAACCTCAGATAATGAAGAGATTGTAGAATTAACCCTTACCTCGTCATATTCAATCGAGTCATATGAAATATAGTCAATAATAACCAAATGAATCACCAAATATCATGAATATAAAGAGAATCATGATAATATATATCAAATGGAAGTACAAAATAAACCACATGCAATAAATAAGTGGTGAATAATGGAAATCTCACAGAATTAAAAGTGAGATAAAAAACCCCTTACCTCGTATATGACTTGACCCGTTCGTTCTTTAATATCCCGAATAATAAAATAAAGTTAATTTATACTTTCTTAAGAACTTTTTAAAGTTTATTATTCCTTTTATATCACTTATTACCATGTTATAAACATTATCTAATCGTTTAAGTTAATAACATTCGTTTTGTAGATATTTGGCACTTGGGTCAAAAATGAACACCTTATAGTTACAAGTTATTCGCATGGTCAAAAGTTCATTATATACAGAATGATATTCATGATTTAGATATCATATATATCATAAATATCCAGTATATGCATGTATTTAAAATAGTACATATCATTTTGGGATAAGAAATGAAATGCACTGTTCATGGAGACTGTAAGTCTTATGTACGCATGAATGCTTCTTTCATTTATATTTGTTATTTTAATGGAATGAAAACATAATGATACATAGGTATATTATAATTCCAATAGAGTATCATATATAATATCATTAACTCCATCCTTTATACATCCCATATATTGTATTAATGAGTCATATCACTTTGAGGGGGCGGTAGTCCGCACTTCCTCAAATGAAATTATCTCGTTTACCCATAATGGAAACCATTATGGCATGATATAAAAGAAAAATACAGAAGCATGAAAAAAACATAAAAATAATATATATCATATATAAATATAGTTACATCATAATGGAAACCATTAGAGGGGATATGAGTAAATTGAACAATCGTCGTTTCATGAGGCGTTAGTTTTCCATCCACAGAAACATTATGTTATTCCCCCATTAGATGGAGGTGTGTGTAAGTGTAGTTTCAATCCTTCTCATAAAAAAAATCCTAGTATATTGAGGATACTGGTGTTGTTATAAAATAATGGAATAAAAAGGGTTTAGGGGTTGGAGAAGTAAAATAAAATAAAAGAATTTAAGAGAACCTGTTACCTTTAATTTGGGTAACTTCCTTTGGTTTGAACCAAATGGGATTCTTGAAGTTCCTTCTGCCTAAGGTAAGGCTTCTATGAGGAGGATAGGAATGTAGGGAGATTTATTTGGCAGATTTTGGACGAGCTTAAAGGCTTGAGAGGTGTTAGAAATCGGTTAGAAGTGCTCTCCTTTTATAAGGGGGAGGAGGGGCTCTTTTGGAAAGTGTGAAAATATTATTTTATTATATAATGATATTCAGTTTCTAAAGGTCCAAAAATCATTAGGGTCAAATATAAGATGACTCATGGTTGAAATAAAATCAGCGAATTAGAATTGGACAAATTTTGGATATTATTTTAATATTTATAATCTAATTTATTTAAATAATTTATTAATGTGGTAAATACTGCATCATTATTGTGTCATAAATAATTTAATTTATTCGATGTCTAAAAATTATAAAAAAACCAGCATGATGTAGGAAATATTTTTATCATTCCAATGAATATTTATAGTAAAAAATATTACCTATATAACTCCATATAAAAATTAATGACTAAAAGATCTTTGTTTATGTTAATTTTGACTTTACATTAAATTAATTAATCTAAAGTGTCATTATCATTCATAAGTGGCTCCATGGGGTCCCAAAATCGACCCAAGAATGCCCATGGTTGAAAATTACCCATAAAATATGGTTAGGACATGTGTTAAGGTAATTTTTAATTATTACAATATTCATTTTACCTTGAATTACCTTATTTACATTTAAACGCGTTAAATAAAAGTCAAAAGTTACTATTCACCAAAAATCATTTTCATCTTATTGAACTCAATTTTATATAATGAGATTAACCGTGTCTCTTGGATTTTTTAAATTCAACTCACAAAATCGGTAAAAGTACGTTTTATGCAAATTTGCAAATACTCATTGGATGTGGGTAAAAGACGGTAAAAAGTTCAATAAATTTTTTATATATCTACAATTATTATAAAATGGCTCCAATAAATTATTTTGAACATATATAAGTATTATGTATTTATTTTTATCTAAAATAATTTTAAATAAAATAAATAATTATTTAAATAAAAAGTCGGGTTTAACCAATAACTCACTGTTTTTCACAATTCATCAAAAATTGATGTTTCTCAAAAAAATACCAAAAAATTCAGCCGAATATATATTTTATATTTTGAATTCAAAAATTATGTCTATTTTACCAAATTAAAAAAAATATAACTTTCATTAATTAATTTAAAATTAAATCCCGCTGTCAAAACAAATAGCTTGTTTTTAAGTAACAATATCTATCAAAAGATTGACTCTTGTTTATGTCCAATTTCAAAGTGAAATTAATTATAATGGCCTAAATTGTATTAAATGATAAAAATATAATATAATTATTCTTCAAAACCAATCTAATTAATAATTTTACACTATAAATTATTTCTATTAAAAACGTTGTTTTTAATTAAAATTTAGTATTTTCACTATTCACCAAAATATAAATGTTATCAGAAAAATACCAAAAATTTATCAAAACTAAATTTTTATCTCCTGATTCTAAAGAAGATGTTTATTTTTTTAAATTAAATATATAAAAGTGTCAAATATTGGATTTATAAGGGGTTCTCCCTTAAAAGGTGGTAAAATTGCATTTTCTAAAAAATAATTCCATTATCTAAAAAATTGAATTTGTTCTTATATTATGTCTAAGAAACACATAATATGGATGTTAAGATTATACAGAGTATTTAAAATTCCAAATACAGTTAATACTATTCATAACCTCTTTTTAACGGCTAGATTAGTAAGTCATGGTGCGCTTGAACTCGTTGTTGCGTGTAGTGCAAGTTATTGAATTGCATTGAAGAAGTAACGTACTATGAAATCTTGGGGTACTACATTCTTCACTACTTCAATAAATTGAATCCTCTTAATTTTAATATTTTCTTCAAAAATATAAGGTAGAAAATATAAAATACCTTTGTCGGAATACCCACATCGGAAATTGGGTTAATAAAATTTAGTCTTAATAAGAGGAAAGGGGGAATGAAAAAGTCCCCACCAAATTATGATCTCGATTAGGAGAACATTGGTGGAAATTAGAGACACATAATTAGAGGAAAAACATAAATATTTATAGGGAGTGAATGAGGTTATTAGTCACAAATAATTGTAGAATTAAGGGCCTCAAACTCATCAATCTATGATGATTTAAAATATCATCGGTTCAAAAATACATAATGTATTAGGATAACACATTTTTTGTTTTAAGATACCTTTCATAAAGTTTAAGAATTAATTTATTCATAGAATAAGAGAAGAAATAAAATATACTTGACAAGTAGAGTTACATCCCTTAACTGATTTCTACCACAAACTCATATATCACTCTAAAAGGTAACAAAACTTAAAAAAATACTCTATTTATCCTAATCGTATTGGGTTCAAAAAAATGAATTTATAATTCACCTATCAGACCCTTTAAAAAAAGAAACTACATTATACAATCTAGGGACTTCACGCAGTCCAACGGTAGGCGATAAATCCCAATCACACTATGGTTGTGGGTTTGATTCCCGTAGATTTGTTCGACGCGACGGGTTGTCACATGGTATGCGTGTTGGACTTTTTATAAAAATCCAAAAACAACCTTAACAATATTATCTTAATCCATTCCAACCTTTATACTTATCCAAAATAAATTTATCCAAACTCACAGTACAAAATTTATAAGGAACTTAAACACAATGAAGATCCTTTTTTCCACGTAATAACATGTGAACACCTTCATCATGTATTATTTTAAAACATGGTAACACCTTGAAATACCATAAAACCTTATTGATTACATTCATGCTCCCTTATCCTTTATATAATACTGGATATATTCCTTATATCAAAAAACAATGAATATTCCAATAATGATGAAATAAAAAAACTATTAATCAGTTCCAAGGAAGGCAAGAATATCCATTATAATTTATCCAAATTACCATCTCTTATTCCAAAATCACTACCTCTTTATCAGATCCATATTATGATATATCATTCTCTCAACCATATATTTTTAAAAAATTTAACCTGCAATTGAGTCACTTTTTTTGGTTCCACATAATCTCAAGTGCATAAGAAATAGTACTGCAATACAATCCTTATATACTCTATAATTCTTATAACATGTACTTCATTAATTAAATAATCAAATGACACAATATTTTAATAAAAATGTAAGTAATCTAGTAATATCTCTTCATCTTCGGTAGTATCATAACTTTATTATTATCCAATAGCTACATTTGGGGTATACTCTGATGATTTGGTCATTGATTCGCATAGTGTCCCAACTCCTTGGATATAAATCATTGTACATTGGAAACTTTTTTCTTACCATTGAAATCACATACTTGGTGTCTATTTTCTCCAAAATTATAACAAACTCTCATTACCTTAATGAATTTACCAAGGGGATTCTTTCCACAGTTATCACATATGGGAAAATCCTTCTTTTCCCTCTTCCCTTAATCCATCTTTCTCCCATCCATACTTCTCTTCTCTTGATTCCCTTTAAAGCCATAGGACTCATAGAATTATTTACTTATCTTATTAATACATGATATTATTTCTTCATATGTTGATAATACATGGGAGACTATTTAACTTCTAAATGTTGGCTTAATACCATGAAAGATATGATCCTTCTTAATCTTTGGATCATACGCATTGCGGGAGTTCACATTCCTTCTACTGGGCGCCATTTCTATACAATGGAATAAACTAGATTAGTTTATGAATCAAAATACATAATTCCAAACTTGTAAAACACTTAACATAAATTGAACAGTTTATAGATATAATCCATAATCATAAAAATGCTTTCTTTGAGGAAGTATATACCCATAAACCCTTCATAATGATTTGTAAAGAAAATGAGAATTATCTTAAGAATATCCCCTAGGAGTGTCGTAACCAAGAGTGCCACAAAGCCCATTGTTTTGAAACAGTTCCCATTTGAGTCTTGCTCAAATAGGTGTTTTTGGGTTTTACCTCTTGGTACATCTGTGCCAGAGCCACCTCTACCTGCTTATATCCAGACAGGGATGTATTTTCATGGAAAACTCACAAAATCTATACATTACCGAAATTCTAGGAAGTTATTCTCTATTAATCCTCAAAGTCTATCTTACGGTAATGTGTATTAATCAGAGTTTATCTAAATATAGTTTCCAAGGTTATTGATAAACTTCTCCTGATACCAATTGTAACTCCTCGACCCCAGTTACCCTGAGTCGGTGCATTATTTTAATAAATTGGAATGATTACAAGGATTAAAGTATCAAAGGACCGATCAGTTTAGTAGTCTTGGAAAATAGATTATATACATGAATGTTACATTACACTTTATAATATACCACACAACATAAATAATCCTTTATGACCACCATTATTCCCTTAGCTTAACCTTGTATATCAATAACAATACACTTCTGGGAATCCTGGGAAAAATAAAACATAGAAATGGGTAATCTCAAACACTCGGTAAGGGTCAGAAATACAGCGGAAGATAATATAAATATTAATCATGGTGAATAATTGAAACCACATGCCTTTACCAATAATAAACATGAATAAATTTATGGAAGTAATATGATATGAGTGAATAATGCCATAATAAAATATAATCATGGGTATTCTAATAGTCAAATGACCACATGAACTATCAATATTATTTTCATAATAAGAGAATGTATAATTCTGAAGTTTAATTTCTGTGTCATGGCCTCGTGTTAGGACCTATGGGATAACTGTAACCGGACCCCAACCTGGAGAGCCTCTGTAACCAGACTCCAACTTGGAGTGCCTCTATAATCAGACTCCAACCTGGAGAGCCTCTATAACCATTCTCCAACCCCGAGGTTCTACTGTAACCAGACCCTAACCCGGAGGGCTACTTTTACCGGTCCCCAACCCAGAACATACTAGTCTAATACATTCATCATAAGAAAAGGTTGAAATATAATATAAACATTCATATTAAAACTAGCATATGAAATGTCAATATTTTTCCATAAACCATGAATGGTATTAAAATAACACACCCATACTCAAACATATCACAAAACATTCAATACAATATGTAAGATTTTTATCATAATAAATCAACTTCAAACATGTTTAAAATCCATTAAAGGATGTTGACATGGATGAAAATGATCAGTAAAATGCTTTGAGAGAAATTCTCACAATTTATAAAGGTAGTCAATTAAAAGGGATTTTTGATTCAAAGTGTCCCATACCATGTTGAAACTTTTTAAAATAATTATCATTTAAAAACATTAATGTCCATATAAATAAATCCTTAAAACCCATTTTGAAAACATGGACATTAATGAGAATGATTTAGAAGAAAAAATATTTAAAACATTTAAAAAGATGTTCCAGTTAATTAGTCCCTTAAAATATTCCGTTTGAAAATATTTTTATGAAACATGGATGTGGATGATAAAGAGGTCCTAGTAGATACTCACATAAAAACAACCTCATATAATGATGAGATTGTAGAATTAACCCTTACCTCATCGTAATCAATCGTGTCATATGAAAAATAGTCAATAATAAACAAATGAATCACTTAATATCATGAATATAAATATAATCATGATAATATATATCAAATGGAAGTACAAAATACACCACATGCAACAAATAAGTGGTGAACAATGGAAGTCTCAAGGAATTAAAAGTGATATAAGAAAACCCTTACCTCGTGTCCGACTTGATCCTTTCATTCTTTAATATCCTGAATAATTAAATAAAGTTTACTTATACTTTCTTAAGAACATTTTTAAGTTAATTATTCCTTTTATATCACTTATTACCTTGGTATAAACATTATGTAATCATTTAAGTTAATAACGTTTTTTTGTCGATATTTGGCACTTGAGTAAAAAATGAACACATTATAGTTACAATTTGTTCACATGGTCAAACATTCATTGTATACCGAATGGTATTCATGATTTAGATATCATATATACCATATATATCCAGTATATACATGTATTTATAACAGTACATATCATTTTGGGGTAAGAAATCAAATGCTCCGTTCATGGAGACGGTAAGTCGTACGTATGCATGAACGCTACATTCATTTCTATTTCCTATTTTAATTGAATTAAAACATAATTATACATAGGTATATTATAATTCCAATATAACATCATATATAATATCATTAACTCCATCCTTTATACATCCCACATATGGTATTAACGAGTCATATCACTTTGACTGGGCGGTAGTCCGCACTTCCTCAAATGAAATTATCACATTTACCCATAATGGAAACCATTAAGGTATGCTATAAAAAAAATACATAAGAATGAAGAAAAAATAAACATAATATATATCATATATAAATATAGTTCTATAATAATGGCCACCATGAGAGGCGGTAGGAGGTAACTGAACAATCATCGTTTCGTGAGGCGTTAGTTTTCCATCCACAGAAACATTGTGTTCTTCACCCATTAGTTGGAGATGTGTGTATTTGTAGTCTGAATGCTTCTCATAACAACATATTAGTATATTGAGGATACTAGTGTTGTTATAAATGAAAGGAATAAAAAGAGTTTAGGGGTTGGAGAAGTAAATTAAAAAAAATAAGTTAAGATAAACTATTACCTTTAATTTGGGTAACTTCCTTTGGTTTGAACCAAAAAAGATTCTCGAAGTTCCTTCTACCTAAGGTAAGGCTTCTAGGAGGAGGAGAGGTATGTAGGAAACTTAATTTGGCAGAGTTTTGATGAGGTTAAAGGCTTGATAGGTGTGAGAAATTGGTTAGAAGTAGTCTCCTTTTATAATGTAGAGGAGGGGCTCTTTATGAAAGTGAGAAAATATTATTTTATTATATAATGATATACGGTTTATAAATGCCCAAAAATCCTTAGGGTAAAATATAAGTTGAATAATGGTAGAAATAAAATAATCCAATAAGAATTGGACATGTTTTGGGTATTATTTAAATATTTATAATATAATTTATTTAAATCATTTATTAATTAGGTAAAAACTGCATCATTATTGTGTCATAAATAATTTAATTTATTCCATATCTAAAAATTATAAAAAAATATCATGGTATAGGAAATAATTTTATCTTTCAAATGAATATTTATAGTGAAAACTATTACTTATATAACTCCACATAAAAATCAATTACTAAAATATTTTTTATGTCAATTTTTCATTGACTTTAAATTAATTAATCTGAGGTGTCATTATCATTCATAAGTGGCTCCATGGGGTCCAAAAATCAACCAAGGATACAAATGGTCGGCCATTTCTCATAAAATAAGGTTAGGACATGTGTTAAGGTAATTTGGAAATATTAAAATATTCTTTTTACCTTGAATTACCCTATTTACCTTTAACTGCGGTAAATAAAAGTCAAAAGTTACTATTAACCAAAAATTATTTTCATCTTATTGAACCAAATTTTAATTATTGAGGTTAACCATTTCTCTCATATTTTTGGAATTCAACTCACAGAAGTGGTAAAATTATGTTTTATGCAAATTTGAAAAAACTCCTAGGAGGTGGCTAAAAGACAGTAAAAAGTTCAATACAATTTTTATATATCTAAACTTTTTATAAGATGACTCCAATGAATTATTTTGAACATATATAGGTATTATGTAACTATTTTTACCTAAAATAAATTTAAATAAAATATATAATTATTTAAATTAAAAGTTGGTTTTAACCAATAACTCAGTGTTTTTCAAAATTCATCAAAAATTGAGGTTTCTCAAAAAAATACCAAAAATTCTACATAAGATATATTTGAACTTCTGAATTCAAAAATGATGTATATTTTACAAAATTCAAAACATATAACTTTCATTAATTTTTTTAAAATTAATTCCTGTCATGAAAACAAATAGCGTGTTTTTATGTAACATTATCTATCAAAAGATTGACACTTGTTTATGTCCAATTTCAAAGTGGAATTAATTATAATTGATTAAATTGTATTAAATGATAAAAATATAATCTAATTATACTTCAAAAACAATAAAATTCATAATTTAACAGTATAAATTATTTCTATTAAAAATGTTGTTTTTAATTAAAATTTAGTATTTTTTACTATTCACCAAAATATAAAAGTTATCAGAAAAATACCAAAAATTTATCAAAACTAAATTTTTATCTCCCGATTCTAAAGAAGAAGGTATGTTTTTCAAATTGAATATATATAAGTGTCAAATATTGAATTTAAAAAGGGTTCTCCCTCAAAAGGCGGTAAAATTTCATTTTCTGAAAAATACTTCCTCATCTAAAAAATTGAATATGTTCTTTTTTAGGGCCAAATTATTATTTTTTATTTTATAAAGAAACCACTTTTAAGGAAAATGTGGGAAACCGGTCCAGACACAACCAGATAATCAACCAACACCATATATAATAATCATATCTTCAAATTGCAGTTTATGTCTTTTAGAAAACTTACCTCTCTAGAGACTCCATTGAAGAGTGCTGGCCTGTCCATCTGGATCATCTTTGGGGAGGTCATCAAGGATATTTTCCAACTTTTCCCAAGTTTGGATGAGTTCTTCCACAATAATCTTCTTTCTCTTCAAACCACAAGCCAATATTATGAGTTGTTTTCAAACCCAATTGCCCTGCTCCTCGTTCAGATTTGACTGGATGCCTCTCCCAACCAATCTGTCAAACTCTTCTTCAGTATCATCGACCAAAAGTTCCTTCTCTAATAATTATTTAGTGATATTGATGATAGAATCCCAGAAATCACACTCCTTCATTTACATACCACTCGAGTGGATAACATATTCTATAATAGCAGTTTCATCATTCCCCAGATTCATGACAGGAGATTCACCTGCTTGTGATTCTTGCTCCTTATGGGTCTCACCCTGAATACGCTTGGAGAAGTCTTTATGCATGTAAGATGTGTTGTTGTCCATGATTTTGGAAACCTTTAGAGATGTCTTGCCTTTACTTTAAGATCTTGTATTACGGGGACTAGGTAGATTTGAATAATCTTTTCTTCTTCGCGGCCTTCAGGAGTGTGTAATGAAACCATCAGAATCTATAATAGTGTTCTTCCCTTTCCTTGAAGAGGATTTAAGATATTACTCTGCAATTCCCATTTCCTTGGGCTCGACAGTGCGATCTGACGTAGAGTCCTCCTCTTGAAAATGTGAAGTATATAAAATTATATGGAGTATATAAAATTCAAAATGTTGGTAATACTATTCATAACCTCTTTTGAAAGACTAGATTGGTAAGTCGTGGTGTGCTTGACCCTAGTGTTGCGTGTAGTGCATGTTATTGAATTACTGTGAAGAAATAACGTACTATTAAATCTTGGGGTGTTACAGATTTTTACTTTGTTTTCCCTCACTAGGATAAATACCAGGATTATAGAATAGAAATGTGATAATTATACCAAATTCACTAAGCCTCACTACCAATATTGATATTTTGGATAAATAATTTCAATGCTTAGGCTCACTAGAATTACAAGGTTTAGGGTCTGCTCACTACTTTTCCAAGGGTCACTCCCTATGTCTCATTCTCTGGATCACTGTTGGTGGAAAGGATTATTGTTTTCCTCTTCTTTTTCTCACTACTCATGGAAGAGATCCAATAATACTTTATGGACTTATAGGTCCCTTAATTTGCATGGAATCATTCATCATTGACTGTAGATATATGCTCTGTTGAAGTTATGTTTTCACTCATTGATGAAATCCACTTTTCAGCACACTTTTAGTTTTTAGAAATTACATTCATGAACTTGTTCCTCCACAAACATCGTCAAGTCCTCCATGAAATGCCTTTCACTTCATGGTGTGAAGGAATCACATACCACCTATTATTCTATGATTCATCCCCTCTTCGCAGATGGATTCTCCTTCTATAGACCAATCCTTCCCCTGTGGGCCGCCTCTGTTTCCATGAAAAGTTCTCCTCCACATATGACTAATACCTTACAAACCGCCTTTTCTATGCATCCCCTTTTGCTTTGAGAATTTTTGTGTTCCTCAAAACTCTTTCCATGAAATGACTTTGTTGGAAAATTTTGATTTTGTGAAATCTTCATGACAAATTACTTCCCCTTCATGGAATCCCCCCTTTGCAAAACCACTTCATATTCAGCCGAATTCTTACTGGACCGAAGATGTTTTCAAATATAATTTTCTATCTAAGTAATAATGGTATTTTAGGTCATTATATAGGTCAATAGATACAAAAAAATTGAAAATAATTATCTTCCAAATCTATGATGTTGTACAGCCTTCACCATGTGTTGTTTTCATCCTACGAACTATTTCCCTACGTGGTCTATGTAGCTCTTTGATCCTATGTGGTGACCGATCACTTTTGTAGAATAATATCCACATCCATTACAGAAACTAAGTTCCTCCCCATGAACTTCACAACTCCCACAAGACCACGATCATCTCGTGAACCATTTTTGGTATGCATTCTGCGTACTTCAGTTTGTGGTCCTTATAGCGCTGCTATGCAGAAATATTCCATTTCCAAATTTCCATCACATTTTTATATACCCCATTTTTAGTCCGAGAACTATACTTCTCAACACACATAACATGAAATGATTTGAGAAAATTTAATTTTTCTAAAAAAAACCTTGATTTTGAAGCCCAAAAATTTGGCAAACACCGGGGAACTACGCATCCTTAAAAACCTACTTTGACAAACACTAATTATACTCATTCATGGTCATATTGAAATTAAAAAAACCAAATAAAACCCAAAAACATTGAGATTATTTCTTGAGAGATTTTTTCCCAATAAACACCTACCTCAAACTGGTATAAACTTAGATGCCTTCGACAATGGTGATTGGAAACCATGGGAACAACCTTGAGAAGACAAGTCACACCATGAAACTAAAATTGATTGATATAAAACACTATTTAATAAAATATATGAACACAATCTCAACAACAAAAAAATACAAGGAAGAACCATAAGGAATTATTACTTGAAGAAATTCACTGAAGCTTCATCAATGATGAATTTATAAATTAAATGATTTGGAAGGGTCAATGGTTTCCAAAATTTCCCCTGAGATATTTTAGGTCGAGATGGAGAAAATATGAAAATGAATGAATGGGAAATACACCATAATATACCATAAAACCCAAACTCACGGTGATTATATAGATTTTAATCCCATTACGCATCTTGTAATCCATGAATCTCTAATATGCCGAAAAAATTGTCACCTTTTTATTAAAAAACCAATTTTTGATAGAACATGATGTTTAAAACCTTCATTCCATGAAATCATTTCATGGAATATTCCCAGAGAACTCTAATAAATGTGTAATAACTTTACATAGTGTGTAATATCCTAGTATACTTAAAAAAATATATGTTTAGGTATAAAAACTCAATGAACCCACTCTGAGCATTCTCAGAAATTAGAAAGAACACTATTAATTATTTTACATCTTTATACCCAGACTACATTAACTCAAGACAACATAAATCCTAGAACATTGGGTCATTTTATATAGAAAATGATCTCCATACCTTATAATCCCACAAACTCAACCAAATAAGGACCATTAAAATAGATTAAATAAGGGGGTACCTGTAAGTCTTAATTAGGTGTTACAATTAATAATAAACTTCAATTATTAATTAATAAAAAAAATAATTAGAACAATAAAAAAAGGTATTAGAATAATAAAAATATGATATATCAATACCTTCTTTTTCAATAAATGGAATAACATGATCAGAATTCATCTAAATAAAGATGGTTTATGGTATCATTAGTTCAAATCGTCAGTGAAGCATGAAATACTTTATATAGTGATCCACACTTTTTGAAAAAAAAATTAAATAATTTTAGAAGAATATTAAAGAAATTTTATAATAATACATGCATGAGGACTATATAGGTTTATAGTATTTGGAAACTTGGATAAATAAATAACTGGTACATAAAATATCTAAATCATTTATGATTAATTTCTTCACAAATATAACCCTTCATAAACATATCATACTGAAACCATTTCTTTATAACTTGTGGGAAGGGAAACATTTGAAAGGGTGAAATCAGATGATCAGTACGGGTAAACATAATACATATCAATCAATGATCCAAGGGAATAATAAGATAAACATAATGGTATGCAAACTAGATCCAGACTTATACTAATAATACCCAATTGGTCAAATGTCTTTAATCATGAAACATGGTGTAAGGTTTTTTCAAAAAAATTATATCAGACATAAGAGTGAAGAATCATCAATAATCAATCATGAACCACGATAAAAATATCATAAGAAAAAGACATAAGTTTTTGGATATCATATTGTTATGTTGGAATGAAGATAACTAAGACAAAAGTAATGATGAATTGTGTTTTTTAAAAACATTGATAGATTCAGAACAACTATCTTATTTTGAAGCAAAAATTTCCTTCTCTCTTAATGATGATCAACCATTGAAAATAAATAATGGAAAATAAATCAAAAATGTATTGTGTTTAGGGGAATATAAATCCCCTTTTCCACTGTACCAAAACTATACTCCATGATTTTGGTGATTTTCACTAATAGATCATCTTATCTGAAGACCACTACAACTATGTATAGGCAGTTGAAACCTTACAAAGCTTTTATAAGGACTTGTTGTTCTTCTATGGATAATTCGATATTGCAAATCTTATTCTGAGAAGGTGACACTCCACCATGACTGAGTCTGATCATCCAATACTCCAACAAATCAAAATATTTTTATTTTATTGAGGGAAATAAGTTTCACTCATAGTAGCAGAAGCAAGTGATAAATGTAATTGATCCCCAATAACGCACAACAATAGGAGAAAAATATTCTTCACTGTTGTGAAACTGTCTTCTTCTTCTTCTTAAAATAGAAACAAATAAATTAGTCAATGTAACACATGCTTCATTGTTCTTTAAACTACGTGAGAATAAAGAGGTATAAATAATTTCAATTCTCTCTTCAAAATATTCTATCTTCAATATGAATATTTTTAGCACTTTTTTTAATATTTTATTCATGTATTCACAATTCATTGTGCATTTATTTTAATTCTAGATATATATATATAATAAATATATATTAGTAACAAAATAATTCTACTTTCTTCAGATACTCAAAATAATTTGAGTCAATAGCCTTCATAAATATACCAATAATACCTCAGCACCATTGACTTCTTCCAGTATCTTGAATCTCTAATAAAATAATACAAAATAATTTGAATAAATCCTTAAATAAAATATATATAATAACAATAGTGTTGAATAATTTTAAACTCCCATTTAAATCCATTTAAACCATTTTTAAACATAGTCTAAATAGTTTCTAAATACTATCCACACAGTTTGTATGAAAATTCAAATATTTGAAATTCAGTAAACATATGTCCTCTGAATTTACTTGAAAAATGGCATTAGAATAAACTGGACATTTTATCTCGAAATACAAGATTAAAACCTTATTAATCACTTGGAATATAATCCTTAGGATTTAATTGAATTTATTCTATGGGTAAATTTCTGAAATAATTTCCCATAAAAATAAAGTGATTTAAAAAGCCAAGAACTAAGTAAAAAAATGTATTGTAACATGTCGAAACTCAATTATCTACTATATATATATATTTCAACTTTAAAATATTTTTTCCACCCAAACCTTTAGTGGTAGTAATATTTATTCCATGTAGAAACTATCTCCCATTATAGTTGTGAATGCAAGGTAGTTTAACATGATAAAACTCATTGAGAGGTAGCGAGGTATGGATATTCTCTAACTTGATCGAGATCTTTTAACATACCCATGAATTTTTTCTGGTGTTATAACACATGAATAAAGTGTATCACAACACCTATTTTACTAAAAATTTTGTTCAACATCTAATATGTAGGTCTACAAAAATTTCAAATTTTATAATCTTCAACCTCCAGTTTCATGTGATGTTTATACAACATACAATGGAAAATATATGTTTCTCATGCAACCCGACATTTATTCACAGATAAAAATTCTCCTCTATTTTTCATTTCATTAGGGAAACGTACATAGCACTATTACCTCATATAATCTACTACATATTGGATGAATATGATCTCTAACATTTTAGATTTGATCAACCTTCAATTTGTAGAAATAGTAGTTCATGTGTGGAGATATCCATCTCTGTTTCGGTTTAGGTTCAAGATATTTAGTGGAAAACATGTACAACATGATTCCCATTTTATTTCATAATTTAAAGTTGTAGTAAATAGAGTTCCTTTAAAAAAATATGTATAATAAATTTCTAATAAACACTCTAAAATATCAGTGCACAACAATTCATGTTTTTGTATTTTAGTTGCATAAGTATGTAGTGAATTTAATATTTTTAGTTGCAGTGTTTCACCTTTTAAAGAGATGCACAATAGGATACGTTTTTGTTTTTTCAGAAAAATAACACATGGAAGTAGCAAAAAAATAAGAATATGTTTTATCATAGGGTTCATTTAAATTATGGTTTATCAATTTTGGGTTTATTACCACTGTAATGCTGGGTTGATTTCAAATGTATGGTACATTAACCTTACTTTTGTATCAAAAACAGGGTTTCTAAAAATTGGGGTTCAAATGTATGGTATAATAACAATACTTTTGTGTAAAAATTAGGGTTTAACTATTATTAAAATAGGGTTTCAGTATTTTGAATATAGGGTTCAACTAAACCTTTATAAAAAATGGATGATTTACATTTAGAAACTTCAATTATTTTTTAGATTCCTTTAATAGGAGATTTAGACTTCATCCAAGAAAATATATATTTATAAAATATAAATATATTTATAATTGACCTACAATAGGATCAATATGACATTCAAAAATCCAGATATGTTTCAAAAATAGAATCCATATGATCTAGAAATACTACAGCGGGTAAAATTGTATTTTGGAACTTTAGATAATTTATTTACCATACAAAAGACCTTTTTAGATTTCTATGTAAACTAATTAAATCAAGATAATCTTATATTATTTCTATTTAACCATGTATCAATTTATTTTTATATCTGTATAAGATTAATCAAATAAAATATAGTATATTTTAAAATTTATTCACTATAGAGTTGTGAAACTAGTGCTGCAACATTGGTGATTTTTAAGAGTACTAAAAAATATTTTTTCAGATTCCTCTTAAACTAATAATGTTTAGATAAATATATTAGATTTTGAATTATATTAGGTTCACATGAAAAAATTTAATATATATTAGGATATCCTCAAAATTAATAGGTGAATTTAAGATTAAAACTAAAATGTTACTTGAAGATATTGTAACATCTTCGGTGAATTTTTGAGCCATAGAAACAACTAAATGGGATTTTGACATTAACAGATGACATGAATATAATATTATTATATTTTCAATGCAGTTAAATTGGTAAGAATATGATCAATATTTCTTCATAAATAAAATAAATACTATTACATTATAAATAAATAAAAACTTAAACAAAATTATTAGCAAATAAACAATAACTGGTTGATGTAATTCTAAAAACTAAACCAAGATGAGAATGGAAAGATCCAATCAATATTCATTCCACTTTTTATAATTATAAAACCCTAATCCTCTACCATATTTTCTCTCGCTTGTTGTAAGGATAAAAAATATGATTTCTTGAGTATATTAAATAATACAACATATTTCCTTATTTTTATAAAGAATGAGAATTTAAAATGTATGTAACCATATGATTAAAAAGATTTAATGTTTGAAAAACCAAATTTTATTTTCACTTTCTTGGAATATAAAAATATTGAGTTATTGAAAATGATATGAAAAATATATTTTGAATACATGTAGTATTATAAATTATCCCGAAATTCATGTTTCCTTTAAAAAGAGAAAAAGATATAATCAAGGATCCATGAAAACACATATAATATTATTAAATGAATAACAAGGGTTTGAAATGAATGTTTTAAACCATTTAATTCATTCCATAATAATAAAACATTTAAACACATGATAAATATTTTAAATTTCCCCTTTTGACATAACATATTTGTAAAATATATTCAATGAATTAAATAAAAAAATTTCAACAAATTTTATGTAAATGAAAGTATTTTCAAATAATTTAAAATAATGATTTTAAAAATGAATTTTTTATACATGTTAAAATGACTAGAATATTTTAATTTAATAATTTGACTCATACATTAATAGTTTAATTGAGCACATAAAATTAATTTAAATAGTAATACATTAAACACATTCATACATGAAATTAAACCATTGATGAATAATCATAAGAGAAATATTTATGGTCATTGTTTAAGAAAATAATTTTATCAATTAACTAATAAAAAATAGAGGGAGAAAATGATTTTACGGTTTAAGAATATAGGTAATAAAATTTAGAGAAATAAAAAGATAAAACATTTAAATGCTTTATCCCATGTATAATGAAATTAGTGCATTTAAATTTAATATCAAAATTGAAAATAAAATACTTCCTAGATTTAATGGTTCCATCTCTATGATATTTTTATTTAAAATAATATGAAAAAATATAATAAATTTCTATAATTATTAAGAATCCACTTAGTGATGTAATAATGAAGTCCAGTGGTGTGTACCTACAAAGTATCAAATACAAGTGCCTTTTAGTATCCATCTGTTTTCAGTTCTAGAATTGTTAGTAACTAATGATTTAGGTAACCAAATATGTTTTTTATCAAATATCATATAATTAAATTTAGATAATTATTTCTAATTATGAACATTATTGACACAATAAAATAGAGGTTTAATAAAACATCAATCATTAACATAATCTCTATTAATACCAAAATAAAACCATTTAAAAATAGACCTTATTTTCCTATTCTAACAAGAAACAAAAAAACTCTTGTATAATGTTTGAAAATCTCCCTTACTAAAAATACCATGTTTTACATTATGAATTTTATTTATACAAAGAATTTGATGCAAATAATTATCTCCCTTAATAATCATACGAGAATCTTGATTTAAATCATTAAACTCATCAAAAAATTATTTAGTTTTATATTAATTTAGATCATAAGAAATTTTTTAAGAATTAGATTCTAAATATTTGTTTTTTACAAACTCTCATTATCAATTAAAATAACATCACAATATTTTCTATTTTTACGATCTTTTTTAAGGACTCAATTTTTTATTGATGTATAAAACAATATTGATCACATTCATCCTGATAAAAAAATTTGAATCCAAAATTTTAGTGTAAATTGATTGTACCTCATCAGTGTGAGTCATAAGACATAGATTTACCTTTTTATTTTCAGGATCAGCTTTATTGTTTGAAGTAGATTCATTTATTGAACTCTAATGAAAAAATAAGAAAATTCATCCATAAAAACATTGAGTGAATCATTTATCTTTTTGATAAAAATATGTTTTTTAGTTTCCTCTTGAATATTAGCTTTGAATATCTCAATAAATTCCTTTAATGAATGATTTTCCCTCAATATATTGGGTTTTTAAGGAAACAACATCATTGAATACTTCTGAAAATTTATTGGTTCCTTGATAAGATATTGTAATTTTATTCCATATCTCATATGGTGTATCACATTGTGAAACAAGAGTAAAAATATAATTTTTTACCACATCACATATACATTAGCACATTGTGAAACATGAGTAAATTCATTAAGACCAAGACCACATATAATTTCATTCAGATATTATGAATTAACATCAAATTCACATTCCTTCACGCCATCATACTTTTATGGTTGTTTGTGGATTTAAAATGGTTTAACAGTCTTCATGTAAACTT
Source organism: Viscum album (assembly GCA_963277665.1). Taxonomy (NCBI): domain Eukaryota; kingdom Viridiplantae; phylum Streptophyta; class Magnoliopsida; order Santalales; family Viscaceae; genus Viscum; species Viscum album. Next base: position 675,719,675 of record OY728158.1, on the reverse strand, counting down.
TGAAACTATTATTCTTCAAATAGATAGTCATGTGATATTTTTTATTTTCATAATGATCACCATTAAAATAAGGAGCACAAATCATCATCATACCTTCTCTAAGATTAGTCATTGATATTTTTATTCATCAAAATCTATAACTTGGCATTGTTAGAGACGAAGGAAATCTTAAATATTAAAAAAGGATCCATCCTTTGATATTACATGTTAGGAATCAAATAGAAAAAATTTACTATCATCTATTTCCAAAAAGAGAAATATAACTATTGAGAACATCCATTGATGCCACTTGTTAGTATTGAGTAGAAGAATATCTCAAAAATGAAAAATATATCAAATAAATTCTAACCTTAGATACATTTTTTAGGTCAGAATGGCAATGATAAAGACATGAGATTGGGGTGGGAGGGGGGGGTGAATTATTTTTTAAAAACATTTTGAAATATTCAGAACACCTCACTTGTTATATATCGTACATTTCCTTCTCTCTTAAAGAAGAGTGAGAAAAAAATAAACGAAAATAACACAATGATGTATGGTGGTTAGAGGAATAGAAATCCCCTAGTCCACTCCACAAATATTCTACTATAGGATATTGGTGTTTTTGACTTGTAGTTACTCTTATTCAAAGACCAATACTACAAAGTACAGGCAGTTGAAAACTTATAAGGATTTTACTGGGCCTTATAGTTCTTTTACAGGGAACCATATTTTTTATAACATATTCCAAGAAGCTAAAACTCAACCATGATTGAGTCTTAGTGTCAAATAATCTAATAAATAAAAAATGATTTATTTCATTGATAAAGTAATGTTTTTATCATAATTACATCAATAAATTATAGATGTATTTGATCTTAAATAATTCATAGTAGTAGTAGAAAAATACTTTTCAATGTCTTGCATGATTATTCATCTTCAATAAACTACATCAAAAAAATTAGACAATTTTTCACATGTTTTATTCTTCTTTATACCATGATAAAACAAGTATGTGTAAATAATTTCAACAATATCTTTATAAGTGTTATGTTTCAGTATGAATATTTCCAGAATTTTAATTTTTCCAGTGTATTTAAATCTTCACACTTTTGTGTGTATTTATTTTCTGGACAAAGATAAATATATATAGATAATAAATATATAGTAGTAAAAAAACATTCCTCTTCATTTGGATACTCAAAATAAATTGAGTCAATAGACTTTATAAATATCCCATGAATAATATAGGACCTTCGGATTATTCTTGTTGAATAAATCTCTAATAAATGCATTTAAAATAATTTGAATAACTCCTCCAATATAATCTCCAAAATAATAGTGGCATTGAAAAATTTAAAAAACCTATCTAAATTAATTAAAACCACATTAAACTTAGTCAAAATAGCTCCTAAATAATATTATAATAGTGAAAACATAAATTCGAATATATTAATTTCATTAACCTTGTGTCCAAGGAATTTAATGGATAAAATGATGTTAGAATAAACTTGACATTTTCTCACTAAATACCAGAACAAAATAAATTCAATCTATCTAACTCTAATCCTTTGGACTTGTTATAATTTATCCCATAAATAAGTCACCGAAATAATTTTAGATAAAAACATAACAATTTAAAATACAAATAACCATGTAAAAATAGAGCATTGTAACCTGCTCAAACTCCATACTATGATTTATTTGCATTTAAACATTTAAATATTTATTCAATCCACAAAATAAGTGGTTGTATCATCCCAGGGAAATAAATAAATAATACATTCGCTTTTTATTAATATTTGTGAATTAAACACCAATTTTACTTTAAATGGGTTTCTATGTACGATAGCGTACTCGATATGCAAGAACGAGTTTCTTTGAAATCTAACGTAGCACACTAATAATATAATATTATTATTTTAAATGGTAGTTAAATCCTAGCCATTGTATTGGTAGGAATGAACAAAACTAACTAAAATATGATTATACATGTTTTTTAAATTTATTTACATTTATCTAATAAAATTTAGATGCTTAAAATGCGAATGAATCTAATTTTAAGCATAATTAACATTAAAAGGTCAATTTACCAACTTTTAATGGAAAACCATATTTAAATCTAGTTTGGGTGATTTTTATATTTATATTTGACCAAATAAAATTCTTCTTTAGATTTTGGACATCAAATTTTACTTTGGGTAATATTTTGGTATTTTTCTGATAAAGTACATTTTTTTATGAATGGTGAAAATATTGTATTTTAATTCAAAAGTGCCTTTTAACAAATTTATTTATATGGCTAGATTATATTTTTAATTGGTTTTAAAGTTAAATTAAAATATATTTTTACCATTTACTCAAATTTTGGTCATTGGAATTATCTTCACTTTGAAATTGGACATAAACAAGTATCAATCTTTTGATAGTTATTGTTTCTAAAAAACACGCTATTTGTTTTGATAACGGAAATTAATTTTAAAATTAATTAATTCCACTTTTGTATTTTTAATTTGGAAAAGTAGACATTAATTTTGAATTCAGAATATAAAATATATCTTAGGATGAATTTTTAGTATTTTTCTGAAAAACTTCAATTTTTTATGAATAGTGAAACCACTTAGTAGTAGTTAAAAAATTGAATTTTTCATTTAAATGAAATTTTACCACTTCTGTGAATTTAATTTCAAAAATATGACATACATGATTTTTATCGAGAACTAAAATGTGGTTTAATAAGATGAAAATAAGTTTTAGTGAATAGAAACTTTTGACTTTTATTTACCCCGATTAAAGGTAAATATAGTAATTCATGGTAAATAAAATTTTATAATAATTCAAAATTACGTTAACACTTGTCCAAACCTTATTGGTTGATTCATTAACCACCATGGGTATCTTTGAGGCGATTTTGGTACCCCATTGAGCCACATGGGAGTGATAATGACAATTTAGATTAATTAGTTTAAAGTAAAGGCAAAATAGACATAAACAAAATTCGTTTAGTAATTAATTTTTATATGGTGTTATATAAGTAATATGTTTGACTATAAATATTCATTGGAAATATAAAAATATTTCCTACATGATATAATTTTTTTTATATTTCTTAGACATCGAATAAATTAAATTATTCATGACACAATAATGATGAAGTATTTACCTCATTAATAAATCATTTAAATAAATAAGATTATAATGACTAAAATATTATCCAAAACCTGTCCAATTCATATTGGATGACTTTAATTCGACCATGAGTCATCTTATCTTCATCTTTAATGATTTTTGGACCATTAGAAACTGAATATCATTATATAATAAAATAATGTATTCACACTTTCCTAAAGAGCCCCTCCCCCCATATAAATGGAGACCATTTCTAACCACTTCCTCACAAAAATAAAGCCTTTTGTATCATCCTAAATCTGCCCAATTAAGCTCCTTACATCCCTATCCTCCTCATAGAAGCCTTACCTTAGGCAGAAGTCACTTCAAGAAACCTTTTGGTTCAAAACAAAGGGAGTTACTGAAATTAAAGGTAACCATTTTTCTTCAATTGTTTTCTTTTATTTTACTTCTCCAACCCCTAAACTCTTTTTTATCCCTTTCTTTTTGTAGAAACACCTGTATCCTCAATATTCTAGGATTTTGTTATGAGAAGGATTCGAACTACACATACACACAACTCCATTTAATGGAAGAAGTACATAATGTTTCTGTGGATGGTAAACTAACGCCTGATGAAACGATGATTGTTCGATTATCTTCTACCGCCTCTCATGGTGGCCATTATGATGGCACTGTATTTATATATGATATATATTATGTTTATGTTTAATTTTTTTCTGCTATATTTTCCATTTATAGCAAGCCTTTATGGTTTCCATAGTGGGTAGATACAATAATCTCATTTGAGGAAGTGTGGACTACCGCCCCCTCAAGGTGATAAGAATCGTTAATTCCATATGTGGGACATATAAACGATGGAGTTAATGATATTATATATGATATTATATATGAAATTATACTGGAATTATAATATACCTATGTATCATATTGTTTTAATTCCAATAAAATAATAAATAGAAATAGAAGTAGCATTCATGCATACGTACGGCTTACCGTCTCCATGAACGGTGCATTTCATTTCTTACCTCAAAATGTTATGTAATATTATAAATACATGTATATACTGAAAATATATTATATATATGATATATAAATCTAGAATATCACTCTAGATATAATGGACTATTGACCACATGGACAACTTGTAATATAAGGTGTTCATTTTTGACTCAAGTACCAAATATCGACAAAATGATCGTTATAAACATAAATGATTACATAATGTTTATAACATGGTAATAAGTGATATAAAAGGAATTATACACTTGAAGAAGATTCTTAATAAAGTATAAATTACCTTTAGTTTATTATTCAGGAGATTAAAGAACAATCGAGTCAATTCGGAAACGAGGTAAGAAATTTCATCTCAATCTCCTTTCATTGAGGCATATTTTGGTTTAATACACGATTTCTTTTTATATGTTGTATAAACACCTTTGAATTTTCATTAATTTCGACGGGAATCTTTTTATACAAAGCGTTTTACTAAAAGGAAAAAAAGAATGTTTTTTATGCTAGCGGTGACAATGACCTTTCTGCCGCCATGAGTATAATTTGATATTTAGATTCCTTAACAAGATGTAATGTTTTTAAAAGGAAAAATAAATACCATATACTCTTATTACATATTTTGGTATTGAAAATTATTTTTAGAATGGATTTATTATAACAATATCTTGAAATGATATTTTGTTATTGCAATGTGGAAATATTATCTTTCCATTTTGCTTATGTTAGGTGTTATGATCATGTTATGGTTCTTGGGAATTATTTACGTATATGGGTGGTTCTGTGATAAACCTAGGGCAGGTGAGCCCGAGATAGATCTCGAATACATTGGGTAACATGACAGAGGTAAATGTGGATGTTTCTCTTAAGAGATTTAAGGAATATACTGTGATGGGTTTTCCAAAGTAACTCCTTATGTAGTTGTGATAGCTACAATGTAAGTATGATATAGATGCCACAAGTTATCTTTTATGATTGATGATTTCTATGTGTTATTCATAAAATATTATGATTTCATGTGGTAGGTAAAAGAGTTCATGTTTTGTATGTATTTATGAGAAAATGTTTTCATTCTTTGTTTTATAACCCTTACTAAGCTTTTTTTTCTCATCCCATGTTTTTGAAATGTTTTCACAGGACATAATGATTAAGAGGGACAAGGATGAGATCATGGAAAAGACATGTTTTCTAAAACCTAGAACTAGACATTAATCTTTTTTTCAAGAGTTTTAATTTAATGAAAATAATGGACACTGGGTAGAATTTTCTATATGTAATATTCATGTTGTTATGTAAATATAAATACCTAATTATATATAACTCTAAACCTGAAAAGATCCTCAATGTGAATTATTCATTGAATTCAATATTATTTTTTGTTTAAGTTCGGGTCCTAATAGTTGGTATCAGAGGTTGGTTTAGATAACATTAGGAGTTAGGGTATTGTTAAATAAATGTCCATAAATTAATTTATGGTAATATTGAAATGATATTGCATTTACAGATTACCATGTTTCTTTTCCTAAGATAATTCTGTGTTATGAATTTTTTTTGTAGTGGAAACAGAGAGGCTTTCCTGGGAAGGAATACATAGGAGAATAACCTTCCAATCCGCATCCTAAAATGGTCAGAATTAGAATTGAGCAGTTTGCTACAGTGATGGCTTAGTTGAATCAGGTGATAAATGGTGGTTGTGTTTATTAATGATATTTTGGTCTATTCTAAAATTATAGAGGAGCATGAAAGTCATTTAAAGGTAATCTTGAAAACCTTAAAGGAAAAGAAAATTTATAAGAAATTCAGAAAGTGTGAGTTTTGGTTACAACAAATTTCTTTTCTTGGTCACATTGTTTGAAAAATGGCATAACTGTTGATCATGCTAAAACTAAATTTGTTGAAGAATGGACAAGACCCACAAATATAACCAATATTTTAAGTTTTCTTGGTTTGACAGGTTATTACCGGAGGTTTTTTGCAATTTTTTCACGGTTATATAGTCCAATGTCTAAGTTAACTGGAAAAGGTGTTAAGTTCATTAGGACAAAATAATGTGATGGTTGTTTTCAAGAATTGAAATGAATATTGGTGAATGCTCCAATTTTGGCATTACCATCTAGAAATGGTGAGTTTTTTATCTAAAGTGATGCTTCATTGAAAGGACTTGGTTGTGTCCTAATGAAAGATGATCATGTAATTGCTTATGCTTCATGTCAGTTGAAACATCATGAGTTAAATTACCACACACATGATTTGGAATTAGCTGTTGTTGTTTCTGATTTAAAAATTTGGAGGCATCATTTTTAATGAGTGAAGTGTGAAATATATACTGATCACAAAAGTTTATAGTATATATTCACTCAAAATGAATTGAACATGGTAAAGAGGAGATGGCTATAATTAATCAAGGATTATGATTGCACGATCCATTACCGTCCGAGAAAAGAAAATAAAGTGGCTGATGCTTTATGTCTAAAAAGTAATGCTTCATTAACTATGCTACATTTGGAACGAGATCCATTGATTTTTGAATTGATGAAATTTTTCATAGAAGTTGTTGGTGCATGAAATTTTTCTATTTTCTATCAGGTTTTAGTGAGATCATCTCTATCAGACAGAATAAATAAAGCGTAGTAAGAAGACAATGAGTTATAGAAAAAGGTAGAGATGGTTCAAAAGGGTAAGATGTCTGAATTTAACATTGAAAATGATTGTGTTTTGAGGTTTGGAAAGTGTTTATTTGTGCCTTGTGATTCACGGTTAAAGAATGAGTTGTTATGTGTAGCTCATAGTTCTCCATTTTCAATTCATCCTGGTAGTACTAAGATGTACATAGATCTTTGGGAGTATTACTGGTGGGATGGAATGAAAAGGGATATTACTGATTTTACTGTGAAGTATTTGACTTGTCAGTAGGTTAAAGAAGAGCGGAAGTTACCAAAAGGAATGATTCAGCCTTTACTGGTACCAGAGTGGAAATGGGAAAATATATCCATGGACTTTGTTGTGGGATTACCAAATACATCTCAAGGTAGTATTGCAATCTGGGTTATAGTTGACCGATTGACTAAATCTGCTCATTTCCTTCCTATTAGAGATACATTGTCTATAGATTAACTTGCTCGGTTGAATGTTAAAGAGATAGTCAGGTTTCATGGAGTTTCCCTCTCTATTGTATCTGATCATGATCCCAGGTTAACTTCAAACTTTTGGAAAGGCCTCCTGATGTCATTGGGTACTGAATTAAATTTTAGTACAGCTTTTCATCCTCAATTAGATGGGAAATCAGAAAGAACAATTCAGACATTGGATGATATGTTACGTGCTTGCTTGATGGATTATCAAGGAATTTGGGACCAACATTTGTCTTGGGTTGAATTTTCTTATAATAAAATCATTCATTCTAGTATACTGATGGCTCCATTTGAGGCATTATATGGAAAGCATTGTCAAACTCCAAATTTTAGGGATGAAGTAGGTGAAAGGAAGATAATGGGACCAGAATTGGTAGAAGAGATGGCAGAGAAAGTTCAGTTTATTCAGAAGCACATGAGAACAGCTCAGAGCATATAGAAAATTTATTCAGATAACTGAAGTAAGGATCTTTCCTTTGAGGTAGGTGATCATATCTTTCTCGAAGTTTCTCCATGGGAAAGTGTGATTCATTTTGGTAATAAGGGAAAGTTGAGTACTAGGATCAATGGAACTTATGAAATTCTAGAGAAAGTTAGATCAGTTGCATACAGAGTGGATTTACCTCCATGTTTATCCCAGGTACGCAATGTTTTTCATGTTTCGATGTTGGGAAAGTTTATGCCAGATCCATCTCATGTTTTGATCCCAGAGGTAGTTCAGTTGGAAGAGAATCTCTCTTATGAAGAACAACCAGTCCAGATTCTTGACCGTAGAGAGAACGTGTTACACAATAAGGTAATTCACTAGGTAAAGGTTTTGTGGAAAAACCATATGGTTAAAGAGGCAACGTGGGAATCTGAAAATGCTACGAGGGATAAATACCCGCACTTATTTTGATACGTGAATAAAAATTTTGAGGAAAAAATTTCCAAAATGGGGGAAGGATGTATCATCCCAGGGAAATAAAGCAATAATACATTCTCTTTTTATTAATATTTGTGAATTAAATACTAATTTTACTTTTAATGGGTTTCTATGTTCGATAGCGTACCCGATACGCAACAACGAGTTTTGTTGAAATCTTACATTGCCACTAATAATATAATATTCTTATTTTAAATGGTAGTTAACTCATAGCCGTTGTATTGGTGGGAATGAACAAAACTAAATAAAATATGATTATACATGTTTGTTAAATGTATTTATATTTATCCAATAAAAGTTAGAGACTTAAAATGTGATTGAATCTAATTTTAAGCATAATTTACATTAAAAGGTCGATTTAACGACTTTTAATAGAGAACCTTTTTTAAATATAGATTTGGTCATTTTCATATGTTCTATTTGACTAAATAAAATTATTCTTTAGATTTGGGACATCAAATTTTAATTTGGGTAACATTTTGGTATTTTTCTGATAAAGTTCATTTTTTAATGAATGGGGAAAAATATTGTATTTTAATTCAAAAGTGCCTTTTAATCTAATTTATTTATATGGTTAAATTATATTTTTAATTGTGTTTAAAGTGAAATTAAAATAATTATTTTTTTATTTAATCCAATTTAGGTCATTGGAATTAATTTCACTTTTAAATTGAACATAAACAAGTATCAATCTTTAGATCATTATTGTTTCTTAAAAACATGTTATTTGTTTTGATAACGGGAAATAATTTTAAAATTAATTAAGCACACTTATTTGTTTGTAATTTTTAAAAATAGGTATCATTTTTGAATTCGAAATATCAGATATATCTTAGGTTGAATTTTTAGTATTTTTCTGAAAAACATCAATTTTTGATGAATAGTGAAACCACTTAGTAGTAGTTAAAAAACTGAATTTTTCATTTAAATGAAAATTTTCCACATATGTGAATTGAATTTTAAAAATCTAACATACATGGTTGTTATTAAGAACTAAAATGTGGTTCAATAAGATGAAAATAATTTTTTGTGAATAGTAACTTTTGACTTTTATTTACCACGGTTAAAGGTAAATAAGGTAATTCAAGGTAAAAAGAATGTTATAATAATTCAGAATTATCTTCACACATTTCCAAACCTTATTGGTTGAGTCATTAACGACCATGGGAATATTTGGGTCGATTTTGGGACCCCATTGAGCCACTTGGGAGTGATAATGACAATTTAGATTAATTAGTTTAAAGTAAAGGCAAAATAGACATAAAAACAATCTTTTAGTAATTTATTTTTGTATGGTGTTATATAAGTAATATTTTTGACTATAAATATTCATTGGAAATCTAAAAATATTTCCTACATTATATTATTTTTTTATAATTTTTAGACATCTAATAAATTAAATTATTATTGACACAATAATGATGCAGTATTTACCTCATTAATAAATCATTTAAATAAATAAGATTATAATGATTAAAATATTATCCAAAACCTGTCCAATTCTTATTGGATGATTTTATTTCTACCATGATTCATCTTATCTTTATCTTTAATGATTTTAGACCATTAGAAAATGAATATCATTATATAATAAAATAATGTTTTCACAATTTCTTAAAGAGCCCCTCCTCCCCCTTATAAAAGGAGACCATTTCTAACCAATTACTCACACCGCTCAAGCTTTTGTCTCATCCAAACTCTTTCCAATTAATATCCTTACATCCCTATCCTCCTCCTAGATGCCTTACCTTAGGAAGAAGTCACTTTGAGAAGTCTTTTGGTTCAATCTAAAGGTAGTTACCCAAACTAAAGGTAACAGTTTCTGTTAAAATGTTTTCTTTTATTTTACTTCTCCAACCCCAAAATCTTTTTTATTCCTTTATTTTGTAAAAACACAAGTATCGTAAATATACTAGAATGTTGTTATGAGATTTATTTTAACTAACCATACACACATCTTCAACTAATGTATTAAGAACATAATGTTTCTCGGGATGGAAAACTAACGCCTCACGAAACGATGATTGTTCGATTATCTTCTACCGCCTCTCATGGTGTACATTATGATGGCACTGTATTTATATATGATATATATTATGTTTATGTTTTCTTTATGCTTATTTATTTTCCATTTATATAATGACTTTATGGTTTCCATAGTGGGAAAATACGATAATCTCATTTGAGGAAGTGTGGACTACCGCCCCTCAAAGTGATATAACTCGTTAATTCCATATGTGGGACATATAAAGGATAGAGCTAATGATATTATATATGATATTATATATAAAATTTTACTGGAATTATAATATACCTATGCATCATTATGTTTCAATTCCATTAAAATAAGAAATAGAAATGAAAGTAGCGTTCATGCGTACGTACGGCTTACCATCTCCATGATCGGTGCATTTCATTTCTTACTTACAAATGTTATGTACTATTATAAATACATGTTTATTCTAGATATATATGATATATATGATATATAAATCATTAATATAATTCTGGATATATTGGACTATTGACCACATGGAAAACTTGTAATATAAGGTGTTCATTTTTGACTCAAGTACCAAATATCGAAAAAATGAAAATTATTGACTTAAATGATTAAATAATGTCTATAACATGGTAATAAGTGATATAAAAGGAATTATACACTTTAAAATGGTTCTAAATTAAGTATAAATTATCTTTAGCTTATTATTTTGGAGATTAAAGAACGATCGAGTCAAGTCGGACATGAGGTAAGGGACTTTGTCTCAATATCCTTTCATTGAGGCATATATTGTTTTAATACAAGATTTATTTTTATATGTTGTATAAACACCTTTTAATATTCATTTTTCTCAAAGGGAATCTTTTTATATGAATATTTTAACTAAACGACAAAAAGGAATGTTTTTTTACGTAAGCGGTGACAACAAACTTTCCGCCGCCATGGGTATTATTTGATCTTTGGATTCCTTAACAAGCTGTAATGTTTTTAAAAGGGAAAATAAATACCATATAATTTTTTTTACACATATTATTATTGAAAATGATTTTGAGAATGGACTTATTATTTCAATATCTTGAAATGATATTTTTTTATTGCAACGTGGAAATTTTATCTTTCCTTTGTGCTTATGTTATGTGTTATGATCATGTTATTGTTCATGGACATTATTTACGTATATGGGTGGTTCTGTGATAAAACTAGGGAGGGTGAGCCCGATATAGATCTCCAATGCATTGGGTAATGTGACAGAGGTAAATGTGGATGTTTCTCCTAAGAGATTTAGGGAATATTCTGTGATGGGTATTCCAAAGTAACACCGTATGTAGTTGTGATAGCTATAATGTAAGTATCATATGGATGCCACAAGTTATCTTTATGATTTATGATTTTTATGTGTTATTCATAAAATCTTATGATTTCATGAGGTAAGTAAAAGAGGTCATATGCATTTTTGAATAAATGTTTTCATTCTTTGTTTTATAACCCTTACTGAGATTTTTATACTCATCCCAAGTTTTTGAAATGTTTTCAATGGACATAAAGATGAATGGGGTCAAGGATGGGATCATGGAAAAGTCATTCTGTCTTAAACATAGTACTAGACATGAATCTTTTTTCCAAGAGTTTTTATTTTATGAAATAATGGATACTGGGTAGAATTGTCTACATGTAATATTCATGTTGTTATGTAAATGTAATGACATAATTCTCTATAACTCTAAACCTGAAAAGATCATCAATTTGAATTATTCAATTATTTCAATATTATGTTTTGTTTAAGGCCAGGTCCTTATAGTTGGTATCAGAGGAAGGTTTGGATAACTTTAGGAGTTATGTTATTGTTAAATAAATGTCTATATATTAATTTATGGTAATATTGAAGTGATAAAGCATTTACAGATTACTATGTTGCTTCTCTTAAGATATTTCTGTTTTAAGAATGGTTTTTTGTAGTGGAAACAGAGCATCTTTCTTGGGAAGGCATACATGGGAGAATAATCTTCCAATCTGCATCCTAAAATGGGAAGAATCAGAATTGAGCAGTTTGCTACAGTGATGGCTCAGTTGAATCTGGTGATAAATGGTGGTTGTGTTTATTAATGATATTTTTTTTATTCTAAAATTAAATAGGTGCATGAAAGTCAATTAAGGGTCTTCTTAAAAACCTTAAATAAAAATAAACTTTATGGTAAATTCATCAAGTGTGAGTTTTGGTTACAATAAATTTCTTTCCATGGTCACATTGTTTCAAAAAATGTCATAACTATTGATCATGCTAAAACGATAGTTGTTGAAGAATGACCAAGACCCACAATTATAACCGAGATTTGTAGTTTTCTTGGTTTTTTGTGGGATTACCAAATTCATCTCAAGGTAATAATGAAATCTAGGTTATAGTTCACCGATTGACTAAATATGATCATTTACTTCCTATTAGAGATACTTTGTCTCTAGATCAACTTTCTCAGTTGTATGTTAAATAGATTGTCATGTTGCATGGATTTCCCCTCTCTATTATACCTGATCACGATCCCAGGTTTACTTCTAACTTTTGGAACGGCCTTCAGAAGTAATTGGGTACTGAATTAAATTTTAGTACATATTTTAATCCACAATCAGATGGGCAATCAAAACAAACAATTCAAACATTGAAGGATATGTTACGTTCTTGGTCGATGGATTATCAGGGAAGTTAGGAAAAACATTTTTCTTTGGTTTAATTTTCTTATAATAACAGTTTTCATTCTAGTATACAGATGGCTCCATTTGAGGCATTATATAGAAAGCATTGTCGAACTCCAACTATTTGGGATGAAGTAGGTGAAAGGAAGCTGATGGGACAAGAATTGGTAGAAGAGATGGCATAAAATGATCATTTGATTTAGAAGCACATGAGAACAGCTCAGAGCAGACATAAAAGTTATGCAGATAACCGGAGGAAAGATCTTTCTTTTAAGGTAGGTGATCATGTCTTTCTAAAAGTATCTCCATGGAAAAGTGTGATGCGTTTTAGAAATAAGGGAAAGTTGAGTCCGAGGTTCATTGGACCATATGAAATTCTATAGAAAGTTGGATCAGTTGCATACAGAGTGTCTTTACCTCCAAGTTTATCCCAAGTACACAATTTTTTTTCATGTTTCAATGTTGAGAAACTATATGCCAGATCCATCTCATGTTTTGAGCCCAAAGGTAGTTCAGTTGGAAGAGAATATCTCTTTTGGAGAACAACCAGTCCAGATTCTTGACCATAGAGAGTAAGTGTTATAGAATAAGGTAATTCACTAGGTAATGGTTTTGTGGAAAAAACATATGGCTAAAGAGGAAACGTGGGAATCTTAAAATGCTATGATGGATAAATACCCCCACTTATTTTGATAAGTGAATAAAAATTGTGAGGACACAATTTCCAAAAGGGGGAAGGATTTATCATCCCGAGGAAATAAAGAAATAATACATTATATTTCTATTAACATTTTTCAATTAAATTCTCATTTTACTTTTAATGGGTTGCTATGTTCGATAGCGTACCCGATACGCAATAACGGGTTTCTTTGAAATCTTACGTTGCACACTAATAATATAACATTATTATTTTAAATGGTAGTTAACTCCTAGCCATTTTATTGGTGGGAATGAAAAAAACTAACTAAAATATGATTATAAATTTTTGTTAAATCTATTTCCATTTATCCAATAAAAGTTAGAGGCTTAAAATATGAATGAATCTAATTTTAAGCATAATTTACATTAAAAGGTCAATTTAATGCCTTTTAATGGAGAACACTCTTTAAATCTTGTTTTGGTCATTTTTATATTTTCTATTTGACCAAATAAAATTCTTCTTTAGATTTGGTACATCAAATTTTACTTTGGGTAACATTTTGGTATTTTTCTGATAAAGTTCATTTTTTAATGAATGGGGAAAAAGATTGTATTTTAATTCAAAAGTTCCTTTTAATCTAATTTATTTTTATGGTTTGATTATATTTTTAATTGGTTTTAAAGTGAAATTAAAATATATTTTTACCATTTAATACAATTTATGTCATTTTAATTAATTTCACTTTGAAATTCGACATAAACAAATATTAATCTTTAGAAAGTTATTGTTTCATAAAAACACGTTATTTGTTTTGATAACGGGAATTAATTTTAAAATTAATTAATTAAACTTCTATGTTTTTAATTTGTAAAAATAGACATCATTTTTGAATTCGGAATATCAATTATAGCTTAGGCTGAATTTTTAGTATTTTTCTGAAAAACATCAATTTTTGATGAATAGTGAAACCACTTAGTAGTAGTTAAAAAACTGACTTTTTCATTTAAATGAAATTTTACCAATTCTGTGAATTGAATTTAAAAAATATGACATATATGTTTGTTATAATGAACTAAAATGTGGTTCAATAAGATGAAAATAATTTTTGGTGAATAGTAAGTTTTGACTTTTATTTACCATGGTTAAAGGTAAATAGGGTAATTCAAGGTTAAAAAAAATATTATAATAATTCCAAATTACCTTAAAACTTTTCCAAACCTTATTGGTTGAGTCATTAACGACCATGGTCATCATTGGGTAAATTTTGGGACCCCATTGAGCAACTTGGGAGTGATAATGGTAATTTAGATTAATAAATTTAAAGTCAAGGCAAAATGGACATAAACAAAAATCTTTTAGTAATTATGTTTTATATGGGGTTATACAAGTAATATTTTTGACTATAAATATCCATTGTAATGATAAAACGATTTAATACATGATACTATTTTTTTTATAATTTTTATACATCTAATAAATTAAATTATTCATGACACAATAATGATGCAGTATTTACCTCATTAATAAATAATTTAAATAAATAAGATTATAATGATTAAAATATTATCCAAAACAGGTAAAATTCTTATTGGATTATTTTAATTCGACAATGAGTCATATTATCTTCAGCTATAATGACTTTTGGACCATTTGAAACCGAATATCATTATATAATAAAATAATGTTTTCACACTTTCCTAAAGAGCCCCTCCTCCCCCTTATAAAAGGAGATCATTTCTAACCAATTCCTCACACCTATCAAGCCTTTTGTCTCGTCTAAATTCTTCCCAATTAATCTTATTACATCCATATATCCTCCAAGAATCCTTACCTTAGGAATAAGGCACTTCAAGAAGTTCTTTGGTTCATGCCAAAGGGAGTTACCCAAATTAAAGGTAACAATTTCTCTTAAATTGTTTTCTTTTATTTTACTTCTCCAAACCATAAAATCTTCTTTATTCCTTTCTTTTGTAACAACACCAGTATACTAAATATACTAGTATGTTGTTATGATAAGTATTCTAACTACATATACACACACCTCCATCTAACGGATGAAGAATATAATGTTTCTGTGGATGGAAAACTAATGCCTCAAAAAACGATGATTGTTTGATTATCTCCAACCGCCTCTCATGGTGGCCATTACGATGGAAATATATTCATATATGATATATATTATGTTTATGTTTTCTTTATTCATCTTTATTTTCCATTTATATCATTCCTTTATGGTTTCCATAGTGGGTAATTGTGATAATCTCATTTGATGAAGTGTGGACTACCACCCCCTCAAAGTGATATGACTCATTAATTCCATACATGGGACATATAAAGGATGGATTTGATGATATTATATATGATATTATATATGAAATTATACTGGAATTATAATATACCTATGTGTCATTATTTTTTAATCCCATTAAAATAATAAATAGAAATGAAAGTAGCGTACAAGCGTACGTATGGCTTACAGTCTCCATGAACGGTGCATTTCATTTCTTACCAAAAAATGTTATGTACTAATATAAATACATGTATATACTAGATATATATGATATATATGATATATAAATCATGAATGTCTTTCTGGATATAATTGACTATTGACCACATGGACATCTTCTAATATAAGGTGTTCATTTTTTACTCAAGTACCAAATATCGACAAAATGAATGTTATTAACTTAAATGATTACATAATATTTATAACATGGTAATAAGTGATATAAAATAAATTAAACAGTTGAAAAATGTTCTTAATCAGGTAGAAATTAACTTTAGTTTATTATTTAGGAGATTAAAAAACGATCTAGTCAAGTCGGACAGGAGGTAAGGGACTTCGTCTCAATCACCATTCATTGAGGCATATTTTGTTTTAATACACGATTTCTTTTTATACGTTGTATAAATAAATTTGACTTATCATTTATTTAAAAGGTAAACTTTTTATATGAAGCGTTTTACTAAACAACAAAAAGGAATGTTTTTTTACATAAGCGGTGACAACGACCTTTCCACCACCGCGAGAATTATTTGATCTTTAGATTCCTTAACAAGCCATAATATTTTTAAAAGGACAAATAAATACCATATACTCTTTTTACGTATTTTGTTATTGAAATAGATTTTGAGAATGGATTTATTATTTCAATATCTTTAAATGATATTTTTTTATTTCAATATGGAAATTTTATCATTCCTTTATTCTTATTTTATGTGTTATGATCATGTTATGGTTCTTGGCCATTGTTTACGTATACGGGTGGGTTCGTGATAAACCTAGGGCGGGTGAGCCTAAGATATCTCTCCAATGCATTGGGTATCATGACGGAGGTAAACGTGGATGTTTCTCCTAATAGATTTAGGGAATATACTATGATGGATATTCCAAAGTAACTCCCTATGTAGCTGTGATAGCTACAATGTAAGTATAATATGGATGACACAAGTTATCTTAATGATTTATGATTTCAACATGTTATTAATAAAATCTTATGATTTCATGAGGTAAGTAAAAGAGTTCGTGTTTTGTATGTATTTATGAACAAATGTTATAATTCATTATTTTATAACCCATACTGAGCTTTTTATGCTCATCCCATGTTTTTGAAATTTTTTCACAGGACTTAAAGATGAATGGGGTCAAGGATGGGATCAAGGAAATGTCATGCTGTCTAAAACCTAGAACTAGAAATGGATCTTTATTTCTAGAGTTTTTATTTTATGAAAAAATGGATACTGGGTAGAATTTTCTACATGTAATATTCATGTTGTTGTGTAAATGTAACGACCTAATTATCTAAAACTCTAAACCTGAAAAGATCCTCAATGTGAATTATTAATTATTTCAATATTATGTATTGTTTATGGCCGGGTACTTATAGGGTTAGTATTAGTTTTTCAATATCAAAACCATATACAGATATGTTTGTGAATTAAAGGTAGTTCAACATGACGAAACTCATTGAGATGCATCGAGGCAAGGCTATTCTACAGCTTGATTGAGCTCCTATAACAGACCCATGTCTTGTTCTTGTGTAATTAAATGTAGATTTCAACACCTATTATATTAAACATATTGTTATACATACAGTATTCATGTGTTAAACAAATCATATTTTAGCATCTTCTTCTTATGGTTTCATTTGATGTTTATGCGGCATACCGTGGAAAACTTCTATTTATCATGCAACATGACTTCCATTCATTGAAAAAACCTCTACTCTATTTTTTTGTACATTGCAGAAAAATAAAAATAATATATTTCAACATATAATCTATAGAAAATGGGGTGAATATGATTTCTATCATTTTATATTTGATCAAGCTTTAAATTACATCAATAGAAATTCATGTATAGAGATATCCAAATATGTTTTAGATTAGGTTCAAGAGATATAATGGACAACCTGTAATTATTTTTCAAATCTTATTTCATCATTACAGTTTGTGGTACATAGAGTTCCGATATCGAAAAACATATAGTAACCATTTACAAAAAAAAATATAATATCACAGCTCACAACATGTTACATTTATGAATTTTAGTTTTAGAAGTATGCAATAAATTTAATCTCATTGGATACAAAATTTCAGATTTTAAAGAGATTCATAGAATGTAGAGTTTGACTTTTTTAGAAAAATAACAGATGGAAGGTTCATCAACATAGAATAAATTCTAAATTTGGGTTCTTTTAAAAGAGGGTTAAACAAACTTGGTTTCATTACCAAAATAGTGTAGGGTTCTTTTTAACCATGTGGTATATAAACCATACTTTCATATCAAAATTATGATTTCTCAACAGTAGGGTTCAAAAGTAGGTTTTAAAAGTAGGTCATAAGAACTATAATTTTTTTATAAAAATTATGGTTTCACTTTTCTAAAATTATTGTTTCAATGTTATGAATGTAGTGTTCAACTAAACCTTTATAAAAATAGTACAACTTAAATTTAGAGGCTTAAATGATTTTTAGAGCCCTTTAATTGTATATTAAAACTTTGGAACATAAGAATTATATTTATAAAATCTTAATATATTTATAATGGATCTTGAATAAAATAAATCTAATATCTACAAATCTGAATATCTTTAAAAAAATAGAATCCATATGATCTGAAAAAACTACAGATGGGAAAATAGTATTGAAAAATTTTGGATAATTTATTTACCATCCAAATGAACGTTGTAACTTTTGATGTAATCTAATAAAATAAAATAATGTTATTGGATTTTTAAATCACAAGTTTTCAGGAGATTGTTATATCATTATAACTTTCATTAAATCAAATACAGAAGCTTTTCAAATCTGATCACTATAGAGTTGTGAAACTTTTGCAACAACTTATTTGATTTTTTGAGTACCAAAACATATTCTTCAGAACTACTCATAAAATAATTAAGTTTATATAAATCCATTATATATCTAATTTTATAAGGAACAAATGAAATCATTCACCTTAGTGTGATATATCCTAATACAAATAGGTGACTTTAAGCTGAAAACTACAATGTCACTTAAACAGCTTGTAACAAATTCAGTGAATTTTTTCACCATAAAAAAACTGAATTGTATTTATACATTGAGATGTGAAATAGAGATAATATTTTTAACTTTCTAATTTAACCAAATCAATATAAATATGATCACTATTTCATGAAATATAAAATAAATATTGTGACATACTAAATTTGGAACACTTAAAAAAATTATTAGAAAACAATGTATAATGGGTTGAAGTAATTATAAAAACTAAACCAATCTGAGAATTTTACTGATGAAATAAACAAAAATAAGTATATAAATTCATGTATTTAATGAATTATCACTCCCAATACTATCATAGTTTATTGTTTTCACTTCCTTTTCGATCATTTCCTTAGTCGATGTTCACTCTCGGGAGAATCTTATTGAAAAAAATCACTTATTAAACTGGGTTCAATCCCCCTTATTGTATTTATTATATCAATAATATCCATATTTATAGAATTAATTATAAGGATATATAATCCTATTCCCACCCATCACATAATAATAACGATACATATGTGTGCTACAAGTCATAAAAATTTCATTATATCATCAAATCCTACCCTGTGGAAAGGATAAAAGTTTCATAAAAATATCAACATCATAATCACAAACCATCCAAATAAATATTCAATACGGCAATAATGGATCTTACAACCATTAAATAATAGGAAACATAAATGGATTTTTTATAGATAAAAATACAATTAATATATCACTTTTACATTTCCTGAGAACAAATGGTCGTACTTTAAATAACATATTTATAAACTCAAAATTTCCAAAATAATTAGAAAATAATTTTTATTTTAAATAATATAGGAAAATTATAAATGAATATTGAAATATCTTATTATTAAGGATGGCATGGAAATCCATTCATGTGGTGTATTTTAAACAAATTCCGTTCACATTTTCAATAAAAAGTCAAGGGTAACACATTTGGGAAATGATAATGTGGTTCCCATAAACCCTTGATAAGAAAGGTAAAATATAGTAAAAAATGAATTTAAATAATATTTTTAGAATAATCAAATAATAATTGAAAACATTTTAATGAAAAATATGGATATGGAAGAATAGAACCCCAGTTAAAAGAAAAAACATGGTTAGTTTTCCTTAAAAATATTATTTATATCTCATGAGTAATTAAAGAGAGAAAAATTAATGAAATCATTAAATATCAATAAATAAATATATTAGAATAAAATACGTAATATTTTGGAGAGGTAAATTATAAAATATCTTGGCCCTTAAATTTATTCAAAATAATCATGATAAAAATGGGATTGTAACATGAAACCCTTATGAACATAGTAATATTTGAATAAAAAGTCAATAGATGATTGGAAATCATATTGATATATATTTCAAATTCACTAAATCATAAATTATTCAAAAATAAAATCATGGGAGGTATATACACATTATATATAATAAATTTGTTTATAAAATTAAAACATGCCTCAATGAAGAGATATTGAGGTGAAAAACACTTACCATATGTTTTTTTCTTTGTAAGTGCTCTAAAATCTTGTATAGTGAGTTTAAATTTATTATAATTATATAACAAGACCATATTATTGTCTATAATATCATATATGTTCCAATTATTATAAATATCTTGACCCTAGTATCCTAGAGTCAGTAGTTACTTTATTATATTGGTATTAGATACAAGCAATCAAATCCCATAAGATCGAATAGTTTAGTAGACATAGAATACTAGATACATACATAAATTCACATTATATTAGAAAAAATAAAAAAACATCGTATTTTCTTTGATAACTCCATTATTCCCTTTTGAATATCATTTTATATAAATTATAATAAATTTATGTAATTCTTGGAGAAAGGAAACAAAAGAAATATGTGAGGTTTTATGCTCTATAAGGGAATGCATAAAATTGAATAAAACATGAATAAATAAAAAATAATAAATATGGAAAGTTAAATATTGGAAATCAAATTCTATTAATCAATAACATGATCATGAATAATAATATCTAATGAATAATTAATGATTAAATAATGGAATATAAATAATAACATGAGCTTGAAACTTATCCATGTATATCATGAATATTAAAATAACCACATGGACATCAATAACAAATCATATAATAGTATACACATAATTTCAAACATCATAAACATTCTATCATGGACTCTTTAAAATAAAAACTATATAAATGGTTTAGGTCTTGTCAAAATACACAAGATAGTTTGTCTCAGGATACCTATTGATTCTTAAGGGGCTATAGAGGGATTCACCCCTCATTTACTAGGTCTAATGCATTCCTAATGTGAAAGGGATGAAGAATAATAAATATAGACATTAATATTGAATAAATAGAATTAAAAATGTTAATAAATTCCTCAACAAATAGACATGATCATAATCTATCCATAGTATATAGAGAATTGTAACAGAATTGTGCATCCCCAATAAATTATTATTTTCATAGAAAAATATTTATATAGATGAATATACTTTAAATAGATAACTCTAAAATTTCTTGGGGAAAATACCCTTTTAATTTTGAAGAAAATTATTCAAAATTTAAAAATTTACTCACTATCAAGGAAGTATTTTATTAAAGGAACAACTGAAACATTAAATGGAATGTTTAAATAAATGAGTTTTTATGATAGTTGGAAATTCCATTCATGTCATATTTTTTAAAAAAACTCCTTTCAAACATTTAAAAAATAAAACATGTACTTCATTTTTAAAATGAGAGAACTATTCCTTTTATCCAATTTTTTGAAAAAATGTGTGTAAATTTATTTAATAAATAATTTGATAAATGTAAAAAAAATCATTTAATTTTTTTGGGAAATAAGGATGTGGAAAGAAATATTCCGTAATGAGTAGAAAAAAATTTATTTTTCCATAAAAGTATTGTTTCCGTATCTTTAGTGGTTAAAGAGTAGAAAATGAATGAAAAATCTAATTTATATAAATATCTAGAGGAGAATAAAAAATATTGGGATTAATATAGAAAGATCAGATAATTCTGAAATGGATACTTAAACATAAACAATCATGTATAATGATGAAATTGTGAAATAAACCCTTACCTCTGATCCTACTTCTTTCATATGTATATGAACCTAATTTATTATAAGAATTTATTTATTTAACATATATTACAGAAAAATAGTCATATATTTAATAAATTATATGATGTAATTATAATATTTTATCAGCCTCTTATTAACAATTCTTTGTTAAAATCACTATTCTGGGTAATAATAACTTAGTTTTTCATGTATATATTAGTTGTGTAGTTTCGGTCCATTTACATTTATCATTGTTCCATAATCTAAATAATGATAACAATCATTTCAATATCAAATATATTCATTGTATACGTATTTAGTTCATTCATAAATGTTAGATATAGAAAAGAGAAATATATTGTTCATGAAGATAGTATGCCATATGTACGCATGAAAGCTGTTTCCATTTTTATAAAAATGGAAATAAAGAAATTTAAATAATATTTTACCATTATATAATCATTATTATATCATATATATATTATATATATTCATTAGATTTATCTTTATTACAATTGATTTCAAAAAAATAAAATAAAAAATGTATCACATCACGTCATGGAGATGGTAATCCACTTGTACGCACAAGAGACATTATTATTTTCCAATGGATTGGAAGGTGTTGGACTATAGGAGATTGTTGGAAACCCTCTCTATTATTAATGGTTTTAATAATCACAAATCATGACAACTATTATCAATCACGTCTAATCATTTTAATATTGTTTATTTAAGTTTCCATATGTGTAATTATGATTATCTATAATCAAATATAAGTTTACCACATTTTGATAATATTTATGTTATAATACTATCCAAGAATATATATTTTCTATGCATGACAGACTGACACCAATAGAAGAAATGATACACCGACAGTACAATTGACTCACGATCATTTAAATTCACAAACCGACAGACCGAATATTTCACCGATATTTCAAAGGAGCCACTGATGCAAGGACCTATGGACGAAGGGATTTATTGATGCATAAATAGACCTTAAGAAGGAGACACTAACAGAATGAGTCAAGAATACCAATAGAAGGACACACCAATGGAATTGAGTCCCCAATACCGACAGAATGACACAACTATGGAACGAGTCACTGAAAGTTGGAGGTACCGATAGAGGAATCACCAATAGGCTATTTAAATTTTAATTTATTTAATACTATTTCTGATGGTAATATTTCGTGTGTTTTAATGCTATTGATTAACTTAATGCTCTTTTAAAGACATATTAAATGAGGATTTTAGAAGTACAAGTTACAAAATCTACCTTAAAACATTCACATTGTCAGGCTGTAAGAATATATGTGCATAAGAATCGCATAAGAAAGTTACACACGGAAGATATGAGTAGACACATCAATAGACCCACCCGAGAAACATATAGAAATGAAGAACACATGAGGAACTATTCATTCCTACTTTCTATATACCAAAGGAATAGTTTCCACAAAAGTTCTATCATCTTTATAGAATTCAACTGAACCGAGGGAGAATAACATTTCATCTTCCTAGAAGACAGAACTTAGTGCTCCACAACACATTATTTTTAGTGTCTTTTTCCAGAAGTCGACTCCACCTTCAACTCGAATACATAAAAGAGTCCAGAGTT
Organism: Viscum album; assembly: GCA_963277665.1. Taxonomy (NCBI): domain Eukaryota; kingdom Viridiplantae; phylum Streptophyta; class Magnoliopsida; order Santalales; family Viscaceae; genus Viscum; species Viscum album. Next base: position 675,695,945 of record OY728158.1, on the reverse strand, counting down.
GAACAACATGACACTCAAATCCTTCTAAACCAAATACAATCTTTATTTCTATGTTGTGTACCTTATTAATACATTTTTGAGTTGTGTGCGCATCTGTTTGTAAAACAAACACTATCTCCTATACTGAACTGGAGGAAACAAGATATCCTTACACAACTATCTTTTTAAACTTGTTTACCCAACAAAAAACTATAAAAGAGGTGATTTGTGACCTGATTGTATTTTTGTTCCTAGGTATAACTATGGTAGTGATCTTGTGACCTAGACAGTCTATGTAGTGTTGTGTAAACACTGATCGGGGTGTGGATCTAAACATTTATCTATATATATTATTTGGTGACATGTCATCACAAACTAGAGAAGACTAAGTCTCATATTGTGACTAAATCTCTTGTTTTATATCCAATTTGTTTTCAAATTTAGTTTTCCCTATTTTTATCTGTATTTTAGATAACTAGATTTCACTTTGATAGTTAGTCTTGGCTAGGGGTTATAATTGTTTTGACTTATTATATTAATTTCAAAAGTTGTATCAATATCTCATATTGTTACAACTGAGAAATAATCATTCTTATGATAAATTCGTTGAATAGTCAGACCATTATAAATTCACTACTGTGATTAACTGTCATATTTTATCTTAAATTGGGAGAATGTTTTAAAAAAACATTTTAGTAGAAATTTTTATAGGAACTAAATTTACCCCCTCTTGAGTGTCATACTCCGAACAAAAATTGGTATCAAAGGACTGTCAAATATTTTTTCAAATATTTTCAATAATGATTCATTTGTGTTTAAATATCTCAAAACGTTTATTAGTTCTAAATTTTTACCTCTTTACAAATATTTTCTTTAGTATGGAAAATAGATTGGAAGCTACTATTAAAAACTGGCCTCGCTACTTTAATGGAACAAACTCTGACCAGTGGAAGCTTAAGATGAAAATTCATATAGAAAGTATGGGATTTGATATTTGTATAGTTATACAAGATAAATATAAAATACTAAATACTTCTAGGAATACCTGGAGTGATTCTACAAAAACTTTTTAAAATAACAATTGAAAATCAATGAATGCTCTATTCTGTGCACAAAGAGATGAAGAATTTAATAGAATATCTACTTGTACATCTTCCTATAAAATTTTGTACACTGTAGATATTTTACATGAAGGACCTTATAATGTTAAAGAAATGATACATAACACTTAGACTATTAAGTATAATAATTTTAAGATGAATCCTGATGAGCCTATTTATGACATGTATCTCAAGTATAACGAAATTGTGAGCACCATGATATCTTAGGAAAAAATAGTTATAGTTGAGGAGAAAATCATGAGAACTCTCAGATTCTTACCAGATAGATAGAGATGGACCTCTATATCAATAAGAGAGTCCCATGACTTCACCACTTTACCAGTAAAGGAGCTAATATGCAATTTGATGTTTTATTGGGAAGAAGTAAAAGTAAATAAGGAAGAGGACGATGAACCCAAAAGAAAATCTATTCCTTTCAAATCTAATGAATCCAAGAAGGAAAGAGATCAAGATAAAACTGAAATTTCCAGTGATGAACAATATTCAACAGACAGTGATGAAGAGATGGCATAGATAGAAAAATGGATTATGAAATTTTATAGGAAGGAGAAATTATTCAGAAATCCTAACTATAAAGGAAATTATGATCGTAAGATCCATTGGAAAAAGGATTGGAAAAGAAGTGAAACTATGAATGTGATAGTATATTATGAGTACAAAATAAATGGACATGTAAAGGTTGGTTGTCCCAAGCTGAAGTAAAAGAATAATTATGGTGATAATGATAGAAATTATAAGAAGGACATGAAGGAAACTTGGAGTGATTCTGAGGAAACCACAAGTGACTCAGAATCCTCTTATTATTAAAAGGCTAATAAAGAGAATGTGTGTTTTATGAAAAACACATATGAGGTAACACTAAACTATTTTAAACATAATTCATACAATTCTGGAGATGAAGTTTATTCTGAACACATTACCAATGGGGAAATGTTGGAATATGAAAAAACGTTAGAGGACGCTTGCAATGATTTAAAAGACAAATACAAATCATTAAAGAAACAACATGTTTTGACTACCATGGTTAAATCTAAACTTGCTATAGAAAAAGATAAATCTTCTCAAATGCTTACGGAAAACAATGACCTTAAAATTTAAAATGGATAATTGAAAATTTTTTTAGAAAACATTACAAACGGTAAATAAATATTAGTTCAAATTCTTGGTAACCAAATATCTCTTAAATATACTACTAGAATATGATACTAACCAGATAAGAATAATATTACTAAAACTCAGTATTTATTAAAATCTAGAAAATAAATTGTTTTCCCAGTTCTTGAATAAATTCTTCAAGTGCTAACTATAAAACCTCTTCTACTATTTAAAGCATTTCTAGACCAAATATAGTCTACCTTTCAAATAATTTATATGTTAAATGTAGTAAACCCATAAAGAAAATGTGGGTTCCCAAATCTCTTATTACAAATGTTATTGGACCCAAACAAATATGGGTTCCAAAATCCATTCTTGTCTGATCTATTTTTGTAGGAAATCTATTTGAAGAGATCCTGTAAAATATTATGGTACTTGGATAATGGATGTTCAAAAAATATGATAAGAGACTATTCATGCTTCAATAACTTGATAATGATTGATGGTGGGCATGTCACCTTTGGTGAAAATTAAAAATGAAAAATCATTGGCCATATCCAGATTGGTAACTCTAATTCATTTTTAATTTCAAAAGTACTTTTGGTTGGTGGATTTAAATATAACCCACTTAGTGTCTCTCATCTATGTGATGATGTTTTTAATGTAAAATTTTAAAATGATGTATGAATTGTTTTTAACTCTAAAAATGATTTATCATTTTCACCTTTTAGATAGGAAAATTTTTATGGTGTTAACATAGATTCTTTAATCTCTAAAAATGTTTCTCGTTTGATTTTTTTTCATAATGAATCTTGTATTTGGAATAAAAGATTAGGGCACTACCAGATATACTCACTTATGAAGCTTACAAGAAAATAATTTGTCAAGGATCTACTTAAACATGATTTTCTAAATTAAAAAGTATGCAATCCCTGTCAAAAGGGTAAACAACAAAAAATATCTTTCAAACTAAAGAATGAAGTTTCAAATTCACAACCTCTTCAGTTAGTTCACATGAATCTATTAGGACCTTCTAGAGTTTCAAGTCTAAGTGAGAATAACAATGTCAATGTTCTTGTAGATGACTACTCTATATATACTTGGACCTTATTCTTGGCTCCCAAAAGTGAAGCTTGCTCTCATTTCACCAATTATGCTAGGACTGTAGAAAATATTAGTGGTGTTATAATTAAAACCCTAAGAAGTGACCATGTCTATGAGTTTGAAAATAAATAGTTAAAATATTTTTTCTCACAAAATGGTTATCGTCATAAATTCTCTACTCATAGGACACCCTAGAAAATGGAGTTATAGAAAGAAGAAATAGAACCCTATAAGAAATTTATAGTACCATTCTTAGTGAATATGACCTACCTATAAAATTTTGTGTAGAAGCTATCAAAATAGCATGATATATATTCAATAGAGTCTTGATTGGACCTATCCTTAATATAGCTACATATGAGTTGTGGAAAAAAAGAAAACCCAATGTTAAATACATAAAAGTGTTTGGTTGAAACGTATATATTCTTGAAAATATGGAAAATATGTACAAATTTTCCTCCAAGATTGATGGAGTAATTTTCCTAGGTTACTCAATTTCTAGTAATGCCTATAGAGTCTTCAATAAAAGAACAAAATGTGTGGAAGAATCTGCAAATGTGATGTTTGATGATATAGATGCACATTATTCAAAGGCCTCTCTAGAAAATCTTGAGGATGATATGTCAAATCAGGACATCAATACTAAATCTTATGACCATAATTTTATGGAATCTATCAAAACATCCAATTTTGGAAATTCTACAGATTCCTTTTATGATGAATCTAAACCTATAGAAGAACATGAAATATCTTTCCCTTATTTTTCTCGACCTATTAGAATGTTCAAGAACCATCCTTTAGATTATATAGTTGGATATTTAGATAAACAAACTCAGACTAGATCTTCTCTCAAAAATGAGGTTAAACATCAAGATTTCTGGCCACAACTTGAACCTAATAACATCAATGATGCAATCATTGTTGAATATTGGGTGATGAATATGCAAGAAGAGTTAAAACAGTTTGAATGAAAAAATTATAGAAACTTGTAGATATACCCAAAGAAACCTTGAATATAGGCACTAAATGGGTGTTCAAGAATAAAGTAGATGATGTTGGTAATATAGTTAGAAACAAAGCTATATTGGATGAAAAATCTAATAATTAAAAAGAAGGAATTGACATTGAAGAAAACTTTTCACTAGTTGCTATACTTGTATCCATTAAGAGCCTGCTTTCCTATTCATCACATCTAGATTTTAAAATTTTTCTATTGGATGTAAAGTAGACACTCTTAAATGGTTATATAATTGAGGATTTTTTGATCAACCCCCTATTTTTTCAAATCTACTCTTTCCGAATTATGTTTTTAAATTATCTAAAGATCTATACAGTTTAAAGAAATCTCTAAGAGCATAGTATGATTGGTTCAACACTTTTATTGTTTCTAAAGGTTCTAAAAAATGTATTACTAATCCTACCATTTTTATAAAATGAATTTCCCAATATGATTTAGTAGTAAAATTTATGTATTTGATATTATTTTTGGATCTTCTAAAAATTATTTATGTGTTTATTTTTCAAAGATGATGAAAAGTGAATCTAAAATGTTTTATATGGGGGGAACCCAAATTATTACTTAGATTTTAAATATTTCAAAATAAAGAAGCTATTTTATTGAACCAAACTAAATATACTAAGGACTTAAGGCCACCATAACTACTTATTTGTTTGGGATTTTGGGCCACCAGTTTGGTCCTTGGGTCCTTCAAGGCCTTCGGGCCGCCCAAGGCCTTCAAGATAGTAAGTCTTTTAGGCCACCTTAAGGCCTTATGGCCACCTCAAGGCCTTTGGTCCACCTCAAGGATTTTGGTCCAACTAAACTTGTGCTTAATTGACCGAGAATACTCTACAAGGAGAAGACTCCAGATGTGGATTCAGAGCAGACATATTTGCCAAATCAGAAGATAATGGTTGTGGAAGAAATATAGGTTATGATATTTCCATTAGTATTTGCCTATGCATGCATGGGAATCCTTGCCAAACAACCATGAGAAGGGTGTGAGCTAATATGAAGATGCAGATGCTAGGGAGGAGCAGTTCCATGCAGTTATAGTACAAATATTTCCTCTATGAACTGCGAGTCATGTAATCTCAAATCCTACAGACCTTGTAAGGTTTCACCCACATCCATTGAAATGGGGGTTATCAAAAATCCATAAAAAAAATAAGGCCTTCGGGCCATTTGGGCTAAGAATATTTTAAAAATATTGGGATTTGAAATCATTAAGAGTAATGACACTCCAATGAGTACCACTTGTTTGTTGGATCATTGTGAAGATTTTAAATCTGTTGATCAAACCAATTATAGTGTAATTATTGAGAGTTTACTCTACTTAACTTCTAGTAGGATAGATATTATGTTTAGTGTATTCTTCTGTGCACATTTTCAAGAAAACCTAACAGAATAACATTTGAATTCTATCAAAAGGATTTTTAATTACCTGAAATATACATCAAATTTAGAACTATTCTATCATAGAGTAAATGATTTTGATTTGGTGAGTTATTTAGATACTGAATTTGGTGGTTGTAAGTTTGATAGAAATAACACCTCTAGAACATGTCACTTTTTGGGAAAGCATCTAATTTCATGGTATAATAGATAACAAAATTTTGTTTCATTATCTACAACTAAAGACGAATACACAGTTACTGGTAGTTATTGTGCACAAAATATTGTGGATGAAACCCACATTACTAGAATATAGATATCAATTTTTATGTGTCCCAATAAATTGTGATAACACAAGTTCTATTAATATCTCTAAGAATCATTTTTAACATTATAGGACAAACCATATTGATGTTAGACATCACTTTTTTGCGATACCATAAACAAAAATGAGATATAACTTTATAATTCATTGGAACTGAAGTTCAGCCGTCTTACATTTTTACTAATCCATTTGACACTGAAAGAATGAACTACATTAGACATGGGCAAGGAATGACCAATCTATAAGACCTTATGATCAATGTGGAGTTTCTTCTAGAAGGTAGTGATATTTTTGGGATTAAGTCCATAGTGAAAGGAAATAGAATAATTTTTTCATATAGACAGTGAGATGAATGTATTGAGGTACCCCATGAGGGTGTTTTTGATGATTCTCAGGGTAGTTCTCCACTTGAGGGAGACTTTTTCTACTTTGAGACAACTCTGAAGAAGCTTAATGACAATGAAAAGCATAGAAGACCCATTGATACAGAGTTATATGTGGAGTTTAGAATTATGTTCAAGTTTGTACAACATCAGATCTATCACAAGAAAATGTAATTTGTATATTTAAAGTATCAATATGCATATTTGATTTTTCCGCTGAGAAAAAGGATTTAGGTAAATATAGGTAGATACCTTTCAATGAAAATAACTGAAATGATCAATACTTTTGGAAAAACCAATTCCATGTATTACCAATGGTAAATATCAACTATGTTGAATGAGAAAGGTTTTGTTAGTAAAGAATAGGATTTTTTTCTAATTGTAGTCGTATATGCCTAAGAAAATAGATCTGTAAAAGGTTGAATATCAATTGGAACCCATGGAAGAAAGAATGGGTTTGGGATGAAGATAAGATTTATAATAAGTTCAATCCAGTAGAAAATATGACTAGGGCATGGAATATGGATGATCCCGGCCTAGGACAAGAGGAGGAAGTTGTTTAATCTTCATGTGAGGAAGAAAATCCTACCATACACGTCAGAGATAAAGTGTCACCTATCGATGATAGGAGTGGTCCTGATACGACTAAATCTCACAAAGTTTTTATTTTGGACCTACAAGTCCACCACTTTCTTTACCCTCTGGTGAGACCACACATGAAGACAATGGAGATAAAGACAAAGAAGTATCATGCTGTGTGGAATATGTAAGTAGATCCAGTGGCTTAAAAGAAGAATAATGAAGTAAATAATATGAATGTGGTAGTGGAAGTGGAAATGGTAGTGAAGGGAAAGAAGGTGAAGAAAATTCTGACACAAATGTAAGTGAAGAGTATTCCTTTGGATATAATGAGGATGGAGTTGGTAGTGAAGATAGTGAAAGTGATGGTGACTATTATGGGGATGATCAAGGAGAATCTATAGAAATGGTTGATGCCTTGGTTTATAATGTTGTTATAGATCCCTCTACAGTTGTTGCTGAAGAGAGAGATAATATAGAAGTTCATGATAAAGTGGATGTTCATGTTATCCCTGAACCTTAGTTAGTGTATGAAATATTAAGACCCCTTGTTGAAGGTGAGAAACATGTCTGAAGAGCATATGTTGGGGGGGGAATCATGTTAGAAGAGATCAAGCTGGGGAGGATCATCAAGCTGGAAGATTCAGACCTGACACTCTCACTACTTTGGATGGTGATGTTATGTCCGAATGGGTAATATATCCTGGATACGTAAAACTCAGGTTGGATTATAAAGAATCAAATCCAGAGGTATTTGTACTTGTTGCCAAATAATCAATGGCTGAGCCCCATACTAGTTATTCTATCACTAAAACAGACTTTTAAAAGTTTAAGGATGAAATTTGTTCAGCAGTGGGTGTATTAGATCAATCTCAAATGGTCCTTGAGATTCCACAAGATATAATGAAAAATACTCAATGGATTAATGAAATAGTCTCTCTTAAATATTAAATAGAAGTGTTGAAGAAGTTTGTTCATGATGCTCTTGTTCTAGTTCTAACAGTTGGTGTGAGTGAGCCTGATGCAGTCAAAATTTCAAAAAATGTTATAACTGAAATTCAACCCATCTTAATCACAACAGCTGAATCAATTGTTGTAAACACCACAAAGATTAGGAAACTAATGATTAGGTTGTTCTCTGTAATCAATAATTTTACCTTAGAGTATAAAGGTTGTCTAGAGACTGTTCCTAAATATTTAAGGACTTATACCTCCACTACAAGATGTTCCTTCTACCACTAGCTAGTTATCTAAGGCCTTAGACATTGAGACTATTCTAAATGTTGTTATGGAAGAGATTTAAGCTCTATTTTGTTCCTTTGGTTTTGAAAGTCTTTCTAAAATTGAGCATAACACTGATTTTGTTGAGGATATGGACATATTTTATACCAAGGAATTATCTTGCACTCAGGAAGAGCTTACTAATAGAATTAATTTATATTTCATGAATATTTACACCAATCACCAATAGAAAATCCACCTTATGTATTTGGAAGAGAATATGAATTTACCACCAGTTACAAGAGAAATCAGATAACAAGTTAAGAAATTGAAGGACTTCACCCCTCTTTTGAAAAAATTCTTGAAAAATAAATATGACTTTATTAATTTTAGGACTTCTTGTGGTGAAATCATTGAGTATTTTCTCAAGATATTGAATCCATACCTTCACGTGAAAAGTGAAGAAATTGTGGAACATACTACTATACCTAGTGGACCTACTGGATCCGTGCCTCCATCTTAGATGACAGTTGCATAGGCATTTATTCAGATTCATATAGTCATCCAAGAGAATATTCAACCTCCTGTGATGTCACAAAAAAACCCATCCTTGTACTTATTGTTCCAGAAGGAGTGATCCAACCTACTATGAAGATTTCTTTAGACCCTCCAGCTTCTAAGACACACTGTACTGGACAATCTATTAATCACTATGAGAATGGGAAAGAACCTCTTGATCCTGGGGTGTAGTATGGATAACTCTCTGATCGAGCTGGTTGGTTTCATTTTCTTTTCTTTTACTAACTTTTTTTTAAACTTTTTACACCATTGATTATTGAAATTCACTACTATTGTCTTTTATATGTTTCTATTCTATCCTTTTTAATCTGATACAATTTATTCCTTTATTACCTATTTCCTTCATGGTTTCCATAAAAGGGGGAGAACCCTCTTTAATACCCTTGTACATTTTGATAATCCAAAAAAGGGGGAGAATATTTTGTCATTATACTTATTAATTTCACTTTTGATATCACCCTTATGTAATTTATTTTTCTTACCTATTATTACATATGTCAAAAAAAGGAATTAGTCTTTGATAATATTATTTTTGTTTCCTTTTAATACATTTACTATTTATTTTACCTTTTATCCTTATCTATATATTGTGAAAATTCATAAATAATGGGAGATTATAAGTATAAAGATTATATTACACATCAAATGATTGTACTTTAATTCCATGATTTGTGATCGTCAAATGGGAGAGATTTTTGGCCCATAGGAGACGGTTGGCCACCATCTCTAGTATTAATGGTTTTAAAAATCACAAAACATGTAAATTATTATCAATCGTGTCTAATCATTTCAATCTTGTTTATTTATGTTTCCATATGTGTAATTATGATTATCCATGATCACATATAATTTTAACACATTTTTTATAATATTTATGTTGTAAGATAGTCCAATCAGAAATATTTTCTAAGTTTGACAGATTGAAACTGAAAGATGAGATGAGACACTGACAATTCAATTGAATCACCAATAGTGAAACTGAAACATTAATAGAACGACTGTCTCATAGATAGTTCAAAAAATCCACTGATGCAAAGACCTACTGACCCATGGACCTGCTGATGTTAGGACCTACCAAGTAAAGGACCTACCGATGCAAGGAATTACCAACACATAGATAGACCGATAGAAGGATACCCTAATATAATGAGTCACTAATACCGATAGAAGTACACACCAATGGAATGAGTCACCGATACTAAAAGAATGACACACCGATGGAATGAATCAATAATAAAAGGAGATACTGACCTGGGAAACACTGATTGACTCTTTAAATTTAATTTTATTTAATACTATTCCTAACAGTCTTGTTTTGAGTGTTTTAATGAGAATGATTAATTTAACTCTTTTTTGTACACATCTTAAATGTGGATGTCACAAGTACATGGTGGAAAATCTACCTCAAAACATCCACATTGTCTGGATGCAATAATATATATACATAAGAATCTCATGAGAGACTTACATAAGGAAGATATGATTAGACACAACAACATACCGACACGAGCAACATACAGAAATGATGAATACATGAGGAACTCTTCATTGCAACTTTCTATGAACCAGAGGATTGGTGTCCACCAATGTTCTAACATCTCTAAAATATTCAGTTGAACCTAATGAGAATAACATATCATCTTCCTAGAAGACAGAACAAAGTGTTTCAAGACACTCTATTTTTAGTATCTACTTCTATAAAGGGTCTCCAGCTTCAACTATGAAACATCAAAGAGTCTGGAGCTGAACAACATAACACTCAAAGCCTTCCAAACCCTATACAATCTTTATTGCTCTATTGTGTACCTTTTTATTACATTTTCACGTAGTGTTTGAATCTGTAGGTAAAACACACACTCTCTCCTGCATTGAACTAGAGGATACTAGATATCCTTAAACAACTATCTTTTTACACATATTTATCCTAGGATAAACTATGAAATAGGACCTGTTTGACCTAGTTGTATTTGTGTTCCCACGTAGAATTTTAGTAGAGGTCTTTTGACATGAATATTTGAAAGGGATAATTTTTGTGCATATTTTTATCAAATAATGAGGATTTTTTAATTTTTTAAAATGTTAAGAACCCTTATATTTAATTTTTTATTAAAATATTAGGAAATTTGGATTGTAGAATGAAAATAAGCAAAATTTTGAAAACTTCTTAAATATGGATTTTTGAATGGTTTTTACTAGAAGTGTATTTTGGTCATTAAATTTAAAATATAATTGATTTTTTTTAATTATTTTTTTATGTAATACTTATCTTATTTCCTTCATATTTATATTATAGACGAGGGGCTTATTAATCCATCTAGTGTCCTTAAAAATTCAATGAAGTTGAATATTTTTCCAGGCGGACAGCATGGACCCCACCACTATAGCAGAACCACATCTCGGAATACACACCTTTAATTGATGTCATTACACCTACGATAACCCAAGGACACATATGTATGACTCTAAAAACATTTGTGTGTGTTTTGAAGTCATTATGGTTTCCATTGGATGTTATACTTTTAGAGAAACCTTCATAGAACCTTCTTCTAGAAAAGAAAACCGACAATGGAAAACTCATAACTCATTCATATTATGTTAAAATGAGAGGATAATTTTAGGGTGAATGTAAAACAAATTTTCAACAACTTTTATGAAGGGATATACACGTGAATCATTCATCTAATATGCCAAAAACGCGTAAAGTTTCATAAGAAGAATTCTGCCAATAAAAGGAGGCCCCTGCCTCCTTCCAAAATTATCAGCTCGCCACCCACAACCAATGGGGGATACCACCAGGGCATGGAAAACTGCTTCTCCCCTCTCCCCCTTCATTTATTCTTTTTATTTTATTTTTATTTTAGTATTATTTGAGTTTTATTCTCAATTGTATTTTAAATTTTAGTTTTTTTAATCCATGAATTTGTGTTTCAGTATCCATCCAACATTTTTTTCTCAATTATCTTATTTAAATAATAATAATTATTATCATAATTAATAATAATAATAATATTATTATTATTGTTATTATTATTATTATTATTATTATTATTATTATCATTATTATAATTATCAAAGATTTATTTTAAAGATATTTTTTATTCTCCCTCTCGTTTTTCAAAAACTATATTCTTAACAATAATAATAATAATAATAATTAATATTATCATTATTATTATTTGAAAAAAACATTAAAATTTATATATTTTTATTCTCTCTCTCTCTATCCCTTCTATCTCTCTCTCTCCCTATCCATCCACCATTGTAATCTCTTAGTCTCGGAAATGAGAGGCTAATCGTGAGACATATCTCAGGGGGAGGTCAAGTTGTTCATGAATTTTCTTTAAAGTTTATTTTATGTTTGTGGTAGATTTGAGTATCATGAATTGGTGAGGTGAATGTCCTTGATGGGGTGATGGCCCCCAATTACATGAAACTTAAATTATTCCTATTCCTGAAAGAATAGTGATTCAAACTTGAGATTTCAAGTTTGGATTATCAAAATGAAATCAACATATAATGGAGAATAATGATTTAACCTAATATTAAACCCCCAAGCCAAGTTATTTCATCATAAACTCATTATGTTGTCATTTCATGACAGTTTATATTTTTAAATAATCATAAAAAAATCATCTCCTTTATTTAAATACAAAAAAAAGTTAGATAGTAAATGTGAGATTGAAGAAGTAAGTGAACCAAAATGAAGGGATTTTCAAGAGAGACGACCACAGTTATCCACTTTGTTGCATTAGGAAGAATATAATTGTTTTCATACACGCACCGTGATAGGTGTGAATCAAAACTATCGCCATTTACAGGGATCCAATCAATAGTCCATTTATTTTTTTTATTTTCACATATTTGTAAGATTTCATTTCATTTTTAAAAACTAATAAAATTCATGATGTGTTAAAATTCATAATTTTATAAATGATACAATTAATCACAGGTGCATAAAAAACAATAATAAGAAAATGATTTTAGAAGGGCTCAGGTGAAAGAACATAGATTAAGCATTGACCAACTGATGAGAAAATCCAAAAGAGTGTTTGATTGTGTTCATGCATTAATTGAGCAACCCAACCATGAGTTGGAAGAAGAACTAGATAAAGTGGTTAAAGAAATTTTACCCCATATATTTTTAATTGAAGAACCTGACGAGGAAAGAGAGGAAGACTTACCTGTTGATCTATAAGTGGGTGATAAAAAAATATTGGATGAGTTATTAATTAAATGTGAGAAACTACCTGATATCCCCATATAATACAAATAAGAAGAGCCAGAACCACTGAAGGGTGAACCCACCCAAGTTGTGGAATTTGAATCCAATAAGGAGGAGCCCGACTACCTGCCTCCATCCTCAGAGAGTCTACTCTAAGAGGTACTTACCACTGAGGTAGATTTTGAATCTGAACTGAATCAGAGAGGTGAACCATTCTTTGACTCTATATATTCTAATTTTATTGAATGTGAATTCTATATCACTCCTTGTCATTTTGATTATACAGAATCTGGAAATCTCAGTTATGCCTTGGAGGAAGAAGAAAAACTGGTATGTGCACCTACTGAGGAACATATGTAGATCCCTAGAAACGTTGAATATTTGTTTCATGAATTTCATAAATATATGCTAGTAGAGTTTCCTAAGGAAACAATGAAAAAACGTTTCTTACTTTGATGGGGAAAATTGGATCTTTATACGTCATGTTATAATTTTATTGAAATAGAATTAAAATATGATGTTCACATTGACTATTCTTTTGTTGCAACATACCTTGCGGAACCACTAGACAGAGAAGAAGAGGTTTCACTAGTAGTAAACAAGAAAAAAGATGATTCATAATTCATCTTACACCCACCATGAAAGCTATACCTCATTTTGAAGGGGGAGGATATAGTGTAATATATCCATGTATCATACCTCAAGTACAACTATAAAGCACAAGTAGGAAAAATCCATATGTGTTGGTTCAAATCAAAGAAGCTTCATCCTCCATTAGACTTTGGATAATAGCCGGTACTTCCCTCTAGACGCAGTCAAAATTCAGGGCCCACATAGAGAATAAAACAATGATTTATATTTACTTTCATCATAGGAATTTAGATTTTAATTTCTTTTCTTAGGAAGTACTGTATCATGCATCCCACTCCCTCTATATTTTTTTTACATTAAATGACATGATCCTTTTGCTTAATTGAGTTGTTTTCTTTTGTAGGTTCATAATGGCAGAAGGTAGCCCCAAATAGTTAAGGGAAAGGACTATGTTTCATGGAAAAAGGGAGTTCACTTTTTGTGTTTTATCTTTTAAACATTCTATATTTTTGTCCACAAAATCTTTTGAGCATTAATGATAAAATTGAAATCCCACACTTGAATTCATGTTTTACTTGACTTATCTAGGAGACATTAGTTTTTTAAAAATCTTGTGATTCCATGTTTTAGATTTTAGTGTTAATATTATTAAATGACTGAAATAGAGAATTCAATTTATAAATATGAAACATGGATATTACAATAATGACTCATGATTTAAGTGAACATATTGATTCATGAAAATTAAATCTCCTTACCATTTTTATGATTTGAATGTTTGAAATTCATGTGTATTGATTTATTATTGTTAATCATGTCTTGAGTGATTTTCCCAAATCATATGTCTCATTTATAGTAGGATTTCTAGAACAAGTACTTTTTATTTGTCTTGAGAATAGTTGTTGAGTGATCTTGGTTCATGTAATCGACCAGAACATGTATTATAACTTGTCAAAGATAAGATTGTGCAAAAACACATTTAAAATGATTGAGGTATCATTTGGAAAGCTACTTTTCTGTAACATACCACATTTACATCAATCGTTTTTTAGACCATAGATACCATGAATGACCTTTATAGGGATGAGCTATGTTTCAAGACATTTTTATCCATTGCTACACTCCTCTTAGTATTTTCATGGAATTTTAAAATTGAAGTGTGGTAGTATAGGGAATCATGGTGGATGGGATAATATACATTATAAGGAATAAGTATGGGGGTATTATTGTGGGAATTATAAAAGGTTGTAGAATAATTCATTATACTATATTGTTTTCCCCTATTGAATTAAATAATGACAATAAAATAAAAAAAAAGTTAAAAAAAAAAAGAAAATGGGTTGTGATTTGGGAAAACAAAAAATCGCTATTTTCCAGACTGACGATCTTCTGATCATATGTTTTTAGGTGATGTATGTGATGTTTTATCTAATCATAAATTTCAAAAAAATAAAAAAGTACAAAAGTAAAAAAATATTCAATAGGGTGCACAAATCATTCATTATTCATAATTTGATATTGACCTTACTTTGAGTTTTGGGGAAGTGGGTGTTGCTAATTTTATGGGGATAATATCATTATGATGTTTGATAAAATGTGTTGTATATAAAGAGATAATCCTACTACTTTAGCATTAATTTTTAATGCATAAAATCCTACCAATCTTATGCCTTCGAGTCATTTGAACTTTTATTGCAAGTCCTCACGATTTTATGTGTCCTTTGTCTCTATAAAGTGGAGAAAGTAGTTCATTTACACTCCTATAGATAAAGATCATGTTCTCATGATATGAGCATAAATCTAATTGATTTTTATCATGAGTGATGAGAAAAAAGAATAAAAAGTGAGGTAATTCATGACTTATCATGTTTATTAACAATGAATTCAGGATCTTGAATGAATGAAAGGAGAAGTTTCATTTTTTTACAAAGGGAAAAAGTAAAATACATGATTTATTGTTTATTTGAAAAATTGAAAATTAAATTGTTATTTTATGCAGTTTTTTGAAAGTTTGATTTCACATTGAATTTTTTTTGACTTTATTGCAATGTAAGTTTAATATTGGTAACATTAGTGTCCTTTAATTTCTATGTTGAGAATTTATGCTTAAGGACAAGCATGGTTTATGTGTGGGGGTATTTTATTGAGAAAATATATGTCCATGATTTTGTTCAAATAATGACTATTTTTTAATGTTTTTAAATGTTAAAACCCTAATATTTTATTGTTTAATTAAAATATTGGGCAATTTGGATTATATAATTAAAATGAGCAACATTGTTAAAAGTTCTTAATTTTGGATTTTTGGCAGATTTTTACCACAAAGGGAATTTTAGTCATTAATTTTAAAATATATCTCCAAATTGATTGATTATTATTCTTTTTTAACACGCATTTTATTTCCTCCAATTTTTTATTTTGGATTAGCAGCATATTCGGTCACCTAGTGGCCTTAAAAAATCAAAGACGTTGAAGATTTTTCCAAGAGGATAATATGGACCCCACCATCATAAGAGAACCACATCTCGACCTACACAACTTAAATTTAGGGGATTAAATCTGCGATAGAACAAGGACAAAAAGGGAATACTCTATAACAAATTTTGGTGAGTTTTTAAGTCATTAAGGTTTCCATGGGATGTTATATTTTTGGAGGAACTTTCCTGGAACCATCATCCAGAAAATGAAACTAAAAATGAAAAATTCATAACCCATTAATCTGGTGTCCAAAGGAGTTACAGTTTGGAGAGTGAATGGAAAAAACATTTATGAACAACTTTTATGAAGGTTTACCTGCGTCAATAGTCCATTTAATAGTCCAACAATGTGAAAAAGTTTCATACGAAGAATTATGCCTATAATAGGAGGACCTTACCTCCTTCCAAAATCATCATCTCAACACCCACAACCAAGGAGGGATTCCACTGAAGCACGGGCCACTACTGCTCCTCTCTTCCCCTGACATTTATTATTATTATTTTATTTTAATTTTAGTTTTCTTTTAGTTTTATTTTCAATTTTAATTTTAATTTTAGTTTTATTAATCCATGAATTTGTGTTTCACCATCCATCCCACAATTATTTTTCTCAATTGTAATATTTTAATAATAAGAATTATTATCCTTATTATTGGTAATAATAATAATAATAATAATATTATAATTATTATAATTATCATTATTATTATTATCACAATCTTATTTCTAAGCTATTTTATTTTATCCCTCTCATTTTTCAAAAACTATTTTATTAACAATAATAATAGTAATAATAATAATAATTATTATTATTTTAAAAACCATTATAAATTTTCTATTATTTTTATCTCTATCATCTCCCTCTATCTCTCCTCACATATATCGACCATTATGAACTCCTACTCTCAGAAATGAGAGGACAAACCCAAGACTTGGCTCGAGGGGAGGTCAATGTGTTCTCGAATTTTATATAAAGTTTATTTTATGTTTTTGGTAGATTTGAGTAGCATGCCTTGGTGAGGTGACTGCCCCCGATGTGGTGATGGCCCCCAATTACATGAAACTTAAACTATTCCTATTCTAGTAATGAATAGTCATTCAAATATGATATTTCATGTCCACATTTTCAAAATGAAATCAACATATAAAGGAGAATAATGTCTGAACCTAAGACTAAACCACAAAACCATGTTATTTATTAATCAAATAATTTTTTTCATTAAATGATTGTTTATATTTTTGTATGATCATATAAACAAAAATATTGACATTTCTATAATTTAAATAAAAAATAATAAAAATATATAATTTAGGTGATATAGAATAATTAAGTGAACTAAACTGAAAGACTCTTCAAGAGATACAACCCTGGTCAGAGTCTATGATGAACTAGGAAAAATATAACAGTTTTTCCCCGCCCCACGATAAGAATTCACCAATAGTCTGTGTACTATTTTGTAAACCCCAATCCGGGGTGTGGATCAAAACTGTTATCTATATAGATTTATTGGTTGCAGGTGATCAATAAGTGAAGAGGACTAAATCTCGTATGGAGACTAAAACTCTTG
The DNA here is from genome assembly GCA_963277665.1 of Viscum album. NCBI lineage: Eukaryota > Viridiplantae > Streptophyta > Magnoliopsida > Santalales > Viscaceae > Viscum > Viscum album. The sequence goes on along the minus strand of OY728158.1, from coordinate 675,678,306 downwards.
TTTTATATACACTATGTTTTAAACTTTATTTTTCTCTATTTTCAACTGTATTTCAGAAAATTGAATTTCACTATGATAGTTAGTCTGGGATAGTGTTTATATATTTTTGACTTATTACATTAATTTCAAAAGATGTATAAATAAATAATATTGTTACAATTGAGAAATAATTAATATTCTGAGAAATTAGTAAAATAGTCAAATTATTATAAATTCAAAGCTTTGATTAAATAGCCTTTCTTGTTTTGAATTAGTAGAATCTTTAAAATAAAATTTTTAACAGAAATGATTATAGGAACTCAATTCACCCTTGTCTTGAGTGTCCTACTCTGAAAAAAAAGGTAATAATTTTGATGTTATATTATAATTAAATGAGCATTATTATTTAATAAATATCATATATATACACTAAATTCGTCATTATATCCATCCATGAGAGGCAGTGACATACAATAATTACATTGGTTCACGAGGTGATAGTCTCCGTACACATGATCGAAGATTTTGGTTCCTATTTGATAGTATAGAAGATGGATATGGTTCGTATATTATCATAATAAAAATTTATTTATGTAAGATATATTGTTGTTATTTTAGAACATTTGAATAGTATTTGGAGGAGGTATAAGAATAAATAAAATGAAAACACATGGATAATAACTATACCTCTTCTTCAAAAAACCGTATTTAGGTTTATACCTAAAGATTTCATATTATATTATTTTGATAGGAAATGGGAATATATGTTATGGGGGATGTAATTAAGTCATTTTAAAGGTTATTTTTAACCTAAAGTCTCTTTAAGCATAGAGAGGAGAGGAGATGGGGAGTTAATTTATAAGTGGGGAAGGGGACCTGTAACACCCCGAGATTTTATGAAAAATATTCTTTTTAATTTCATTAATGTCTTGTGTTGTACGCTACACCAAAAGGAGCTTTCAAAACACGCATCCTTGACTTACACGCAATCACGACCTTCCTTGATAGTGTGTGTAGTACGCAATACCGAGTTTCACTAAACAACGATATGGTATTAAAATATTATTAAAAGTAGCCGTTATGAATAGTAATAACCACTTTTTGAAATTTTGTAAATTTTATTTTTCAAAATGGACTTCATTTATGGATTAGGAGTATCGAATTTAGCCTAAGGTGAAATTTTGGTAATTTTCGGATAACTTTCATATTTTGATGAATAGTGGAAATTACTAAATTTTAATTAAAAACAACTTTTTCAATCGAAATAATTAATAGTTATAAATTATTAATTTGAGTGGTTTAAAAGTATATTTAGAATATATTTTTACAATTTAATACAATGTTGGACATTGGATGTAATTTCACATTTAAACCAGTTATAAACAAGTGTCAATCTTTTGATAGTTATTATCTCTTAAAAACACGCTATTTGTTGTGACAGCGGAAATTAATTATAAAATTAATTAATGCAACTTATATGTTGGGAATTTTGTAAAATAGAAATCATTTTTGAATTCGGAATATCAATTATAGCCTAGGGTGAAATTTTGGTACTTTTCTGAAAACTTTCAATTTTTGATGAATAGTGAAACCACTAAGTGGTATGTTAAAAACTGATTTTTTCATAAAACTTAATTTTACCGCTTCTGTGAATGGAATTTCGAAAATCCGACAGACACGGTTAATATCAAGGACTAAAATGTGGTTCAATGAGATGAAAATAATTTTTGGTGAATAGTAACTTTTTACTTTTTTTTACCACGGTTAATAGTAAATAGGGTAACTAAGGGTAAATATGATATTATTATTACCCAAACACATGTCCTAATTCTATTGGACAAGTGTAATTCGACCAAAAACAAACATAGGAATAAAATATGACCATTTAGGCCCACTTGGGTTAGATTAGGACATTTATTATTATTTAATTCAAAGAAGAGTTAAAAGAGTTAAAATCAAAGTATATTTACTAAAACATTTTTAATATAGGGTTGTACATAAGATACATTCGATTGTAAATATTAATTAGAAAGATAAAACGATTTCCTACATGATGGTATTTTATTTCTAATTTTTAGACATCAAATAATTTAATTTATGTATGACACAACGACGATGCAGTAATTATCTTATTAATGAAATATTGACATAATTGATGTTATAAATACCCAAATAAATATAATTTGAGACTTTTTATGAATTCCACTAATTTTCTAGGTTACTATGATATATTAGTGTTGATTAAATCAACTTTGTTAGAACATATAATTCTGTTATGACTTTCACAAAAATCATATATCAAATAGTGTCAAAATTGACACAAAATAGTTTTTAAATCAAATATTATATTATTAATTGTTATTTTATTCCTAAAAATATAAGGTTCGGCCAAATGACTTAGATAAGGATATATATATTAATAATAAACAACTTGGGGTTCGTTTGGCATGTTATAGTAAGTGTATTAACCATATAGTGTAAGAAAACAAAAAGTCACGGTAAAAGTTAAATTATTTAACTTAGAGTTAAATCTAAATGATAAGGTTATAATAGGAACCTAAACTTGTCTATATTCTATTGGATGAGAGGATTTCGACCCATCCCCACCTTAGCCTCTAAATAAATCAATTTGGAGCTATTTAAAACCGAACTTGACTTTATAATAAATTAATATTTTTAGTTATTCCAAAGGTGCCCCTCTCCTCCCTTAAAAAAGGGCACCTCCTCCCCCTCCTCATCCCACCAATTTGAGCACTCAAGCTCAGCCAACCCCTGCCAAAATATCTTCTCCACTTCCCTAGAAACATCCTAGAGGTTCTGTTCTTCCTCAAAGACCAATTTTAGTTCCCTAAGAGGAGGTCTCAAAGAGGCGCTTCAAAGAAGAGGTAATTACCTTTACCAATTATTTCATCTTTATTTCTTCTTCCACTTCTTCTTCTTAGGTTGTTTCATTATGAAGTAATAACATAAGTATCCCTCATATACTGATATGTTATTATAAGTATTAAAAAAACCTATTTCACCATCTATCCATCCTACGGAAAAAGAAATCACCGCGCGTGCGTACGTACGGAATACCGTCTCCACGCCGTGGTGTAATCTATTTTCCACCAACACCTTACATGGATGGGTATTATGGTGTAAAGAGTAACTATACATAGTTATTATAACATCATATTGATTCTGATATATTGTATAATCCAATCCAATTCAATTCAATAATTACGGAAATGATATCATCGCTCGTGCGTACGTACGGACTACCGTCTCCACGACGCGATGAGATTCATTCTCCATTTTAACCATTTAAGAATGATTATAAAGTATATATAAGATATAATAATGAAATATATGACATTATAAAGATACTGGATTTATGTATATATATATATATGTCATCTACTTACTTCCATTCAAGACAATAATGAAAGGAAAACAGCGTTCATGCGTACGTACGGACTACCGTCTCCATGAACGGTGTTTTTCATTTCATTTATCTATCTAATATATATATATATATACTGAATATATATGATATATAAATCATATTTTATATTCTGGAAGTAATTAAATCATGACATAAGTAATAATAATGTCAAGAACAACAAGTCAAAACACCTACGATAAATGAAACGATTTTACCCAAAACGCTTCTTTAACATGGAATTTACAAAATAACGGGTAATATAAAGTCATAAGTGAACCATATATGATATCATAACAATGAATATGATTCTTTAATAAGTCAATGACATTATTTAAATCATTATATAGGAGGTTCGGACACATACGAAGCAAATCAGACCTAAGGTAAGGGAAATACCACAATCTCATTTTTATCCGAGATTGTTTATACTTTGGAATTTACTGGGGTGTATTTTATCATCCACATACATGTTTCTTCAATATTTAATATTATTTCCATCCACCTACAATTTTTTAAATCCAATTTTACCCTTCGGTGAGTTTTTAGTAAAAGATATGAAAGGAATCTTTTGCCGTTTTTCGTACGAGGTACTTTTTGACTTTTCCGACAAAAGTACAAGAAGAATGTTTTTTTAACTTATACGGCATGAATGGATTTTTACGGTTTTATAAAGCCTTATTTTCATGAAGCTTCCTTCAAAAGATTTCATGACTATTTTCAATAAAATCTCTTTCTTTTAAAATTTCATGACGTTTTGTGAAAAGAAATTGATTTTGAAGAAGAAAGGATATTTTCCTCAAGAATTCATTTCAAGTGTTTTGTCAAACTTATTTTCCATCTAAGATAATAAAGGGTTCTGTTTTTATCCCTATTATTACATGGATTTGATTATGTTGTGATGGAAATATTTTTATGAATTCCTTTATCATATATGAATTGTTTTATGATGTCATGTTGTTTAAGAATCCCATTTTTATTACATGGGTTATGAAATGATGTATGGTTTATGATTTTGTGGCACACATAAGAATGGTATCATTATGATATGGGTGGGACCTATATCTCCCTCCAATGCATTGGGTAAAGATTTTATATCTCATGAGATAGACATGGCTAGAATGGTAGGTTATACCGGTTCAGTGAAACAGGACTGAAACGAGGGTTACTCGATTCAGAAAGGGACTTTGTCCACTAAGATAGTCTTGGCAATGAGTCTTGACTAACAAGAAATGATTATCTATGATTATGTGTGAATGCCACAAAGTTTCATGTTTTAAGTTATGATTATTGTGATTACATTTCACTGCCATGATTTATCCCATGTTATGAAATTATTCTCTCTTTTGCAGGTTAAGATTTCCAAAAGTTATGTTCTTATGAATATGATGTGATTGATTTTTCTTTTGTTTACCCTTACTGAGCATTTGAGCTCACCCTTTTATGTTTTATTTTCCCCAGGATATAAAGAAAGGTTTTAGGTAAAAAAAAGGGAAGATCTTTATGGGAGATATTGAAGATCTTTTACCACGATTAGAAGATTACGTTCCGAGTTTCCAAAGACACTAAACTATTACGATCCTTGTGTGTTTGTTTTTGTTATGTACTAACTATTACGCAAATGTAATGTAATGTCCATGTACGTCAGGCTTCGGGTCTCTATAGTTGGTATCAGAGAAAAGGTTTAGTCAACCTTTGGAAACTAGGATGCGAGAACTTTAGTGAGATCCCTAGAGATATTTATAAGGTTTGCCTAGGGATGTCCCTAAGGATAAGTATACGTATAGGATACAGTCCTATAACTATGGTAACGATCTTAGAATTTAACCTAAGAAGTTAGATATTGAGGATACTCCCCCTTTATAATGTTGTTTTCCCTAGCATGATTTTTGCCTCTCACACTATTATTTTTGGGTTTTAGAAAATGGCTGGAAACAAGGTGATTCACAATAATGGAGGATATGCTGGACAATGGAATGATATTTTTCATGAGCAACCAAATGAAATGGGATTTGGAAGTCCAAACATCATTATTATGCCGAATCAGAAATCTCATAATTTGATTAATAAAGTAAAATTTGGTAAGTTTCCTGACTCGGCTAATAAGAGAAAAATGGAGTTTCATGATGATCATAGAGGAAAGAAAGTTCAATTTCCCCTATGTAAATCATGTGGCAAGAGGCATCAAGGAGAATGTTTCAAAGGAACTGGAAGATGCTTTGGGTGTGGAAAAGAAGGACACAAAGCCAGTAAGTGCAAAGGAAAAGGTTCAGTTAACACCAGGGATGAGGATAATGGTATTGTTACGACATCAACAATGGTTAAATGTTTTAAATGTGGAATGTACGGGCATTATGCAAACCAATTCCCTAAGGGAAAGTCTCATGAAGAGAATCAGTATGGTCGTATGGGTAGTATTTATGTGGATGATGATGAAGAGACTACAAATGATATGTGAGATGAAAGAATTGTTGAAGCTCGGTCAATGGTTTAAGAATGTAGTGGAATGATTACATGTTTATCATGTGTAATGTTGTATAAGAAATCTCATGGTACTATGGAATAAAGAGACATCTAAGGATTGTTACACTGTTGTCTTTACTTGAGTTTTGAAAGTGTATGATTAATGGTACCACTATCTATGAAAGGTTATTCAGATATTTTTGAAATGTAGATGATATGCGCATAATGAAGGGATAAGGAGAAAATTAAATGTTTGACAGTATTCATGAGCTCATGATTTATATAAGGACTAAGTGATATCATGGTTTGAGTATATAGAATTCTGAGGATTTTGGTATTTGGAAAGTGTTAACTTTTAACTGCATTCATGTTTTCACTAAGGTTCAATGGGTATTCAAGAGAATACATGATTAAGGACTTTGAATGTTTGGAATGTGACCAACAAAACATATCTTATGATATATGGGGATCAACGATAGTATTAAATCTCTGGTAATAGTTTTTCACTATGTTATGAGAGTGTACTAAAGTATTATGGATGAGCCTAAAGATTGTAATGGATTATGTTGGACATAAGTTAGGATAAAATGTTTTTCGATATTATTGATGGGATGTTAGAGTAATATAGCTTTAGAAAAAGAGACAACCTGCAGGACATGCGACAGCCCATCGCGTCGGACAAGGATATGGGAATCGAACCCACAACCGAAGTGCGACTGACCTTTATCGCCTATCACTGGCCTACAGGAAGTCCCTATTTAGTAGAAACTAGTTTTATTATATTAAGCAGTATGATATAAGAAGTATAAGTCCATTTTAGGAACCATATATGATTAATCTCACTATAGATCGACTTATGTGTATAATTATTGCTAACCTTTTGTTTGAGGCAGATGGAATGACCTGTCATTCTATCACATGATATGCTATCACTTCACGAATAACAAATTCAACTTCATTTATTTAAGAGATGAAGTGGAAATTGTTCAAGGCCCGAACAATAGTGAGATTGTACCAAAAAAAGTAAGTATGTATTCTAATTCAAATTCCTTAACTTTAGGGAAACGATCTTGAAAACCAAAAATGTTGTCCTAGTGATCTTATATCTCATGAATCAAATGGTACCTTAGATCGTCACAAATTTATGGCTTTGTGATTGCTGGCTTTTCCATAGCCATGTTCTCTACCACTCTCCATCAGAACATGATGGTTAGATTTCTCTTCCATATCCATATTTTCACCTATGTGGAAACCCAGTGATTAGTTTATTTGGGTAACCGTTACGTTTCATACTTTTGTATTTAAAGATTTGTTTTGGTATTCCTTTTTACGATGTGGGTTTCTATTAAAGAAACTTTCAAGTAGTAAACCATTTATAACCCCGATGAATTTCGAGGGCGAAATTCATTTTAAGGGGGGTAGAATGTAACACCCCGAGATTTTATGAAAAATATTCTTTTTAATTTCATTAATGTCTTGTGTTGTACTCTACATCAAAAGGAGCTTTCAAAACACGCATCCTTGACGTACACCCAATCACAACCTTCCTTGATAGCGTGTGTAGTACGCAATACCGAGTTTCACTAAACAACGATATGCTATTAAAATATTATTAAAAGTAGCCGTTATGAATAGTAATAACCACTTTTCGAAATTTTGTAAATTTTATTTTTCAAAATGGACTTCATTTATGGATTAGGAGTATCGAATTTAGCCTAAGGTGAAATTTTGGTAATTTTCGGATAACTTTCATATTTTGATGAATAGTGGAAATTACTAAATTTTAATTAAAAACAACTTTTTCAATCGAAATAATTAATAGTTATAAATTACTAATTTGAGTGGTTTTAAAGTATATTTAGAATATATTTTTACAATTTAATACAATGTTGGACATTGGATGTAATTTCACATTTAAACCAGTTATAAACAAGTGTCAATCTTTTGATAGTTATTATCTCTTAAAAACACGCTATTTGTTGTGACAGCGGAAATTAATTATAAAATTAATTAATGCAACTTATATGTTGGGAATTTTGTAAAATAGAAATCATTTTTGAATTCGGAATATCAATTATAGCCTAGGGTGAAATTTTGGTACTTTTCTGAAAACTTTCAATTTTTGATGAATAGTGAAACCACTAAGTGGTAGGTTAAAAACTGAATTTTTCATAAAACTTAATTTTACCGCTTCTGTGAATGGAATTTCGAAAATCCGACAGACACGGTTAATATCAAGGACTAAAATGTGGTTCAATGAGATGAAAATAATTTTTGGTGAATAGTAAGTTTTTACTTTTTTTTACCACGGTTAATAGTAAATAGGGTAACTAAGGGTAAATATGATATTATTATTACCCTAACACATGTCCTAATTCTACTGGACAAGTGTAATTCGACCAAAAACAAACTTAGGAATAAAATATGACTATTTAGGCCCACTTGGGTTAGATTAGGACATTTATTATTATTTAATTCAAAGAAGAGTTAAAAGAGTTAAAATCAAAGTATATTTACTAAAACATTTTTAATATAGGGTTGTACATAAGATAAATTCGATTTTAAATATTCATTAGAAATCTAAAACTATTTCCTACATGACGGTATTTTATTTGTAATTTTTAGACATCATATAATTTAATTTATGTATGACACAACGATGATGCAGTAATTATCTTATTAATAAAATATTGACATAATTGATGTTATAAATACCCAAATAAATATAATTTGAGACTTTTTATGAATTACACTAATTTTCTAAGTGACTATGATATATTAGTGTTGATTTAATCAACTTTGTTAGAACATATAATTCTGTTATAACTTTCACAAATATCATATATCAAATAGTGTCAAAATTGACACAAAATAGTTTTTAAATCAAATATTATATTATTAATTGTTATTTTATTCCTAAAAATCTAAGGTTCGGCCAAATGACTTATATAAGGATATATATATTAATAATAAACAACTTGGGGTTCGTTTGGCATGTTATAGTAAGTGTATTAACCATATAGTGTAAGAAAACAAAAAGTCAAGGTAAAAGTTAAATTATTTAACTTAGAGTTAAATCTAAATGATAAGGTTAAAATAGGAACCTAAACTTGTCTAAATTCTATTAGATGAGAGGATTTTGACCCATCCCCACCTTATCCTCGAAATAAATCAATTTGGAGCTATTTAAAACCGAACTTGACTTTATAATAAATTAATATTTTTAGTTATTCCAAAGGTGCCCCTCTCCTCCCTTAAAAAAGGGCACCTCTTCCCCCTCCTCCTCCCACCAATTTGAGCACTCAAGCTCGGCCAACCCCTGCCAAAATATCTTCTCAACTTCCCTAGAAACATCCCAGAGGTTCTGGTCTTCCTCAAAGACCAATTTTATTTCCCTAAGAGGAGGTCTCAAAGAGGCGCTTCAAAGAAGAGGTAATTACCGTTACCAATTCTTTCATCTTTATTTCTTCTTCCATTTCTTCTTCTTAGGTTGTTTCATTATGAAGTAATAACATCAGTATCCCTCATATAATGATATGTTATTATATGTATGAAACAACCCTATTTCACCATCTATCCATCCTACGGAAAAAGAAATCACCACGCGTGCGTACGTACGGAATACCGTCTCCACGCCGTGGTGTAATCTATTTACCACCAACACCTTATATGGATGGGTATTATGGTGTAAAGAATATCTATACATAGTTTTTATAACATCATATTGATTCTGATATATTGTATAATCCACTCTAATTCAATTCAATAATTACGGAAATGATATCATCGCTCGTGCGTACGTACGGACTACCGTCTCCACGACGCGATGAGATTCGTTCTCCATTTTAACCATTTAAGAATGATTATAAAGTATATATAAGAAATAATAATGAAATATATGACATTATAAAGATACTGTATTTATGTATATATATATGTATGTCATCTACTTACTTCCATTCAAGACAATAATGAAAGGAAAACAGCGTTCATGCGTACGTACGGACTACCGTCTCCATGAACGGTGTTTTTCATTTCATTTATCTATCTATTATATATATATATATACTGAATATATATGATATATAAATCATATTTTATATTCTGGAAGTAAGTAAATCATGATATAAGTAATAATAATGTCAATAACAACAAGTCAAAACGCCTACGATAAATGAAACGATTTTACCCAAAACGCTTCTTTAACATGGAATTTACAAAAGAACGGGTAATATAGAGTCATAAGTGAACCATATATGATATCATAACAATGAATATGATTCTGTAATAAGTCAATGACATTATTTAAATCATTATACAGGAGGTTCGGACACATACGAAGCAAATCGGACCTAAGGTAAGGGAAATATCACAATCTCATTTTTATCCGAGATTGTTTATACTTTGGAATTTACTGGGCTGTATTTTATCATCCACATCCATGTTTCCTAAATATTTAATATTATTTACATCCACCTACAATTTTTTTAAATCCAATTTTACCCTTCGGTGAGTTTTTAGTAAAAGATATGAAAGGAATCTTTTGCCGTTTTTCGTACGAGGTACTTTTTGACTTTTCCGACAAAAGTACAAGAAGAATGTTTTTTTTAACTTATACGGCACGAACGGATTTTTACGGTTTTATAAAGCCTTATTTTCATGAAGCTTCCTTCAAAAGATTTCATGACTATTTTCAATAAAATCTCTTTCTTTTAAAATTTCATGACGTTTTGTGAAATTAATTGATTTTGAAGAAGAAAGGATATTTTCCTCAAGAATTCATTTCAAGGGTTTTGTCAAACTTATTTTCCATCTAAGATAATAAAGGGTTCTGTTTTTATCCCTATTATTACATGGATTTGATTATGTTGTGATGGAAATATTTTTATGAATTCCTTTATCTTATATGAATTGTTTTATGATGTCATGTTGTTTAAGAATCCCATTTTTATTACATGGGTTATGAAATGATGTATGGTTTATGATTTTGTGGCACACATAAGAATGGTATCATTATGAGATGGGTGGGACCTATATCTCCCTCCAATGCATTGGGTAAAGATTTTATATCTCATGAGATAGACATGGCTGGAATGGTAGGTTATACTGGTTCAGTGAAACAGGACTGAAACGAGGGTTACTCGATTCAGAAAGGGAATTTGTCCACTAAGATAGTCTTGGCAATGAGTCTTGACTAACAAGAAATGATTATCTATGAAGATGTGTGAATGCCACAAAGTTTCATGTTTTAAGTTATGATTATTGTGATTACATTTCACTGCCATGATTTATCCCACGTTATGAAATTATGCTCTCTTTTCCAGGATAAGATTTCCAAAAGTTATGTTCTTATGAATATGATGTGATTAATTTTTCTTTTGTTTACCCTTACTGAGCATTTGAGCTCACCCTTTTATGTTTTATTTTCCCCAGGATATAAATAAAGTTTTTAGGTAAAAAAAGGGAAGATCTTTATGGGAGATATTGAAGATCTTTGACCACGATTAGAAGATTACGTTCCGAGTTTCCAAAGACACTAAACTATTACGATCCTTGTGTGTGTGTTTTTGTTATGTACTAACTATTCCGCAAATGTAATGTAATGTCCATGTACGTCAGGCTTCGGGTCTCTACAGGACCCCCTTAGAAATCTCCTAAAAGAATATAAAAAGTATAAATTGATTCCAGAGAAAAATGATTTAAAGTACCCAAATTTTATAATTTAAGATAATATATGGTATAAATATTTCCATCTAATATTATTTAGAAAATATTAATAAAAAATATACAATTATAATTTGGTTTAACCATAGCTAGTAAACCTGTTTTAACCTTAACCGTGGTAATAATGTTTTTTACTATTTCCACTATTCATTATGACAAAAAATTAATTTGACCTTATTATATAATATTATATAATATGATTCTAAATATAAAATCCATTTTAGAAAATTCAATTCACCTTATTAGAAACATTTAATTTAAAATTAAATCAACAATCACTACTAAAATACAATTTCCAATGAAATTTTTTTGTAAATAGAAAAAGTTTTTATATAAAATTTAAAAATAAAATTGATTATAATGATCAAAATTAGATTAATAATAATATTTTTGAACTAATTATAATTAAAAAAATAAAATAAAATTTATCTTTTTAAATTCCTAAAATGAAAATGTGGTTTTAGAAAAATTTGAATTTTTACTATTCATAAAAAAATTAATATTTGTAGAAAATTATTGGAAAATAACTCTAAGATTATTTTGAAATGATTATTTTAAAAAGGAGTTTTATTTTTTCAAATAAACTATCTAAAAGTTTGAAAAACTAATTTTAAAATAAGTGCACAAAACGTGGTAGAAACACTTTTTAGAAAAAATATAGTTTTGAAGCGTAAAACTAGATTTATTATCATCCTAGGTTTAGAAAAAATATTTGTTGAATGATAATTTTTTTATTGATTACGTAATATATAAATTTTAAAAAAATTATTCACTAGTAGTGGTTAATTTTATTTTATATGATAAAAACACACTATTTTCCCAAAAACAACATTTCAAAAAAACATTTCTTTTACTATCATATGATTTTTATTTTCATTTCAAATCAATTCATAAAAAATAAATTCATGTTAAAATAATATTCTTTTCATAAATTAGTTATCCATATTCATACCTAGGAATTTAATGGCTAGGTTATAATAATATACTATATCATGGCTCATTTAGACTCGGGGCTGCATGTATTTCCAGCTACCAAAGAGATTAAATTTATTTAAATTGAAATAACCATAAAGTTTTGGGGTGTTACATTATTCTCTAATTTAAAAAAATTTCATCCATGAAATTTATTTATTTCACCTCTTGAATATATTTAGTTATTCTTTTTCCATTATTTACTGTTTTTCAAATCACCTCTTTTATCTTTTGATTTCTCCATGGTACCTTTACCAGCTGATTCATTTGGTTCATCAAGACTTGTTATCTAGTGTCTACAATATGGTTTAGATCATTATAATAAGATATATCAGGTTCCCATTATGTTTCTTCATAGGGGACCACATTTATTGGGTGTAACAAGCAATTCTTTAATAATGATATATGGAACACATCAAGTACATTAGAGAGAATTAGTGGAAATACCAAATGGTAAGACATAAATAAATTATTTCCACGATTTAAAACAGTCTTATATACCTTGACCTCAAATTACCTTTCATTACAAACCTTATGAAACCTTTATAAGGATATACATTCAAGAAAACCTTACCTCCCAATTGAAATTACAAATCATTCCTCTGCTTATCAGTATAACTCTTTTTCCTGATTTGATATTCTTTGATATAGGTTTGGATATTATTTACCTTTGTTGTTGTCCCTTATAAAATTTTTGGACATATAAGTTTTATTTCACTGACATCATCACATAATGTTTGAGTACCACATCTCTTTATATATAATTATTAATATAGTTCCACTTAAATACTTGAGACTTGTCCAAAATATGACCGACCAAGTTGAAAACATAAAAATCTAAAATATTTGATGAAAACATTATCCACATACAACATAAAGTATCACATAATTTCATATAACAAATATGTGATAAACTTGATTATATATTCTCCAAAATATTTGTAATAACACAAATTATTATAAAAACTAAAAGAAAACATGTGTGCTTCCAATAATTAACTCTCTCTCCATTACTTAAATAAAATAAAATATTATTCAATAAGTTCAATAGATCCAAAAATGATTTAAAATTAATTTTTGATTGCATGAAACACTTTTTCATTAAATAATTAAATAATATCAAGGTCCCTAATACTTTACCATTTACTTTATCAATTTTAACCATCAATTTATACCAACAAAACATCATTAACTCAATATTAGAATTATATGAAGCGTAATATTTCTCTTAATCATGTTTTATTAAAAAATATAACCTTACCACTAAATCACTTATCTTGGTCATAAATAATATTCAACATATTCTTAAAAATAATTTATGTAATTTATTTTCAGAATAGTCCTCATATTTTTCCCGATTCTAATAACTAGAATATCATTGGTATAAAACCATTAAAATATAATTACTAAAAACTAATATATAAAAAACTCAATAATTCCACTTCAATTTTTGGCATAACAAAAACCAATCTTTGGTATAAGATTTATTCTTTATAAGAGGGTGTTGAATAATATAATGTCCAAATTCACAAAATTAAAAAAAATATAAATGGATCCCTTGGATGAAATTTATTTCTATCATTATACTCTTATTTTTTTCCTCAATAATTTAGTAAGATATTATATTACTTTCCAATATAAATAATTTTACCATTTCTTTGATACATTATCCTGAGTGGCTCTTTCCACATATTTGACATGAAGAAAATTGACCCTTCTTTCCTCGATGATCTCCACCACCTAAGCTCTTAGTGAACTCTATTTTTCTCGTCTATAGTGAGTCCAAGAGTTAGATAAGGTGTAGTTTTCTAGTCATATATTTTGATAACTGATTTAGTATAATCACAATATCTTTCAGTTTATTCATTATCCAATTTGATTTCACAAAATCCCCACATTGTCCATCAAATTCAGTGTCAACATGATTTCATCTGGCTCAAACCATTATCTAAAACTAAAAATCATAATATTATAAATAATAATCATAGTGGGAAACCACATAATCATTTATAGGGTATATAAATAATGAAACATTATTTTACAATTTAAGATACAGTAGGTTTAACATAGGATATTCATTGTCATTATTAAAATACTTCATAATGGTTTGAAATGAAAATGTGAATTAACCAAATAATAGCCAATGGGAGTTTCATACTAGGTGTTCAATAACGCTGCACTCACTATGCACCCGAATAATGGTCGAGATATACTCAAACCAATTCTTTTCAAGATTATTACCCCTATATGAATATGTTCCAAAACCGTATCAACTTTTGGTATATTGAATGAGATATAATTATTGGAAAACCTAATAATATATACCTTACCAAATAATTATAATGTTATCCAATAATTATATGTGTCCTCAAATTCAATCATAAATATATATTCCTTAATCTACATTCTTTAGATTTTAGTTCTCATAGTTTCAACTAAATTTTCTCGGATACAAAATTTAAATATACTAACCCCATAGTATTAAGTATATGCTTGATTTATTACATTGGTAAAAAATATAAATTATTAAATTCCAATTGGATATATAGTTTAAGACATATACAAATAGGTACATACTTGAATATCAAAATACATTTGAAAACTTAAAATACAACCTAGTATTTTCTTTGAGAACAAAACTATTCCATTTAGCATATCCTTATATATCATTCTAATGCATTTCATATATTCTTGAGGAAATTAATCACAATAAAGGGGTGATTTATATTCTTAGTAAGGGTGTGCGTACAACAGAAGATATCATGAATAAATAAGGAATAATCTAAATGGAAAGGTAATTATCTGAAAACAAAATCCATTTAATCAATACCCTAAGCATGAAGAATAAAATATAAGTAATAAATGGTTATAAAATAATTCTATATAAATACCCATGTGAGCTTGAAACATTTCCATAGATATTATAACTAATAAAATAATCACTTGAACATCAATGACTAAAATCAAAATGAGGGAACACATAATTCCAGATATCAGAAACATACCATCAAAACCTTGTGCTTACAAATCTTATATAAATGGTTATAGAATCATCCAAATTCCCAAGATAGTTTGTTTTAAGATACATATTTATGCATTGAGGGACCATATAGGGCCCCACTTTCATCTTCCTAAGTCTAATTAATTTCTCTTATGAAAGGGGTGAAATATAATAAATATAAATATTCATATTAAAAAACTAGAATAACAAATGTTAAGACTTTCCCGAAACAATAAAAATTTTCATAAACCATCTAGAGTAATATGGTGAATAGTATTAAAATATTAAATCCTTTATAACATATAATATCCACCAATAAATGTTGAAATAGTTGAATATACATTAAAAATATCACGAAAATATTTCTTGAGAAAAATACACTTTTCATTTTGAAACAAAATAATTCAAAATAAAATATTTACTCAAATTTTAAAGAAGATGTTTTATTTTGAAGGATCCTTTGAATATTTTAAATTAATATTTAAATAAATGAGTGGAAATTATGGTGTAAAATTCCATTCATGATGTATGAGTTAAAAAACATCCATTTCACACATTTATAAAATGTCAAATAGTAACTCATTCAGAAACAAATATCTAGATTAATTTTAATCCATTTTAAAAAGATATATATAAAAATTTATTCATAAAATATTTATATAAAATTATAAAAATATTCTTTAAATTTTTTTAGGGAAAATATTGATACAGAAGAAAAAGATTCATGATTGAGTAAAAAAATGTTGGTTTTCCATTAAAACATTGTTTTTGTACGTTGAGTACTTAAAGAGTGAAAGATTAATGAAAACTTTTAAATTACATAAATAACAAGTGGATATGAAAATATATGTGTTTTAAGATATAAATATCTAATAATTCGTCCAATATTTACTGAAATATAATCAATCCCGAATAATGATGAGATGCGAAATAAACCCTTAACTCAAGTTTGAGATCCTTCATATGTGTCTAAAAATTCAATAACCTAAATATATATTTATTATTAATATGTTGAATAAACATAATAATATTTTTAATTCCTTTTATTATTTACTTAAAATATTTTATCATTCACTTATTAATAATTGTTTGTTAAAATCACTCTTTCGGGTAATAACTACTCTATTTTTCACGTATGTTCTGGTTTGGTAGTTTCATTCCTATTAAATTGAACATAGTTATGTACAAAAAAAATATTATTCATGATTGAAATATCATATATATTCATTATATAAGTATTTAGTTTCATCCATAAATGTAAGAGATTAAAATGAATTACACTGTTCATGGAGACGGTTGGCCATACGTGTGCATGAACACTGTTTCCATTTTTTGATAGATTGAATAAAATAAAGGTATAAAATTACTGAGCCTTACATAATAATAATTATTTCATATATATAATATATATTCATTAAATATGTCATTATTACCATCTATGTCATAATAAAATAGAAAATGTAACACATTATATTGTGGAGGCTGTAATCCACACGCACTACCAAGAAACGCTTTCATTTTCCAATAGATTAGAATGTATGAATATTGATGTGATATTATCATTAAAAAAGAATAAATATGTTATAAATATAATATATATATACTATAAATCCATTATTATATCCATCTGTGAGAAGCGATGATGGAAAAATAATTACATCGGTTCGTGAGGTGGTAGTCCGCCGTACACACGATAGACGATTTTGTTTCCCATTTAATGGAAGAATATATTAATTTAGGTTATAAAATTTACATAAATAAATATCATTATATTTAATATAATTAGTTAATATTTTATCATAATTTAAGAATATTTGGAGGAGGTATAAGAATAAATAAAATGAAAACATGTGGTTAAGAACCATATTTGTTCTTCAAAGAACCTCTTTAGGTTTATACATAAACCCTTCATATGAAGGTATTATGGTTATACTAGGGAATATGGGGAATGGGTTGAGGTGTAATTAAGGTATTTGCGTGAGTATTTTCTAAATTAAAAGTCTCTTTATGTGTGGAGGGGAGAGTAGTGGGAGTGTCCTTTTATATGTGGGGGAGGGGGCCCCCTTAGAATTTTTCTAAAAAATAAAAAATCATAAAGTCATTCCCAAGAAGAATTATTCCAAATGGAAATAAATTAAAATATTTAATAATATAAGTCCTTAATATCTCTATAAAATTGTTTTTATAATATTTTTATTGGAAAATTTTCCTTATATTATTGTTTAACCCTGATGGTAATCCTGTTTTATCCTTAATAGTGACAATTAATTTTTTACAATTTTCAGTACCCATTATGACCGAAAATTAATTTTACAATATTAAATAATATTAATTATTATTATTATTAATATAAAATCCATTTTAACAAACATAATTCACATGATTAGTTTAATTTACCTTAAAATTAAACCCACAAGCATGATGAAAATGCAGTTTTACAAAGAAACATTTTTTAAGTACAAAACGTTTTATATCAATTTTCAATAAAAAATTAATTCCAATGATATAAATTTGATTAATAATTATATAATTGATCTAAACATAATTTTAAAACAAATTTAAAACCAAATGGACTTTCATATATTTTTTAAATGAAAAGTATGCTTTCAATAAAAATTAGTATTTTCACTATTCATTGAAAAAATAAATGTTTTTAGAAAATTCTAAAAACACATCCTAAAATAATGTAAATATGTTAATTTAAAAAATAATGTTTAATTTTTAGATACATTGTCTAAAAGTGGAAAATCATAATTTTAAAATAATGTTGCAAACCATGAGAGTACTATTTTTTATAAAAAATGTTATAAGCAAAAGAATGGATTTATTCTCATACCACGAATAGAAAAAAATTATAATATAAATTATAAATAATTTTATTTAAAAAATAATATATAAATATAATTAAAATAAATAAACAATAGTGATTTATTTAATTTTTTAAGATAAAAACACATTAGTTCATAAAAATAATTTTTCTATAAAAAATCTTCTACTTTAAAAGGATTTATATTTTAATTTATAATCAATTTATAACTAATTAATTCATGTTTAAAACATATAATTTTTATAATTTAGTAATTCCTATTCATACCCTCAAATTTGAGGGCTAGGTTTTGACAATATACTATATTTTAATTTATTTAGACTCGAGGTTGCATGTATCTCAAGCTATCGAAGTGATAAAATTTATTTAAAAGAAAATATATGTTACAAATTTTTGGTGTTACAATTATATGATTTAAATATCTATTTATAAAGATTAATCTATTAAATCTATCATTTTGGGTGTTAATTTCTCTATTTTTCATGTATGTTCTCTTCAGAAGTTATAGTCCTTACACTTTGATCATGGTTACTCTGTCTGGAAAATGTTAATAATTATATAAATATCATATATATACATTAAATATATAATTATAACCATTAATATTATTATTTTATTAAAAATAAATTATGATACTACGTTGCGATGATAGTCAGTATGGACGCACAAGGGACATTTTTATTATATAATGGATGGAACAAAAGAAAGTAAAATATTTATTCACCTTTGAATAATAATAAATTTTACACAGATGTCATATATAATTATTAAATATATAATCTTAACTAAACATGAATGGTAGTTGTGGAAAATGAGTTTTACCGCTATGTTGAGGCAGTAGTCCACACATACACATGAGTGATACTTTTATCTAGCATTGCATTGAGAAGAGATAATAAATGGTTATGATATAATTATAATAAGATATCATTATTTTTTATGATACAGTATTAATCATGTTTTTATGGATATGATAAGT
The DNA here is from genome assembly GCA_963277665.1 of Viscum album. Lineage (NCBI taxonomy): Eukaryota > Viridiplantae > Streptophyta > Magnoliopsida > Santalales > Viscaceae > Viscum > Viscum album. Next base: position 675,658,937 of record OY728158.1, on the reverse strand, counting down.
TTATAGGTTTTATATAAAAAAATTCAAATATCGTTGTTAAGATCTATACCTCTTCTTTGAGAGGCCTCCTTTAGATTAATCATTAATCATTGAAGGATTGGACTTAGTAGAAGACCAGAATCCCAAGGATGAAGGGAATTATTATAATAAGACTTTAATTTTGGTTTTTATCATTCTAAAATTCTCAAATGGTGTGAATAATGGAGGATTATAGGTTTCCTTTTATAAGTGAGGGGAGGGACACACCTAGAATTTCTTAAAAGATTTCAATAATTTATGCATCTTTAATGGGAAAGTGGCATCAAATGGACATGTATTTAAAGGTATAATAATAAAATTTTTAAATATATTCAACTAATAATAATGTTATAAGTCTCTGAAATAATATTACCCTTATCTCATGGTTTAATCCCTGATAAAACTATTTTAACTTTAAACATGTTAACAAAATTTTACTATTTTTACAATTCAATATAACAAAAAAGTAAGTTAACCCTATTAAATTATATAATTTCTTCTGATTAAAAATATTTAATCAATTTTTATAGAATAAATTTCTTTAATTGGTAGAATTTAATTTTAATAATGCGCGCAAAATGCAGTGAATACCCGTCTTTGAAATATGTATTTTTAAGCGTAAAACATAATTTATTTCCCTTCCATACCTTCTAAAATCCATAAAATGAATGATAAAAAATTATATTAAATATATAATCTATAAATTTTATTAATTAAATTAATCAATATCAATTACATTAATTTATTATGACAAAAACATATTGCCTTCATATAAATATTTTTTTTAGAAAAATCTGTTTTAAGCCCAAAAAACAAATAAAAAATAATGTGTATTAATGAGTCATATATAATAAATTATATTATATATATTTAAATTAATGTTATGTCACATTAATATCAAATTAAAAAAATAATGGAACATTTAATTGAAAATAAATGATATTTTTTTAGAAATATGTATTTTTCACTATTCATTGGAAAATAATTTGTTTGCAAAGTCCTAAAATTTCACCCTAATATTACATTGAAATGATGATTTTAAAAATTATATTAATTTCATATAATAAAATATTTATAAATTTTATAATATGTTTTAATTTTTTAAAAAAAAATTCAAACACATTTTTGAGGAAAATATATTTTTGAAGCGTACGAAGACTTTACGGAAAATTGAACAGTTATTTATTATAAATAAAAAAAAATTATTCATAAAAAAAGTAATACATATTTATAATAAATTGGTTTTTACTATTCATTACTCCCTATGTAAGGACTAGGTTGTTAGAGTTTACTCTATTTGTTGTTTATATAGACTCAGAGTTGCGTCTAAGACAAGATATCAATTACTTAATGATTTATTTCAAAGGAGACACATAAAATATTTGGGTGTTACATTATAACCCCCATAAAATGAATTTATCAATAAATATTATATTAATATTGTATACATATATGAGTATATCTCTTCTTCATCACATCCACGGGTTCCCATGTGGCTTCCTCATATTTTTGATTCCTCTAAAGAAAATTAACTAGGTGAGAAGTATTGTTTTATAATCAATTATCTGTATGATTCAAAATTTTTAACTATTTTTTTAATAAGAAAGACCATCCACCCATGGTATAAGGTCTATGTTTAGTACATGCATAGGATTATCTATTCACTTCCTCAGAAGAGATACATAGGACACATCATGAACGTGAGAGAGTTTTGGTAGGAGTTCCAAGTAATAAGATACAGTCCCTACTCGATCAAGAATCTAAAAGGAAAAAATATACATAGGTCTCAAATTTTACTTATTTTATAATCTCATAACCATATTATAAATAAAAATTAATATAAAACCTTCTCGCCAACATTGAATTCTATATCTCACTGATTATTGTTAGGATAACTCTTCTGTCAACTATGAGATCCATTAATATGCTACTGTATGGATCTAACCATCTTTTATATTTCCTAAAAAATATCATGTACCAGTAGATTTATTTATACAAATTCATCCCAATATATTATATTTATACAATTATTCACATAGAGGGATTTATAATAATCCATGTCAATCATCGATTGTAAACAACTATTGTAAAACAAACATGAATATTGGATGGTATTGATCTCAAAAACCGTTGAAATATATAGAATAGGATATCAAAATATAATATACTATTTGAACGTTCCTCATAGACTGACCATATATCTTAGGATGATTAAAAAAACAGAAAAAAATATGTATCTAGATCTTGATAAATAATTCCGAGAAATTTGATGTAAACCCCATATCTTGATCAGATACAATAAAATGTAGTGCCCCATGCAACCTTAACACTTCCATAATGTATATCATATAAATATTATCAAGATAGATATATTTCTAGATATAATTAAAGTACACTTACTGCATAAGTTGATTGACTACAACCTAAATAACATTATGACCCTTAGAAGTTTTCGGGAGTTCGATAAAAAAAATATATAGGGAGGTTTCCCTATTTGAAATCTAGTATGGGTAATTTTTATAACATTCTAGTATACACATTTCTATTATCCTTAAATTGATGAGATACCAAAAATTGAGATAATTACTCTATAATATCCCATTTAATGTTGTCTCACTATAAATAATCATTCAGATCTCTCTAAATCTTCATACCTCCCAAAAGAATAGAGAATGATGAGGAATAATCTTCTTTCCAATAGTTCCTTCATAAGGTCTAGTATTGATGAGACACATACTCGATTTATAAAGCGTATCATTCCATCACAATCAAGGTTGAATTCAAGAACATTTATCACCTTCTTTTTTAGCTCAATATCCTCCTTTTGAACCTATTTAATATTTACATGGATATATGGTTGAAAAATAATTTGATAAAGATAATATCTCTCCCCTTTCTTAAATATTTAATAGTCAATAATTTGAAAATCCATAAATATTTGATATTTTGTAATCCTTATAGTATATAATATATCATAATCCTTTTTACTATAAATTATGCCACCTTGTTCACTTTCTCAAGGAGGTAATGTATTGAGTAGTCACAATCCTTTATTAACACACACAATCTTCTTTAGAACATATTTAACTCTTTCTAGGTGAATATATACTTTATAATTTTGGGATATGTATATATGTCATGAATTTTTCTATAAATACAATCAGTTCATATCTTAAACAAAAATATTACCACTACTAACTCAAATTGATGAGTCAGGTAATTTTTCTCATGAACCATACATTAGAATGTGGTATACATTATAACCATATAATCCAACATGAGATGACATCCCAATACTTTGATTGATGAATCAATATAAATCAAAGACCCTTATTCTTTTAGGGTAGTGTGAGAATAGGTGCGCTGACTAACACTCTCTTTAGTTCCTTAAAAAATTCACTCACCAGTCTAATGGTACATAAATACCTTCCAAGTTAACATGGTGACTGGATTAGATATCTATGCGAAATCATTCTCAAATAATTGATAATATCCATATAATCCAATAAAACTATGGATTTCATCCATTGTGGTTAGTCTAGTCCAAATTTCAATATCACTTGTCTTTGATGGATCCAAAAATATACCCACTATTAAGATTATATTACCAATATATGAAAATTTCTCTAGAAAATGTAACTCTTGTTAATATTTTCATACAACTAATATTACCATAGAGACTTTAGTGAAATCCTCACGTGATCTTCATTCTCTTTGTTAATATTATAATATATAAGAATATCTTCTATAAATACTTCCAAAAACATTTCAAGTTTGTCACACACAGACCCCAATTTTCATTCATTTTTAATTTTTCTTTATGTTTAATAATTTGGTGGAGGTTTTGGTTTATCTTCTAGAGAATATATTTTATTTTTAGAGGGTTTTGGTGATTTTTAGCCCTATGCAATGTTAGTGTGTATGTTTTGGGGAGAAAACGTGTTTCCAGTTAAGGAAGAGGTTTTATTAGATAATTTTATTCTTATATAGTCTGAATTGCATGACTTTTGCACATTTTGGTGAAAAATATCAGTGGAAAAAGAGTAACCAACAGACTATTGGGTGGTATCTAGGATAAGGTGCACGAATTGTGCACAATAATGAGAGACTTCCCAAAGAATGTGTGGGATCCCCTATAAGTTTAGTAGATGAATGTTTCATAGATGGAACATGGTTTACCATACCGTATGACCATCCTATATGGGTTCAAATTCCTTCTAGCTGGGTGTGCATGATTGGTGCGTAGTTTTGAAAACAGTGTGGCCAAACCACACTACTCACTCAGAATCTCGGAATCTTCACATTCCAAGTTTTATCTCCTAAATTTAACCCTATTTCATAATTCCCATCTCTTATCAAACCTAGGTGAACTTGGGAGGATCCCAATACCCTATATCTTTAGTTATACTTCGATTTCTATGCTCCTTCATGCTTTTAAGGTGAGTTTCTATTAGTTTTTCGTTGGTTTTACTGTCTTATTCTCTCCCTCTCTTGTTCTTCTTGTTTCTCATAGCCCATCTCCCTCTTGTATGAACCTTAGGGTGACGATTCTCTTATATAGGTTTTTTCTTTTATGTTAGGGTGTTCAGTTTAATTCTCAATCTTAGTTATCCCTTCTCGTAAAGTTTTGTTCCATTTACACATGATTGAGGATGGTGTTTCCATCCTTTTCCTTTCTAGAAAATTCTATTTGATGCTTGAGTGTTTTAAATTAATTTTAAAATATTATATTAATTATTTTGATGTATCCGAATGAATTTTTGTGGTGTTTTAAAATTGAAAACATGATAAAAATGGGCTGTTATATGATTTATATAACTATTACTATATATGTATGCATTTAAGTCCTTTTATAAAATGTGAAATGATTTTTAAAAGGGAAATCGAGTATTTTGGGAATGGTTTGGATTTTGATTGTTTTTTATAAAATATTTACTTATGAGTTGAGCCATGTGTCTAGGTTTGGGTACCTATTTTGCTTTGATGCTTGTGAGTAAATCCTAGTAATTGGATATAATGCTTTTGTGATTCATAAATGGAAACCTTTGGTATTATTATGGATTTAAAAAATATGTGCCAATGGATTTGGGCATATCTATTTGTGCATGGGGTGCACATATGGACATCCACACACCTGATAATGGTCATCCATGAAAATGAATATCTTAAACCTAACTCTTCAAAACACCCATCCTGTATTTTTCTTCTATTATCCACTTTAAATGGTTTTCCTAAAAAATATAAATGTTTTCTAAATTGTTACTTCGTTTGTCATGAACTCAAATTTAGTTTCAAATATTTTTTTGTAAAACATGGTGATTTTGGAACCTTGAGATATAAATTAGTAAATAAATGACCTAAAAAGGATATTTGGAATCTTTTAATAATTAAAGTCGTTTTCACCTTGGTTTTGAAAAGGGTTTTGGGAATAAAGTTGTTCTCATTGGAAATAGTTTTAAATTATCATTTTTGATGCCTGGTTGGTACTTTGTGACATCTTAGAAAGTGTTTTTAAATTCATATGATGTTTAGGCCCACATGGAACTTTGGGATGGTTCTACATATGATGGGAAAAACTATGGCTATCCTACAGATGAGAGGGCTTTCACATTATTATTGTCAGGGATATGGAAAGTCATGTAGAGTGGAATTTGTGATTTGTGTTTAATGCCAAGTGTGTGATGACCCACTCATTATCATTTATACTTTAATCATGGGATCCCTCGATATCATTTAGTAGGTTGAGTGATGCTTTTTTCTAGTCCCAATTAAATGGATTGGAACCCTCTGGATAATGGATAGACTAGGCATGATTTGCAACCAGTGAGGCTAGTTTAGAGTAGTCAGACTGGTTATTGATTATGGAATTTATCCATATGTAGTCAGGTGGGTTGAAACAATGTATATATAGGGAGTTATTATTAGTATGTTTAGTAAATTCCAATGATTATATATCTGTATAATCCGATTTCATTTTGCAACATAACTATTATTTTTTATTTTTTATTTTCCTACTGGTACTTATATTGTTTAATTTACTTCTGACTTAGTTGGTTATGCCTTAAAATTTAAAAATAGTTCAACTTATCTTTACTCACATTCTTAATTAAAATGGTATTTTATATTTGGTATTAAGACTAGTTTTCAAATAATTTTTTTTAAAGATGGAAAATATTTTATTGTCTTCAAGGTGGGATTTTTAGAAAATAGTCTTGATTTTTTTTAAAAATAAATAAATCATGTCTTAAGTATATGTATTTCAAACTAGAATTTGGGGACTATTTTGGGGAAGGAAATGTATGGATTCTATGGTGCTTACCTAATAAGCTTGTTTATGCTCATACCCTACTTGTGCCACTTGCAATCGGTAGACCCGAGTAGTTTTCAAGGATTTGTGTATTTCAGTTTGAGTTTGGAGTGATTTGGTTATTATGTATGGTTGTGAAAAAGTGGTTACATAAACATCATGTTGACTATAGTTTGGTTTCCATTTTCATTTTGTTTTAGTTTCCTATGTTTGTTTCATTGTGGTTGTATTTGGATGTAGTAATTTTTATTAATGTTCAATTATTATTGGGTCATGCTTTGTTCTCTATATTTATTATTTTATAGGATTTTTATTTCCAGTAAATAATTCCCATTAGTTTATGTTTGATAATTGACACTAGTTTCCCGCAAGGGAGGATCCAGAATGCTTCTTCAGCTTTGTCATTGGCTGGCATGGGTGACCGGTTCAAGGATGACCCCGTTGGTTCATGACAAAATGATATCTGAGAACCAATTTATTATTTAGGGAATTAGGAAGTTTAGATATAGGACTATCATGATAGGGGATGTAGTTATGTGATGAGCATCATGAACTCTTAATCTTCCTATGATTAAGGATCTACTGCTCTATTATAGGGATGTTTTATTCTGGAAGCCAGTGGATGCGATGTTTCTAGATGAGTGGGTTCTTGGGGTGTGGTCTATGGAAATTGGAAATACATTTTCTATTAGTTCTTATAATGGTTACCCAACTTGTGGATATTTTTTACTAGAGGAACCATTCCTAAGGGTATCCCTTTTTAGTTCACGCCTCTCATTCATTATACTACTCTATTGTGTGATTCTAGTGTTATTGGCTTGAGCTTTTAAAGTCATCCTATCCTAAACCTATGATGGTGTGGTAATGATGTGGCTATATAGATCATTTGGGGAAGTTATAAAAGCTACATCACCAGAAGTGGATGTCTTGATCAGAGGCTGTCATCTCCTGACTATTGGGAAGAAGATGCTCTAAGGCACCGAGGCTCCATCCACAAGCCCCAAAGTGAACATCTTCAAACAGTCATGAATTTTTGAGTGTGGGGAGTATTGGTCCACCTTTTTCCTTTAATGTTGGAGTGGGATTTGTATATGTTTTCCATTGGGATATTTCATTCAATTTATAAAACTATTCGTTTTCAAATAATCTTGGTAGTATCATTTTTAAAAGATATATAGTTTTTATTTATGGTTTGCAGATGTGATTATTTATATTGTTCTTTTTGTCAAATTAGTTTTATTCATCTATGGTGACCATTTAAAGATGTTTTTGACTTTTAGAAATAGTGAATCATGGTTTGGTACAATGTTTGGTTTTATTTTCTTTCATTGAGTTCCTTCTCATGCTCAGAACTCTAGTGTTGGCATGTACTAGTTGGTTTTTAAATGGTGGGGAGTCCCATTATGGATATTATTATGATTTAATCTAGATCTGGTTGGGTTTAACTTCTGGAGTGAAAATGTTCACACCATGGATTAAATGTACATTAGGATTTGTTCAGTTTCGAGTTTTAGTTTTTATTATTAATTGGTTAGATGAATTTAATGGGGATGAAGGTTTTTTGTGATGGGGAGAAATATCATTCCCCAACCCCAATTTTTATTTATTTTTATATATTTCTCGATGTTTGAACATTTGGTTGAGGTAAGGTTGAGTTTCTAGAAAATGATTTATAGTTTTAGTTGTTTGGGTGGTTTTTATCCCTGTTTATGGTTATTGTGCATGGTTTGGGAAGAAATTGTGTGGCTGGTTAAGGAATAGATTGTTTTAGTTCATTTTCTTCTTGCACTAATTGAATTTCATGACCCCCACTTGGATTTCCCCAAACTATGTGGGAAAAATAGTGATCATGCTAATATTTTGTGGTGTTTCGGATATGACGCATGACTTGGTTACAGTTAAGAGAGACTATGTGGAAGGTGTGTGAGAGCCTATACATATTTGACATAGGTGATTTTCATGGTTGAAACATAGCTTTTGAAACCATGCGGCTAGCTCGAGCGGGTGTCACTTCTTTCCATTATGGTGTGCATGGTTGGTGCAATGTTTGGAAAACCATACAAGTTACCCAAAATATTGAAATATTTAAATTCCAATTTTCCCTCCCTTATTTAAACCCCAGTTTAGGATTCCCCTCCCCCATCTGACCGATGAACACTAGGGGACTCCCAAACCCATCTCTCTTTGTCTCTCCTTCCATTTTTATATTCCATCAAGAATCAAAAGTGATTTTATATTAGGGTTTTCTCTATTTTCCAGTAATATTATCTACATATGTTGTTCTTCTTGTTTATCTTTACATGTAACCCTCTGGGAAAAACACTTGGGTGAGGGTTAGCTAATGTGGGTTGTTTCCTGTGATGTTAGAGTGTGAGGTTTTCTTCTCAGGCTTATTTATCCCTTCTCCCAATGTTTTTTTAACATTCACACATAATTTAAGTAGGTCTTTTTATCCTTTCTAAAGAATTTCATTTGATTCTTCTGTGTTTTAAATTTATTTCAAAATAGGATATTCATGATTGTGATGTGTACACATGAATTGTTGTGGTGTTTTCACATAGGAAACTTAAGGAAAATGGGTTTGTTGGTTCTGGAATGTTGCCTCTAAAATGTATAGATAATTATATCAAACATGATCAAGGATAATATCTTATTTCTCAAGATTTTATTTGACTAGTCATGTAGTCCTAAGGGAGTTATTGTTTACAAGTCCCAAAAATTATATGTCAGGATACCAAAATAGTTGGTGAAGCCCATTCATGGAGGTCTAATTCATAGAGATCCCCTAAATGACTATGATGAAACTTTATGGAATCTTCATGAGTTTGATAAAGCCTCAAACTTTCATGGATCCCACATATGTTTCAATGTATTATTCCTAGCATTGTGACACCCCTGGCCTATAAATACCCCCCTCATTCCTAAATTCAAGAAAGAGATGCCACTAAGTTTCATCCTCACACACTAAATTCATGAAGCTCATGATCATTACAAGAACCTCCACCATTAATACCCTATGCATCATGATACCTCCTCATTTATTTTCTTGAGATCCTCTACCCCACGAAAATATTCATTTTGAAAAGGCCTACGCCCTCTATGATGGAAGAAGGCCCTATAACGAACTTGAGGATTCGTGAAACTTTAATCCTTTGTGTAGTAATCCTTCTTGGAAACAATATTTCATTCCAAGGAAAGGGAACCCTATTTCGTGAAGCCCCATCACAAGACCCTAATATCCAAAAAGATACTTTGTAATGTCATGTCCTTTCTAACAATCCAATCTTTTGACCCAATGGTCTATACCGTATTTCCTGAAACCCCGCACCCCTGTTAATGATCACTGTTGGGAATTGGTCCCTATCCCCCATTAAAAATAAAGAGTCACACCAAGAATGTTTTCAGCTAGTTCGAGGACATTTTGGATTGTGCCCTTGTTCATCCCCCCAACTTCAACCCGTGGATTACCCTGATTTGAGATACCCCTACACAATAACAGAAATACATTAACTCATCCTAATCTTCTTGGTCTCATTCCCATGTTACAAGTTAAGATTATCATCTTGTATTCCTTGAGTAACATGAGTCAATCCATTACTCCAGCATCTCTTAAAACATCACCACTCGGATCCAATATTAGGTTGAACCAGAAGGGACACTCTTGATTAAGTTCCTCACCTTCCATTTCTTGGATTCTTCCACCTAGTAGTACTCAATACATGACTTTAAAATATATAATACCCTATCACTAATGATTACGATGACTTATGATCAAAAAATAACATTCCAATAGTCTTCACTACACAAGTTTAAACTATAAAATTCCTTATATTAAAAACATAGGATGCCTCCAGTGACACACATGAGGTGCCTTATGCATCCATCATAAGATGACTCATCATGAGAAAAACATCAGACATCCATTAAGGGTATTCTCTTAAGGCATAATCCCAAAACCATATTCCCTAAAACAATCAACAAGTCAATATTCCCACAAGACATTACATGAAGAAGACATGACAAGTATCTCATTTCATAATCCCCACACACTCCATTTATTCACATGATGTTAAATTGAATCATTTCCCCTTGAAATGGAATTAGGATGCACTCATGACTAAACATGAGGAAGACATCATGGGAATCATGTTGGCATAAACCCCATCCAGACCATTGATTCTCCATAGCAGTACCTAGATACCTTCTAGGAATAAGCCCCAACCACACCATTAGTTCCCCATAGAATCTCCCAGGTAGATTCCATGCATATTACTTATCCACACCATTACCTATCTATAGTAGTAAAGGGATGCTTCGAGGCGTAAGACCCATCCACGCCATTTATTCTCCATAGTAGCACCCATGTAGCTTCCAGTAATAAGCCCCATCCACACTATTTCATCTTCATAGAAGCACCTAGGAAGCTTCTAGTCATAATCCACATCCACAACATTGCTGCTCCATAGTAGCACTCAGGAAGCAGCCAAGCATAATCCCAATTTACACAATGGATTCTCCATAGAATCACCTGGTTATCTCCCACATCCAATCCCTATCCAAACCATTATTTAACCACAAAGACACTTGGGCCACTTACAAGAATAATACCCACACCGTCTCCCCTAGAACATCTTACATGGGAGAACTGTCTGGTCTACTTATTTTACTTGTTTCTCACACCGAGCATGACTCATGTGGGATTAGAGATTAGTATTGACCCTGACACCTATCAGTCCTCTAGGGAAATTTCTACACATAATCCCCGACCACATGTTCCCCATAGACATGTAAGCCCCAACAATATGTGCCTCCTCCTCTAGTGTAAGCCCCAACACCCCTCCAGAGTAATGTGGAATTTCATTCCCAAATAACTCAGATACATATAAAGTATCCCTGAGGTTCAAGGAAAATATCATTAATAATACATCCATTCCATCCACTACACCCAACATCCTCAACAATCCATATATTCCATCCACTCCACCCAACACATCATCCATATTCATCCTGGTTTTTACTCTGGCCACCACATCCTAGGGAAATCATTCCATTCACCATTGTGGCTCCCATTCATAATCCCCACACCAAACATTGAAATAAATGGTTTTGATCCCTTTATTCTAAAAATTGTACATAGGATACCTATTTGAAGTTTAATCCCGACCAATGTTAAAACATGGTGTTCCCCACCTTGGGGTCCACCTCCCTGATCCACCTCCAGCGGTGTCCAGACCAATATATATGGTGTGACATCTTCCATTTATGAGACACAACACACCATGTCTGATCTCATTGGGAATTTAGAACCATCCATCTAGTAAACCATGGGGTTCCCCTCTTTGGTGTTATCCTCACCGATCCACTTCCAATGGTGTCCAAATTTGCCTTCTCGGTGGGACATCTTCCCTTTATGGGACACGCCACCCCACTTCCTCCTCCACATGGAATTCTGACGAATATTTATGGTAAAACTTGGTACCCCCTCCATGAGGTACACCTCTCTGATCCACCTACTGTAGTGTTCAGATCAGCCGTCATGGTGTGATATCTTTCCTTTATGGGACACACCCATCTAAATCCTCCTCCACAAATCATTCTGATCCACCCCTCGGTAAACCTTCTAGGTTCTCCCTCGTAGGGATGTGTCTCTCTGGTATGCCATTATGTGGTGTTCTGATCAGTTCCACTATGTCTCTAAAAGAGGATCAACTCATAACTCCTCACACTAATACCATGTCTTAAACATGAGATTACTGAGAAAAACCATGGAAGAAATTTCTTTGGAATCAGATACCCCATGATCGACATGGGGTGCCTTGGGTTCCACACCTGAGATTCCTCTATAAGATTCCCTCCAGTGAGGAAGAATACTGGTGCCCAATGCACCTAGTGTCCAGAGATGCCTAGACATTTCCAACATTGTCGTTTACTCTAACAAAATGTTGATGCATTATCAAATAGAAGCGGTGTAATTAATCGATTTCTGCAAAAATATAAAATGTGGAACAAGTCTCACAAAACCTATCTTAATCTATTAGGGAGAATATTACTAGGTGATGAATTTTTAGGAGGAACCCATGGAAGGAGAAACCACCATCCCATCATCCAATTTCTATTAAGGAGAAAAAATGGGTAAGAAAGTGGTGAATGTGGCTTGGATTTGGAAAGCGGGAATGTAGGGTATCAATGTGATGTTTAAACACAATAACATGTGAGGCAACATGCCCTGAAAAAATCATTGAAAATAGGGGTTTTAACAGATTTCTATAACTATAACCACAGTTTTATTCATTTAAGGCATTCGATAAAATTTTAAAATGGGTTTTAAAAGGGAAATTGAGTATTTTTTAGTCTTGGCCTTAGTTATTTTTTTGAAATTGGTTTACTTTTGAATTGATCTTTTTGTGTAGGTTTGGTTGAATTTGTATGGATTGATTCTTGTGTGTAAATCCATATTATTGGTTATAATGATTTTTTGATTCTTAAATTATGATCTTTGGAATTTCTATGAATTTCAAAAATATGTAACATTGAATGTGGGAAAATCTATATGTGCATAAGGTGCACATATGGATACGAACACACATGATAATGGCTTTCCCTGAACATGTCTATCTTGAAATAGACTCTTCGGAACACCCTTCCCCTATTTTTCTTCTATTATCCACTCTAAATGGTCTTACTAAAATCCTAAAATGTTTTCTAAATGGTTACTTAGTTTCTCTTGAACTCAAAATGTGGTTTCCAATGTGATTTATAAATCATGACCCATTTGGTTCCATGGGATGAAACTTGGTAACTAAATGAAATCAATGTCTGGTTTGACATCATCCAAGTATGAATGGTGGTTTCACCTTGGTTTTGAAATGGGTTTTGGGAAGATATGTGTTCTTATTAAATATGGTTTCAAATTATATTTTTTGAGGACGGTTTTGTATTTTGTAACATTTTAGAAATATTTTTTTTTAAATTCATATGACATGTAGGCTCATTTAGAACATTGGAAGGGTTCTATAACATCTCATTTTTTGGAACAAGTGGAATTTCAAAACTAATTTAATATTTTCTGTTGGTGTATATATTTTTTTTTGAATTTTATTAACTAGAATGAGGATCCAATGCTTTGAAATTCAATAAAGAGTTTTTTTGGATATAGATTATGTTTCCATAAAAGTACCAAGGGTATTAAGAAAACAACTAAGGAGAATAGAAAACCAAGATACTGAAAATAGATTTTGTGAATTTTACATGGTATGTAAAGAATTTACACGACATGTAATGGTTCATGGGTTATGGATTATTGGATTTAAAACATAAAAGTTAGGTGTATTTTCTATAAGAATACATGATGTGTATATATTCACATCATTAAACTATTTCATGTTGTGTAACAATTAATCATTATGTAATATATGAAAAACCTTTAAAAAATGGTAAATAGGGGATCAACCCCTAATTTCTTCATGAACAGGAAGGGAACCATCTCATTAGTGCCTCCACCCCTCCCCAAGGGTTCATTGGGTGTCATCAATTTGATGTCCATATGAGAACCATTGGATGGAATGTAAGCCTCTCTATAAGTGATTCAGTCCTATTTCTTCCTCTTTCTCATTATTACACCATCTTAAATGTTATTTTGGTGCAATATAGTTCACAATATTTTAGGGTGTTTGTCCAATTCTTCATTTTTTCTTGAACCATATTTATTTAAACTTTGATATTAGATGAGTGGACTATCATAAGAATGTTGTAGATTGTCTATAGATTTTCCCACAAAGTTTCATTGATTTATAAAGCGCATCATTGTGCTGCTAGATGATATTTCTCTATGATTCCTCTTAATTATGAAATTATTATTTTTATCCTAAATCCTTAAATTTAGTGTTTGTTGTATATTAAATTATCACTATTGATGGTGATGAACCTCATGAGTGAACCTCTCTTATGGGTGTGATTCTTGAATTCTTGGATTTTAATATTTTTTTTCTAAAATAACTCTAAATAATTTTAATTGCATTATATAATGAAATTATGTTATTTATGTGGAATGAGGCAGAATGTGACTCTCTACTAATTTACCCATTAGTGACCAAACCACTTCCTGAGTGGTCGAGGTATAAATTATTTTATAAAGAATATAATGATTCGGTAAGACATGCATGTTATCATGTACTACTATATATAATTGCGTCTATTATGTTATCTTCCAAGGAAGTACATATAGCTTTAAAACATCTACCCAATTCATGTATTTCATTATTAATGGAATTTACCACTTAATGAATTAAATGTCATATTAATGGAAATGTACCTATTATGTATATTTGATTTGTAAGGGAATGTTCATGATATGAACATCTTAATTATTTTCTTATTGGTATGTGTTGTGGAATGTTTCAATACTCGGTTTCTATTTATGGAATTCCTTGGATGGGATCAAAGGTTGTATGAGATTATATATACCTTGGATTATACTCAGGTCTCTATTTTTGGTTTTACATGGATTGTCTCATAGGTTACTTGAGTGGTGATATTTCATGAGCGATACATGGTATGCCACAAATGGGTTCAACATGCATTTATACTACCTCTTCCTGACAGATACATGTTCTCTAGGGGAGACATCATGTATGGTATTGGTGGCTAGATGGTTACACTAAGTAGTGAGGGATCTCGATCTGCTATGTGAGATAATGGGGATGGGCTTTGAGGGTTTGACCTCACACCATATTGAGGATGATACTTGGGGATCCGTTTAGGGATAACCCTGGATGAACTCTGACGGTGGTGAAAATTTGTAGTGACCCTATAAGAATACTTAGGATTATATTTATAGATCTCCTAGGATGTGATCAGGGTGACTTCTTATTAAATTCTAAAGATGAATTAAATATTAAAGACTAATTTTACATATCTATTATCCAAGGATGTGTTCTACAAGTAAAATTACACGCCTAGGATCAGTTCATTTCATGCTACCTTTTCATGATGATCTAGGTTCACTTATGTTCCTAGGAACTATGTCATAGGCTAAAGCAGGTATGGTTGACCAAGTTTCTATTAAGAACTTTATATAACTTGGTTACTTTTATTTATTCACTACATTAACTACCGTACCTACACATTATTGGACATTCATATTCACATACTATATTATTCTTTAGACACCCTTGGTGGTGGTCTAATAACTATATCTCACATCCTGATTGGGCCTCTATTATATTGGGGTACCCAAGAAGACCTCATTGGTTGATGGATCAGGATCTTTGTTTGTGATGTAATGGTTGTACCTGAGAGTTAAGAGGATATGACTAATCCAATGTTCAGGATTCTTATGAAGGTTACCCTTAGGAATTTTATTCATTTATACATGATTTTACAATTATTCATTGTATCACCTACTATATTCTAATAGAATATATTATAATGAATTACAAGAACATTCATGCATAAATCGACATTTGGAAATGACCCTTTTTATTTAGTTATTATATTTACCTTTCATTACACTATCATTATTTCATAAAACATCCACTATTGAGTGATTTTTGTTACATATTATACCAATTCACTATTCTTGACAAGTGAGCATAGTCTCCCCACAATACCAGCATTAGACCCTTAAAGCTAGTTGGTAGCCTCATGTGTAAGGGGAGGCACGCTTGAGGCCATGTGCTAACAAGTCTCACTACTTGTTTTACAGTCAGTTGGGCCAAGTTGTTACAAAGAGGTGTCCATGATGTTTTCTTCTTATTTTTTCTAACTATATTGGGTATGTATACATGAGACTAGTGTTGTTTTATTTCATTATAAATAGATGTGTCTAAGAGTGATCAACCCACACATGGGGAAAAGTTCAAGTGGATAAGTATGTGATTGTTGTTTGTGCTTTTTGTCATTATAGTTGATTATGATTTCTCCTTGCGTGATTGGTGTAATTTCTACTGCTTAAAAATTTATGGTATTTTACCCTTTTCCTTGACCAACAAGGATTTAGCATTACATGCATCATTATTGGAATATATATATTCACATTTCATTCAAATTCCATATCATGTATATTTCATTGATAGGTTGTTTGAGATTTAAATATGTGACCTGTGTGTCATTAGAATACCTTATATATACCTTGTTAGGAATTTTATAAACATGTTTAGTTTATTTCCATCTTATGTATTTAATTATCATGATTTTATTCTATAACATGATGCATGATTTATTGAGTACATTTATTATACTAAATTATTCTGTAATTTACTTATATTTCTTTTCTTGTATATCATGATCTGGTGTTTTCCTTGCTTACATAGTAGATTTCCATGTTTATTTTCACGATTCATTGATTATTTAGCCTATTTGATTTTAATACTGCTTATGACTGCATGCCCTATGTTAATTGTTACGAAAAGTTTGATTGAATAATATGTCATCATAAACATAAGTGGTGTTTTCCTACATATATTAATGATGAAATTTCATTTTACTAACCAATCATGACAAGTTTGATCTACAAACCACTGGTTTCATGGGATAAAACATACTAGTTGTGATTAAATGGGATGCAATTAACAATATGTGATGTGTATGGATGCTTTATAAATTGGAAAATGGGAACCTGTATAATCAAACCATGTTTATGAGCATACAATATATATATATATATATATAATTTTTGAGAAATATAAAAGCTACTAAACCTTAACTCTTACTTTCATTGGTTACTTATGGACCATTTACATGAATCGACCTAGGAAGGTTGGTCTTGACCTGTTATGGTTATGGGATAGACTTCAATATACCCAAGTAGGTTGTCCATGGAGGTAAATTAAAGTCAAATTAACCCACTTAGGGTGTTTTTAATGTCTTAATGTTTTTAATATTTCAAGTTTCATTCATATGAATAAAGGATGTATTAACAAGACTGTTCTAGGTCTCTTTTAACTTGTTATGCCCCTGTACATAACCATATGAGGGTATATTTATATTACATGGGGTATGTTATTTATAGTTCCCATATCCACTTATATGGTGTGCATATAGATGTTTTGTGGAATATTAGCTAACTAGTCCCTCTTTAACCAATAAAATACCTTTATCTACTTTTGGGCTATTTTTATATGAAATTTTTCTTAACTAAAATTACAATTTCAACCTAAAGGGTGTATTCCTCTATAAAAATAAACCTAAACTTTATTTAACTAAGCATAATTGTGATAACCATATCGATAAATAAAATGGAAAAAATAGATTTATTTCATATGTGGGCTAAATATGTTAGGATTATAGTTAAATAATTAATGTTTTAATGGATGTTAAATATAATTAGCCTATGTTTCCTTGTGGATTTGGAAAAATAAAGTACCAAATCATGATTACTTATAATTTCTATTAGAAATATTATAAATCTATGAATTTGAAATGTTTAATGATAGAATGTAAATAAATGAATCATCTCAAATAAAACATTAAATGTGGTGTTTTATCTTAAACCCTCATGTAAGGGTTGTTTAAATCTTTTCCCTATGTTCTACACTAAAAAATGAATGTGACTGTTTCTTGTTTGTTTCTTCCAACTTAATTTTTTTGGAGGTAGATCCTAGTTTACTCTTCAATGTGACCTGGCTATAGGGTTTATGCTTTATTCTTTTCTAAGGGGATAATATAAGGTTCGAAGAAAACTTGTAACTTTAAAACCCTGGTAAATTCTTGAGAACTGTTTGTCATATGAGGCATTATTTGGTTTCCAATTATCCCAAGTAGGACTCATAGTTTTAAAATTACACCCTTATTTTAAGGGTTCTCATTCAACAAGTTGATCCATTCTAAATGAATGATAACCTTGAAATTCTCTATTTCAATAGGTTAGAAATTCCATGGGCATGTTCAACTACTTAGTAGGTCATGTGTCCCTGCTTCTTATTCCTTTTCGTTGTTAGATGAATCGGTAGGTCTTCATACTACATTACAATTGTATGGGATAGTACTAATCTGGGAATGTTATTTTTTATATTCCATCAGATAATGGAATTCATAAGACTAATAATCCTATGGACTGTATCAAGGATGTTCTATTTTTTATGTAAAATCTCTAGGTAGTATATGTTGATACATGCTTCACCCATCGAGTTGAAAAAATGGTACAATGAACTATATGAGTTGGGTGGATTTTTTACTATTGAAATATTATGATTGAATCATTGGAAAACTTTGGAATTGAGTGACCTGGGAATTAGAGGAAATTAGACTCATCCCAACGCACAAGATAATGTTGTGAATGATGTAAGTGTTTTGACACGTGGGTTGGTTGGTATGGGATTTTACGCCAAGTTCCAAGATGTATTTGAATGTGACTAAGAAGATCATACGATGTGCATCTAAAGTGAATATGATCTATCATAATATTATGTGGCTAATCAATCTTTAGGATTAACTCTTGATAAAGTGTGTTGACAACATCTATGAACTGCAGACGATGGTTGATGGAGCGTGTTCCATGAAATGGGTTTCAATTTTCAATAAATCTTATGACTAGAAAAATCCTAAGGTGGGGTGTATCATAATCATTGAGGTAAAATGTGTCCTCCCATGTAGAATGAACACATACAATAAGTACCATTTATAAATTGTCAGTTCTACTTTTAATTTCCCTTGAGACTAATGTGATTTGAAATGTGTCGGTTCTTGCATATCACCAAGATGATGCTGTGTTTGGATGTGTACACAACATTTTAAGACACATTTGGACATGGATGAACTCTTATGGGTTTTATTGAGTAATATGTGGATGCCTCTAGGGGTAATGTAATCATGGATGGTTAATTATGATGTTTTAATAGTTATAGTAGATATTTTTCAAAAGAATCCAATAAGAAATGGTTCAACTGTTCTTCTTCATGGTAATTCATAAAATCATATTGGGGTACTCTTTTCTTAGTGATGATCATGTCCCCAATCTTGATATCATTCAGTAACCCTAATAGAGTGTTTGCTATATGTTGTGCTAAATTTAAATACAATTGTTCTTTGGGAATGATCTCCATTAGAGTTACGCTTTCATAGCATAGTTTTTATAGATGAATGGATATTAATGAGTGATGATTGGATTCTTCAGTAGAAAAACAGAAGGCAGAAAATTGGACAGTAGTTGTTTTTCCTTTAACTTGACCACCAAGAGGATTCCACTTTAGACTCAACAACTATTCTTGATACATGGGTGTTTCAACTTTGTACTGATGTATCAGTTATGACCACTAGAGCATGGACAACCTGGGATTATATATTTAGAATCAATTTTATTTTTCCTAGATTTACTTGGATTTTATTTTGGCTTAGATGATATATTTTAAGGGTGACACTACAAGTATGTGGATAATGAATACACCCATTTAGTGTTGAGTCATGATAACATGTATTAACATATGAAGATTCGAACTAGATATGTAACTAGTGGTTGGGTAAGGATTTTAGTGGATGTTCTGAAAGTAAATCAGATATTACTTACAGGAAGGCATCATGTTTTGAGTTATGTTACACTAACGGTCGAAGCTGAGTATTTTTTGAATAGTCGGTTGAAAGTGTCTTGGATTGCCAACTATTATTTTGTTAAATATGGTCAGTGAGGAGTTGATTCATAGAACATCATCAGTGTGAGGCAAGTAAAGTTTGTGTCAGCTATGTTTTTTCATTAAAAGTTGTCTTGACCAGGATAACTAAGATATACTAGGAGCCAATCGTTTGATCGAATTTAGAATCATGGTGAATTATTTGTTAGAATTCTAAAAGGATTTTTCATTGGAAAAATCCGATGGTGGAGAAACTGTGACTCAGAATTGGCCTTTCAATACTATAAAATATGGTGGGGAGCACCATGGAAAGGTTGGTGAAAGAGAAGGTGATGTGATTGAATCTTGAGCTATACAGGCTCAGGTAAGCTTCATCTCAATGTTCCAGTTTATTAGCACAAGTATTTTCTTGAGTTTTAATGGATTATGAACCGTATAATTAATGAGATGTTGGGCGGTGAGTTAGATGTTATAAAAAATAAATGAACATTTAAACATAAATTAAAATACCTAGTATATTGGTTTTTGTTTTTCCTTGTCCCCATGGCTTCTCAGGGATGATAATATTTAAGGTGGGGAGGTTGTAACGTTCATTTTTTTTGTATGGGGTGGAATTTCCAATGGAATTTAAACTTATTACATTGTTTCATAGATTTAGTTGAATATAGAGTAATAGAATAAGGATACGATGATTTAAACATATGTAAATAGTGTTTTCAGACATAGTTTTTGTTTTGATAGAATTACTGGGGGAATTGGAAAAACACTGGTGGATGAAAAAATATCCTAACTATAGAAAATATTTGTTGTGAGTTTTAGACATTGTTTAAATAATTTGCAAGACATGTAACAGTTCATGGGGTGTGGCCAAGTGGATTCATGATGTGAAATATTTGGGTCTTATACCTAGGAATACACATCATGTATCTGTTCCATATAGTGAAATTGTTATATGATATGCAATAATTACACCTCATGTTATATGCAGGAAGCCTTTTTAAAAATGGAAAACATGGGCTTGACCTATCATTTATTAATGCACTATAATGGTACATAATTAATAAAACCTCTTACCCTACAGAAGGGTTCATTGGATATCGACCATTTTATTTCTATTTTGAGCACAATTAGATGAAATAGAAGCCTCTCGGTAAGTGCTTCACTCCTCTTGCGTCAACTTTATTTTTATCACTCAATCATCAAAATTATTTTGTTGTGATCTAATTCAGACTATTTTATGGTGTTTGTATATTTATTCATTCTTTATAAAACTATCTCAATTCAATCCTTTATATTTATGAGTGGTTATTCCTATGCATGATATAGGTGGTCTATAGGTTTTCCCACAACAATTCGTTGAATTATAATGGGCATTGTTGTTCCATAAACTGGTATTTCTATGAGATTCCTCTTAAATGAGATATATAATTTATTAAACTAAAAGCATTAAAACTAGAGGCCCTTATATATTTAATTAGAACAATTTATGGTCAATAACTTCAATATTTAACCTCCTTTATGGTTTTCAATCTTGAATGATTCAAATTAATTAATTATTTTTTCTAATAAAACCCCTCACCGAGGAGCACTATCTTATAAAAAAATATGTTTTAATTAGTATTTGGTATGATGTGAATCTCTAATAACTCATCCATTAGGGATCAACAACCTCTTAAGTGGTCATGGGCCAAATTCTTATAGAATGAACTTGATGTTTAGGCAAGGCATGCATGTAAGCTTGACCTACCTTGTACAATCACATGTATGATGTTATTTTCTGGGCGAAGTCCACCTAGATATAATACATCTATCCAATTTTGGGATTTATAATTATCAGGAAGGACCACTTAATGAATTAATGGTATGGTTATGGGTATGGACCTATTTTTCATATTTGAGTTAGACTGTCTTGTTTATGACATGGCCTTATTAATTATTTTGTATTGTGATGCGTTGTGGCATGTTTTAATACACAGATTTTATTATTATTTAAATGAAATGGTAAATTGGCATGAAACTATAAATTGTACCTGAAATATGATTAATAACTCTTAAAGTCATGGTCTTACTTTTTTTAATATTACCTTAAATGCTTAAATAAAATGTAATAGGCATTGAGCGATACTCTGGTTCCATTTAATGAACATCTTGGATGGGTTCATAGGCTGTTAAATATTATAAGTACCTTTGGTGATACTCGAGTCTCCATTTATGGTACTCCAAGCATGAGTTCACAAGATACTTGAGTTTTAAAACACCATGAGTGATACATGGTAATAAATATATGGGAAAACCATTCATTTTTCCTACCTTCACATGAGTGATACTGGTTCCCTAGGGGAAACACCATGGATGGGATCAGTGGTTAGTTGGTTACACATGTCCACGAGTGATACTCGGTCCTCGACATGATATACTAGGGTTGGGCTCAGAGGGTTCGATCTGACACCATACTGAGAGTAATACTTGGGATTCCATTTATAGATATCCTAATGTAACGACTCATATTTTTACGACCTATAACTTTCGGAAGAAATTTAAATTTTTGATTTATGATGGCTGTATGGGATAAAATAGTAATTTCAACCTAGAATATAACCTCCAATATTTTTTTTGAGAACACTGTTGGTCCCATAATAGGGTGTTTTCCATAGTATAAGAGATTGGTGGAATTCCGAGCCATTCAAATTTTAACAGAATAATTAATATTTTATATTTAATTAAATTAATATTAAAATATTTGATCAGGATCAATCAAAAATATATTTTGAATGGAGAATCGTATTGAGATTCAATTTCTATCATTGATTTTAGAATAGGGCGTTTTTCATAGGAGGGGAATAAACATGAGTCAGACGCTGGGGCCATCCCACCCCATGGTTTATTTTTCCTTTCCTTTTTCTGTTTCTTCTTTTCATTATTTTCATTTTGATTTTTTCTTTCTTCCTCTACAGAGGGAGATCCTATATAACCACATGACCTAGGGAGATGGTATACAGAGAGATAAATAGATAGTGGGAGGGAGACATGTAACACTATGGAGTTCAAGATGTGCCCGATTGTCATGCGAAAGTCGTGGACCGCGGAAATGGGAGAAGCTTAAGTGAGTTCCTCCCAAATGCAGTACCTTATTATGATTTCACTGTGGATCCCCAAATATTTTTTATTTTCATGTTTTAATCACTTAATAATCTTAAATATGGCCTCTTTTGACCTGATCTACTATATATTGGTAAGAAATAGGTGTTTCAGTGTGATTATGAGGTCTTCAGTTCGGGAAAACCTGTCAACCTGAAACGTGGTTTAGGGAACACCTATAGAGTGTTCTTTCTATTTTGGGAAGATGATGTTTTCATTGTACACACCATTTACTATGGTGTAAAATCTGTGTATTGGGACTCAACCACGTAGTTGAGTACCTGATCAGGCTACCCGTGTAGGGGGTACATGGAAACACAGAGAACATGGAAAACCCTTGTGTTGTTCACACGCCATGTAGAAATGCATGACTAGAGAAAGTACATAGAAAAGAGTTTGAGTGACACGTAAAGGTCCCACTATAGGGTACATGTTGTTTACCCATCTTAGATGTTGTGTATTTGGGTATTTACATGCCACATACAGGCTGAAGTACATTCCCATGTGGGGACTTGAGGGTACACTCTATTTAACTTGGTAACACACTATGTACTCCTCCCTTCTTACCATTTTCAGGGTTTCTCATGTATTTTCACCCAGGAGTGCGAATTGGACCCCTGAGTAGTCCATTATGAGTATTTTTTAGCATGGAATAAGACATGAGGTGTTTACATTCTCCTAGGTGGAATTATAGGATTTTTCGAATGGAGAGGTTCTTCCTATAGTAATAGAATTCAGTTGTCTCTTAAGAAATACTTAAAGTTTGAATGATCAGTTGGGTGTTCTTACCGAACTATTTTGATACCTTGATCTATGATGGTCATTGAGATATATCCCTTGGATGTTTCTTTCATAGATTTCCTTTGAGGGTGTCTCCCGAGTGATATGATCCCTTTTGACATTAGAGGTTGTACGACAAGTTTTTATCAAGGATCCACTATAGGATTCCTTTGTTTGTGTTTCACCCTAGAGGATCTTCTATAGGATACCTATATCTTCTTATTATCACGAAGGTTCACCAATGGGATGCCTTTTCTTACATGTTTCCCTGGGGAATCCCTTATAGTATCCCTTTACTTGTGTACCATTATGAGGATCCCTTGTAGGATGCCTATGCAGACTTAATACTTGAGGATCCCTTGTACGAAGCCTATGTCAACTTTCTATTCAAGGATCCCATATAAGAATTATATATTTACCTTTTCATCTAAGGATACCAAGTAGGATGCCTTTTCTTTTGTTCAGACCCCAAGGATCCTATTTAGGGTGCCTCTTCATGGTTTGACATGAGGGACCCAATGGGTGCACCATTGGTTGACTGAGCCTGGGTTAGTATGTCATGTTTGGGAAGAGATGCTAGCGGGTGTCACCATATAACCTACCATTAACTTTTAATCCCATGGGGATGTAGTTATAGTGTTGGGTTCAGGAGTTAGACCACCATCACTATTTTTTTATCTTCATAGGTTTATTGTTGATGTAGTGATGTTAGCTAGAGGTGCTTCCTCATTGGTGGTTGTTATTCTTGATAAGAGGAATATTTATCTCTCTTAGGGATTCACATATGTTATTCTTGGGATCCGACTTATAATCCATGTTATTTTTTACGTTTACTAGTATAACTAGAGGTACTACCTGAGGCTTGGTCATTGAGCCTGAATAATTTTTTATTATACTATTGGGATGTCCAAAGGTGTTTCTTGGTATCCAAATGGTGACCCTAAGACTCTGTTATAACGACATAAAGTCCCTAGAAATAATACTCATGATGATTAATCTCTTATGAACGATGAGGATCATTATGCTATCCTAGGATCAAGTTTTAAATTAGGATGATTATTCTCTCCTCAACTTGGGGTTATTGGTGGACTATTACGCTCTCCTTGACATGTGGATTATTGAGGATGATTACACTCTCATGGAACTGTGGATTATAGAGGATAACTACTCTATCCTTGATTTTTCATGTGATGAAGATCTCCATACGTTATCTCTAGGAACTTTCATATAACTCCTTTTATTTATTAGGATGTTTGGAAGGGCGTATCATACCTAGGATTGATATTCACTTTTGGATCTAGATGTTTGGGAATGAAATCTCACTAATGATCTCTCATAAAGATCGCTAAAGGGTGAGACCCTTAGGGTTCATCTGAGTATAAAAGTCATGACTAGCTACAGATTGGTACCTAGGGAACAAGAATTGGAATGTATTTACATGGAATGAGCATTATAATGTTAAGATAAGTTACTATTTATACAAGGACCAAACATATATCTTTGGAATCCGTTTTTATAGTAATTGAAGGATAATATAGGTGAAACCAGGTGTATGATGAGTATCCCCTTATGGTGACGCAGCTTGCTCAAATAAATTTCTGACATTGGATGAATAAGGTACATGTCTATTAGAATTACGGACCCATAGATAAACTTAATAATACATGGTTTGAGTGACACAACATCTAGCTCAATTAACATGCATATGATATCCATAAAATCGAGATTACAGACCCATGGATGGACTAATAATTAGTTTTATGTTATTTATTCAAATTTCCCATGAATATTTATATTTATGTATATATTTATAGGTTTGGGACTATACATGTATACGTATATAGATAAGGACGTCCATGGGGAACATTACAATTTGACCGATATTACATACTCGGGGTTCAATTTTGGTTTCACATTATTAGTTTTACTTATCTTTTCTATTGTGTCTTATCTTGACTAAGTAGTTGGATTTTGAATACACTTATAGTGGCATACTTTATAGGTTCATCATTGGGGTGGCCTAGTGAGAATATTTCTCACCCATGAACATGCACCTCAATGTATGTGTAGACCTTATGTCTACTTTTCAGGTTGGGAACATATTTCATGGTGGATAGGGTTGAGGGCCAATGTTTCATGAACGAGAAGAGCTGCTCATGTGGTTTCTTTTTATTGGGCTAGTGCAGTTTGATAGTGTTTGGAGACCGGGTACATGGTCTGGCTCAAAGTTAGTAGTAAATCCCAATACTTTTATTTCAGGATCATTTATTTACTCCTATATCTGTATGGTCGGTCTAGTGGGTGACTAGTGTTGTATGTATGACATAACTAGTTTGTATTTTGAATATTTTTTATTTATTATTACAACACGTTCTATTTTAGTTTATTTACAACTTCTATACACTTTTTTTTACAATTGTGTATGATTCATAGTTTTTTTTTGGTATTTTTACTATGATATTTGGTAATAGTTTCCACATTATCACACCATAGGCCTTCGTTACTAGTCATAAGATTCTTGCATATGGGGAGGCACACTCGAGGCCTCACAACCAACTGGTTCGGGGCAACATTTTAGTATAATATAAGTCAGGACATTACCAAGTGGTATCATATGTGTTCTTTTCTAGTATTTACTATTTTAGATATAGTAGATTGGAGTATTAGTAATGTGTTAAATCCTGTGATGGATATCAAACTGGTGAATCGAGAAAACTTTTTCTAGTATGATGCACCAGTTTTTAGCATATGGGATTGTTTTTGTGATCTACACTGCTATAGTTTTATATGATCTTCACCTTGAGCAATGCACATGTTGTGTTGATGTTATGATTTATTGTGGATCCATAGCTCTTGGGCCATTTGGAAGAGGTTAAAGATGTATTTTTGACTCTTGGATGAAAAATGAAAGAGGTGCCTCTTGCATCATATTTGCCACATTGGATTAACATCATATAAGCCTATTAGTGTGTGATCTTACTGAAGAATGAGGCCTAGTAAATTGGGCCTACTTTCATATATATATTTCATTTTGATGGATGGTTATGTGGATCAACTTTGAAGTGTTTAGTGTGAAGATGATGAATAATTCCTCATGAATGGGAGGTGCAATGACCCTAGTAGGTCGATATGACACATGATGCCCTCCTAGTGTACCCCATGGGGGGTGTTTTTTTTTCAGGTCCTAGTTATCTAGAAAGATCAATGAGTATGATACTGGTGAATACTAGGAATTTTCATGTAAACTAGACCTCTAGGGTGTATTACCATATATAGATTCCAAATTTGTTTCAGTTCAGTCTCTATTCTATGATGGTATCATAATCTTCAGGTAGTAGTTCCTTCTAAGAATGCTCAATGAGGATCAGGCCATTGTTGGAAATTTTTTCAGTTTTAAACATTGTAGGTCATTGTTAACCTTAACTTCCTTAGAGAGGTTTGAAATTTTGTTCTAGGTGGTTATAACATATGATCCAGCTATGAGAATGTTTCTATAGGTGTATGTGAGGGACCTACGGGACCTTAGTTTTGACTCATACCCTTATAAGATGATGTTTTTTCTCGTCAAGGGAAACCATCATGGGAGGTTGGCATGTGTTTTCAAATGCCTTTTTAGGAAGTGATATTGGTATTACACTCATTTTATGATCGAGGCATGGTATGTGATTAATTTTTTTGGATATGAATATTAATGAATTTATATCTTTATAATCACTATGGGTGCTTTGTGATGATGTTGTCGAGCATGTAAAATTAGTTGTTTAGTTTTTACTATAATTTCAATAGTATAGTAGGAACCCTAGGTTGTCTCTCGACAGGGCATTAGATAATTAAATAAGAAAGAAGGTTTTAATTAAGAAAAGGGGGAACAATATTTTATAATATTTCCTGTTATTTTAAGAAGAAATAATTTAAAATTAATCAATACAATCCAATAGAAATTAATAGATTTGATTAAGTGTGATCAACTCGGGGAAATACCATGATGCTCATCCTTCATCACTTCAAGAGATATGATTATGATCTTTTAACCCCAGGTTTGTAATAGCTATAACTAGGTTACTACTAATATTACACTAAGATACCTCATAGTTTTCTGTCGAAAACACAAAATGATTCACTAGTTACCATTGATGATTGAGTGATTTGTGTTCAACTTTATAACCAAAAGTCACCAAGGAAACACAGAAAGAAAGCGTTGTACTATCCAGGTTTGTATGTTATTTATTTATGATACCATGAAATAAATGTACATGACCTTAATAGTGTTTATGTGATTTCAATTGACCAATATGAACAATAGAAACACAGAAATTGAATGTGGGAAGAAAAAGTGATGAACAATGTGTGAAACAGTACCTGAAACGGCACCTCAAAAATTGATCATATAAGTTTGGGCATGACGTACGAGTACATAACACAATTAAATAATAAGATAATATGAATAAAAAAAATAAAACAAGTAGTTAAAAAGAACATTCAAATTAATGCAAACATGATGCTCGAGATTACATCACGTTTCTCCCTGAGTGATCACAATGAGTTTATAACCCAATCAAAAGAGAGGAAGCCATGGATGTTGAAGTATCTCTTAAAATAGTCTCTAGAGATTCTATTAATAATGATAAGCCTCCAATGGGATTCAAAAATCTCTACACATTTCCTCCTCATTGAACTCCAAAATGAGCTGCCCAATGTTCCAGTTTATAGGCAAAGTGGGAGGTGGTTTTTGGATCCCTAATTTCAACAATCGAAATGGTCCATTATTTTGAGAAGCCAGAAATTGGTAAATCACATTTTAAAAAAAAATAATTTTTTTGGAAGAGACTGTTTACATCTCTATGTCA
The DNA here is from genome assembly GCA_963277665.1 of Viscum album. NCBI lineage: Eukaryota > Viridiplantae > Streptophyta > Magnoliopsida > Santalales > Viscaceae > Viscum > Viscum album. Next base: position 675,630,285 of record OY728158.1, on the reverse strand, counting down.
AATTTGGGGGCTAGATAATTTATATAATTATAGAAATTTCCAAAACAAAGAAGAGAACTTTTGACTCCATGAAGATTCATTTTATTTGAAAGATCGGTTCGTTTGGGCCTCTCAATGGACGAATTGGGCTTGGGTTCCTTCATGAAAGTTTTATCCCACGGATTTATGGATATTATCACAAAATTAAAGCCTAATTGGATAAATATATTAGTAGTACTGTGTAGTTTATTCTATTGATGTGCTTGGATCCTATGCAGTTTGGCCCATTCCACTTAAACATTGTCATGGGCCCTCCAATTCATCTTTACCTACAATGTGATTATTAAAACAAGTTAAATTGACTTTTTTAACATTGATAAATAAAAAATAAATAAATCAAACATGAAGTTAGTTTTTTTTATTAATTTTATAATTTTTTTAAAAAAACTAGATTAACATAATAGTGTAAGGGTGAAAAAATAGAAAATCATGGAGTGATCACACCCCTACACCTAAACATTTTAATTATTGGGAAAAGAATTATATCCTAATCATGTCCCATTCCAAAATAAAATGTGAGAAAGCATCCAAGATTTTTTGGCAATGAAAACCATCATGTCTTGTTTATGAAATAAAATTTCCTATAATTTTTCTTCTCTCACATTTGAATTTGTTCTAAATCATTTGTTCACCCATGAAACATGTCACAACCTACCTCACCTATAAATTTTCCTTCATCATTCACGGAATATATGAAAGTGGATTCATTATCATTTCCCATGTTTCATGTGATATTGCCATATTATTTCAAGATTCTCAATTCTTTACCAATAAGAACTATTGTTCTACTCAAGTGGACTGACAACATGTTTTTTCAAGGTTCTAGGGTTGGTAGCATTTAATGTTAAATATGAGGTAGAAGATGAGAGATTAATATCATACAGAAAAAAATTTAAAATTTCATCATGTGTTCACAATTTTTGTACACACTCAACTCCATACAATGCATATCACCTCCAACTCACTATCCCCATTGTCTATTTGTGTGGGTCACAACCGATCAGTGAATAATAATGAGTAAACATCCTCTTTTCTAAATTTTTTTGTTCTATTTTTTTCAGTGTAAAGAAATATTTTATTTAATATATTGTTATTTTGAGATCAATAGAGAAACATGTGTGAAACAATGATTCAATAAGGATTTAGAACCCACAACCTAAGGAAAATGTAGGTAGCCATTATATCAACCCATAAAAATGATTCTCTCTCTATAATTACCATGGAATCACACTCTCACCCACACTTTCTAAAAATAGAATAAGAATATACACAATATATGGGTATGTAGTTATAAATTATCTTTTAATGTGGCTACCTAACATGAATTTCATGGTCTCTATGGCTTAAGAAGGGTAAAATTTCAATGTGGAAAAAATAAAGGTTAATTGTACAAAGGGGTTTTCAATGAATGATTGCCTCTACCATGAATGTAGAATACTTAAATCATATGGATTCAAATAGAATAAATGAAAGTTCTATTTTCTCTAATTTACATGAGACTCTAAATAATGTGATTAAAAGGGATAATATTTTAAAAAAAGGCTTAGAATTTATCTTCGATAAAGGATTAAAATATTGGTCAATGCTAATGAGGCATGGGTTTTAAAAATCCATTTAACACCTTAAAATTATTTCAAAATACAAATTCTAGAAAAATATTCCATATCATCTTTCATTTGAAAAACATTTTACAAAAAAAATCAATTTTACACATAGTCGACTCAAGCATGAAAAATGATTTTGAATATTCTTTTTATGATCAATGTTTTTCTAAAAACACAAACTAAATAAAAATAAATCAAAAATGAAAAAACATTGTTTATCTTTTTGTTTTGTTTTTTAATCATTAGTATGACATGTAAACCTCCCCCACAAATAAAAATTACATTATCCTTAATTATAGAATTTTAGATAAATAGATACACAAATAATGGTAGGGAGAGGGGACATCCTTTTATGTGGTATCACATGTGTCATCTATCAATTGTATTTCCTCCACAAGATGCTTTAAAAAATCCACATAGATGTGTTTGAGTCTCTACCAATTGAAAGTAAACATATGTCCACACTTCTCATGCAAAACGTGTATATCACTAAAAGGGTAAAGATCAGTAATAGTATAAGGACTGAGCCCTTAGGAGCTAAGCATACATGGGTGGAGCTTTATCCAAGAATTGTACATGAGGAAATTATCACCAATATGGATCTTCCTATGATGAATCATGATATCATGGATAACCTTTATCTTCTCATTATAGATAACGGAGTTCTCATATGCATCAAGTTTAATTTATTCCAGATTATGAATCTACAACTTCCCATGCTCACCTGCATATGAAAGAATCATATTAAGCTGTTTAATATCCCAATATTCATGGTGTTATACCTCCACTGAGATATTACAAGCCTTTATAAACACAATCTTGGGTGGTGAAATTCTGTTTGGGGTTTTAAAAGCTATACGGTATGCCCAAAGTGCATCATCGAAGATCAAACTCGAATCTTTTTTTTTGGGTCATTACAATTTTCCAATATTATCTTAACTGCCCAATTTTATATTTTTTATTGTCCGTTAGTTTTGAGGTGATACGAAATGGACACTTTAAGAACAACTCCATACTTATGAAACAAAATTTTCATGTTGTTATTTTAAAAAATGTGAACCTTGATCACTAATGATGAATCTTGGTAAACCAAACCAACTGAAAATCTGGGACCTTAAAAAATTAAAAACCACTCAAGAGTCATTGGCCCAGGTATAATTTTATTCCAAACATTTAGATACATAGTTAATATCCAATAATAAGTACACAAAGCCAAATAAATTTGGAAAAGTCCACTTTAAGAAAATTCATCATGCATCTAAGATCTCAAAAAATTACATGGGTTGTTGGGGGATTTCATTCCTCTTAGAGATATTCCCTGTGAATTGACATCGAGTACCTGAAATACAAATCATATAGACATCCCAATACAATGTGGGCCAATAATGTTCTAATTCATAGACCATTCGATCTATATCCATATTGACCCCCACAATCCACAGCTTAGAAGAAGGTCAAAACAGAGGTGAACTCAATGTTAGGGATACACCAATGAAAAACCAGGTCACTACAAATTCTCCCAAAATATGGGTAATCCTAAATGTACCATCGAGAATCATGCTTACATCTCTAGTATTGTGAAGTGCTGAAATTAGTGGGGACCCTATATGTTGAAAGAATAATTACATTGTCCGCGTACCATGGGGTAAGCTCGAAACACCACAAAGGATCTCATGAGGGAAGAATTATCTAATGGGTATAGGTGAGTCAACATTTTGGTCCATTGGTGGGGAAATACTACTAATTTGGACAAATACCACATTTTACACTCATATCTTATCTCTATTCTTAAACTCAAACTCATGGAGGAGGTGCATCCACCGAATGAGGTGGGGTTTAGCTTTAAGTTTCTTTAGGAGAAAATGATGGGCAACATGATCAGAAAAGAAAATAATTTTTAACATGATAAGATATGAACATAATTTTCCATGGAGAAAAACAGAAATGAGTTATTTTTCAGTCGTAGAGTAGTTTTACTGGGCATTGTCAAGGGTATGTGAGGCATATTCAATGACATGAAGATACTTCTAAACCCAATATGATAAAACATCCCCAACTTCAATGTTAGAGTTTTCAAACCTATTTTTGATGGGAATACCCCACCTTGGTGGTTGGATTATGGGAGGTGATATAATACACCTTTTTAGTGGATTGAAATCATCCTCAAAATTTTTATAAAATAAAAATTCAGAATCCTTTTGCAATAATCTATACAGGAGAAGTGTGATATTACTGAATTATATAATGAATAGGTAGTAAAACCCAGCAAAACTTAAGAAATATTTCATCTCATGAACACATTTTGGATATAGAAGGGTTGAAATTAATTAAATTTTATATTTATCCACTTAAATTTCCTTTTTTGAATAAAATTTCCAAGAACTATCCCCTACTCAACCATGAAATGACATTTATCATAATGTAATAAGAGATCTTTTTTAATGAAATAACGGAGGATACAACCTATGTGTTCCAAACAACCATCAAAGGAAGTTCTATAAACCATGAAATCAACCTTAAAAAAACACTAGAAATTCTCTAGGTACTAAAAAAATGCAGTCAACATAAAACCCTAAAATGTATCAGGAGAATTACATCGACCAAAAGGCATCCCTGTATATGAAAATGTGTTGAATGGATAGGTAAATGTTGTGTTTTCTTGATCCTCAGGGGTTCTATGGATTTTAAAATAACCCAAATAACCATCAAGGATACAATAATGGGACTTATCATCCAAACCTTCTAACATTTGGTCAGTGAAAGGTAGAGGGAAGTGGCCCTTTCGCATAGCTTGATTTAATAGACGATAATCAATACAAACTCACAAACTATTTAGTACATGTGTTAGAACAAATTCATTACCTTAATTATACACTACTATTATTCTAGATTTTTATGCACAATTGGAACAAGGCTAACTCATTTACTACCATGTATAGGATCAATGATCCCAACAGTAAGTAATTTACTAACATCCAATCTTACAACTTCAAGGTGAGTGGGATTCAACCGGTGTTGAGATTGCCTTATGGGCTTAGCCTTGTCATCTAAAAGTATATGATTCATACAAATAGATGGGAAAATCCCATTAATATATGACAATGTACATCAAATTATCTTTTTATACTCTCTAAAAAGGCCAAGAAGTTTAGATTCCTACCATGGAGAGAGGTTGTTAGTAATAATTATGGGAAATTGGTAAATACCCTCAAGATAGGCATATTTTAAATGTTAATGAAGTGGTTTTAGTTCCAACACCAACGATATACGGATTGATGGGAGGGATTTATGGGGAGTGGGGTCCATGAAACTATCTATTTTCTCATGTTTATTCTTTATGGATATAGAATCCAATGAAATGATCTTTTAAAAATCAAAAACAGTTAAGGGAAACTCAGAATGAACACACTCATCAATTAAAGCAAAAAATTTACACTTTTCTGAACCCAAACAACACTCAAAACATGAATCAAAACTCAAAACATACAAGTTAAAAGATAAAGAAAATGAACCATAGTATGGGATTATGTGAGTATCTTGTGTGTGTCTGTCTGTCATTACAGAGAACTTCCATCAAATATAGTGGAAGAGAGGAGTTCTCTTCAATAGGGTGTTTCATGGAATCAAGAATGTTAAAACATACATTTTCTCCATTGAACACCATGGAAAGTTTACCGTAGCTGTCATTGATGATTGTATTATTTGTTTTCTATAATTAAATTATATTTATGATAGGGGTATGTCCTTGGGTATAGGTATCCCCCATCTCTAGAATGTAGAAGTCGGTGGGGAAGTTTAGATTCTTCACTTTTATGATGACATCATCGATGACTCCTAATGGGTGTGTTGCGATCCGGTTGGATAGTTGAACTATGATTCTTATAATTTTAATCTATACAAACCTGAAAAAGTATATATATATATATATATAGTAAATAAATACATTGATTTTAGCACCTCAATACAGAAGAACATATGAAAAAATGTCTCCCCTATGGTGCAAGGTAACATGACAGTTACTGGATCCTTATATTTGGTGGGTATTTCTAGTTGAAGTATGGAAAAAACATTCTTTCCTAGGTTGAATCTCTCATTTCCATTTAGCCTTCATATATGGGAGAAAAGTTCTTTATGAAATTTAGTGTATTGTGGGATTTGTGTAACTACATCCAGTAAAGTAATATTTACATGAATCTTTTTAAATATTTCCATTATATCTATATCAATCACATTATCAAAAATCATCTTATATTTAGTGAGTATTTGGGGGAAAGTAAGAGGAATGGTGTTTTAGTGGAATACTCAATGATAATTTGCTTATGAATTTTGTTTTGTTTTTCAACATTAGAATATTTTGGCACTAGGGAATGGATGTTTTCAAGTGGAGGATATACATTTATTTGAATCATTAGAAGAAGAAACCACTTTACCACTATTAAGTGTGACTGTGCATACATTACCTTTGTATTTTGTGTTAGAAACATTTTGGGATAGTATTTATTTATAACCATGCATATTTATCTCACCGATGGTTTTTTCCAATTGTCCCTATTGAGTTCTTAGGTCTTGAATAGCAGATTTTTCGGTCTGGTGTAATTGTAGGTACTGAGTTAACATTTTTATCATTATGTCTTTGAGGATTTTTTCATATTTTGTAAGAGGAGGAGAATTGTTTCGAGGATTTTATAGCCAAGAAGGTATCATAACTTGGCCACGTTGATACAAATTCTACTTGTGGTAGCTCGGGATGCCTCTTTTTTGGTACTATGGTTGTTATTTCCACCCATTTTTGGATTTGGCCAAAATGGTTCTTTCTTGAAGGTTTGTTCTTCTGAAAAGGATTCCCAGGGAATATTTCCTCACAAGACTTAGATGAATCCAGAAGTTTTGGGTACTGGTCGAAAAATGAGTGTCATCAGAGAAAATACCATAATTTAACGGAATCATAAGAGGGTTTGAATTACATTGTGATTGAGATAGTTACCTTATAAAGGTATTAATCTCATCTTTTTTATTATCTACCATATGTTCTACAGATGAATGACTGACCTCATGAACTCCTCATGTTGGTGCAATTAGCCTTGTACCAAATTTTTGTGAATTTGGAGCCATGCTGGATATTACGTCACTTGTAGTGGATGGAGTTTTATAAATTAGGGCACCAACAACTATAACATAAATTATTCCATGATCCATGGGGATAAGTTCCACATATAAGTATTGGATTAATAGTTGTTCACTAATCTGGTGGTGGGGATATTTTGAAAAAATTATTTTGAATCTCTATCTATATTCATGAAGGGTATCTTGTTTTGATTTCCTAATTCCATTGATTTATTTCCTATTTGATGCAGTTTGGTTGGCTGGGAAGAAATTCTCTAGAACAAGCCTTTTCTAGTCATCATATGCCCCAATTATGGTAGGAAGATTGTATATACAGTCTTTGGCTACACTATCAAGGGATAAAGGGAAGGAACTAAACATAATGAGGTCCTTAGACAATTTTTTGGGTTTCATGGGGGAGTATACTATGTGAAACTCCTTAAAATGCATGTGAGGGTACTCAATGGGTAGATTGTGGAATTTTTGAAGTATGTGGATGAGGCTTGATCTCCAATCAATGTTTTCTTATTCCTCAGGATATTGGATGTATGTAGGTTTGTACTCCATATCCAGGGTGGTAATTTCTTTTAAGGATTGATTATTTGATGCCATGATTTATGGTGTTTGATTTGGTTCAATGTTTGGTTGGATTAAGACCAATTGAGGTTATGAAATGGCTTCATCTAAGATACCCTATTTTCCTACATTTGATGACATAATTTTACGGTGAAGTGTCTTTTCAATTTTAGGGTCGATTACAATTTGTTTTTTAATTTCATGATCGGGTCATTTCAGTAATTTGATAAGTTTTCTAGTTTTGTTTTTTTATTTTTATGATGGATAATGGATAAAATAAAAATAATTAATAATAATTAAAGGATAGAATTAAATAGAATTCTATATTATTGAATTAAAGAGAGAGTAATAAGAAGAGGTAGAGAAAAAGAGAGAAAAAACACAAAAACAAAAAAAATACAAAAAAAAAACAAATACAAACAAAAGGGAAGGGAGATATTTAATGGAGTAAAAAAGTGTAAAATGGAAAAACGATCTTGGATCCCTAGCAGTGGCACCAAAATTTTATCGAGTTTTCAAGTAAATCCAATTATTTTTTTAGTTTTTACTAGAATTTCTGTAGTATAGCAGGAACTCTATGTCATCTCTCGACAGTCCCATAGATCATTAATTCCAAAATAAGTTTTGACTAATAAAATGGAGAATGTGATTGTCTAAAATTTATGTCATTTTATTTAATAAGAAAACTTATAAAATAAATCAAAACAAGACAACTAAAATTAATAGATTTGATTAAGTGTGATCTACCAAGGTAAACCTCATAATGCTTATCCTTCATTGCATCAGGATCTAGGCTATTGATATCTTAATCCCTGGTTTGTAACTCCTATAACTAGTTTATTATTTAATTTACACTATTATACCTCCTATATTTTAGTTTAGAATAAAAAACATATTCACCGGTTACAATCGATGATTGGGTGATTTGTGTTCGACTTCATAATCAAAACTCCCCAAGGAAAAATATGAAGAACTCGATGTGCTATTCAAATTTTTATGTTATTTTTTTATGATGCCATGAAATAAATTTACATGGACATTATAGTTTTTATGTGAGTTTAATTGAACAATATGAACCACACAAATACCATAATTGAATGATGGGAGAAAAAGGGATGAACGGTGTGTGAAACATCACATTAAAGGGTACCCCCAAACATGATCATATGACTTTGAGCATGACATACAGGTACATAAATAAATTAAATAATCATATAGGATCACGAAAAAAACGTAAAACTATGAATTCAAAATATCATTCAAAATAATACAAACATGAATATTGAAATTACATCACGTTCCTCCCCGAGTGATCACAAGGAGTTTATAACCCCACAGAAAGGGAGGAAGTCAAAGATGTATAATTAGCACTTCCCATAGCCTCCATAACATATATTAATAATGATATGACTCTTTTCGGAATCCAAAATGGAAACCCCTTCCCCCCCCCCCCGTCGAACTCCCAAATGGGGTGTCCAATGAGCCAAATTATTGGAAAATGGGAGGTGGTTTTGGGCACCCTGATTTTGGAAATCCACTTGGTCCATATTTTTGGGCATCCAAAAAATCTTAAATCATTTTGTAAAAAAAGTACAATGTTTTTTGTCGACACATTTTCCTTTTACATTTAAAATTTTGTTGTTAGATAATGTATATAATAATATATATTTCCAAATTAAGGTGGAAAACATTCAACTCCGTCAAGATTCATTATATTTGATAGATTGGAAATATTGGGCCTTGTAATAGAAGAATTGGGCTTGGGATCCTGTATGAAATTTTTATCCCATGGAGCTATCAATATTTTCAAAAAATTTCAGCCCAATTGGATGCACAGAGTTGTTGACTTGTGTGGTTTATTCCACTATTGTGCTTGGATCCTGTGCAGTTCGGCCTATTTCTCTTGAACTTCGTGATGGCCCCTCCAATTCATCTCTACCTTCAATGTAATTATCAATACTAGTAACATTTTCCTTTTTAATAGTGATAAATAAAAAATAATTTAATCAAACAGGAAGTGTAATTTGTTATTAATTTTATAATTTTTAATAAAAAACTAGTTTAATATAGTGTTGTAAGGGTGAAATAACACAAAAAATCACAGTGCTATCACACCCCCACACCAAAATATTTGAACTGTCAGGCCATGGAATATATCCTAATCAAGTAACATTATTAAATAAAATATGATAAAACATATATTATTAATTTAAATAAAAACCATCATGTATCATTTATGAAATCATTTTTCCTATCATTTTTCTTCTCTCACATTTGAATTTTTACTACCTCATTTGTTCACCCATACAACATATTTAAACCTACCTCACCTAGAAATTTTCCCTCTTAACTCAAGGATCTTATTAAAGTAGAGTTATGATATTTTCTTAGAGTTCATGTGATCTTACCATATGATTTCCAAGATTCTCACTTCTCTACCGGCAGAAACAATTGTGATACTCAAGAGAAATTCTAATTGGTTCATCTAGGGTTCAAGGGCTTGTAGGATTTAATGTTTAAAAATATGAGTTAGAAGAGGATTGTTTAATCTCTTATGTACAAATCATGAAAAAATTCATAATGTTTTCAGAATGAAGCTACACACTCAACCCCTCAAAAAGGGTATCAAATCCAACTCACTATCCCTATTTTCCATTTGTGTGGGTCACAATCATGCAGTGAATAATATTGATTAAACACACTATTTTCTCCATTTTTGTTGTATAGAACTATATGTTTTTAATAAAAAAGTTTTTATAGATAAAAATGGAAGCATGTGTTAAATAATGATTCAATATGTCCTGTGAACACAATTCCCAAAAAAATGTAGGCACCCCTTATATCAACCCATAATAATAATTATCTCCCTATAATTCCCATGGAAAAACCCTCTCACCCATAATTTCTAATACTAAAATAGGAATATACAAAATTGATGGGTTGGTAGGTATAAATAATTATGCAATGTTGCTACATAATAGGCATTTCATGGACTCTAAGGCATGAGAAGGGTAAAATGTCATGGTGGCTGAAAATAGAGGTTAATTGTACAAATGTATTCTAAATGAATGATTTCATCTCTCATAAATGTATCATACTTGATAATTATGTATTAAAAATAATCAAAGAAAATTTATAGTTTCTCTACAGGACTCGAGACTCTCAATAAAGTGATTAAAAGGTAGAATATGCAAAAAATGGATTATAATGTCTCTCACGTAAGGGATTAAAATATTGGTCAGTGCTAATAAGGCATGGGTTTGAAAATCCATTAAAAACCTAAGAATTATTTGAAAATTAAAATTCCAAATAATTATTCCATATCAACATTAATTTCAAAAAAAATTATCAAAAAAATTGATTTTTACAAACGATCTACTAAAGCATGAAAAATGATTTTGGATATATTTTTATGATCAAATCTTATCTAAAAACATGAAATTAAGAAAAAGAAATCAAAAATAAAAAACAAATTTATTTGTTTCTGATTTTTTTGTTTTTTTAACCCTATCTCTGACATGTCACCCTCCCCCACAGCTAAAAATTAAATTTTCCTTAATGAAAGCATTTTAGATATATAGAAAAGTAAATAAAGGTTGGTAGAATAGACTTCCTTATATGTGGTGTCATATGTAGAATCTATCAATTGGATTTCCTTAACCATATGCTTTGGAAAATCCTCATAGAAGTGTTTGAGATTTTACACACTGACAATAAACCAATTCCTTCTGTTCTCGTGAAAATCCTGTATAACAGAAAAAGGGTAAAGATTAGTTACAATATAATAATTGAGCCCTCAGAAATGAAGCTTACCTAGGTATAATATTATCCTATAATTGTACATGAGGACCTTATCACTAATATGGAACATTCTCTAATGAATAATTCTATCATGCATAGCCGTTGTAATCTCTTTGTAGACTTGGGAGTTCTCATACAAATCATGTTGAATTTATTCCAACTATTTAATCTACATATTCCTATGCTCACCTACACCTAAAATATTCATATTAAATTGGTTAACAACCTAATATTTATGGTGTTCTACCTCCACTAGAAGGTGACAAGCCTTTCCAAACATAATACTTTATGGTGACATTATGATTGAGGGTCTAAAAGCTGTACAATAGGCCCAAAGTGTATCAGTCAAGTGAAATCATTAATCGTTCCTATTTGGTTGTACCATTTTTTCAAGATTCTATTAACTTATCTATTTTATATTTATTCTTATCTTTTAGTTTGGGGGTGATATGCAATGAGGAATTTATTAACCACCCCATACATACAAAGAAAAAATTTCATGTCACGATTGAAAAAATATGAACCCTAATCACTAATAATGAATCTCGGTAAACCAAACATACTAAAAATATGGGACCTCAATAAATCAACAACCACTCCTGATTCATCAGTCCAGGTAGCATTTTAATCAACCTAATTACATACATAGTCAATATTCAATAATATGTACACAAAGAGAAATGAATTTGGAAAAGGCCCCATGAATTCAATGCCCCATGAATCAAATATCTCAATAAATAACATTGGTGGTTGGGGAATTTTATTAATATTGGAGATATTCCTTGTGAATTTACATCGAGTACAGGAATTAAAAAACTGATGGTAAAATATACAAAATGTTTTCAGATAATGTCTTGGGTCAAGGACCTTTAGAGCTATATGCATAGTGACCATCACAAGCCAATGTGTAGAAACAGGTCAAAACTGAGGTGAACCAATGGTTATAAACACACTGAAAAATAACATGGTCACTAAATATTATCCAAAAATATATGTTATCCAAAATGTACCATTGAGAATCATGATTATGTCTCTAGGATTATGAACTGATGAAATTAGTGGGGACCCAAGGTGTTTCTAGACAATTAAAAATTTCCACATACTAGGGGGTAAGGTCCACAACATCCAAAAGGTTCTAATGAGGGAATAAATATCTAATGGGAATGGGTGAGTTAATAAGATGGTCAAATAGTGGTGAAATCCTAATAATGTGGTCGTCTACCACATTTTCCACTGTACTATTATCTCCAATCTCAATTCCAAACTCCTAGAGGAGGAATATGCACTGAATGAGGTGGGCTTAGCTTTTGATTTCTTTTGGAGAAAAAATAGGAAACATTAAGAGAGAAGGAAATGTTTTTTTAACTGATAAGCTATGAATAGAATTTTCCAAGGAAAATAAAATTGAAAGAAGTTATTTTTTAGTGGCGGTGTTGTTTTCCTAGGTAGGGTCAAGCGTACGCAAGTCATATGAAATGACATGAAGAGACAACTTATCCATTTGTGATAAAATTTCCCCAACTCCAATATTAGAGGCATTACACATAATTTTGAATGGAATATCCCATGTTTAAGGTTGTAATGTGAGGGGTGATGTGAGAATCCTTTTTAGTGAATTGAAAGCATCTTCATAAATTTTTATCAAATACAAATTCAGAATCCTTTTTCCATAATTGAGGTAGGGGAAGTGTGATATTTCAGATGTCTTTAATGAATCAGTTGTAAAAACCAACTTGACCCAAGAATTATTTCACCTCACAAACACCATTTGGATATATAAGGGTTGAAATTAATTCGATGTTTTATTTATCCAGTTGAATTACCAATTTTGAAATAACATTCCCAAGAACTATCCCCCACTTAAACATGAAATTAAATTTCTCATAATTTAATACAAGTTACTTTTCAATGAAACATGTGAGGAAATAACCTAGGTGTTCCAAACATACATCAATGGATGTTCCAAAAACTATGAAATCATCTAAGAAAACTTCAGTGAAATTATCTAGTTACACATAAAAAATACTCAGCATACATCGATGAAAAGTACAAAGAGTATTACATAGAATAAAAGGCATCTTTTGCAAGAAAATTATCTGAATAGACAGCTAAATATTGTCATTTAATGATCTTTAGGGGCTATATGGATTTAAAAATAACTCAAATAGCCATCGAGGAAGAAATAATGGGACTTACCAGCTATCATTCTAAAATTTGGTCAATGGAAGGTAGAGGAAATTGGTCCTTTTTCATGGCTTTATTCAGCTGACAATAGTCCAGACATAATCACCACTATTTTTCAAAGGTGTTGGAACCAATTCATTCCATTCATTAGAACCTAATGTTATTCCAGTTTATGTATGAAAATTTTTCATTGGTCTAACCATTTACTAAAAAATATAGGATAAATAATCACAACATTAATTAGTTTACCGACTTCCAATTTTACCACTTCTAGGAGAGTGGGATTGAACCGACATTGAGCATTCCTTACGAGCTTAAACACATCATCAAAAATTGTATGATGCATTCAAATGAATGGTCTAGTTGAGGATATATTAGCCAATTTCCATACATTTTTTTTACACTCTATGAAAACGACAATCAGATTTTATTCTTAATATGTATAGAGGTTATTGGTAATAATGATGAGAAATTGGTCAATAACCTTAATATAGGCATGTTTTAAATTAGAAGGAAGTTGTTTTAGTTCTATAATCAGTGGATTTTTTTTATTGAGGGAGGGTATTTCAGGAGAGTGAGGCCCACGAAACTATCTAAATTCTCATTTTTATTCTCCAAGGATAGATAATCAATGTAAATGAGATTTTTAGAATCATCTATGGTCATTGGTACCTTAGAATGAACACACTAATGAATTAAAGCACAATATTTACCCTTTTTTGAACCCTCACAACACTCTAAACATGAAGCAATACTAAAATAGTCCAATGGGGAAGAAGTGTAAAATGAATCATAGTATGGGTTGAGGGGGGAATTTTGTGTGTGGGTCCTTAGAGAGAAATCTATCTAATAGACTGGTAGAGTGGAGTTCACTTCAATGGGGTGTTTCATGGAATCAATAATGGTAAAACTTACATTATCTCCACCAAACTACATGAAAAGTGTACCATTGTGGACATTGATGTTTGTCTATGATGTTTTACACAATGGACATCCAAGTATGAGATGGTCATGTCCTAGGGTACGAGTATCCTCAATCTCAAGAATATAGAATTTGGTGGGGAATATGATATTATTAATTTTTATATGGACATCCTCGACCACTCTTGATGGTTTTTTGTGATCTAGTTGGAATGTTTTACAATGATTCTAGTCAATTAAATCTCTCTTACAAAAAGAAAAGTGTACAAAGAGCAAGAAATTACATGAATTAAAGCACCTAATCTTTCATAAAATCTTAAAATAATGTCTCTAATGTGGTGAAAGGTATCTTGAAAGTTCCTGGATCCTTAAATTTAGTTGTAATTTGTTGTTGAATCAAGGTCTAAACATTCCTTCTGAAGTTGAATCTCTCATTACCCTTTAGCCATCTTCTATGAGGGTAATTTGTTTTATGAAATTTGTCCTATCTTGGGATTTGTTTAACCGTATCCAGTAAAAGTGTGTTAACTTTCACCTTCTTAAATTTATCCATTATCTCTTTATGAATATCATAATCAAAAATTTTATTAGATTTAGAGATTATTTGGGGGAAAGTAATAGGAATGGTTGGTTTATTGTAATCCTCAATAAAATTTGTTTAGAAATTTTGTTTCGTTTTTCCACATTAGAATCTTTTAAGGGTAGAGAAAATGAGTTTTCAAGTGGGGGAAATACATTTGTATAGATTCATTGGGAGAAGAAACCTATTTATAACTATGAATCATGATTGAACAAACATTACCTTTTTATTTTGGATTAGCAATAGGTGGGTTTGGATGTTTTCTAGAAACCTGCATCCTTATCTCATCGATGGTGCTTTCCAATTGTCCCACTTCAGTTATTAGGTCTTGAATAACTGATTTTGTTGTCTTTTGGAACTGGAGGTTCTAGGTTTCCATTTCCATCACCATGTCGTTGAGGCTTGGTTTATATTTGGGAGGAGGAGGGGGTTGTTTTGAGAAGATGAGGGATAATAAGGTTGCATACCTTGTCCTTATTCATACCAATTCTTCATAGGGTTTCTTGGGTTGCCTCTTTGTTGGTACTATGGTTGTGCTTTCCACCTGAGGTTTCGATTTAGACTAAATGGTTCTTTATTTATGGGTAGTTCTTTTTTAAAAGGAATTAAAGCGAATACTATTACACAGTACTTAGATGAATCCTAAAGTTGTGGGAACTAGTAAAAAAATGAGTGTTATTAGAACAAACACCATAATGTAATGGAATGGGAGGAGGGTTTGAATTAACTTGTCGTTTATCTAATTACCAAAGAAGGGTTTGCATATCATCAATTTTATTATATAAAATTTGTTCTAGTAACGAATTTCAATCCTCATGAACTCCTCAGGTTGGTACATTTTCTCATGTATGAAATTATTATATATTTTTAGCCATTATAGCTATTAAGTCATTAGAGGTGGAAGAAGTTTTTTCATCTAGGGAACCACCAACTGTAACATCAATCATTCCACAATCCAAGGGGATACATACCTCATAGATGTATTAGATTGGTAGTTGTTCACTAATCTAGTGGTGGGGGAATATTAAGTAAATTATTTTGAATCTCTCTCAGTATTCATGAAGGGTCTCTCTTTATGATTACATAATTCTATAGATTTATTCACTATTTGATTCATTCAGGGACTCATAAGAGAAATTATCTAGAAAGAGTATTTTTAGGTCATTCAAGCCCCTAATTGTGGTAGGAAGATAGTATATCCAGTCTTTGGCTACACCATCAATGGATAAAGGGAAGGTCCTAAGCATAATGAGGATATCAGACACATTTTGGGGGTTCATAGGGGAGCACACAATGTGAAACTTATTAAGAAGCTTAGGAGGGTCATGATGAAGAAGGCCATGTAATTTATGAAGTATTTGGATGATTCCTGATATTATATCAAATATTACAGCTTCCTTAGGATGTTGTATGTATGTAGTTTATAACTCCACATATGGGGTAGTTAGTTATTTTAAGGGTTGATTATTTGTAGCTATGAATTCTGGGGTTTGATTTTGTTCAATTGTTGATTAGTTTGGGACAAAATGAATTTCAGCAATGGTTTCCTCTATTTTACCTGATTTTCCTACAATGGATGACCTAATTTGTGAGTGAAGTTTATTTTCAATTTCATGGTCTATTATGAACAATTTTCCTTTTCCGGACTAGGTCATGTAAATAAGTTAGGAATTTTATTTGTTTTGTTTAATTTTTTTTCTTTTGGTTTTATTCTTTTTTATAATTGATGATGGGTAAAATTAAAATACATCATAATAATTAAAGGATAAAAAATAGAATGCTATATTACATAATTAGAGAGATATAAAGAAGAGATAGATATAAAGAGAGAAAAAAACACAAAAAAACACAATAAACCGAACCAAAACAAAAAAATGGAAGGGGGATATTTAATGGAGAAAAAATAGAAAAAGGGAAAAAATGATCTTGGATCCCCAGAAATAGTGCTAAAATTTGATCATGTTACCGAGTTTGTAAAATTTTCTATTTAGTTTTTACTAGAATTTATATAGTATAACATGAACCCTAGGTCGTCTCTCGATGGAGACTTAGATAATTAATTCATAATGTAGATTGGGTAATGAAAATGGGGAATGGGTTTTATTAAATTTGTGTTTTTTTTCTTTTAATAAGAAATCATATAAAAGTAATCAATACAATACAATAGAAATTAATAGATTTGATTTAGTGGGATCAACCATTGGAAATTTCGTGATGCTCATCCTTCATCACTTGATGAGATAGGATTTATATATTTTAATCCCTGATTGGTAACACATATAACTAGGTTATTACTGAGTCTATAATAGGATACCTCCTAGGGTTCAGTCTAAAACACAAAATGATTCGCTGGTTACTGCCAATGATTGGGTGATTTGTGTTCGACTTTATAACCGAAACTCACCAAGGAAACACGTGAATAACTCGATGTGATATCTAGTTTTTTATATTATTTATTTTTGATACCATGAAATAAATGTAAATGTACTTGATAATATTTATTTGAGTTTAATTGACCAATATTAACAACACAAACACCACAATTTAAAGAGGGATGGAAAAGGGATGAACGGCGTGCGAAACATCACATGAAAGTGTACCCCCAAACATGATCATATGAGTTTGAGAGTGACCTAAAAGTACATAAAACATTTAAAAAATAATAAATCATGAATAAAAAAAAACATAAAACTTGTAATTAAAATATCATTCAATATAATACAAACATGAAGCTCTGGATTACATCATGTTCTTCTCCGGGTGATCACAAGGAGTTTAGAACCCCATGGAAGGGGAGGAATCCATATATGTTGAAGTAGAAATTCCCATAGCCTCCAAAACATCAATTAATTTTGAGATGAATCCTATCAGACTCCAAAATGGTAGCACCATTCCTCCTCATTGAACTCCCAAATGGGGTGCCCATGGTGCCAATTTATTGGCAATGTTGGAGGTGGGTTTGGGAACCCTAATATATATAATTCCCTCAATCCATGGTTTCGGGATGCCAAACATCATAAATCACTTTGTAAAAGAATAAAATTGTGTTTTCAGACATTTTTTCCATATCCATTTCAAAATTGGTGGCCAGATAATGTATATAATAAGAGATATGTGCAAAATATTAAGGCAAACTTTTGACTCAGTGAAGATTCATTCATTTGGACCAATTGGTTCTTTTAGGTTTTTTAATTGATGAATTAGGCTTGGTATACTTCATAAAAGTGGTATCCCATGGAGCTATGAATATTATCACAAAAATTTCATCTCAGTTGGATGCACATATTAGTATATGTGTGTAGTGTATTCCACTATTGTGTTTAAATCCTGCACAGTTTGGCCCATTCCTCTTGAACTACATCATGGTCCCTCCAATTCAACTCATTATTTAATGTAATTATCAAAAAAAATAACACATCCCTTTGTAAAAGTGATAAATACAAAATAAATGAATCAATGTTGAAGTTAAATTTGTTAAAAAAATTATAATTTTCAATAAAAAATTAGTTTAACACAATGTTGTAGGAGTGAAATAAAATAGAAAATTGCAGTGTGATCACTTTGGATTTAAGAACATATTTGAAGTAAAGGACTGTTGGGATGATCGACCTAGTCAAATAGTGATTCTTCTATTTCTAGTATTCTTATATAACGATTATATTCACATGAATGGAATAACACTGTGGGATGGCTGGTTAGGGAATAAATTGTTACATGAGTGAGGTGCCAGATTTTGAGGCGGAGTTCCAAAGGATATTCGGGATTGTTTGGACTGACGTTCCGTGTAGCAAAATCAATATAGCCTTATGATGGGTGACTCGTTGTGGTTTGAATCAGGTGATAAAGGTACACGTTTCTTGCATGTGGTATCATTTGAACCTTAATCAGTGAGTGGTTGGCTGCCATCCAAGGACTGATAGTTTCAAGAATTTCCATAGGCTTAGTTTCCCAAAAGTCTGGGTTATGTGATGAATGTCCCTTCATGTTAAAGTATACATCATCAATAGAATGGGTTACTGTAATAATATTTACCCATGGATAAATCATAGTAAGGTATTTATATAATGGTGAGCGTGGCTCTGAGGGAGCTATACATGACCTTTTGCATAATATTAGTGTACTCCTTGTTAGAGATGATAATAATCTATTTGAATTTGTCTTGAGTATTCTGAGAGAATAATGACCTTATTCCAAGTCTATTTTCTTCTAAATTTCTTTATTTGTTGGTTGGTGAAACTCGTTGAGATTGCACTGAAGTAGTAGTGTAAGGTAAGTCGTATGGTGGGGAGTGGACTATTTTTCATCTGAGGGTGTTAACCCATTAGTAGTTGAAATTTTTAATTTTTCAAGAGTTTTTGAGTTTAGAGTTGTTTTCAGAAGATGACAAGGGCATTCCTATGATGTATATTACAATATAGTTTGTAGTTAAATGACTTTCATATATGAGATAGTTTTTAACATTATGAGGTTGATCATTGGACAATCTAGATAACATGGTAGTGGAGATTCTATGGTTGATATAATTTCTTCTATTATAACAACAAGGATTCTAGGGAATGATAAGGATTATGATGGGTATATTGTAATGGATCATGTTTTTTTGGACTACAAATTTGAGTAGAATTTTAATTTTTTTTTCTTTGAGACGCTTATAAAGGGTAAAATGGTAATATTATATTAGAATATGATCTCTGATAATTTTTTGTACCCCTATTTTCATTCTAGAATATGGTTATTTCTATAAGAAATAATTTTGGTGGAATTATGAGTCATTCAAAAGTTAGAATAATAAATAATGATTTATATTAAATAAAAAAATATTAAATTATTTGAATACGTTAGATCGATGATAAATTTTGAATAGTGTGCTAGTTTGAGATTATTTATCCTATATTTGATTCTAGAAATGGGTGTTTTTCTTAGGTGGGGCATAAACTCAATTTGGGTGCTGGGGATGACTCCCCCTGCTTTTTTTTTCTTTTTTTTCTTCATTTAATTATTTGACTTTTATTTTATTCATTCCTCCTATGGATTCTTACATGCAACCCATAGGGATCTATACTACCCATAGGGATCCTCATTCACTAAATAATTTACTGTGAAGTTATAAGGAGAGATACATAGAGAGGGGAGGAAGAGAGGTGCCACCATAGAGCTCGGGATGCACCATATCATCGTGCGACAACCACGGACCACAGAAATGGGCAAAGCTTCTGTGGATTCCTCCCAAAGGTAGGCCCTTTTAGGTTTTTTAGATCCACTTAGATTTGAAATTTTCTAGTTTTAATCTTATAATATGATTTCTTATGGACCCTTGTGTCCTATTCTACTATTTTTTTGGGGAAGAAATGGTGGTTTTTGGGGATTCAGAGGTTTTCTATTTGGGAAAACCTATCTACATGGCATGTGGTTCAGGGAACACATGTCATGTGTTCTTCCTTTTTGGATAATATGATGTTTTAAAAGTACACACCATATACTAGGTTTTGTACTCAACGCACTAGGACTCATTAATGTAGATGAGTACCCGGTCATGAAAACCGTGTAGTCTTACATGATCGTGTAGAGTACACGGCCAGACCCCATGTGGGCCATATGTCTTGAAAAAGTATATAGCCAAAACAAGTACATAGAAATTCCATTTGAGGAACACAGGAAGGTACCCCGTGTAGGGAAAATGTTCTGTACGCATATTACATGCCATGTTCTTAGGAGTTTACACACCGTGTACAGGTTGAATTACTTGCCCATGTGGGGCCTTGAAGATACAAACCATGCACCACAGTAACACGCCATGTACTCCACCATTGATACCCTTTTGGGGGGTTTGTTTCCTTTCACCCAGGAGTCATAATTAGACCAATGAGTATTCCATTCTGAGTATCTTTTCACATACATTGTGATGGTAAGACCTAATAATTTTTTAATGAATCATAAGTGTAATTCCAGGATTTTTCTAACTGGGAGGTTCTTCCTCTAGTAATTGAATTTAGTCATCTCTTAAGAGAAACTTGATGTGAGAATGATTGGTTGGGTGTTCAGACCAACATAGTTTGATAACCTGTTATGATATGGGATATGAGCTATCTCTCATTGATATTTCTTTCATATATTATGTTTGAGTACATAACCCTAGTGATATGTGCCATTCTAGCCAAATAGGCCATATGACTAGTTGTTTCAATGGATCCCCTGTAATATTCCTATCTATATTTTTTGTCGTAGAGGATCTTGTTTATGATTCCTTTATCTTATTAATATCAACTAGGGTCCCCTTTGGGAGTCCTTTACTTTCATGTTGACCTAGGTAATCTCTTGTAGGATCCCTTTATATGTGAAACATACATAGGATCCCTTTTAGGATGTCATTGCTTAATTTCTTCTCGAGGATCCCTTGTAAGAAGCCTTTGTTGGCTTTCTATTTGGGATCCCATATGGGATTACTCTAAAATTTTTATATAGGGATCCCAATTATAATGCCTTCAGTTGTTATTATAAATTGAGGAAAACAATTAGAATTCCTATTTAGTGTTTGACTTAAGGGACCTAGTGGGTTCCCCGTGGTTTAACATACCCTGAGTTCGTACATTGAGTTTGGGAATAGATGGTCGTGGGTGTCACTATAGGACCCATGCCAAATTTGTATGCTCGTGGATATGTGGTCGTAGTGTTTGGTTCCAGAGTTCTACTAAACTCTCTATTTGTTTATATCTTCCCATGATTATTTCTAATTCCATGATTTTTTCCATAAGTGCTTCCTTGTTGGTGGCTATTTATCCTGACACGAGGTGTATTTATTTCTCTTGGGGGTGCCCTGACGTTTTTCTTGGGATCCAGTTTTTAATCCATGTTATTTATTATGTTTACTAGTATACTTAGAGGTACTACCTGGGAATTTGTTGTTGATCCTGTGTATTTTTTATTGTACAATTGGGATGTTAAGAGGTCTTTCTTGGTATCCTATTATTGATTGTATAACTATGTTATATGGTCATAACATCCCTAAAAATGATACTCTTGGATGATTATGCTCCCCCAAGTGATGAGGGTGATAATTATTTCCCAGGATCATGGGTTAAATGGGGATGATTACGTACTACTTGACCTGAGGATGTTAGTGGATGATTACACTCTCCTAAACTTATGGTCTATAGAGGATGACTACGCTCTCCCTAATCCATTGCTTGTATAGGATGACTACACTCTCCTTGATTTGTCATATGATGAGGCTCTCTAGAATTTTTCTCTCGGATTAGGCTTCAGTGACCGTTGATTGGTCAATGTGTTTGATCATGGTTTCTCACACCTAGGACTGACATTCACTATTGTATCTGGAGGGGTGGGTATGAAATCTCACCGGTATTGGTGATCTTTCTTATAGATAGCCCAAGGGTAAAACCCAAAGGGTTCATCTGAGTTGCAATGTCATAACCGCCCATAGACAATGACCTAGGGATCAGATATTTGACAGGATTTACATGGCCTAAGGAATGTGAAGACTAGTTTAGTGACCATTTATAGGATGTCCGAAAATACTTCCCTAGGATCCATTGTTATAGTAACTGGAGGAGAGTATGGGAGAACCCATGTGTAGGATGAGTATCCCACTACAATGACGTAGCTAGCTTAGATAAATTTTTGTTTTTGGATGAAGTATGTACACATCAATAGGGATTATAGACCCATATATAGACTTAATGATACACATATTGAGTTACACAACATCTACTTCAATTCCCTTACACATGACTTCCAGGTGATCAGGATTACAAACCCAATGACCGTATGTTGATTGGTCACATGTTATTTCTTCAATTTAATCATGAATATTTATATTTATATATATATATATATAGGTAAGGGTATATACATACATATATATATATATATATATATATATATGTATGTAAATCCATGGTGGTACATTCCCTTTTGACTGAGATCATGGACCCAGGGTTCGACTGTGGTTTCACGATATTGGTTGTACTTATCTTTTCAGTTGTTTCTTAGTTAGGATGATAAGTTCGCTTTCACAAACACTTATAGCATCATACTTTTTAGGTTCATCATCGAGGTGGCCTACATAGATTATTTCTCACCACTTATTGTGCACCTCAATGTACATGTATACCTTATGTCTATTTTTTAGGTTGATCAATAATTGCCTAGTGGATATGCTGATGCCTAGTTTTGAATAATCGAGCCGATATGCTCGTGTGGGTTCCTCTAATGTGGCTACTGAATTTAGATAGTGTATGGAGACTATGTACATGGTATGGCTTGGAGTTATTAGTATAGCCATATACTTTAATTTATGTTTCTATTATTTACTCTTGTATCTATATGGTCATCCCAGTGGGTTACAAGTGTTATATGTATGGGAAATTTATTTGGTATTTTATATATTTTCATTTTTTATTACAAAATGTTCTATTTCTGTTTATTTACTACTTCCACACTCTATTAATTTACAGTTGTTAATGACACTTACTTATTTCATTAAATTTTTGACTCTGATATGAGGGAATAGTCTCCACACTACCATGCCCTATGCCATCACTTCTAGTTGGAAGCCTCGAGCATATGTGGAGGTTCACTTGAGGCCTTTTAACCAACAAAAATAGGGTACCATTTTAGTGGCATTTGGGTTAAGATGTTACACCTTGGAAAAACTCTTATTTTAGCAACCCAAACCTAGAGATCCTAGAGCTAGCGTCTACTACCATTACATTGGCATCATTATAAGGAGTTAAATCTTGAAAGACTAAATAGTTTATTTGTCTCAGTAAACCAGATACATATATGAGTCTAGTTTTAAAAATTAATAAAAAAATAAAAAAATAATTGTTTTCATTCGTGGATAACATTATTCCATCTAGTACATCCCTACATATCTTTCATAGTAATATTCATGGATTACTAGCTAAAGAAGAAATGTGTTATCTCTAATTCTTAGTAAGAGTAAAGTATAGAATAAGAAATAATGAATCAATGAGAATAATAATTATCTCATGGTAGTTAACTAAACACACATACCATGGAATCAATAAATTCTAAAGGAAGTGCACAAACAATATAGAAAGGTAATAATAGGAAACATATTCCATTCAAATAATAAGATAACTAAAAATAAATATATCAGGGTAAGAAACTGAAAACACATTCCATGTAACTAATAAACTAAAAATGATATTCATACAATGATGTTATCATATGAAAACCTCATGGATAATAATAATGATAACTAAAATATAAATGAATGAAATACATAATTATTAGACATCATGTCCAAGGCACATGAAAACCTATATTGTTAAGATCTATTCTTTAGACAGTTTAAAACTATTTCTAGAAACCTTTTTAATTTTCAAAAATTATTTATCTCATTAGAACCTATCTATGCACTATGGGGATAAAAAAATTCCTAGATCCACCTATAATTTCATTTCCAAATTATTCCTTATAATAAGTAAATAATTTAATTGATAAACAATATCCCTTAACAAATATCTATATTGAATAAAGTAAAAAAATTTATCAATATTTTCCCAAATAATCAAATAAATTTTGAAGTAAAAAAATCATATGAAAAATGGTATATAGTTTATAAAATAACCATATCTATGAAAATTATATGGATACTTTGGAGAAATTCAATGTCAGATGATCATAACAAATTTAATATTTCAAGGGTACTACAAAGGAACCAAGGAAGTTAATTTCAATAATATCCTTGAAAAAATCAATCAAAAGCTATATATAGGAATAATAAAAATGATATTAATACATCATATCTCAAGTGGATGGAAATATGTTTTTTCCACTGATGAATATAAATACTATAAAAGGTTCTTTTTAAAACAATTGAGTTAAATATCATCTTATTTGGAAAGATGTTTTGAAAAATATTTTGTTTTAAAATAACTATTGAAAACATTTTCTTTAAAAATTTTCCTTTTAAATGTGAGAGGTAAGATTTAATGAAATGATTTCAGGTAAATCAGTACTTTCCATATGAAGTAAAAATAAAATTCATTTTTCACGGTGAAAAAGATAGAAAAATGAATTTTTAGGAAGGAGACCAAAATATTCCTTTGAAAACATTGGTAAAAGACCAAAGGGGTAAGAATTTATTTAAGAAGTTATTTTTAAAATGTTAAAAACATTTTTTGAAAACATTTTTAGAAAATACAGTTTCTAGAATAAAACTGGTTCTCTGACTAAATAGAGAAATAAATTTGGCTTTTGTTACAAACAATTTCCAAAACTTTTTAAGTACCCAAGATTAAAAAATGATATTATTAATTTATAAAGGTAAACAATAACTATATTTGAAGAAAATTAAAGTGTTTATTGGATAAATATTAAATAATTTCCTCTGAAGGTAGTTCCAGTGTAAATAATCTCAATAAAAAAGAGATTGTAATATAAACCCTTGAAAAGATTATAATGTTGGACTGAGAATGAATCAATGAGTAGACTATGTGTATCAACTATAAGTCTATATATAGAAGAGAAAAAGAAAAACTAGATATTCAAAGTCATTATACACATAAATATAGAATATTTATGTCAATGAAAATGTTATATAATAACATGAAAATAAATTGGGTTATGACATTATTTTCCACTTGGTAACTTTTATCTCAAATCCCCTTAAATGAAATAATTTATGTTGAAAGTAAAAATATCATGAAGAATGAATGAATCACAATATTATATGTCACATTGGCAGTATGTGCACCATTAATAATAAATTAAGTGCCAAATAATAAAGTGTTTGTTTTAAGAGAATGTTAAAAATCAAAAAATTATGTGATATTATAAAGATAATCATTAAAAACATTCTCAAAGAGAATAATATTTAAACACTCCAAAGTGACCATTATCACTTTGAAAGATTTGAATCATAATATATATGAAGTAATAACATAAAATCAAACTTATGATATCATGACAATAAGGAGGTTCATGATATAACATTTCAATGGTAAATATATACACCATATAAAAGAAAGTAGGTGCATAACAACAAATAAGTCTCAATTGAATATAAATTGAGACAAAATCCCTTACCTTGAGTTTGAATTATCTCGATTGTCTTCATATTTATGAATAATACACTAATGTTAATTATTTAAATTACATAAAACCATTTTAATTTCTATTATTAATTTTATTTGACTTATTACTATGTTGAATACAACTACTTATACAAATATGTTTATGTCAGTTTTTTTTGACCAAATTCGGTTTATGTGTCAAAACAACTTTAGTAGGTCAACTATGGTAAAAGGGGTAATTATATAACAAATAAAAAAATAATCATGACATAAATGTAATATTTATAAATCAATTATACTTTTAAAATCAATAATTAAATATAGTTATGAGAAATGAATCGTTACAATCATAGAGATGGTAGGTCGTATGTACTCATGAGTAACGTTCTCATTTCTCAATAATCATTATGGAAAGAAGGTTAGTAGAATAACATATTTATAGAATGAAAATAATATAATAAATACCATATTATTTAATCATATATAATTATATATATAATTATTGTGATGTAAATGTAATCACATCATGTTGATGAGGCAGAAGTCTAGACATCCACAGATGACATTATCACTTTTTTTGTGTGTGAAAGGGTGAAAAAGAAAATGATATAAATGTTATTTAAATAAATTTAATTATATCATTAATATAATACATATTTTTTATGTTACATAAGTTTAATTGAAACCATCCTTTTTACATACCATATATCGTGTGAACGAATGCAATTACTTTTAGGAGGTTGTTGTCCACACTTCAACAAACAATGTTTTCATATTTACATAAAATGGAATGTATAAGGGTATGTGTTATATAAAAAATAAAATGAACTAAAACATAATAGATATCATATAGAAGATATATAAATATATTTTCCACCATAATTCCCAACCATGGAAGTTGGTAATGGAAAATGAGCAATCATCATTTTGTGAGGAGGCAGTTCATCGTACACATAAAAAATATGATTGTAACCTATTTGATGGATGTGTGTGTAAGTGTAGGTAGAAATATTAACAAAAAAATACAATAGTATATTTAAGATAATGATGTTTTTATATAATCAAGGAATAAGTAGAGTTGATGGAGTGGAGAATGAAATAAAACCAAAGAGTCTAAGGAATGATGTTACCTCTTAATCAGGTACCTCCTTATGGTTTGAACCAATGTGATTATATAAATGGGTATATAACCAAGGGGAGGATTCTAGGATTATGTGAGGGATTTTTAGGATATTTTTTGATATATTTTTATCGATCCAATATGACTTGAGAGGTGCCCGGAAGTGGGAGGAGAGGAGGCCTTTTTGTATAGGTGGTGGAGTGGAACTCTTATAAGGGAATTCCACCCACGTTACTCCCATGTAAAGTGGATCCCATAATGGTAAAATTTATATAAAATCTATTATATTGTATAAATATGTCTATCCAATGGATCTTGTACGTGTTTCTAGGTCATTTGGGCCATTAAGATTAAGGTTTTGTCCGTATTTCAACTTAATTTCCCATTAATCATTGTAATTAACTAATATTTTTGAATAAAATATGTTCACCTTAATTGAAATTTTAAATTACGATGAATCCAAAAATGGGATATATTTTTTTAAATTCCAAATATAAAAGTGGTATATGTTAATATAAATTTTATCTCATAGAGAGGATGATAGTGTGAGTTTTTAACGTAAAACGTCCAAACGTTTGCTATGTTTTTATACCAAATTTTGAAATTGAAATTAATTAAAATAAAATAAATTGGGATAATTGAGAAAAATATAATATAATTTTACATTAAAACTAATTTAAAATATAATTTAACCATATAAATAAATTATATGAATAATCAATTTTGAATTTGAATTTAGTGTTTTTCATTATTCAATAAAAATTTAAATGTCAAAGAAAAAAAAATGAAACAAACAAAATTTTTATGTTTCAATTTCCAATATGAAGTTTATTTTTATATATTAAATGTCACACCCTGAACTAAAACTTCATGGTTATTGTATTTATTTATGAGTTTCCATTAAATTATATTCATATTTTAGTTTTCTTTTTTTAATAAAATCAATTGAATTTAAATTGTAATTGATTTATTTAAATAAGAAAAACAATGAAAAAATAATCTAACCCATTCCCCCTTACCTCGCGGTGAACCCCCTACCATCCCCTCATATTCATGTGATTCCGAAATGTCCCCTTCCTTCTATCACACGACATCGACCCCCCCTCCTAGACATTCGACCGCACTCCCTCCTCCCAACGAACCTCCATCTCTACAGACTCTCCCTCTAGCGGCCTTCTCTCCCTTGCGTGACCTCACTAACACCTCCTTCGATCGGTATTATTTTTCATTGGTTTTTGTTCTAGCCGAACCCTAGGTGGGGTTTTGGGTTCTAAATTGATTCTTCTTTTGTTATTAGGGTGTGATATCTGATTTTTGAGTCCCCTTCAACCCATATTCAAAGATTCGAACTGAATTCCAACATTTTCTTCACCCGAGGTAGGTAGATCCTTGCCTTGGCATTAGTAAATGATTTTACTTACTTATTTAATTCATTTTTTCTTGTTCTATACTTAAATGGTGTGGTGTGAAAGATGTTTCTAAAGGATTTGATGAGAAATTAGGTTAGGAATGGGTTTCTACATGAAACTATGTGTGTATTTTTGATGTAAAATCTTGTTTTCTTCTTTAAAGGGTTTTATAAATTGTGTAAATGGATTATTATATTGTTTGAGTGAATTGAAATTTCTTTAAGGGTTTACATGTTCGTGTATTGGGTTTAGATTTTGTATCAGAAACTGGTTATGTTTTGTGTGAGTGTCTTATTGTGGTGTGTCGTGAAAATGTTTTTGAGGGTTGTTTGGTGGGTGTGAACCGTTTTTTAAGAGAACATAGGATGTGGATGATTTTGGAAAGGGTTTTTGAAGGAAAATGAAATATTTGACACGTGAACATGATTATTATATTTCAATATCAATTGTAAATATTTGTGATTGGTAAAAGTTATGTTTTCAAAATGATACTAGTTTTTGTAAGGTTTTAAAATGGGGATTGGCCCATGGCTATGGATTTGGTTTGTCTCTTCCACCCCATTTTATTGTTTCAACTTTATTTATTGTTTTTGGAAATCTTCGATTCTCTTTTGGGTTAATTAGATTGTTCAGTGGCTTCTCAAATGGTTGTACACACATACATATATACATATACCTATATATATAAATCCTCCTTACACATATTCCCTCATGTCTTGGTGAATATTTTTATTGGATTAAGGGGTATATATATAAGAGTGTATGTGTGCACGATTGTGGGGTGGTCATTGTCAAAGGAGTCGAGTGCCAGATTGTTCGTCTTGTTCTGCTCCCTTTTGAGGTAGGTTTCCCTATGCATTTCCATTAAATTAAATAATTATTGGTTTCTTGAATTTATCACCTTTATTTAATGTTCATTATATATTTATAGTTTTTTTGAATAATTTATTATTGTGAAATAAATTAATACCCTTTGTGTATTTGAATTTCATGAAACTGTTTTACTAAATGAACTTATTTGTGTTTCTAGAAATGCCCCATTGGACCTTATAAATATGATTTATATTTAAATTGGGGAATTGTTTTTCTTAAATGGGTTTCCAAGTGCGTTCATGGTTTCCAAAATGGTGTGTCTGTGATTCTTTTAGAAATTTTTTGGCATGATAAAAATCTTGTGAGGCCCGATTGGCACTTTTTTAAAGTAGGTTCTCTCACGAAAACTCTCTTGGATGTGGTCCCCTCACTTTAGTTTAGTTTTATATTATGGGGGATCCTCTGTGTAGGAATCCTCTTTGATCAAATGGTAGAAAGGAGAAAGACATATCCCTTGGGGTGACTCAGGTGATACATGTTTTGTATATATATATATATATATATATATTTGTGTGTGTATATGTGATTTGATGATCGACTACCATCAGTAGGCTCACCCTTTTGTCACACGTGTTGACATGGGAACCAGACATAGTAAGTGAATTTTTTTTGAACAATGGTTGCACTAGTTTAGAATATGCACTAACTTGTGGCCCTTACAATGAATTTTTCTTTGCTATGGGATTTGGCCTCACGGTTAGTCCAGGTAGGGAAATACCGAGTGTCTGGGCATTATGACATCATCGAGAGTAGTCATTCATTCATGATGAGTCACACATATGGTATGTTCTTGATTGTTCATAATATATTAGGTTCGACCCATATCTATTTGGATTTCTGTTCCTCATAGGGATGAATATTTTTCTCATACATGTATATACATTACCCTTGTTGTGTACTTACAACTGAGCATTTATGTGTATTGTTTTTCTTAGAAAGTGGTGATCCAGTTTAAGTAGTTATCTAAAAATGGTTTTCAAATGAAAGTATTTTATTCTCTCTATAAAAATATGAAAATATAAAAAATCACATTCCTTTTTAAAATTTTACTAGCACTAATAAAAAGAATTTAATTTTTAAAATAAATGAGGTAAATGGTCCATACATTGTTTTTAAGTAAAATATTTAGAAAAACATAATTTTATATATTGTAGTTCAAACATGTAATTGATGATTATTATATTTAATGGAAATGCATTAGGAATAGGTTACTTGGGAACACCTACAATGTTTTAAAACTCATGCCTATACTTTATTCTTTTTTAGTCATAGGTATGGGTTTCAGCTTGACCTCGATTTCCATAGGCGATGTTGACTCTTATGATTAGAGTGTTACCCATGGGGCCATGTGGAGTTTTACTAGTCAACAGTTACAATTAGTTTTACTTTTCAGTTCTTATTTACTATTCTATTTAGTTTATTAATTTTTGGGGCTTCTTTAATATTTTCTGATACTTATGGTTATTTATATTGGGTGAAATATTTCCCATCATCACTCTGTTGATGCCTATGGAACTTCTCTCTAGCCTGGGAGGATTGGGAATGCCTCTCGGGCCTTGTTGAGGGTTGAATCAGGTGACCGGTTTAGGGTCGACTTGCATTGGTTCATGAAAAAATTACATCAAATGAAGGTTTCTTTAGAAGAACTTCCTTCCAGAAAACCATTTGTTATTTGGGTTGTCATGTTAGATAGAGTAGGAATGTAGGATCTATGGTTGTTGTTTCTAGGGAGTGTATAACCAACACTTTCTGAGTCGAACCTTGATTTACCATGGGAAGTTGGGTTTTCATGGTTTGTTTGGTTCTTGTGGTTTTCTTGGTATATAGGGAAATGAAACAAGAGTTGGGTGGGTTGTCTCAGTGACCTCGCAGGGCCAAGAAATCCATGTAGATCTAGGGACGTGGTCCCAAAAGAATCTATGTGATGGTGGTTTGATAGGCAAATGGATTCCAACCATATGGCCAAGACACCCTTCGACACTACTTTCCCCAGGTGAGTTTTCTGGGTCCTTTTTATATTATGAGAGTTTTGACACGTTGAATGGAATGTTACTTTCATTTGTACTTAATGTTGGTTGTGATGGTTTTTGGGTGTCTTGTTTAGATTTTAAAATGATTTTTGGGTTAAAAAAATTATGATTGGTCGGTCAAAAATGATATTTCCAAAACCAAAACATTGACTCGTTCTAAGAGTGAAATGGGTATTTTTAAAATGGGAGTTATTTAGGAATTTTTTTGGAGGTTTCTAAAAGGTTTCGGGAAATGGGAAATTGGAAAATGAATATTGAATTTGAAAATTTATTTTTTGATGATGATGTGTGTTATTAAAATTGGTTGTTTTATTTTTAATGTGGCTTTTGAATGTGATGATGTTCCTTTTATCTGACTCTTGGTATTCCTATGAGCTGTCAATTATATTTATATTAATGTATGTATGTGCTGAGTGGATGGTTATTGGTATGTATGGGTGTGTACCTGAGCTACTACAAGAGTGTATATATGTGAGGCTAAATCAAATACCAATAACAGGGGATTGGTTTATAAGGCTTGTAATGTCTTCTAAAAATTTGCATCAAAAAGGGAGATTTCATTGTTTTAAAAGCTGTGAGTGTGTGATGTTGCCTTTTTTATTTTTTGTGTTTTCCTTTTTAGACTTTATCTTTGATGTGTTGGAGGTGTGATTGAATTTATGTTTTTATTTTGGGTAGTTGATTTGATAATGATATGTTTAATTTTTAGTTATAATATGTTTTGATTTGGTTTTGTGCTCCTTATTTTCAGGTTTCGTCCCCATTGAGTTCTAAGGTATTTTGAGAATAATTTGTGGATATTTATTTTACCGCATGCCTTTTAGTTGATAAATATGTTCTTTAGACATTTGGGTTGTCTATTTCGGATATGGAGACTGGTGGTTCTCAGTATCATGATTTCATCCAGAGGTTCCGAGAGTCGAACCCTACTCATTCCCTTGGGATGTTAGAACTATGGAAAGATGAGGAATGGCAGCGAAATATCAAGGAGATCTTTGTACCTATTGAATCTTCTGAACCTCTCAAGATAGAGATTTCCACCTTCATGTTGGAAGGACTAAGTTGGGAATGGAAGAAATCCATTATTCCGGCCGAACTGCAGAAGAATTACTCTTGGGAATGCATTAAAGCCTTGTTCATCCAACAGTATTTCCCTGATGACCTGATGATTCTGATGGGTTCAAGGTTGTATGGTCTCAAGCAGGGAAATTCAACTGTGTTTCCGTATTCGAAGAACTTCACCGAGTTGGTGCCCTATCTCCCAAACCTCATCAGAGGTGAATTATTGAAAGCTCGATTTATTGAAAGGGGTATCTAATCAGAATTACTCTCAGTTGTGCCTTTATTCCTTGATTATTATGAAGAAGTCATGAGGCGGGCTGTCCAAGTCAAATCCAATTTAGTTGTGTCTATCCAGTTAAAAAGAGCCACAAAATTTTCATCATTTTCTGCCTCAGCAGATTCATCTGAGAGGAATTATTGGTTGTGTTTTTAGTGTGAAAAGTCGGGGAATAAGATGTTTTCATGTTGTGAATCACCTAAGATTTGTAGTACCTTTGTACGTTTAGGTAATTTTAAAATGTTTTTCGAGGGTGGCACCAGGAAGTGACATGGGGAAGATCCATTCCTTTGGAGAACCTTCCATCTCAATTGGATTAACATAGCGCTGACACAAGCTCAATCAGAAGATTTTCCCTTGTTGAAAATGTTGTTTTGTTATTATTAATGTAATCTGTGGTGCTGTATTCCTTTGGGTTGGGAGAATGATGCTATAAGTCTTTTTTGAACTTATTTTAAATAAGTATTTATGTGTAATTTTTTTTAATTTTGATGTATAATGGTGGTGTTTTTTGTCCCATGATTCTTTATTTATATGTTTTCCTATTTTTTGATAGGATTCAATAATTATTATGGATTGAGAAATCAATGTCTATCAGGAATCCTAAAATGGTGGGGAGACCACCATGGGATGAAATCGTGATGAATCAAACTTCCAAGTGTTCTTGATTGTGAACTTTCTTGTTTCTACTCCACCCAACCCCAATTATAGTTGTTGGTCGAATTGAATAATGGGTCATGTAATCGATGATCACGAAGATCCTAATCTTTGTGTGACAAGTTTATTTGATTAATCTTATGTTAGGGGTCGGGGTGTTACTTGTTGGGTTTTTTTAAAAATAGTGAGTCTCTTCTTGATAATCTCTTCGTTATTTGTTTGAGCTTGGTGGTCTTGTTTGATGTCTTCCTTGGATGTGTGACTTCTTTTTTAGGATATTCTCATAGTTTCTTTTTCTGAATCCATTGTTTCAGGATCTGAATGAAAGAGAGTGTTGGTTCTTTTGTCTTTGAGTTTTCAGGTTTTTCCTTGGTTTTAAATCATATTTTCTTTGGTTTTGATCAACTAAATCTCTTGGGACTTTCTAGGGATAGAAAGTTCCATGGTGGGGAGAATTGTCACACCCCAACCCGACAGTTCGTGATAATTTTATTTATTTTTGAGTTCCCATTAAATTTTATTCATTTTTGATTTTATTTTTTTATTTAAATAAATTGAATTAAAATTGAAATATGGTTAATAGAATAAAAAAATGAAAAACTAATCTTACCCATTTCCCCTTACCTCGTAGTAAACCCCCTCCCTTCTCCTCCTATTCGCGCGACGCCAACCCCTCCCCTTCCTCATATCACTCAACGCTGATCCCCCTCTCGGATGTTCGACCGCACTCTCTCTACACATATTCTCCCCCCAATGTCCTCCTCTCCCTTGTGCTACCTCACGGACACCTCATTCGATAGGTATTTCGCTTTCTTCATTTTTTGTTCTAGCTGAACCCTTGGTGGTTTTTTTGGGTTTTAAATCAATTTTGATTTGGTCTTTAGGGCATGAGATCTCATTTTTGAGTCCCCTCCAACCCATATTCAAAGATCCACACTAGATTCTGACTTTTTCTTCAACTAAGGTAGGAAGATCCTTGCCTTAGCATTAGTAAATGATTTGATTTTCTTATTGAATAATTTTTTTCCTGTTATATTCTTAAATGATGTGCTGTGAATATTATTTTGAGAGGATTTGATGAGAAATTGGGTTAGTAATTATTCTCTATATGAAATTATGTGTGTATTTTAGGAGTAAAATCTTATTTTTCTTCTTTAAAGTGTTTTATAAATTTTGTAAATGGATTATTATATTGTTTGAGTGATGAGAAATACATTTTTAAAGGGTTGACTTGATCATGTATTGGGTTCATATTTTGTATCGGAAATTGGCTAAGTTTTGTGTGTGTCTCTTGGTGTGGCATTTCGTGAAAATGTTTTTAGGGTTGTTTGGAAGGTAAAAAACTTGATTTAAGAGTACTTTAGATGTGGATTATTTTGGAATGAGTTTTTGAAGGAAAATGAAATATTTGTCACGTAGACTTGATTTTTAATTTTCAATATCAATTGTCGATGGTTGTGAATGGTGAAAGTCTTGTTTATTAAATGATATTGCTTTTTGTAACATTTTATAAAGGGGATTGGACCATGGATAGGGATTTATTTTGTTCCTTACACCTTTTTTATTGTTTCAATTTTATTTAGAGTTTTTTGGTAATCTTCGATTCTCTTTTTGGTTAATTTGATTGTTCGGTGGAATCATGAAGGGTTGTACACACATACATAGGTACATATATATATATATATATATATATATATATATAAATCCTCCTTGCACATATACCCTCATGGTGCGAGTAATATGTGTATTGGATAAAGTGGTATTTATATATAGGAGTGTATGTGTGTGCAATTGCAGGGTTGTCTTTGTCAAATGCGTTGGGTTCCAGAATTTTTATCTTGGTCCGCTCTATTTTGAGGTAGGATTCCCATTGAATTTTAGTTAAAATTAAAGAATTATTGGTTTCTTACATTTAACACCTTTATTTAATGTTAGTTAGAAATTTTTTTCTTTTTTGAATAATTTATTATTTTGAAATAATGAAATACCCTCTTTATATTTTAATTTCATGAAACTATTTTATTAAATGCACTTATTAGTGTTTCTAGAAATAACCCTTTGTCCCTTATAAATGTGATTCATATTTAATATGGTGAATTGGGTTTCTTAAATGAGTTTCCAATTGCATTACTGGTTTCCAAAATGGTGTGTGTGTGATTATTTATGAAATTTTTTGGCATGAGAAAAATTGGTTGAGGCCTGATTAGCACTTTTTTAAAGCTATTTGTATTAAGAAAAATCTACTTGGATGTGGTCCCCATTCTTTAGTTGAGTTATATATTATGGGGGTCCACTGTGTATGACTCCTCTGTGATCAAATGGATGAAATGTGAAGGATATATTCCTTGGGGTGACTTGAGTTGTGCATGTAGTGTGTATATGTATATACATATGTGTTTTTGTGATTTGTTGCTTGGCTACCATTAGTTGGATCACCCTTTTGTTACACGTGTTGATAGGGGAACCTGACAAAGTAAGTGGATTTTTTATGAACAATTAATGCAATAGTTTTGATTATGCACTGACTAGTGGCCCATAGTATGGATTTTTCTCAGCTAGGGGATTGGGCCCATCAGTTAGGCTAGGTAGGGAAATACCAAGAAATTGGGAATTATGATGTCATTGAGTGTAGGCATGACTTCTGGATGTATCACACATGTAGTACATTCTGAATTGATCATGAGCTCCAAGTTTCGACCCATGTCTATTTGGGTTTATGTTGCTTGTAGTGATGAATATTATGCTTGTACATGTATCTATATTTCCCCTGTTGTGTACTTACTATTCTGCATTTCTGTGTATTTTTATTCTGGGAAAGTTTTGAGCTGGTTTTTAGTGGTTTTCTAAATTTGGTTTTCCAATGAAAGTGTTTTATTCTCTCTGTACAAATCTGAAAATGTAATTAAGTAATTTTTTTTAAATTCTATTGGCACTAATGAAACAATTTATTTTTTAAAATAAATGAGGGAAATGGTTTGAACGTTTTTTTAAGTAACATATTTATAAAAACATACTTTTATGTAATTTAGTTCGAACATATAATTAATGATACTTTTATTTAATGGAAATGCATTTTGGAATAGATTACTTGGGAACACCTATTATGTTTTAATGCTCATAGATATACATCATTCTTATTTTTAGTCATAGGTACGGGTTTCACAATGATCTTGATCGCCGTGGGTGATGTTGAGTCTTGGGATTGGAGAGTGACCCACGAGGTCACATGGAGTTTTAGTGGTCATTGGGTGTAGTTAGTTTTACTTTTTAGTTCTTTCATAGTATTCTATTTAGGTTATTTATTAATGGGGATACATTATTATTTTCTGATGACTTTTTTTATTTATATTCGGAGATATAATTTCCATCATCAATATATTGATGCTCTTAGAGATTTTCGCCAGCCCAGGAGGATCGGGAATGCCTCTCGGGCCTTTTCATGGGCCAACTCGGGTGACTGGTTCAGGGTCGACCTGGTTTGGTTCATGACATTAAATATATAAAAGTCCCAAAATTTTTACTTAAAATATTTTCTGTAATAAATGGTGGTAAAAATACCTTAATAAAAATAGAGGAGTTTATGTGTACTATCAGGTTTATTCTTATCTTTTGTCTACTGAATCTATTGGATAAATATGAAAAATATTTTATTGAATATAATATATATATATATATATATATTTCATTAAAATAATACACTAATATCAATTCATATTATTTATTAAGGTAAAACATCTTTTAGTGCATAAAAAAGATTTTTAGAAAAATATTTCCATTATATTAAAATGGTTTCTATATTCATTTATACTTAATTTTTAACAAATAAATTAATTTTAAATTTATTTAAACCATATATTTTCATAATTTATTTAATAATATTAATTATTTCTAACTTAACAGTAATGTGACATCTTATTATATTAAATAATAATATTTAAATAATATACTATTGTTCGGTAAAACTCGATCTTGTGTGTATCGCAAGCCGCTGAAGAAACTCGTTGTTGCGTGCGAATTACTCTAACTTAGTGTTTCAGGAATTGAAATCTATATAATATATTGAAATTATTTAAAATACAAAATGTATTATAAATTAACATTATATTATATTACCTTACACGGTTGATGTTGCGTGTCATACATGCTATCGAATACAATGTATCTTCTTTAGATTTTTGGGGTATTACATTCTCCCCACCTTAATTAAATGTTTCCCCAAAAATTAAACTTGATCTTGGTGGTAGATTTCTTGATATTTTTTATTTCTAAAATCCCACATCATGAGAAGAGTTTGTAAAACATCCTCTACAAAATAGAGAATAGGATGTAAAAATATCACATGTAATAACATATAAATAGGTCTCTATGTAAGATAATATTAGTGGCATGTGGAGATACATACTTAGAGGAAATGCATAAATATTTCTAGGGAGTGATTTGGGTCACCATTCTCAAAAAATTTAATGACCGATGGAATGTTTCGGGCCTCAAATCCTTATACCTATGATTATTTAGTAGACCATTGGTTCAGAAAAAATTATGGGTTTAAGACTATATTTTTCTATGATCCTTTTCCTCTTATTTAAAAATTCCTATAATACCTTAGGATATAAGTAAATTTACATACATTTTATGTTTTAATTTAATATTAACAATTACATATTTTGGTTGTTCTTTAATCATTTTATAATTTATACCTTACTTCTTGAATTGGATATCCTAAAATTAAATTTGATGCCTAAAACACGAAAATACACTTTTAACATTTCTTACAACCCATAAAAGAGTGACAAGTCTAACTATTTAATTACTACTATTCTAAAAATACAACAGTGTTAATATATCAATCTCTAAACATAAAATGGAAAACTATAGGTTATTCACTAATATTTATTCATCAAACTATTTAACTTAATACAATGAAATTTTTACTAATAAATTTCATAAGTTATTGGTTTATGTCACACCCTTATCATTTTTTTGGTCATGGGTTCAAGACCCACAACCTTACTGGACATTATTATTTGTTACCCAACATACAAGTTGTCCTTTTCATAAACCATATTGATATAATTTCCAAGATTAAATATGGTGGAGATCATTGAAATAAGGTTAATAAATAAATATCATTTTAACTAATTCTTAAATAAAACCCAAATGCATAAATACTTCATCCACATAGTTCATCATAGAACCTTTATTGGTCTATGGTTTAACCTAGGTCATTAATTTTCACTATCTATTTAAATAATTCATAATGGTTTGTAAATAGAATGTAAATGATCATAAATGTATCCAATGGGAGTGTCAATCCTGGTTTTCATTAAGGTTTGTATTTGTGTACTCGGTTACACTGAGTTAGTCTCGAAACACCTTGTCAGAGTTGTTACTCCTAGGTACTTCTGTTCCAAAACCACATCCATTTGTAGTATCCAGATAGATATGTATTTATAAGAACACCACATAATCTCTTTCTACACAAAACTTTAGTATTTTATTCTACACTTATCCTCAAATTATACCTTAGGGTTATGTACTCTAATAAATGTTTTTCAAAATCTAGTTCCCAATGTCCATACAAAACATCCTTTGATACCCACTATAGTGACTTGAACCCATAGATCTCAGAGCTAGTTTCTAATACCACTACATTGGAATGATTACATGTAATCAAATCTTGAAGTACCTAAGAGTTTATTAGTCTTAGTAAACTGGATACATAAATGAGACTAGTTTAAAAAAATAAATACACTAATTACAATATTTTTTAATTTCAAAGATAACTAAATTTTATCTATTATTTCCCTACATATATTTAACCATACCATTATGGGATTCCTTTTCAAAGGAAATAAAATAATGGTAAACTCAAATTCTTATTAAGGGTAAAGTATAGTAAAAGAAATAAATAATCAATAAGAATAATAATTATTCCATGATAAATAACATATCACACATTCCATGAAATCAAAAAACTGAGAAGTAATTTCACAAATAATATGGAAAGTTAATAACTGGAATCGCAATCCATTAAAATTACACGATAAGGAAAAATCAATATAGCAAGGTAAAAAATGGAAAACACATTCCATTTAATCAGTAAATTGAGAATGAAATTCTTCCATATATTTTATAATATAGAAACCTCTTGGATAATAATAATGATTAACGAAATGTCTATAAAGGATATGCTTAATTATTTAATTTCATGTCTATGGCACATGAAAACCTATATTATCAAGATCCATCCACTAGATAGTTTAAAACAACAATTAGAAATATTTTTAATTTGCACAACTAGTTTTTCTCAAGAGAACCAATCGATGAATCAAGGAGCTTTATAATGTCGGGGCTCTACCCTTTTTTCATGTCCAATTAATTCTTCATATCGTGTAATATATTTGATTAATAAAAAATATTCATTATCAAATATATGTATTGAATAAAGGATATAGATTTGTCATTATTTCCCCAAATAATAAAATAACTTTCAAAGTATCCAACATATGATAAATGGTATATGGTTCAAGAAATAATCATATCCCTGAGAAATGATATGAATATTTAGGGGAAATTACATATCAAATA
Organism: Viscum album; assembly: GCA_963277665.1. Classification (NCBI taxonomy): domain Eukaryota; kingdom Viridiplantae; phylum Streptophyta; class Magnoliopsida; order Santalales; family Viscaceae; genus Viscum; species Viscum album. The sequence goes on along the minus strand of OY728158.1, from coordinate 675,590,398 downwards.
ATCAGATGAAATTGAATATTTCAAGGGGACTACTAAGGAGTAAATGAAGTAAATTTCAATACTATCCTTTGAAAAATAAATCAAAAACCATCCAGAGGAATAATAAGGATGGTATCAATACATCATATCCTATGTGGCATAAATAAATGGTTTCTATCATTTATTACCATAAATACTATAAAAATATATTTTAAAAACATTCTAGAGGGAAATACCCCTTGGTGTTGAAAAACCTCTTGAAAAACCTTTTATTTTAAAATAACTTTTGAAGAAAAATCATTAATTATAATCCTCTTAAGCATGAAAGATAAGTTTAAAATAAATAATTATAGGTAAATCCATGCTTTCCATACAATGTAAAAATAACATTCCCTTTTCATGGTGAAATGGTTAGAAAAATTTCTTCATTAGAAAATGACAAGTAGATTCCTTTGAAAACATTTTTAAAAGATAAAAAGGGTAAAATATTAGTTAATAAATAATTTTGGAATTATTGAAAACATTTTTGATAACCTTTTTAAGAAAAAGGTTTTTAAGAAGAAAATATGTTCTTCAACTAAAGAGATAAATAAAAGGGTTTTCCAAAAAATAATTTCTAAAACATTTTAAGTACCAAAGAATAAAAAAATGGTACTATTACTTGATAAAGGTAATTAATAACTAGAAGAGAATAGACTTAATGGTTTGATTATAAAATCATCAAATAATTTCCTCTGATGGAAATACAAGTGTAAACAAACCTGAAAAAATGAGATTGTAATGTAAAACCATGAAAAGATTATAATGTTGGATTCAGAATCAATCAATGAGTAGATTATGTTTCTCCATTATAATTTCATATATAGAAGAGGAAATACATAAATTGATAGTCTAAGTAATTATAAACATAATAAAATTATATTAACAAAAATAAAAAATTAATATAACTCAATGAAAAGAAATTGGGTTATGATATTATTTTCCACTTGGTATATTTTAATTGAAATCCCCTTAGATGAAATAATTCAAATTGAAACTAAAAATATCATAAACAATGAATGAATCAAGATATTAAATGTAAAATTGGTAGTATTTACACCATGTATAATAAATTGGGTGCACAACAATAAATTTATTATTTCAAGAGAAAGTTAACAATCACAAAAGGAAGTGTAATTGTAAAGATAATAATTAAACATGTTCTTATAGAGAATAATCATTAAACATTCCAAAGTATCCCGTACCACTTTGAAAAAATTTGAATCATAATATCCAAGAATTAATAAAATTAAATGAAACAAATAACAAAATTAGAATAAGGATGTTGATTATATAACATTCCAAAGGGAAATATATACACTATAAAAAAGAAAATAGGCACCTAACAACAAATAAATCTCAATAGGATGTAAATTGACATGAAATCCATTAAATTGAGTCTTAATTGTCTCATGTGTCTTAATATTTATGAATAATACACTAATGTAATTATATACTTGGTTCATAAACATTTTCATGTTTATCATTACTTTTATTTCACTTATTAATATGTTGTGTATAACTATTTAAACAATTATATTTATGTCGGTTGTTTTTGACATAATTTTGTTTATTTGTCAAAACAACATTGATAGGTCAACTATGGTAAAAGTGGTCATTATATAACATCTCCAGAATAATAATAATGGAATTAGTGTCATATTTATATATCATTACACTTTAAAAAAATCATTAAATATGTTTATGAGAAATGAAGTGTTACAATCATAGAGACGGTTGGTCGTACGTACGCATGAGTAACATTATCATTTTTCAATGATCGTTATGGAAGGAAGTTAAGTATAATTAAATAATTACATAATTATAATTATATTATAATTTCCATATTATAAAATTATATATATTTTTATATATAATTCTTTTGATGTAAAATGAATCACATAATGGTGAGGAGGTTACAGTCTACACACCCACGAATGATGTTATCACTTTTTAAGCGTGTGAAAGGGTCCTAAAGAAAATGATATATATTATATTTACAGAAATTTAATTATATAATTAATATTATATATATATATATATTATTTATTTAACATAGGTTTAATTAAAACCATAATTTATACATTATAGGTATTGTGTGAACAAATCCCATCACTTTTAGGAGGCGGTAGTCCACAATTCCACAAGCGATGTTATTGTATTTGCACAAAATGGAATGTATAAGGGTATGTGTTATAAAATAATTACAGAAGTATTAATACATAATAAATATAAAATATATCATATATAAATTGATTTTTCATCCTAATTCCAAACTGGGGAAGGTGATAAAAGAAAACAAGAGACCATCATTTTGTGAGGTGGTAGTTCGTCGTACACATAAAATGTATGTCTGTTTCCCATTAAATGTAAGTTTGTGTATGGGTAGGTAGATAAATTATAATAAAAAAATTATAATTAGGATAATGTTTTTTATATAATAATGGAATTATTATTGTTTAGGTATTGGATAATGGAAATAAAACTACCGAGCTTAAGGAAAGATGTTATCTCTTAATCAGGTACCTCTTTTTGTCTTAAACCAAATGGATCAATATGATGGATATTGGAATAATGGGAGGTTTATAGGATTAAGGGGTCTATTTTTAGTATCTATTTAGGAATATATTGTTTAAGTTAAAGTGTCATGATAGGTGTGTGGAAGGGAGAAGGTCTTTCATAGTGGAGGAGGAGTGACACTCTTGTAAATTCTTGGGAAGGAAATTCCATCCACATTATACCCTTATTAATTGGATCCAATAATGGTATTATTTCTATAAAAGAGTTTATAGTATTGAAAAATTTCCCACCATTGGATATTTTACAAGTGTCTAGGTCAATTGGTCGCTTAATATCACGGTTTAGTCCCTTTTAACCCTAATTTCACCTTAATTGTTGTAATTAATTAATATTTTTTGGTAAAAAATTATTTTGAAATATTTAGAAATTATAAATTATGATTTAAAAAAATATGGGATCCATTTATACAAATTAAAAACCTATAATGGTAGAAATTTATTTAAATTTAATCCCGTAGGCGGGACAATAATGTAGGGTTTTAAAGTAATAATATCCAAAAGTTTGCTAACTTTTTATACACAATTTTAATGTGAAATTTGTTACAATGACCTAAATTGGATTAATTGATAAAAATATTATATAATTTAACTTTAAAAATAATTTAAAATATAACTTAAACCTATAAATAAGTTAAACTAAAAATAAGTTTTGATTTAAAATTCATTATTTTTCATTATTCACCAAAAAATGAAACATCATAGAAAAATACCAAAAATTCACCATAACCTAGTTTTTATATTTCAAATTAAAATATGAATTTTATTTTGACACACTATGTTTATAAAATTACCAAAAAGTGTATTTAAAATATTATCACCATTGAAAGGGTGTAAAAATGACCTAATAAAAATATAGTATTTTATGTATACTATTGTTATTATCTTCTGTCTACAAGATCTATTCGATGAATATAAAAAATATTTTATTGAATATATAATATATATATTTCATCAAAATAATCCAATAATAGTAATTAATTTAATTTATTATGGTAAAACACTTTTGGGTTAATAAAAATAGGTTTTTAAAAAACATTTTGGTAATATTTATTTGGTTTCTATATTCGTTTCTAAATAATTTATAACAAATAAAATAATTTAATATTTTTTTAAACCATATTTTTGTAACATTTAGTTAATAATATTCATAACTGATAAATTAATGTCTAGCTTAAGTCTTATTATATTTAATAATAATATTTTAATAATATACTATTGTTCGGTAAAACTCAGTCTTTCACATAATGTAATCCATTAAAGAAACTCATTGTTGTGTGCGACATACATTAACATAGTGTCACATACATTATACGATAAAATATATATTTAATTTATATAAATTATTAAATATATTATAAATTTTTGGGATATTATATTCACTTAGGCACTTGGTGTTTCATGTCATACATTTTATCGAATAAAATGTTCCTACTTTAAAATTTTAAGGTGTTATAATAATGGTGACGAAAATTTATAGTGCCCATGATGTGATACTTGAGATACCATTTATGGATCCCCTTGAATATAATTAGGGTTCCTCTTTATTAAATTATAAATATGACTTAAATATTAAAGACTAAGTTTACATAGCTATTATCCGGGGATGTGTCTGTTTGGATAAATAAAAGCCTTGTCTTATTCTATTTATTTATAACATTCATGACCATATATATATATATATATATTTAGAGGTTCAATTATTTTTAAAGAAATTATGTATTAGGATTAATAAGGTTTGTTCATCGTTATGTCCTTTATAAACCTACATTGACTTGGTTACTTTTATTTATTTACTACTTTAACTACCTTACCTACACACTATCATACTTTATATTCAAATAATGGATTATGATTTAGACACAATTTATAGTGTCATAATAATTATATCTCACAGCCTTTTGGGTCCTCCAATGCACTAGGGAACCCAAGCAGATCTCATTGGCTGTAGGATCAGGATCTTAGGCTATTCTGTCAAACTTGTACTTAAGAGTTTGGAGCAGATGACTGAGACAGAGCTCAGGGTGATCATGGGGATAAACCTTGGATACAATATTCATTTACCCATGTTTGTACTATTCTTAATTTTTACTTAATTTATGACTATTTATTAGATTATGTAGAACTAAATATTTATGCATGCATAGATGGATATTTGGCATTGACCATTTTTATTCAATAATTATATTGACCTTTAATGGATCTATCCTTATTTCACAATTATTATACTATTGATTTATTTATTTTTTACCTATTGAACTATTTCAATACTCTTATCATGAGGGTATAGTATCCCCACTGATCAATTATTAGACCCTCAATGTTAGTCGGAAACCTCTAGCATATGGAGAGGCATGTGTATGTCCATGTGGTGACCAGTCTGGCTTCTAGTTTCATAGTTAGTCAGGTAGATATGTTAAAGGTTCTATTTGTTATGGTAACCCCTTTGGTTATCCTTTAAATGATATTTGTTTTTTATATTTGGTATTGGGGTTTGGGCAAGGCATGTAGGGTGGCATCCGTGAATTTTTTTTAATGCCAAGTGCGTGATTGGATCCTCATTATACTTTAAACTATTGTAATGGGATTCCTAGAAATAATTTTTATCATAAAGTAATAGTTAATTTTGAGTCTCTATTTGATATACTGGAACCCCCTAGAGAAAGGATAGGACAATTGGGATTTTCCACTAGTGTGGTTAGTTTAGAGTATCTGGGTTGGTTATTGAGTATATTTGTGGATATCTTTTAAGGGAGTTAAAAAATATCCATGATTACATATCTATATGAAATTATTTCATTTTTGGACACATTGATTATTTTTATTTAGTATTTTTATGATTTTACTTGTATATTTTCCTTAACTTTTGACTTAGTTGGTTATGAATAATTTTTTATACTTTGTTAAGTTTCTATTTAATCTAATGTTTAATTAGAGTGGTTTTTTTATGTAGTTTACATATTGTTCTTCAAATGAGAATTTGTTTTAAGATGAAAAATCATGTATTGTTTTTATAATAGGTTTTTGTATAGCATGATGTAGGCGATTTTTAAAAATATGGAAACAATGTTTTAATTATATGTATTTCGAACTAGTGTTTATTGACTACTTCGGTAATGTAAATGTATTGATTCTATTGATCTTACCTATTGAGTGGTTTTATGTTCACACCTTACTTGTGTCACCTAACATCAGTAGACCTGATTTCCTATGGGTTTAGTTTTGTTCAGGTTACCTATGGAGTGGGTTGGTTCTTATGGATTTTGGTGACCAATAGGTCACATGGAGATCATATTGGTAATGATCATGATTTAGATTTGGTTTTTTTTAGTTTCCAATTTTAGTTCTTCTATGACTGTATTCGGATTTGGATGTATTTATTGATGTCCAGTTATTATTGGATCATATAGTTTTCTATGTCTTTATTCGTTTATATCATTTTAATTTTGGCCAACTCATTCTTGTTGGTTTATCTTTGATTCTCAGCACTAGTTTCCACCCTAGTAGGATTGATAATGCCTCTCGAGCCTTATCGCAGGCTGTCTCAGTTTTCCGGTTCCGGTTCGATGCCTGATGGTTCATGAAAATGATAATATCTAAAAATTATATTAATTAAATTGAAGAAGATAATGGGGTAACTTCTAAGGCTAAATGGAATTACTATAAATTTATAGTGTCCATACCTCGACCAGAATACTGTCTTGCATTTGTATTTACTTTTGATCCTCAAATGATAGTATCAAAATCAATGATCAATCGTTGAAAATTATTTTTCTCCTCATAATTGATAAAAAACATCAATATGGGGTAGAGGATATTTATTATTGATCACAATTTTTTCAGGTTCTAAATAATCAATAAAAATTCACATTGAAGCATATTTGTTCATAACAAAAAGTTTTCATGCACCCCATGGTGATGAACTTAGAAAATTGAATTACTCGTCAGTATTCTTCGAGAGTTCCTTCTTCAATTCCTAAAACTCAATAAGAGTCATTATATATGGAGTCATTAAAATAGAAATTTCATTGTGTATGAGTTATATTGAAATATCAACATAATGATTTGGAGTTAGACATGATAACTCTTCTGGAAGTACATTAAGAAACTATCATATAATAGGAATATAATCGATGTTGAGTTTATTTTAATCCATATGAGATAAATACCCACATTGACTAGGAATAAATACCTGGGATATGGATTTAATTTCTGTTGTTAGATTTCATTTAATCTTACACTGATAGAAAATCAAAGGTTTGTTTAGAATATTAAATGTGACATATATTCCTTAGAAATTGATATGGTATTTACATAAATAAATCGAATCCATGACCAAAATCACATCAAATTCAAATAGATTAAGAATAAAAATATTTGTAGGGAAAAATTTAAAAAAAAAATTGGGAAAATACGTATACTTTAGATGCAAACATAATACAATTATGAGTTTTTTACTTCTATTTCAATATCTTTTCATGGAGGATGTGAATTAAAATTCCAATATATATTTTATGATATATAAAGAGGTAATATAACTAATCTCAAATAAATAAATTCAATATTTTAGAATACCTTTTACTAACTCAAATTCATCATTCTATATTTAAACCCTTACAAAAACCAAAATGGTTAACAAGAATATCAAACATCATTAATTACAGTGATCAATTAGATAACCTTGAAAATAATTTATAGGATGTCTAAATCAGGATACCTTCTTTTCATTCTATGAAACCTTAGGTTTAACCTAGATTATTGATGTTCATTATCTATTGAAATCCATAATATGGGATCTTAATGAAAATGTGAAATTACCTAAGAATATCCCCTGTGATTGTCAATCCAGGTGCACAGTAAGGGAACATTCACCATGGAACATGATGATGATAAAGATATACCCAAACAACTCTTTATGGGGTTGTCATCCCTAAATGAATATATTGTAAAACAATATCAAAAAATATCATCCACACAATTATTTATTTCTTAACAAGACCACACTACTTTACCATAACTTGCAATTTTTTCTTATACATAGGATTATCTTAAGGGATATCAATATATTATTTGCATCTTAGTTTCAAAATGTTACCAAACCTTGTCCTTTATTCCAACTGTAGTGACCCATATTTTTATACACAAATATTAAATAATTTTAAATAAATATACATTAAATTTCATAGTAGTATACTCTTGAGGGTTATATAGTTTTAGTGTCTTTGGAAATGTTTTTATATAAAAAACACGTACCTAAAAAACCACATCATCTCTGATTAATTTCTTCACAACTATCACCCTTCTTAGATATATCCTACTTAAAACATATATTCAGTACATAGTCAATGGAAACATAAGAAAGGGTGATGTCATATGTTCAGTAAGGGTAAACATAATAGATATCAATCAATGATAATAAGTGATCATAAGATAAGTATAAGGGTTTGAAAACATGATCCAAACCTATAATAATATTTCTAAATCTGTCAAATATCTTTAATCATGAAGCATGGAGGAAGGTGTTGACAAAAAATGAAATTATACATAATATCATAGAATCATGAATACTCAATGGTGATCATCATAATAATAAAAAATAGGCTTTTAGAATGAAAATAAATATATTAAATCATTTCCTTTTTCAAGGATCACTACCAATACTATCATAGTAGATTACATTTACTCCATATTCCATAATTTCCTTTGTCAAGATTCACTCAGAAGGTAATCTTATTAGAAAAATCTCATTATTTGACTATGGTCACTCCCCATTACAATCCTTATTATCTCATGAGATATCCATATTTATCCAAAACATTAGAGGAATATAAAATTCAAATCCCAACCATCATATAAATAAAACGATACATATATATTCCACTAGACTATAAAACCATCATAATATCACCAAATCGTAACCCGTAGAAAGGATATGAGTTTCAAAAACATTTTATCATCATAATAATAAACCATATAAAGAAATAATAAATATGTTTTAATTAGGTTATACCCCTAGAAAAATATACAAAACATCAATGGATGTTTTTATAGGTAAAAATACCTTTAAAATATCACTAAATGATTTCTTTGGGAAAATACTGCTATTAATTGAAATCCCTTGTTAAGAGTCTAAAAATTTATTAAATATTTAGGGATACATTTTATTTGAAAAGAATTAAAATTATAAATAATATTTGTGGGAATTATTATCCATGATGGTGGGGGAATATGTTTATGCGGTGTATTTTAAAACAAAAATTCCCTTCATATTTTTGGTAAAAAGTAAAAAGTTTATAAAATGATAAGAAGGTTCTTTTTAGAACGTGTTAAGGAAAGTCAAATTTATTAAAAAAATACTTCAAATAATATTTATAGAATAGTAAAAACATTATTGAAATCAATTAAAGTAAAATGTGGATATGGAATATAATATTTCTTACTGAAGGGAAAAACAATGCGAGATTTCATTAAAAACATTATTTCTGTCTATAGAGTAATTAAAGAGTATAAAATGAAAGGAAATCATGAAATATAAAAATCATAACAAAGGATAATACAAAAATAATATTTTGGAGAGACAAATAAAACAATATCATTGTTATAAAATTTATCGATAAACAATCTATATGAAAAAGATATTGTAACATAAAACCCTTACGACTTTAGTAATACTTGAATAAATATTCACTGGAATCATGAAACAAATAAGGATATATAAATACAATTAATTAAATCATGGATAACTCAAAAATATTTTTTTGGCCATTAAATATGTATCTCCTGGATATTTTTAAAAGATTATGTATATTATTTTCGATAGTTTATACGACACGCAACACAGAACCTAACTAAACCATGAAATATTAACATTTAAAAATGGCCAATATAACCTAGACATTAAATTGGTTGGTATGGATAGTATTAAATAATTTATGAAATATATACAATGTTACTAAATTATATTAATTTATATATAAATTTCTATCCAATAATCCCTCAATTTTTAATGATGGTATTTTTTTAAAAACATGTTTTCTAGAAAAATATTTTTTATTTATTTTTGAGACAAATAAATAAAATTAATTTATGGTACTTTTAAAAATTTAATTTTATGAAATTAAAATCATTTTTTAAATAATCATATAAAAATTTACGTAAGTTGAAATTTTATATTTTTCTATATGATAGATTTTTCAGTGAATTGTTAATAATACCGATTTTTCAACAACATTGATTTCTTTTCATTAAATAAAGTAATTTAATAGTTACAATATATTTTTAATATTTCATTAAAGTTATATAGAAAAAGTTTATTTATTATAATCTAAATAATTTCTTATAAATAATCATATTTAGTTATTTGTTCATAATTTTATTTTTATGCATAAAAACGGTTTTATGAAAACTATTTTTAAGAGAATAAAGTTTATCCATTTTAATAAAAAAAATTACACATAGTAGTGAAATATTTAAATGTAATTAATATATGATACAATTATTAACATGAATTTGAATTCATATAATGATTATTTCTTTTCATAGAGTTAATATAATATCATCAATTTCTTGGAAAATGTTTTTCTTGAAAAATTGTTTCTCAACAAGTTTTGTGGGTTTAATTTTAAATTTAATTATAATAATTATGTGATTTTAATTTGATAAAATGTATTAAATATTAAAAATTATAATAATTAATATTATTTAATATGTTCAATTAATTTTTTTTATCAAAATAAAAAATTAAATTAAAAAACACTAGTTATCGTGGTGAAAAACAAAAATGGAAAAAGTGTGTAACGTTAGAGGTAAATTTAATAACACATGAAAAAAATTAATTTTGAATTTTAGTGGTTTTTATTGACCATATCACCCGTAAAATACATTATTTATAAATTTTTGAGGCACTTTTCTTGAGGCTGACTTCCCATTATTGGATAGTTTTTGGTATTTACTAAAATGAATCTCCCTCTCACTTATAAAAGGGGACTTTCTATATTATAAATTACACACATAAAAATAATTATGGATTAAAAAATAACTACGTAGATATATTTCTCATTGACATAACTACTTCATATATTCCTTGGTTTGGTCATAAATCCAATCTAGGTTTTCTTTAGCATAATACAAAAGAGGTGGTCCGAGGAAGTGGTGTCATTCTTAAAAGAGTGTTTTTATTTTGTTTTCGGTTTTCTTCCAAATCCTTAAAATATTACCCAAAAATGAATATATAATAGCATAATTATCTACTATATAGGTGTATTTTATTATGTTTTCATAATTACATACATACATTTCTAATTCCATCAAATGGGAGAGGAAACCATCGTTCGTGTGCATGGAATATTACCACCTCATTAACCGATTTGATTCATTTTCTATCATGAATTCTTGCATTATTTATGACAATTAATTTAATTTATATATATTACATTCATGAAATATATATAATTATATCAAATTAATATATAATATATGTTATTAACTTTAAATTCATAGAAAAATGATAACATCGTTCATTGGTATATATGGATTACCACCTTTACAAAGTGATGAAATTATTTTTTCCTTACCAAATCAGATGGATGATATATATAAAAGTATTCGAATAAATAGTATGATATTTATGATACACTAATCCTTATAGAAAGATAAAATTATACTTAACTTATTGTTGTCATGATCGTCATAAAGATGGAAATGTTACTCATATGTACGTACGATATGACACCACTATGATTGTAATGTAGTTCACTCTTTATAACAATATTTCATGATTAGTTTTTAAAATATAATTGATTTTAAAAAATTATAATTATTTCATCATAATTATTCTAAATATGATCTAGGAATGATACCATTAACCCTAACACCGTTTTCGTTTGAACTGAGAATCCTCAGAACATTATATGGGGACATAATTAAATAAGTAATTAAATATTTCATTAAAATAATTGAAGTAAATGGTTTAAATATAATTTATTAAACGTATAAAAGGTTATTAAAAATATAGATATTTTTTTCATATTAGAGATAATGCAAATACACAACATGACTGTACTCGGGGGTTCTTTGCCTCAAAACATCATTCTTTGAAACACATTTTCTTTTATGAACCTAATTTATTTTAGTAGATTTATATAATGAAAATTGAATATTTAAAATCATTTATTATTCTTATTAATGATATATTAACTTCAAATACAATTTACCTCCCTTTAATAAGGGTTTCTATTAAGACATTTCTTAAACTGTAAGGGACTTCGTCCCAATTTCCTTTTATTGAAGCATATTTTAATATTATACACCGATTTATTTTATATGGTGTATATGTTCTCCTTTTGTATTTAATATCATGATTTATGATTAATTCATGGTATTTGAAGTTTCAATTTAAATTATTTAATCTAATGATATTAGACTTGAATGTTACCAAGTTGTAAGGAATTTCATAACTCAATTTATTTTAATTTAGTTATATTATTTATCTGTTATCATTGATATTCTAAGATTATGTGTGTAATTTATTTTGATAATTTTATATTTTATTTTAATTCTTTATGATTATTTATAGTTTATAAACATAATTAATTAATTTATTAATACTCACTTCAACAATATGACATTTTTTAAATATTTCATCTCAATTTCCACTTTTTTGAGACATATTTGGTATTGTGAACCTATATATTTTAATGGGATGATTCTACTACCCCTTTTATATTTTATACCATGAATATATTTATATTCTTGGTATTTAATTTTTCAATTAATGTAATTTATTTCATGGGTGTTATGATTCTAAATTAACTAAATAGGTAAGGGTTTATTTGTCAATTTTCATTTAATTTAGGCTGTTTATGCTTAGATTTAAATGGAAGGAAATTATTTTATCTTTATCTAATAAACCCAATTAATTTTACTACCATATTGGTATTAATTAAATTTTCAAGTAAAATTACTATTTTACTCTCTTTGGTTCTAAAAATTATTTAGAAAATATTTTTTAGGAAATCCACATTTATTTCTCTTTTCAGTTGAAAATAATTTTGCATCCATATCCATATATTTCATTGGAATGTTTAAAATAATATTATCTTACTCTCAAATTATTTATTAAATAAATTTTCACTAATTTTTTAAAATTTATAATTATTTTAAAAAGGAATTTTTCTATTTTTTTGGAACAATGTAATTTTTTACTTTTTACAAAAATATGAAATGAATTTTCACTTTTAACTTATACAACTTGAATATAACTTCATGTTGTCATGGTTACTCAATAATTTTAATAATCATTCCAAAATTTTAATGGTTCTATCAAAATAATTTTTTTATAATAATTTTTGAATTTTTATATTTTAAAAAAGTGATTCCAACCTGAAAAGGGAATTTTTCTCAATGTAATATTTTTAAAGAAATATTCATCAATGGTGAAAACATTTGATGTTATGGAGTTATTCTAAATTATATTTTCATATCTTATATATATACCTAGATTATTCTCCTTTTATTTTGATGGGGAAATACATTTATTAAGTTCATTTATCAATTTTTTTCTTTATAAAATCTATTTTGATTATTATATGAGATAATATAATACAAACCATATTTTTTCTATGAGTAATTCTAATGTATATAAATTATAATTGATTTACTTTTTTATGGAACAAATAATAATGAATATGTTATGATGGGTTCACCTTGATAGTTCTACAATTCATTAGAAAAATATTTTGTCTCTTGAGACGTTATGAATGGGATTAGAGAGTAAATCTTGTCAATTATGGGACCTTGTTAATAATGTGATATTGTCTAGGCAGTTAGCCTTGACTCATTTTATGACATGTTTTATGTTTCTACCACATGTACTAAGTTTACATGATCTCATGATACCATGTAATTTATGTTACTTTTTCTTGTGATTACCCATGAGCATTCTCTTTTATGATATCATGTTATACATTTGAACCAAATATTATGATTCCTAATATTTTTTATTACATAACTAGTATGTTTTGCTCACCCATTTATTTTATGTATTCCTTAGTTTATCCTATGTATTTTTTGGAGATAAAATGGATTTAAGAAATTGTTATGGAGAATAAAATAAGGATTTCATGATTTGACTTTCTTATTCATGTATTTTGATCCTAGTATTCTGAAGACACTAGGAATCATGATCCTTGGGGTTGAAATTATTAGACATTCATGATTAATAATAATGTAACAATATGTGTAAATTATTGGTTCACTATAGTTGGTAGTAGGAAAAGGATTAGTTATTTTTTGAAATTAAGACTAGAATAATTTAGTGAGAACCCTAAGGGTATGTTTATGGATAAGGCTAAGTATATGAAACAATATCCTAAAATTTTTATGAAGTATAAAATAAGAAATTTATAATAAAATAAATCCATGTATGGATAATATAAGTGGACTTTGACCAGGAATAGTTGTTCATAAGGGTAATATCTCTGAAAATGGTGCATTGGGACTGACTCGATCTTTACGTGGTGCATGACAATGATATTTACTGCACAACTAGATTGATAATTCTAGGGGTTTGTTTTAGGAATTCAATTAATCATCATGAACCCTCATTAAGGACTTGAGTAGATGTTAATCAAGAATGACATAGTTCAAAAAATAAAGTGTCCTTAGTTGATAATTCTATGGTTTATCGTATGTTTAATGGAATAAATACCATTTGAGGTTTTAATTTATAGAACTCTATGATGATTAAGAGTATTTTCGAATACATTTATGGTAATAGAACCCTTCGATTAAGTATTAGACTTAATTTAAAAATGTTATATGAGTAATAATGCCTTTATATTTGGTGGAAATAAGTTTAATGTTATTGGTAACATTTAGGTGTTGTCCTATCTTTAATGTTATGGAAATAATATTAAATTAATATTATTAGATTTTTTGGGAAAAATAATTTTTATAGGAAACAATAGTGGTTAGAAATATATTTGATGATTAATGTAATTTTGGGGATGATTTTCAATTTTTTGTAACATTATAAGAATTATATAAATATATTTTTATAAAAATGAAAACATCATACCCTTTATTTCGAGTATATAACCTTTTATTTATGATTTTTATTTATATACTGTATATGGGTGAAGTTTGGGAGAGTTTGGATTAATATTTTTATTTTGGGGGGCTTTTATATCGGTTAATGGGTGGTGCATGGTTTTTTGAAATCGTGAAGCACTTTCTAGAAATCATGCATAGTAAAACAGGGGAGAAAGGGTAGGTGCATATACTATGCATGGTTTGTCCAAACCTTGTGGAGGCCTAAGAGAAACTATTACTTGTTGTTAATTTGTTGGATAATGATATTTGAAATGGTTGGCACATGGTTTGGTAACCATAAAAGAAAACCGTGCGAGGTTCGTCCTTAAAGAAGTGGCTAACACATAGTTAGTGCACAGTTTGCCTAACTATGCGACTAAACTGTGTGTGGAAAGAAGATACCTCCATAAAAAGTGGATATGTAACACCCCAGGTAAATAAAGAATATGAAATTTTCTTATTTATCCAAATTTGTGAATCAAACATTAATATTACTTTAAAGGGGATGCTATGCTCGATGGCGTACCCAATACGCAACAACGAGTTTCTTGGGAATCTTACATTGCACTCTAATAATAAAATAATATTATTTTAAATGGTAGTTAACATGTAGCCGTTGTGTTGGCGGGAATGGATAGAAATAACTAAAATATGATTGTATATGTTTTTTTAAATGTTTTTACATTTATCCAATAAAATATAAAGGCATAAAATACGGAAAGAATTCAATTTTAGGCGTATATGCCCTAGTTTTCACTAAAGGTTCACTTATCACCTTTTGATGGCGAACCGTCATTAAATATAGTGTTTTTAACTCTTATAAATTCTATTGGACCAAATAAAAATCTTCTTAAGAATCGGGACATCAAAATTTACTTTGTGTAAATTTTTGGTATCTTTCCGATAAAGTTCATTTTTTAATGAATAGTGTAAAATGTTGTATTTTAATTCAAAACCTCTTTTTAATCTAATTTATTTATATGATTAGATTATCTTTTGAATTGGTTTTGAAGTGGAATTATAATATATTTTTACCATTTAATCCAATGGTGGTCATTGGAATCAATTTCACTTTGAAATTGTACTTAAACTAGTGTCAATATTTTGATACTTATTGTTTCATAAAAACACGCTATTTGCTTTGACAGCCAGAATTAATTATTAAATTAATTAATCTGACTTATATGTTTTGAATTTTTTAAAATAGACTTCATTTTTGAATTCGGAATATCAAATATAGCTTATGTTGAATTTTTGGGATTTTTCTGAAAAACTTCAATTTTTGATGAATAGTGAAACCACTAAGTGGTACATATAAAAACTGATTTTTCTGTTTAAATGAAATTTTTCCATCTTTGTGTTTTGAATTTCAAAAATCCAACATACATGGTTGTCATTAAGAAGTAAAATGTGGTTCAATGGGATAAAAATAATTTTTTGGTGAATAGTAACTTATTAAGTTTTTAATCGCGATTAGTGGTAATTAGTGTAGTTTAAGGTAAAAATAATGATTTAATAAAATAAGATGAGCTTGACACATGTCCTACCCTCATTGGTTGTGTCATGGCCGACCAATAAAAGCCATAGGTCAACTTGGGGACCCCATGGAGCCACTTTGGTTGGGAAATGACTTAAATAACTTTTTATTTAATGTAAAAGTAAAAATGACACAAACATAATATGTTTTACGAAAACAATTTTTACATGGGGTTATAAAGATCATATTTTTGATTATAAATAATCATTGGAAAGCTAAAAAGATTTCCTACATAATAGTATTTTTTTATAATTTTTAGACATTAAATAAATTAAATTATTAATCACATCATAATGATGCAACGATGACATCATTATGTAACGATTAAAATAAAATGGAAAGATAATGTAACATCTATGAACTAAACATGTCCAAAACTTATTGTATGGGTGGATTTAGAACTCCTAACACCTTATCCACTAATTATATCAATGTGGGACCTTTTAAAACTGAAACACATTTTCAAATAAAGTAATATTTCTTACTTTCCAAAACTGCCCCTCCTCTCCTCTTATAAAAGGCCCCCACCTCTACCTCATTTCACACACTCCTCAAGCCTTTGGCTCGGCCAACCCCTGCCCATTTTGTCTATCCACATCCCTCTCCTCATCCTAGAGGATTCCCTTTGGGCATAATCCTTTCAAAGGAATCCTTTAGGCTCAAATCAAAATGAGTTACACTTTTAAAGGTAATTCATTTTCTCATGTTCATTTGTTTTATTTTTGCTTCTCCAACCCCCTAAACTATTTTTAAATAATTCTTTTGTAACAACACCAGTATCTTAAATATACTAGGATGTTGTTATAATATTTATTCGACCTACAGTCTCACAGAACTACATCAAATGGGTAAAGAACATACGGTTTCCGTGGATTGCAAAATTCTGCCTCTCGAAACGATGATTTCTCAATACTCATTTAACACCTTCAAAGGTGGCCATTATGATGTCACAATTTTTATATATGATATATAATATGTTTATGTTTTACTTTAGCTTCTGTATTTTTCATTTTTGGCTTACCTTTATGGCTTCCATTATGGGTATACACGATATCTTTATTTAAGGAAGTGCGGACTACCGCCCCCTCAAAGTGATTTGATTCGTTATTACCATATGTGGTACGTATAAAGGGTATATTTAATGATATTATATATGATACCATACTGGAATTAAAATACTATTATGTATCATTATGTTTTAATTCCATTAAATATGAAATAGAAATGGAAGTAGCGTTCATGCGTACGTACGACTTACCGTCTCCAGGAACGGTACATTTCATTTCTTATGTCAAAATATTATGTACTATTATAAGTACATATATATAATGGATATATATGATGTATGATACATCTAAATGATTAATATAAATCTGGAATTAAAATATACATACCTTTAATATAGTTTTAATTTCATTAATACGACATAGAAATGTAAGCAGCGTTCATGCGTACGTACGGCTTACCGTCTCCATGAACGGTGCATTTCATTTCTTTCCTCTAAATGATTATGTGATATTATAAATAAATGTATATGCTGGATATATATGACATATATGATATCCAAATCAGGAATGTCATTTTGGATATAAAGAACCTTTGACCACCCGAACAACATGTAATTGTAAGAAGTCCACTTTCGACTTAAGAACCAAATATCGACAAAACAATCATTATTAACTTAATGATTACATAATGTTTATAACATGGAAATAAGTGATATAAAAGGAATAATAAGCTTGAAAAAGGTTCTTAATCAAGTAGAAATTAACTCAAGTTTATTATTCAGGACGTTAAAGAATGATCGAGTCAAGTCGGACCCGAGGTAAGGGATCCTACTCCACTCTTTCTTTTTAAGTACACTCTTTTATGTCATTCCTTTTAAAGCTCATATTTCTTGTTATTGGGATGTTATTTTATATTAATATTACTTTAATTTTTATTTTAATGTGATGAGAGACCCTATTCTCTCTCATCAATCCATTTTGGAAGTTTTGAGTGGCGCCGTTAGGCTGCCGAACTTTCGTTAGAGATCTAACCTCTCTCTTTCTTTTTAAGTACTATCCTTTATGTCACTTCTTTTAAGCTCCTCTTTGTAATGTTGGGGGATGTTATTTTATATTCCTCTTGATGTAAATTTTATTGTAATGTGATGAGATACCCTATTTGATCTCATCAATTCATATTCGGAAGTTTTATGTGGCGCCGTTAGGCTGCCGAGTTTTCGTAAGGGATTTTTCATCTCACTTTTATTCCCGTGAGATTTATGATAAATTTGCCACAAATTCCATTGAGTGGTGTATGTACTTCCCATTATTATACTCTTTGTGTAATATACGTTCGTTTATGAGTATTTACATCAATGATCTATTGTCCTTCTTTCATGGGGTGTATGTTTTGAAAGATACCCAAGTCGGTAAGGGAACCTTTCACCCTCCTTTTTTTTAAAAGACTTCTTTTGTTGGGTCTTTTAATTTACATATTTTTATGTTGGGATATGTTCTCATATATACTTATTGATGTAAATTTTATTTCCAAGTGATGAGATACACTTTTTTATCTCTCATCAACTCATTTTGATGTGATGCCGTTAGGCTGTCAAGGGAACTTTTTAACCCAATTTCGATTTCTTTGGGTTCAACATGTAGTCATTGAATATGTCATCCATTGAATATGTGTGAATGTCCTTTTATTGTTTTACACTTAATATCCACTTATATTGGGTGTATTTATTTTTGTCACACATATTTTTGAGATTTATTTGTCCTTAATTTAAGGATACCTTCTTTATAAGGGATTTCATCACATTTGACATTTCTATTGAGGGTTCATTGTTGTTATGCACCAATTCACTATTATATGGTGTATATATTATCCTTTGGAGTATTATATCATGAATCCATTTATTCTCATGATATTATAATGTTCTGACTAAATGTTATTCCTCAATTATTGTATTCAAGTGTCTGTAATTTTGGTAAAACCCCTTTAACCGAAATATCGTTTTAAATGTTTTAATTATTTGTTCTTATTGATATCCATGTTTTCAAAATGGTTTTAAGGATTTATTTATATGGATATTAATGGTTTAAAATTTTAAGCTTCAAGGTGGTATGGGACACTTTTATTAAAAAATCTCTTTATTAAATGTTTTAAATGGTTTTGGAAATGGTTTCTTTTTTGGATTCATTATTTCAATATACTAAAATGTTATATTGTGATTGAAATGTGGAAATGTTATGTTTCCTTTATGCATGTTTTATGTGATACATTTATGTTATGGTTCTTGGGCATTGTTATGATAACGAGTGGTTCCATGATAAACTAAGGGCCGGTGAGCCCGATATAGCTCTCCAATGCATTGGGTAATGCGAAGGAGTGAAACGTTAAGGTTTATCCGAAGAGATTTAGGGAATATACTCTGATGGGTACTCCAAACGTAACCAAGAGGGTTACTCCCTACGTAAGAATGTTATGAATGCCTCAAGTTACCTTTATGTCTTATGATTTCTATGATTCATTCATGTTTTGATGAGGTATGTTAAAGTGCCTTTGTTTTATGGGTAAAGTAGGATTTCATTCTTATGTATATATGAACTCATGTTTCCTTTCCATATTTTTATAACTCTTACTGAGCTTTTTATGCTCATCCCAAGTTTTTGAAATGTTTTTCACAGGTCAAGGGAAAGGTACATGATGTGATGATAGTGTCAAGGATGTGTCAAGAAAGAATCCGTGTTATATTTTAAATATGTTCCCGTTGATGGGAAGAATGAATACTATCTTTTATGTAACCACTTTGTTTAAATGTGGAATGTAATGCAAGTTTCATGATCTAATTATCTAAAACTCTAAACCTGAAAAGATCCTCAATGTGTAATCTTGTAATAACTCAAGATTAAGTAAGGTTTAAGGCTGGGGCCTTATAGTTGGTATCAAAGGCCGGTTTAGATAACTTTAGAGGTTAGGGTATTCTTTAAGCATAAGTGACATTACCATAATGGTTAGGATTTCAGAAAGAGTCCTAGTTTTAGATAAAGTGAACGAGAAAGTATATCTTAGTTTTTACCTTCCTCATTAGTACATGATGGTTTTGTTGATATACTCACACTGACATTTCTGTTTCTTGTGAATGGATGGATCTAGCAGGCACCAAAGAGACAACAGGTTTGACGGAAACTGTGGTGGTTCTATGATTAAGATACTAGATAAAATGGGGGATTCAAGGAGGAAATGCGTGGTTGTTCTAAACCAACTATCAAGGAGTCATGATCAACCACTTGAACCTTGGTATGATCTTTAATGCATCATGTACGAGATGACCAATCGATGTGGATGTTCAGGTAATAATTATAAAGGTAACCATTAGTGTTTATATGATCCTTACTTTTGAGGTAATTATGGGTTATTATATGTTATAATGGAAAATGAAAGGCATGAGATAAACTTGAGGTTAAAATATGTTATGATCATTTTTTATGATTTTATCTCTTTTTGGGGAATGATTTGAGAATTATATAGTTTTGGAAAAAGGACAACACGCAGACCGTGTGACTTCCCGTCGCGTCGAACAAAGCTATGGGAATCAAACCCACAACCAAAGTGCGACTGGTATTTATCGCCTACGACTGGACTATGTGAAGTCCCTGGTTAGTTTGACTGATTATTTTTAGTTATATGATTTTATGAATTAAGAGTAAGTTTATTTTGGGTTATTTATGAAAATGATTAACCTATCATGGAGGATATGTGATTAGGTTAATTACTTTTCAATACGAGACTTTAGGAGCAACTGATGTTGTTTGGAGATAAATGTTAGGATTTAACTTGGAAGACTATGTGACTAAATCCTTCAAATATTTGGGTTTCAATCATATATTGTTTTACATTGAAGAATTTTATGGACAAATTGTTTATCGGATGGTCCTCGTTGATCTTTGGGTTTTGTTGGACAAATTTTTGAGATTAAGCATAGATTTTCTTTTTAATGGGTTATCCTTTTCTGGATTATCTGATCTTGTAGTAACCTTTTTGGTTTTAGTTTTGGTTAAGGTTTGAAGTCATGGAAATTGTATAGTTCTCTTTTGTGGATTAGGTGATTCTCTAGAGGTTGATTATAATACTCTTAATGTGAACAAGTCTTCCTAAATACTTGCCTTTTGGAGAAAATATGAGTTTGTGCAAGGAATCTAATAAAAGTTGAAAGTCAACATGATAAGTGATTACGTTTCCTTATCAATAAATTCCTCAATAAAAAGTAACTTAAAACAAAAATTTTGTCTATTAACGTTTCCTACTGGGGAATCGAATACCGTTTAACCCATCACAAGTTTGTGATTTTCTAATGGTTAACTTTCTCCTAAACATGTTTTCTATCACTCTCCATCAGAACATGACCCTTTGCTCTTTATTCCATGTCCATGTTTTCCTACATGTAATCCTATTATGGGTTAACTTGGGTGACCTTTGTACTTATCTTTCTTTATTTTAAAGTGATTGTTTTACCGACTCTTGTTCCGATGTGGGACTTTCAAGGATGCTTCCAAGCTCAATTTTAAAAAAATTACGAGGACGCAATTCCCAAAAGGGGGGAAGGATGTAACACCCCAGGTAAATAAAGAATATGAAATTTTCTTATTTATCCAAATTTGTGAATCAAACATTAATATTACTTTAAAGGGGATGCTATTCTCGATGGCGTACCCAATATGCAACAACGAGTTTCTTGGGAATCTTACATTGCACTCTAATAATAAAATAATATTATTTTAAATGGTAGTTAACATATAGCCGTTGTGTTGGCGGGAATGGATAGAAATAACTAAAATATCATTGTATATGATTTTTTTAAATGTTTTTACATTTATCCAATAAAAGATAAAGGCATAAAATACGGAAAGAATTCAATTTTAGGCGTATATGCCCTAGTTTTCACTAAAGGTTCACTTATCACCTTTTGATGGAGAACCGTCATTAAATATAGTTTTTTTCACTCTTATAAATTCTATTGGACTAAATAAAACTTTTCTTAAGAATTGGGACATCAAAATTTACTTTGTGTAATTTTTTGGTATCTTTCCGATAAAGTTCATTTTTTTAATGAATAGTGTAAAATGTTGTATTTTAATTCAAAACCTCTTTTTAATCTAATTTATTTATATGATTAGATTATCTTTTGAATTGGTTTTGAAGTGTAATTATAATATATTTTTACCATTTAATCCAATGGTGGTCATTGGAATCAATTTCACAATGAAATTGGACTTAAACTAGTGTCAATATTTTGATACTTATTGTTTCATAAAAACACGCTATTTTCTTTGACAGCCGAAATTAATTATTAAATTAATTAATCTGACTTATATGTTTTGAATTTTGTAAAATAGACTTCATTTTTGAATTCGGAATATCAAATATAGCTTATGGTGAATTTTTTGGATTTTTCTGAAAAACTTCAATTTTTGATGAATAGTGAAACCACTAAGTGGTACTTATAAAAACTGATTTTTCTGTTTAAATGAAATTTTTCCATCTTTGTGTTTTGAATTTCAAAAATCCGACATACATGGTTGTCATTAAGAAGTAAAATGTGGTTCAATGGGATAAAAATAATTTTTTTGTGAATAGTAACTTATTAAGTTTTTAATCGCGATTAGTGGTAATTAGTGTAGTTTAAGGTAAAAATAATGCTTTAATAAAATAAGATGAGCTTTACACATGTCCTACCCTCATTGGTTGTGTCATGGCCGACCAAGACAAGCCATGGGTCAACTTGGGGACCCCATGGGGCCACTTTGGTTGGGAAATGACATAAATAACTTTTTATTTAATGTAAAAGTAAAAATGACACAAACATAATATGTTTTACGAAAACAATTTTTACATGGGGTTATAAAGATCAGATTTTTTTTATAAATAGGAATTGGAAATATAAAAAGATTTCCTACATCATAGTATTTTTTTATAATTTTTAGACACTAAATAAATTAAATTATTTATGACATCATAATGATGCAGCGATGACATCATTATTTAACGATTAAAATAAAATGGAAATATAATGTAAAATATATGAACTACACATGTCCAAAACTTATTGGATGGGTGGATTTAGAGCCCTTAACACCTTATCCACGAATTATATCTATGTGGGACCTTTTAAAACCGATTCACATTTTCAAATAAAGTAACATTTCTTACTTTCCAAAAGTGCCCCTCCTCTCCTCTTATAAAAGGCCCCCACCTCTACCTCATTTCACACACTCCTCAAGCCTTTGGCTCGGCCAACCGCTGCCCATTTTGTCTCTCCACATCCCTCTCCTCATCCTAGAGGATTCCCTTTGGGCAGAATCCTTTCAAAGGAATCCTTTAGGCTCAAATCAAAAGGAGTTACACTTTTAAAGGTAATTCATTCTCTCATGTTCATTTGTTTTATTTTTTCTTCTCCAACCCCCTAAACACTTTTTATATAATTCTTTTGTAACAAAACCAGTATCTCCAATATACTAGGATGTTGTTATAAGATTTATTTGAGCTACACTCTCACACAACTACATCAAATGGTAAATGAAGATATGGTGTCCGTGGATGGAAAAATTCTGCCTCTCGAAACGATGATTGTTCAATACTCATTTAACACCTTCAAAGGTGGCCATTATGATGTCACTATTTTTATATATGATATATAATATGTTTATGTTTTACTTTAGCTTCTGTATTTTTCATTTGTGGCTTACCTTTATGGCTTCCATTATGGGTATACGCGATATCTTCATTTAAGGAAGTGCGGACTACCGCCCCCTCAAAGTGATTTGAATCGTTATTACCGTATGTGGTACATATAAAGGGTATATTTAATGATATTATATATGATACCATACTGGAATTAAAATACAATTATGTATCATTATGTTTTAATTCCATTAAATATGAAATAGAAATGGAAGTAGCGTTCATGCGTACGTACGGCTTACCGTCTCCATGAACGGTACATTTCATTTCTTATCTCAAAATATTATGTAATATTATAAGTACATATATATAATGGATATATATGATGTATGATACATCTAAATGATTAATATAATTCTGGAATTAAAATATACATATCTTTCATATAGTTTTAATTTCATTAATACGACATAGAAATGAAAGTAGCGTTTATGCGTACGTACGGCTTACCGTCTCCATGAACGATGCATTTCATTTCTTTCCTCTAAATGATTATGTGATATTATAAATACTTGTATATGCTGGATATATATGACATATATGTTATCAAAATCAGGAATTTCATTTTTCATATAAAGAACCTTTGACCACACGAACAACATGTAATTGTAAGAAGTCCACTTTCGACATTGGAACCAAATATCGGCAAAACAATCATTATTAACATAATGATTACATAATGTTTATAACATGGAAATAAGTGATATAAAAGGAATAATAAGCTTGAAAAAGGTTCTTAATCAAGTATAAATTAACTCATGTTTATTATTCAGGACGTTAAAGAATGATCGAGTCAAGTTGGACCCGAGGTAAGGGATCCTACTCCATTCTTTCTTTTTAAGTACACTCTTTTATGTCATTCCTTTTAATGCACAGATTTCTTGTTATTGGGATGTTATTTTATATTAATATTACTTCAATTTTTATGGTAATGTGATGAGAGACCCTATTCTCTCTCATCAATCCATTTGGATGTTTTGAGTGGCGCCGTTAGGCTGCCGAACTTTCGTAAGAGATCTAACCTCTCTCTTTCTTTTTAAGTACTCTCCTTTATGTCACTTCTTTTAAGATCCTATTTGTAATGTTGGGGGATGTAATTTTATATTCCTCTTGCTGTAAATTTTATTTTAATGTGATGAGATAACTTATTTGATCTCATCAATTCATATTCGGACGTTTTATGTGGCGCCGTTAGGCTGCCGAGGTTTCGTAAGGGATTTTTCATCTCACTTTTATTCTCGTGAGATTTATGCTACATTTGCCACAAATTCCATTGAGTGGTGTATGTACTGCCCATTATTCTACTCTTTGTGTAATATACTTTTGTTTATGAGTATTTACATCAATGATCTATTGTCTTTCTTTCATGGGTTGTATGTTTTGAAAGATACCCAAGTCGGTAAGGGAACCTTTCACCCTCTTTTTTTAAAAGACTTCTTTTGTTGGGTATTTTAAATTACTTATTGTTATGTTGGGATATGTTCTAATATATAATTATTGATGTAAATTTTTTTCCAAGTGATGAGATACACTTTTTTATCTCTCATCAACTCATTTTGATGTGATGCCGTTAGGCTGTCAAGGGAACTTTTTAACCCAATTTCGATTTCTTTGGGTTCAACATGTAGTCATTGAATATGTCATCCATTGAATATGGGTGAATGACCTTTTATTGTTTTACACTTAATATCCACTTATATTGGGTGTATTTATATTTTTCACACATATTTTTGAGATTGATTTGTCCTTAATTTAAGGATACCTTGTTTATAAGGGATTTCATCACATTTGACATTTCTATTGAGGGTTCATTGTTGTTATGCACCAATTCACTATTATATGGTGTATATACTGTCCTTTGGAATATTATATCATGAATCCATTTATTCTCATGATATTATAAAGTTCTGACTAAATGTTATTCCTCAATTATTGTATTCAAGTGTCTCTAATTTTGGTAAAACCCCTTTAACCGAAATATCGTTTTAAATGTTTTAATTATTTGTTCTTATTAATATCCATGTTTTCAAAATGGTTTTAAGGATTTATTTATATGGATATTAATGGTTTAATATTTTAAGCTTCAAGGTGGTATGGGACACTTTGATTAAAAAATCTCTTTATTAAAAGTTTTAAATGGTTTTGGAAATGGTTTCTTTTAGGATTCATTTTTTCAATATACTAAAATGTTATATTGTGATTGAAATGTGGAAATGTTATGTTTCCTTTATGCATGTTTTATGTGATACATTTATGTTATGGTTCTTGGGCATTGTTATGAGAACGAGTGGTTCCATGATAAACTAAGGGCGGGTGAGCCCGATATAGCTCTCCAATGCATTGGGTAACATGAAGGAGTGAAACGTTAAGGTTTCTCTGAAGAGATTTAGGGAATATACTGTGATGGGTATTCCAAATGTAACCAAGAGGGTTACTCCCTACGTAAGAATGTTATGAATGCCTCAAGTTACCTTTATGTATTATGATTTCTATGATTTATTCATGGTTTGATGAGGTATGTTAAAGTGCCTTTGTTTTATGGGTAAAGTATGATTTCATTCTTATGTATATATGAACCCATGTTTCCTTTCCATATTTTTATAACTCTTACTGAGCTTTTTATGCTCATCCCATGTTTTTGAAATGTTTTTCACTGGTCAAGGGAAAGGTACATGATGTGATGATAGTGTAAAGGATGTGTCAAGAAAGAATCCGTGTTATATTTTAAATATTTTCCTGTTGATGGGAAGAATGAATACTGTCTTTTATGTAACCACTTTGTTTAAATGTGGAATGTAACGCAAGTTTCATGATCTAATTCTCTAAAACTCTAAACCTGAAAAGATCCTCAATGTGTAATCTTGTAATAACTCAAGATTAAGTAAGGTTTAAGGCTGGGGCCTTATAGTTGGTATCAAAGGTATTCCCATTAACTCACTCTTTTTTCATCTTATGTTTCCCTAAATAAGGAGTTTACATTCCTAGTGGTCAAGGAAAGTTCTACCACTTATTTGAGTGTTTATCCAAAGGCTTCCATTCATGATTTAAAGATGTATTCTCTTGGTAAGTCATCATTCTTGATGTCCTATTAGATCTACCCCTCTCTCTCCCTCCCTGTTTTTTATATATAAGACTTATATGGGCTGATCTATGGTTTTGGGTTCCAAATATGGATATATTAGGTATTTATTGGATAGGGGATTAGATCTAAGGAGTATTTCTAGAGATTTAAATTAGTTTCATGAACATTCTTTGCGTTGTTCTTCATTTTCACCAAAACACTTGAGGTAGGTGGATTCACTTTCTACTACTCTATTTTGTAATTTAAAGAATATTTTAAAATTGATTTCTTTTATTGAAATTGGTTATTTATTTGCGGTTATGTAATTTTTGAAACCTTCTTGATCGACGGTTTGTGGAAATTAGGGAATTGGTGTGTTATTGGAAGGTGTTTTTCTTAACATGATTTTAAAATGATGATTTTAAAATTATTATTGTTTTCCAAAATGGATAAAATGGTTTTCAATAAAAGTAATGATATTTTATTGAATTGTTTGAATGCATTTAGATTTGGAATGAGTTGGCATGGTTGTTTGGAATGTGTTCATATGAATTGGAATGAATAATTTTGCGATGTATGCCCATAAAATGGTTCGGAAAGATATGGGTGTGAAGTACCCCCAGAAAAGTATTCCACTAAATATTGACGTAGTGGAAGGATAAATCACCACTCTCATGTATAGGGTGGTACATGGGTTACATGAATGGTTAAATGTTTGGTTGTGCAAAAAGGAATGTGTTATGATAAAGTAGAATGTTAAATGATTTAATGAATTGTTTTCATTCCTTGGAAACTATTTACTATGGCTTATTTTTATATTTTGAGATAAGCTGTTTAGAAATTATTTTATATAAATTATTTAAATTACTGTTACTAACATGTTCTATTAAAGAAGCGTGATTTGGGAATTCGTGGTGGAAAACCAATTATGCATTAGTACTCACCCCTGCTTTGGAACTTTGGTGATTTTGTAGATTTGACCTATCAGGTTATAAGAAATGGTAAAGTATGACACATATTTAGTACTACATTGTGATACTTGGGATGTTTATTGGAGTTGAATTTTGGATTATGTAGAGCTTTGGAGTCATATGGTTGTCTTTGAGTTTTGATTGTTTTTCCTTCTGCTCTTTACTTGATGTTTGTTGTCTTTCGTTGTGATACTCTTTCTCTGGTTTTGATATAAATGAAATTTTTGAGTAGGGTTTCATTTTTATTAGGAATCATGTAGTGTTTTATTTTGGTTATAGATTTTTTGTTGGTTGTTTATCTTTAAAGGTTTAATATTCCCTCAAAATGTAAATGAATCCCTTGACATTTATTTCCAGCCTTTATGGTATTGGGGATGTCACTTAAGGCCAAGTAATGTCTCACCTCCCTCCCAATCTAATGAGAAGGGGTTGGAAATTACAAATGGTATTAGTTTTGTTTGGTCCAAATGTCTATTTGAGAAAAGTTATATCCTCTTGATACATTATTTATGG
This sequence comes from Viscum album, assembly GCA_963277665.1. NCBI lineage: Eukaryota > Viridiplantae > Streptophyta > Magnoliopsida > Santalales > Viscaceae > Viscum > Viscum album. The sequence continues at coordinate 675,561,901 of OY728158.1, read as the reverse complement.
AACATGTAGTCATCACATCTATTGGTCTTGCAGTTGAATCACATTCTTTCCAATTTCTAGAGTTAGGATTTTAGAAAAGAGTAGAATTGACGAGACATGGAATATATAGCATAAAAAGATATAGCTAAACTTTAATATTGAACTTCAAGTTACCAAGGAGTTGGGTACATAAGTGTTTTAGAGACACCTATATGCTTGGAATCTCATTTTCATGGGTTTATCCAATGAGGCATGCATGACATAAATTAGAGGAATGACTTACCACTATGAGTGCATATCTCATTTTGAGTAGTGATTTACGATTTTATGGAAAAGTGTGGATTTTTGAAATTTTGTAAACTGGTTTCAAATGAAAGATTTTGAAAAGATCATGCTTATGGTATTTTGAAAATGGGTTAATTTTCATAAGAAAGATAAATTTAAAAAATGGATTAATATGGTAAAAGTTGATTTTGGAATGAAATGTTGTGATAGTTGATGTGATAGAATTTTATATTCAATGTCTTTAGTTTCTAGAGAGTGGGACTTATGGAATTTGTTGTTTATTTAGAAAATGGCACACAATAGTCATTATAGGAACCAACCGAGTGAAGCTGCTCATAACATGGTTGAACATGAGCCACAGGTGAACCAACCACCAGTTTGGAGTATCGTCCAAGCATTTTTGGATGTGGACAGAAGGAACCAGAGGGATGATCTAAGGTAGTTGGATCATTTTGTCTAGTTATAAAAGCATAAACCACCCATATTTTAGGGTGATTATGAACTACAGAAGGAAGAGGTGTGGCTAAACATGATGAATCATATCTTTGATTTCATCGACACACCAACTGAGGTGAAAGTCATGCTGGAAACGTACATGCTAGAGGATCGTGAAGGTACGTTGTGGGACAAAGCAGTGGTGGTTAAAGTGGATCAATTCCTCAGTTGGAAGGATTTTGAGGAATTCTTCAACAAACATTTATATCCTCACACGTTCAAGATTTAGAGAACAACGTACATTTTCATCCTAAGTAACAAAATCTCCCTATCACAGAGTATGTGAATGAAATCACGAATTTAGTGCACTTCACACTACAGGTTTCTAATAGTGCGTCCTTAAATGAACACATCCTTGAATTGGTGTTGAGACAGAATATTATTATGAAGACTATCATGCTCTGTATTATTGATTATGCAAAGATGATCAAAAGAGAGACACTATATGAATGAGATGTCTTAGGAGGAATGGGAGGAGGATGTATGTTGATAACCTTAGGAAATAAGGGAAACTCTAATGATGAAAACAAGAAAAAAAGGGACATGTATTTCCAAGGTGGGAGCGTGAATCTAAATCAGACAGCTAGATTAGTAAACCTTCCTCCATGACCAAGAGAAAAGCAGGATGTTTTCAATGTGGTTCTCTTGACCAAATATTGTGAGAGTGTACAAAAAAACCTAGACCACGCCACAACTTCCCCTATATGGGACACTTCAGTGTTATTTTTGCAGTGCTCTAAGGTCAGGTACTCGGGACACATCTTAGGTATCACGGAAAATGTATGATTCGACGGTGTAAGGACAATAAAATCAATATCATCAATAGAATAGAGATACCCTTGGTGATTCTAGGAATACCATGTCTTCTCCAAAAGGGAAATCCCAGTAGGTAACCAAAGAAAAAAATGCGGCGACGAATCAATTATATGAAGCTAAGCAGGGGATTGAGGATGATCATGTTGCAACATCTATGGTGAGAGGTGTGATTATTTTGAATTTTACCCTTATGAAAGTGTTGTTTGACACTGTTACATCACATTCCTTTATTAATTCTCATAATTTGAATTTTGTATGTTTAAAACATGAGATAATACCCTATTAGATTTAACTGCAAACTCTTCTTGGGAAAAGAGAATGTAGAGGCTTTCTTTGTAGAGAAATTTCTATATCTATTAATAGAGTTGAGCTGAAATTAGATTTCTTTGTGCTAGAGATGAATGTTTATGATGTAATTCTGGGTATGAATTGGCTGTCAACGTTCAAGGATCACATTGACTATTATAGGAGAATAGTTAGTTTCAAGATAAAGAATGGTGTTATACATCTCTTTAGAGGAGAAAAGAATGTAAAGGCAGTTTCAATGATATTGTTGGAACCTATAGTGGGAACGATGTCTTACAAGTTGTTGGCATTGACCTTGGCATCAATGAAAGTGATTGAGAGTATTAGTTTTCTAGCAGTCGTGAATCACTTTTTAGATGTTTTTGCCAAAAAATTATCTAGGTTCCCATCAGTAAGGGAAGTGGTGTTTAGGATTAATATCATTCTGGGGACCTGTCCTATTTCCCTTCCATATTATAGGATGACACCAAATGAATTAAGGGAGTTGAAAATGCACCGTATAAAAATGACTCACTACAAAAAGTCATCTGTGATGGGCCTCGGGTGCATCGCAAATAGCCTGTCGATTGAGGCTATTTGCAATTAGATTATTGTCTCATTGCAAATAGTCCAAAGAATTGGCATTTGTGATGGTTCGTCACAAATAGTTATAGCTCACCCTGCGCGCATGAGCATGAGAAGTCTATTTACGATGAGGACTGAACACCAGCAGCAAATACACTTCCCATGTTCTGTTATTTGCAAAAAGGGAGGATCTCCAAAGAAAAAAAATATTTCGGTTGGATATTATTTGCAACATGTTTTTGTAAATAATTTGTCACCAATATGGTATTTGCGAAAGGACCCATAAAAAATACTACATTTTATCGCCGCCTCAATTAATATCCGATGAACTATTTGCGATGACCCCCATCACAAATACTAATATTTGTGATGGCCTGTAACAAAAAATGTGTTGGAAGGGTAGTATTTACGACGGGACCCATCGTAAATACTATTTTTTCCACCACCTCAATTATTAAACACATAACAACTTGCAACGAGACCTATCACAAACTCCCCCATCGCAAAAATTTTAACCAATATATACCCCCATCTGAATTTCCCCTTTCACAATTCTCTCAACTCCCCTCTCCATCTCTGCTTTCATAATTCTCCATACAGTTTTTTCAAACTTTCAAATTTTACAATGAACCGATTTTCAGGACCTGCATCCAACGAATGATTTAGTTTTAAGTTATTTATTTTTTTGCTTTAATTTGTCTGTTAATTTACTTAAATTTATATCAGTAACAATTATTTTTTTATTAGTGGTAATTAAATTAAATTAGAATTAGATTATTTTATTTTGAAATATTTATTTATACAAATATGTTGTTTCATTAAGACATAATATTTTTATATAAAAGTAAATAGTATTAAATTGTAATAATTTGGGATAATTATCATTAATTTACCATATTTCTGTGTAATTATTATTAAATAGAAATAATTAGTAATAATTAGTATAAATTATTATAAATTATTATTATTTAGTATTATTTAGTAATAACTTTGTAATAAATACTAAAGTATTGTAATAAATTGTAATAATTGGCGTTAATTACCGATCATTAATAATAATTAGCGGTAATTACCCCTAATTAATAATAATTAGTATTAAATACTAATAAATAGTTAATATAAGCAATAATTAGGAATAAATAGCAGTAATTAGTAATAAATAATAATAACTAGTAACAAATAACGACAAATAGTAGTAAATAGCATTAAACTGTAATAAATAGAAATAAATAGCAATAAATAGTAAAAAATAGTAAAAAATAGTAAAAAATAGTAAAAAATAGTAAAAAATAGTAAAAAATAGAAATAATCAGTAATTATTTGTAATAATTAGTAATAAACAGTAACGAATTGTATTAATTAGGTATAATTAGTAATAAACTTTAATAAATTTTAATAATTTGTAAAAAATAGTAAATATTAGTAATAAATTGTAATAATTATAAATAATTAGTAATAAATAACAATAATTAGTAATAAATAAAAGTAATTAGTAATAAATAGAAATAATTAGTAATAAATAGAAGTAATTAGTAATAAATAAAGGTAATTAGTAACAATTAAGTGTAATTAAGAATAACTAGTAATAATTAGTAATAATTAGTAATACATAGAGACAATTATTAATGAATAGGAATAAATAACAGTAATTAGTAATAAATAGTAATAAATAGTAATAAATAGCGGTAATTAGTAAAATTAAAAATAAATAGCGGTATTTAGTAGTAATTAGGAATAATTAGTAGTAATTAGTAATAATTAGTAATAATTATTAATAATTTGTAGTAATTATTAATACATATTGGTAATTAGTAATAAATAGGATTAAATAGTAGTAATTAGTAATAATTAGTAATAAATAGGTGTAATTAATAATAATTAGTAATAAATTGTAGTAATAAGTCATTTACAGTAAATAATAGTGGTAAATTGTACCAATTAGTAAATAATAGCAGTAATTAGTAATAATTAGTAACAATTTGAAATAATTAGTAATAATTAGTAATAAATAGTTATAAAAAGTAATAAATATTAATAAATATTAATAATTGGCGATGAATAGTAATAATTAGTAATAATTAGTAATAATTAATATTAATTAGTAACAAATTTTAATAAATACTAAAAACTTGTAAAAATTAATAAAAATAGTAATAAATATTAAAAATTAGAAATAATTAGTAATAATTAGTAATAATTAGTGATAATTTAAGTAATTAGAAATAATTAGTAATAATTAGTGATAATTAGTAATAATTAGTTATAATTAGTAATAATTTGGAATAATTAAGAATTATTAGTAACAAATAGTGGTAGTTAGTAATAAATAATAGCAATTAGTAATAAATAACATTAATTAGTAGTAAATAACAGTAGTTTGTAATAAACAATAGTAATTTGTAATAATTATTAATAAATATTAATAAATAGTAATTATTAGTAATAAATAGTAATAATTAGAAATAATTACTAATAATTAGTAATAATTAGTCATAATTAAAAATAATTAGGAATAAATAGAGGTAATGAGAAATAATTATTATTGATAATTAGTGATAATTAGTGATAATTCGTGATAATTATTAATAAATATCGGTAATCAGTAATAATGAGCTTTAATTAGTAGTAAATAGAATTAACTAATAAAAATTAAGAATAACTAAAAAATTAATAATAAATTCTAATAATTGAGAATAACTACAAATAGTTAGGAATACCTAATTTTTCTCTGTGTGGATCATGTTTTTCTTTTATAAAATTAATTCTAAAAAATAAATTATTTTATATTTTTTAGAGAAATATAGAATAAGAAAGTCGACCCCAGTCACTATTAGAGGATTGTGCTAAGATAAATCATCAGAGGAATCCAAACGGTTCTGGTATAAATCCTGTATATATTGATGATGTTGATACATTCTTATAATTTGCATCATCAAAACCCGAATTTTTTTCAAAGGGAAAATTATGTGACTATATAAGAAATGTGATCTGAGAACATTTGACACATTCAAAAACGTTGGGGATCATATATGGAATTTTCTTTTTTGAATAGATTTTGTTTTTTGCATCAACATGGAGAACAAAATTTGATAGATGATACGAATAATTTGGTTCCAAATTCATCAGAGTTTCAAAATTTACTACATGATATGGCAGGTTTGTCTTTTCAATAAATTTAATCCCAGGATGATATTGATTTAACTCATGAGTTAGAAGAATATTAATTTTAGGAGTTGTTGTAGTCTATTGAAGATGCATTAATCTTGGTCATAATATAAGAATATTTGAAGTGGTTGTAAAAGTTCTGGGTATAAATCAGATAAAGGAATGTCAAATAGCTATTTTTATCAGATATTATATACGGTTAAAACATTATTAGCTAAAGGAAATGGGTTACCCATAAATTTTTATGAGAAAAAGATGCCATTTCATAACATGGGTCTTGGTTTTCATAAGATTTGTGCATATTCAAATAACCGCTTCTTATATTATGGTGAAAATGAGTTGTTGGATAGTTTTCCTACATGTGGACTATAGATGTATAAATTTGATCAAGAAGGGAATTCTGGATTGATTCCTATAAAATAGTTCAGGTATTTACTTCTTACCCTAAGATTACATTGTTTATTAATGTCTCAGAACACAGTTTCATTGATTTCATGGCACAAAACCAATATTTCTACTGATAAAACATAAATCATCCCTTTGATAGTGATTCATGAAAATGTTTTTACCATATACATCCATATTTTTCTTCATAAGCCTGAAACGTGTGATTGGGTCTTTCTAATGATGGGTTTTTTCTATTTGGTTCTTATGGTAGTCAATATTCTTGTTGGATTGTCTTTATAACTCTTTAAAATTTAACTCCTTGGATGTTGATGGAGGATACATATATCAATTTCACCTTATTAATTTTAGGACATCGAAAAAATAATATTGATGTTTATTTGAATCCATTTTTTGATCAGATAATTTTATTATAGAGTAATTGTGTCACTACATATGATCTTGTTGTGAAAAAAATTCCCCATATAAATTTGCTATTTTGTGGAAAATTATCAACTTGCTAGAATATGGACTATTATCTAATTGAAGTAAACATACTCCAAAATCATGTTTGTATTGTATGAGAGATAGAAAATCATTTATTCATGTCAATGGAAGAACCCCTTGTTTTTTAAACTGTCATCAAATATTTCTTCAAACTGATCATCATTTTTGAATTAACAAATATCATATCATAAAAGGAACAATTGAAAAAGATGAACCTCCAATAATGATCTTAGTTATGCAGTTAAAATCATTTTTCTCCTCATTACAATCATTATATTTTGAACAACTATTAAATAATTGAAAATTGATGGATTTCGAAAAGAAAACAACTGAATAAAATAGAGAAGGTTTTGGTATCTTCCATATTGGTATGATTTGTTGTTCTGTGACATATCATATTCGATGCATGTTGATAAGAACTATTTTGATATTATATTTTATAAATTTTTGGATACACCCGGTAAGACCAAAGATAATGTAAATGCATGATTAGATATTTCCCGAATTTGAAGGCGACTAGAACTAAGAAATTTTTGAAAATATCAGATCATAGAAATGAATGAATCCAAATGAAGCTTATACAATTTCAAAAGAAAATCGATTATGATTTTGTTAGTGGATTTCATATTTGAGACATCCATATAGTTATGTTAGAAATTTGGATACATGTATCAGAAATGGTCATATAACCATATTAAAAAGTCATAACTATCATGTTATAAAGGAAACACATATACTAATTAGATTAAGAGGTTTGTTGAATTCTATGATTTGGGATTTGCTAAGAGACATATCATATTTCATTATGAGATATTGTTGTTGTGATAATAGACTATGATTCACTATGTAGACTGTAAGAATATGTTATTTTAATTTTATGTAAAGTGTAAAAAATATTCCCACCGAAATTATCTTACTCAATAAAATATTTTATATTAAATTTTTCACATGAAGAAAAAGTCGATGTCTGATACATTTTCGATGGATGTACCCATTAAAAACATGCATGCCAAATTATAGAAAAAATTAGGTAAAAAATGATCAGTTGAAGGATTAATTATATAATCTTATTTATAGGGGAAAATATATTTTTCTACTCTATTAAATTTCAATTTGAATATCCCTAAAAACATAACCACATGGTCTATAATGAGGGAAGTGTCGATGATAAAATGAAAAATAAATTATTAGTTTTTAATCATCCTGAACATGAATTTTTTGAGTTATTGAATGATGAATTTCAGATAATGAACCTCACAGAAATCATATGTACATTCTGCTCAACTATGAAGAAATGACACCATTTGTACTGTAAGTGATGTTATCACTTATTATTTAATCTTTATTATAGTAAATTAATTTTATTTTATTTATATATTATATAATTATCATATTAAGAAAAAATTTCCAAAAATTATAGAAACTTCTCTTGAATAAAATTGAAGAAATAATTTTTGATATTTGTTTCAATAATAGGTAACATTAATTATTTATGGTTTAACATATAAATCAATATATTAACTTTTATATTGGTAAATTTTTTACAAATTTTTAGGTATCTCAACATGCTCATAAAATTTATTATCGATTGTGTGTATTGATTGACCCACAATCTAAAATGGTTAAATATTATAATGCATATGTGGTAAATGGTTTTTGATTTCATATACGTGCAAATGAGGAATAAAAAACAATGAATTTTTGTGTCTTCTTAAGAGGATCTCATTATTGATAAATTGACTTTGACTTTTACAACATGTTGTAAGAAATAACTAAAATGTGTTATCTGAGATAGAATTACATAATGATGTTTAAATATCAGTGGTTGGATAATGAGAGAGGATTGTGTGTTCAAATGAGCATTGGAATCATTTATATTCAATATAAAATCCTTCAGACAGTAAATGAACAATTTTTATTGGCTCATTAGGAACATAAAATTTATTATGAAAATTACTGTGCTATTTCAAGAGCGTTCTATGTTCGGTGGAGCATAATAAAAATTAAATCTAAAGGAAATTAGTTTATTAAAAGTGAATGTGGTTTCACTAAAGTGCATGGAATTGAAATATTTCAAGAGATTACTCTAAATAGATATTTTACATGAATATACCTGAATATCGATGATGAAACCCCACAATTAAGTATTGAAGGTGAAAATGATGTTATTGATGTAACAAATGAATTGAAAATGAAAAGAGATGATGAAACTAAAACTCCTATGGAAATCGATGATACTGAGGTGGAATATAAAGATATTGACACCGTCATATACTAATAAAATCATGAAGATAAAGAATGAAAAAGTTAAATACTTGTTAAAATCATATAATATATATATTTATAATAGATATTTTCAACTATTTTCTAATGATAATCACCAACTATTTAAAAACATCTTTCATTTTATGTTTTAGATGGACTCGGATCTATTTTGTGAGTTAGAGGGGGTCGATATACCTGGTGAAAAGCATAATATTGGATCATCTAACCCTTAGAATACTAATAGTTCATAGATGACTTGGAGGAGTTGTGGTCTAACGAGATTGATGCTTTCTGACCCTATCCTTAAGGTACATCCACATCCAGGCTTCGATCCCCACATTTAGAGTCATGTTAACTTGTGTATTTTAGTAATTTTCCATGAATTATCATTAATTTATTTTTATACTAATTGTTTTATTATTATTTATCTTTTTCATAGATTTTATCATATAGCTATTAGAAATGGTTGTGTTATATTGTGGAATTATTTTTCTGAAGCATGGGTTATATGGGATTAGATTCCTATTGCTATTTAACAGCACAATTTTGATCACAGGATGGTATGTAAATAAATAATATTTATTTTCAAATTTATTTAATTAATAACTTGATATGATTTACAACTTTTAGGGTTTATGGTATCCCATCGAAGATAGAATGCATGAAACTATCTAGGAGGAATGGGATGGTTGTATGCTGCAGCATTGTCATCATTTTATTCATAACTTGAGGGGGAAAATGAGGGAAGTGGGATTCATAAAGTTTGATTAGTCTTTCAGTGCCCACTGACCAAATTATATTCCATCTTATGTTTTTGATGGATTATGTTCACACTAGATGAGTGGTTGTTTTCCAAGGAGATCATCAGTATGAGGATGGAATTGGGGAATATATGAGGTGAAACATCAGTCTGGTTTTCGTACATTTAGTACGTATAAGTAACATATGGTAAGTACCTTTTTTAAATAATTTATATAAAATTAAATGGAAAAAAAATTATTTTATATTCATCTAGGCAGTCGAACAACATGATATTATAGAGTTTGACATTTATATAATGATGTACAATGATCATATCTCTATAGAGATTAGAGGTGATCACCAGCATCGGATTATGGTTAGAATCATTTTTATGTTTTAAAATTAACTGCAAATAATATTTTAACTATTTCATTTTTAAATTGGAATTTATGGAGTCATATAAGGCTCTAATGTCTCTTACACAGACTAAGATTTAGGCCAAAACTGAGGATTATACTAGTGCAATAAGATTTGAAGATAGATCATGGATGTAGATGACCAAATAAGTTTTTGATGAAGGGTGTGTTGTTGGTATTGGCTCTCGATTGTCGCATGTGAGTTATTATGGTACTATAGTTATGCCTTCATGCAGATCAAGAGGAGATCATAGAGAATCATCATCATATTTTTCATAGTATCTAGAGAAGCTACGATATTAGGGTGAGATTATATAGTGTATAAGTATGGAGCAAGAAAAGCGGCGTCGGCCGCAGTAGCAGTAGTAGGAAGAGATGCGCCGATGGAAGCAGAAACCACACAATCAGACGATGGAGTGCCTATGACATCAAAATCATGGTTTAGGAATAGAGTCCCCTCCTCCATCTCTTCCAACTCATCAAGATTACCCTCCTTCTCAGTTAATTATTTCCTTTTTTTTGATAAAAATTTGAATGCAAAACTTTTTTATATTTTTTATTATTCCATATATTTATATTTTTATAAAGTTCATTTTCTATATCTTTACGAATATCGTGTTCTGTATTATTTTATTATTTTTATTATTATTTTATATATTATTTCTTTATTATAATATTATATTTTTTTATTATTTTAATTATTATATATTATTATATATTGTTATATTTTTATTTTTATTTTTATATTGTTGAAAATATTGTGTTTTCTAATTTTTTTTATTTTCATAATGTTTTTAATAATTTTATTAGTTTTTATTGTTTTATTATTTTATTATTTTATTATTATTATTATTATTATTATATAAATTATTATGTTTTATTTTATATTTTATTATTGTTACTATTTTTTTTATTATTCCATATAATATTTTTTATTTGATAATATTTTTATTATTTTATTATTATTTTATTATATGATTTTTTATTTTATTATATTTTTTTAGTTTTGTGAGATGGGCCCATTGTTAGTACTTATTTGTGATTGGCCCATCACAAAAGGTTATTTGTAATGGGCCCATTGTGACGGGTTTTTTTTGAAAACATAGATAAACTATTTTTGAAATGACAATTTCTGATAGTAAATAGAATTATTTGTGATTCCATTTTCTGCTATGAGGCAATGGTGATGGGACACCGTCATAATTTACCTATTGCATGTGTTTCAATTTTTATTTGTGAAGTTGTTAGAGTTGGAAAGCAACAATTTCATTCATCCTAACACATCTCTGTGGGGCGCACCTGTCTTGTTCATAAAGAAAGAAGATAAACATCTAAGGCTTTTTATGGATTATCATAATATTAACCATGTTATGATAAAGAAAATGTATCCACATCCACACATTGATGACCTGTTCGATCAATTGAGGGGAGATCAGTAGTTCTCCAAAATTAAAATTCGACCAGGATATAACTAATTAGATGTTCGTAAGAAGGATATTCCAAATACAGCTTTCAAAAGCAGATATTTCCATTATGAATATGTGGTAATGCATTTTGGTCTTATTAATGAACCAGTAGTATTTAAGGTATTGATGAATCAAATATTTATGAGATATCAGAATTATATTTTAATGGTGCTTGTAGACTACATCTTGGGCTATTCAAGAACAAGGTATGAGCATGAGCAACACCTATAAATAGTGGTGGGGAACCTAAGAGACCATTAATTATATGAAATATTATCAAAGTGAGAATTCTGGATACAAGAGGTATGATTTCATGGTCAGTTAATTTCCAAAGGAGTCGTTTTAGTGGATCCAGAGAATATTTAAGTTGTTATCTCTTGGAAACTGCTAAAGAATGTCTTTTATATTCGAATTTTCCTTGGTCTAGTTGGTTATTAACGATTATTTTTCTATTTATTTTCACCACTATCTTTTCCTAACATATCTTTTTAAAAGAATAATTTTTCATTAGAATGGGATCCTTTCAAGAGTTAAGTATCACATGACATCAGCACTAATCTTGATTTTCCTAAAATCCGGACAAGGGTGTGTGGTGTATTGTGATGCTTCAAGATCTGGGTTTGGGTGTGTCCTATTACAAAAAAACCATGTTTTTTCCTATGTGTTGAGGTAGTTGAGGGTGTATGGGAAGAACTGCCAAACACACGATTTGGGGTTAGCTGTAGTCATCCATACTATAAAAACGTTCCATCATTATCTCTTTGGTGACAAATTCACTGTGTTCATGGATTATAATATCTTGGAACATATTTTATCAAAAATATATTTGAATCTAAGGAAAATAATATTGATGGAATACCTAAAAATTTCAGAATTTGACTTATTGTATACATCAGGTAAAGTAAATTTGATGACTGATGCATTAAGTAGAAATTCATACACTCATCTTGAAAACGAGTCTTCATATGAATAACAGATGATGTCGATCATAGATAAAATTCATGTGGAATGTGATGACTGAGGTGATGTTGGAATTTTCATTTTAGTTGTGGTGGTTCCTAATTTGGTAAATATGGTAAAGGAGGCATACACATCTGATGTAGAATGTGTTTAACTGAGTTCAAAACTTAATGGTGGGGAGACCATTGAGGGCTAGCTGCTGGATGAGAGTTTTGTTTTTTGGTTTTGAGATCGGATGGTTTTACATATGGATTTTCAAGAAAAACTTCATCATTCTTAATACTATTCATGATAGGTGGTGCATCCTGAATATAGAAGATGTATAAGGTGTTTAAGGTGTAGTTTTGGTGGGTCGATATGAAAAATAAAGGTGTCTCAGTTTATTTCTAGATGCTTAATGTTCTAAAAAGTCAAGGCAGAACATCAGTGACCTGTAAGTATGTTGTAGTATTTACCTATTTCAGTTTAAAAATGGGGGAATATAGCTATGGATTTTATTATAGGTCCATAAGAATGGTTTTAAAGCACAATGTCATATGTGTGATAGTGGATTGGCTCACATATTCATCCCACTTCATCCCTATTTTTGAAACTACTAAGGTGGAGGATTTGTCCAAAATCTATATCCAAAAAGTGGTAAAGAGACATGGAATACTATTTTTGATCAGATCAGACAGAGATTTAAGGCTCGTGTCTCGTTTCTATAAATCCTTACAGAAATACCTTAGGAATTAGTTGATTATGAGTATGATGTATCATCTATAGAGAGAGTGCCAATTTGAACAGATGATATAAATGTTGGTGGACATGTTTCGAACTTGTGTAATGGATATTGGTGGCTCATGGAAAGAGCATGTTCCATTGATGTAGTTCTCATATAAAATCTTCTACTAAGCCTCAATACAAATGGATTCATTTAAATAATTGTATGGGTTCCCTTATCATCCTCCAATTTTTTGGGTAGAAATAGGTGATACTTCACCAGATGGGATGATCCTTGTCCAGGAAACATTGTAGAAGACTAATTTGATCAGTAAATTGATGGAAAAAGTTTATAGTCATCAAAAACTGTATGCAGATCCTCACCAACTACATTTTTCATTCATAGTGAGCAAACATGTGTTCTTGAAGATCTATCAAAGGCATAAAAATCATTTTTTTGGAAAGGAGGGTATGTTATCTCCGTGATATATATTCCCTTTTGAGATACCATAATGAGTTGGAGAGGTGGAATATCAACTATAATTTCCACCACATTTCAGTGTGGTGCATAATGTGTTCCACATATATCTGTTGAAAAAGTATCGGAATAATCTAAACCATGTGGTTAGATAGGATCATGTGGACCTAGAGCCGTATTATTTGTTAGTACATAACTCAGTATATGTTGAAGATAGGCAAGAGAATGTCTTTCCAGTAAAAATCATCAGATTAGTGCAAGTTTGTGGAATCATGGTCAGATTCAAGAAGATACTTGGGAACATGAGAAGAAAGTAAAAGAAAAATGTCCAGAACACTTTTAAGTCAATGATGGGTTTCTACTTTCTAGGGATGGGAAGACCAATGGTAGGGAAATGTAGCATCCTGGGTTTCTATTATGTAGCCCTTTATTTATGATTCTTAAGTATATAAGTATATGGATGATTTTTGGGAGAGTTTGGAGAACTTTTTGATATTTTTGGGTCTTTTATATAGTTTCACGGGTGGTGAATGGTTTTCAAAAATTGTGAAACACTTCCAAGAAACTATAAATATTTTGACGAGGGTCAAAGGGAGGGAGTATGAGCTATGAATGATTTTTTAAAACTGTGTAGAGGCATAGGAGAAACCATGTTAGGTTGTGATTTTGTTAGACAGTGAGCTTCGAAATGGTTGTTACATGGTTTGGTTACCGTGTGAGATAGCCGTGAAAGGGTCATCCTTAAGAAAGTAAATAATGGATAGTTAACACAAGATTTTCCTAACCGTATGACTGAACCACACATATCAAGAAACTACCTCCTTGAAAAGTGTATATCACTTGGTTTTCCATTTAACTCACTCTTTTTTCCTCCTATGTAGCCCTAACTCAATATTTTTCTATAAAAATTCTGAAGGAAGGTTCTCCCAGCGATCTGGGGGTGATCCAAAGGCTTCCCTTAGTGATTTGAAGTTTTATTCTCATGGTAAGTCATCATTCTCAATTTTATCTTAGATATAATTTTCACTATATTTTCCATTTCCTAAGATCTATGCCCGTTTTGGGTATATATATGGTTTTGGAGGCCAAATTTGATTATAAATTGTGTTTTTGTTGATTAGAGAAGAGATCTATGGGGGGTTTTTAGAGTTTTAAACCGGTTTTGTGAACATTTTTTATGCCATTATTCATTTTATATAAAACTCTTGGGGTTGGTGGCTTCACTCTTGACTCTATATTATAACTTGACGTCTTAGTTTCAAATTGACTTATTTGATTGAAATTGATTGTTTATATTGTTTGAAATAATATCTAAAACCTAGTTGAGTGATTGTTTGTGGAAATTGGGAAATTTCTGTGTTATTTGAATGTGTTTTTGATATCATGATTTTAAAATGTTTAATTTAAAATATTTTTTTTGACATATGGAGAAAATTGGCTTCATTAAAAATAATGATGTTTTATTGAATGGTTTGAAAAGACCAGTATTTTTAATGAGTTTTCATGGTTGTTCGGGATGTTTTCATATGAATTGGGATGGATTGGGTTGTGATGTACCCCCATAAAATTTTTGGGATAGATATAGGTTTGAAGTACCCCAGTCATAGAAGTACACTAAGTGACGACTGAGTAGAAGGATAACCCACCACTCGTGAGTATAGGGTGGTCCATGGGTTACATGCATGGTTGGATTTATGGTTATGTGGAAAATAATGGGTTATTCCAAAAGGGATTGTTAAATTATTTAAATAATTTTTTATGACCATTCCTTGAAAAACTATTTACTTGGGTTGAATTTATATTTTGATAAAAACTATTTAAAAATTATTTTATATAAATTTTTTATATAAATGTTTCCAACATATTCTATCCTAGTGGCGTGTGTTTGGAATTAATGGGGGGAAACCCTAGTGAGTTTTATAAATCACCCCTGCTTTATAACTTTAGTGATTTTTCAGATATCATATATTTATATATGTGTAAACATAATATATCACACTTATTTAGTATTACTTCATGATATGTTCTCAATTTGTTGGATTTTGATCTTAGACCATGTACATATTTGGAGTCATATAGTTGTCTTTTAATTTTTATAGTTTTACCTTCCATTGTTTACTTGATGTTAGTTGTCTTCCACTATGGTACTCTTTGGATATTTTTATATAAATTAAATTCTCAATATTTATTTCGTTTTTACCATGCATCATGTGGTATTTTATTTTGTTTATGGATTATTTTTTGGTAGTTTATAGTCAAAGGTAAAATCCTCCCCCAAATTTAAATGAATCCGACAACATTTATTTTCAGACATTGGCATCTTGGGGATGTCTCTTAAGGCCTTGTAACGCATCATCGCCCTGTCAATCTAGTGGGAAGGGGTGATAAGTTACAAATAACCCATATGCTGGGTGACAACTCATCACATCTGGAAAGGCTGCGGTGCTTTAACCAACAACTAAAGGGTGATAATGGTACATTGTCTACCACTGGAATACATGATATTATGGTTAAAATGAATTTTTTTATTAAACTATTTAGTGGATTAATATTATTTTTAATTTGGGATACATATTATAGGATGAAATAATTTTGGGTATTTCGGATTTTTAGGCGATTAATGATTCTTTTGGGAAATGATTCATTTGATTGAGGTATTTGTAACCCTTTATTCTAACATGGGATGTGAAATGAAAAATTAGTTGGGAAGAACAAAAATAATATTTTATACATTGAAGTTATTTGCGATATAGGGTTATTTATTTTTGGAATAATCTATGTTTAATCTCTAGTGTAAATTTTGAAGTAAAATGTATTATTTCTTAATATTGAGGGTTATACATTTTTGTTATATTATTACCTTGTGGTAAACATTTTAGTTTGATTAAAATTAAAAGATAGTAGGAATATATTATTATTCCAATATGGATATTATGATCCATTATACATTAATTTTAGAGTTTCATGAATAAAAATATATTATTTTATATTCATTCCATTGAGTTAGAGATGAAGTGGAAGTTGATAGAAGAATAACTGAAGGACAAAATTATGGTTATGAAATAAGAATATATTAATTGTTAATATTTACATATGTTTTTAGTATATATGTTTAATTAATTCTTCAAACCTATGAAAAGGGTATTAAAACAAAAATGTTATCCTATTACAATATTTTTGGATTAATTCATGGTATTTTGATCATAGATAGATGGTTTTGTGGTTATTAAATTTATTATGATCATTCACATTTTTATAATAAATGATATATGTAACTCTACATCATTATTTTGTCCTTAAAAATATATTACATATATATAGTTTCACATACCACTAATTATTTCCTACTTTGAAACCCAATTATTTGTTATTCTATAAGACATTCATACTTCCCTTCACTCTTATTATGAGGAAGTTTAATTAACCTTGTGTACGATGTGATATATAAATAATGGTATTTCTAGATGAAAAATATTTGATTAATGAGGGCAATTTAAAATTGATATTAAGTAATTTACTTAATGGGTGAAAATTGTAACACCCCTATATTTGAAAAACAATAAAACCATGTTTGATAATGCATAGAACATGCAACATCGAGCCTAAATGAACTATGAAATATAATTATTTATATATAAACAAGATAATACAACCAATAGATTTTTTTATAGAAATATTGTTAAATTCTTTATAAAATATATAGAAATGACATAATTGATAAAAATTTATTAATAATTTCCAAAGAAATGAGCAGTCAATTTTTAATGAATACATTTAAAAAAAATATGATTTCTTAAAAATTAATGTTAATTTATTATTGAGAAAAATAATATAATTTATTTATTTAAATATATTGAAATATATTTTACAAAATTAAAAGTATTTTTAAAACCATTATATGATAATTTACTTGGGGTAAAATTTTGGGATTTTTCTAAAAAAATTTATTTATTAGTGAATAGTGAAAATTAATGCTTTTTCTACTATTGTCATTTCCTTTCATATATTTTAGTGATTGAATTTTTTTGTTATATTTTTTATTTGGTAATAATGTTAAATATTGAAAATTTTATTTATAATAATCTAATTAATTTCTATTTAATCATCAATTTTTATGATTTCGGTATACGTTTTTTTATACTAAAAAATACAGTTCTCTCGAAATGGTTTTTAAGAGGGGAAAGATTATCCATTTTAATTAATTAAAATAAAACATAGTAAAGAGATATTTAAAATAAATTTATATATTATACATCTATTTATATTAATTTTTATTCATAAAATGATGATTTATAATCATAGAGTTAATATAAGATAATATATTGCTTGAAAAATGAATTTTTTGAAAAACCAATTTTCAACACATTTTTCAGGTTTAATTTTAAATTGAATGATGCCAATTATGTTATTTTTATATTATAATATTTATTTTATATTTTTAATTAGAATAATTAATATTATTTGAAATTTTAAAAATAATTTTCGGTTATAATTAATAATAAAAATAAGAAAAAATATAGTGACCATGGTGAACAACTAAAATGGTAAAAGTGAGTAACCATAGAGATAAAGGGAAGATAGTGTTTATAAAATGATTAAATTTTCATTTTAGTGGTTTGGATCGACCATATAACCCCTAAAATCCATTATTTATCAATTTTTGAGGAACTTTTCATGAGAGTAACTTCCCATTATTGAATTGTTTTGAGTGTTTGAAAAAAATTACTCTCTTTCACTTATAAAAGGGAACCTCACATACTCTTCTCTAAACACTTAAAAATATTTTTTTGAATAAACCCACCCAAATAGATTAATTACTTCCCTAGACCTGTACATGAGACCTTGGTTTTATCAAAAATCTATTCTAGGAAGGCTTTAGGTTTAATTCTAAAGAGATGTTCTTAGGAAGAGGCATCGTTGCAAACCTAGTGTTTTGGTTTGGTTTTTTATTACACCTTCTTAATATCTTATTAAAACATGATAATATAATATAATCAATTTCAACCATATAATGAGATTTTATTAGGTTAATTTAATAACCAACATCTGTCTCATCTTCCATCAAATGGGTAACAAACCCATCATTCCTGTGTATGATAGACTACCACGTCACAAATGGATGTAATTTGTTTTCCATGATCACCTCTCAAAAAGGTTTATGATGATGGATTTAATTTATATATATATTATTTATGAAATATTTATAATTCTATAAAATTAATAAATAATATGTTTTCTTACCTTTCTATTCATATAAAAATGATAACCTCATTCGTGTGTACTTGGGGATTACCACATGCACAAAGTGATGTGACCCATTTTTCTTTACCAAATCACATGGATGTTATGTATATGTGTGTTTAAATAAATAATATTTTATTTATGATATAATTAACATTATTTATATATAAAAAAACACTTAAATTCTTTCTATCATGGTCATTGAGAAATGAAAATGTTACTCATGCGTACATACGACCTACTATATCTATGATTGTACGATAGTTCATTTTTCATAACCATATTTAATGGTTGGATTTAAAAGTTTAATTGGTGTATAAAAAATTATAATTATTTAATTATTATTATTCTGGATATGATGTGATAATTACAGCTTGGAATACGGTTAACACACCAATGCGATTTTTGTAATTATGAACTGGGCATCCTTAAAATACCCTACATAGACATATCTGATTAATTAATTAAATTCATACTTGAAATAAATAAATTAAATTGTTTATGTATAATGGATTAAAATTGTAAAATTTTATTAAGAAAAATAATTTGTATACATTTATCATATAAGAGATAAAGGACATACACAACAAGTCTGGACTTGAGGTAATATTTTTTATCTCAAAACATCCTTCTTTGAGAAACATGTTAATTTATGCTAATAATTTATTTTAAAAGTTTTATATAATATAAATTAAATATTTAAATTCATTTATTAGTATTTTTCATGCTATTTTTACATAAAATTCCATATTTATCTATTTCATGTGGTGTTTATTAAGACATTTTTTAAACTTTAAGGGATTTCATCTCAATTTCCTTTAATGGGGGGATATTTTAATATTAGGCATTAATATATTTTATATTGTTTATATACTTCCAATTTTACATTTAATATGATTATTCAATCATAAATAATTAAATTTTAAGTATCAATTTTAATTATTTCATCCAATGGGACTTCAAATGAAAGTTACCAAGTGGTGTGAAATTTCATAACTCAATTTATTTTCATTGGGTTATGTTACTTTTTAATTCTCTTGGTTATTATAAGATTATGTGTGAAATGTGTTTATATTATTTTACGTGCATTTACATTTTATAAAAATAATAAAATCATTTAGTAACAACCAATTTATTTGTATGATCTTTATAAGATATTTCATCTCAATTTCCACCCCACTGAAAATATTTGGTATTTTCACCAAGTTATTTTTATGAGGTGAATATAAAACCAATTTTATATGTTGTATAACTAATATATATATATTTGTTAAATTTAATTTTTAATTAATATAATTTATTTTCTGACGGTTATAATTCAAAATTTACCAAAGAGGTTAGGGTTTATGATTAAATCTCATTTTAATTAGAATTGTTTATTCTTGAATTTACATTCAAGGAAATTATTTGATCATTGTATAATAAAACCCTTTAATTTTATTATTCTATAGTTATTCATAAAATTTCCATTTAATATTTCTGTTTTTTTCTATTTGGTTCTTAAAATTATTTATAGTACATTTTTAAGGAACACCAACATTGTAATAGCCCCCTTCTCATTGGTTTGAAAAGTGATGGAGGTGCCACCAACCTTAGGTGGCATCCAAAAGACACAAAATACTATAAATGAATGAAAATGAACTAAAATAATAATGGGATTTGATTTTAACTTAAGGATAAAATAAACTGTTGACATGGAAACATAAAAATCTAGGAAAATATATATAATGCATGAAAAAAACCATTTAATCTCAAATACAACACAAATAACTAAAATATAAGAGTGACAACATATTCCTGGAAAAAAATAACCGGATCAAGGGGAAAATAAAACTAAACCAATAAAAAGAACCCATGAATACATATCTAATATCTAACTTCAACTTCCATTCTGAAGGTAACAAGATGCATCTCAAGAAAAATATGATACTTGTACTTTTCCTTCATCCTCATAGATTACATCTACAAACACACTATTGTTCCCAATATGGGTTGAGTATAAATTTAGTAAGATTTCCACAAATACTTCTCATGTCACTCCAATAGGAAAATAACTAGTTTTAACATTCATATAAAATATTTTATAGAAAATAGTTTGAGCAGTTTATATCAAAACTAAAAGTAGTTCCAAAGAAAAAAATATAAAAGACTTTAAATAATTTCTCAGAATTTGGTATACCCAATTCCGTGATTCCACACCCAACATAACACCCCATCTACATAGAAATTAATTTTTTTAATTTTTTGAATTAAATAATTTTATTCATTATAAATGTGTAAGTAAAAAAGTGGCATTTATAGAAATTAATGAATTCATACCGATGGAATAGTAACTTAACATTAGAAATATTAACATGATTATTAGGAATAGTAATCTAGAGAGTAGAATAGTAACCTAACCTAGGAGAGTATAAAAAACTTATGAATATTAAATTTGAAAATATGATATATTTATATCATGGTATAAGTAAATAATTATTTTGAAAATGATAAATTAAGTGTTGGTATTTTTGTGACACATGAATTTATATTTATAATTATAAAATTAATATAATGATTTAAAATAATATCAAAATTCATTAAATACATTCATAAATTAATATTTTATTTTATTTTGATTGTAATATAATTTTAGGAGACCTTAATTAAATTTTCAATGTGCTGTGAAATCAGTTATAGTTTAATAATTGTTAATTTTGGAATAAATTGTGATTTTAATTTAAAATAAAATTTCTCATATTTTGAAGATTATTTTCATAAAATGGATTTTATTTTTGTATTCTAAACACAAAAAAATCATTAGGGTGATGTCTTGGGATTTTTCTAATTTTGATGGATTTTTTGGAAATAGTAAAATACAGTTATTTATAATAATTAACAAATACATGATTTATCGAGTCATAGATGAGGAATATAAAATGTAATCCCATAATATCAAATTATCATTCATTATTTGAATATATTAATTTATAAATCTAAAACTATTCATAGTCTTGAGCCAATATAATAATCTAATGAATAAAATAATAAAAAACACCCCTCTCATCCACTATAAAAACCACACTTACAACCTCTTCTCCTAACACCACAATGCATTGTATATTGTTTAATTTTTACCCAATTATCTTATCATGTATTTTCTTGACATCCATGACCTACTGTTCTAAAAAAAAGTCCAAAACCAAGTTCTATATGGATGTTCTCAAGGAGATGAATTCAAGAGGTAAAATCCTTTTTCAGTTTCTTTGATTTTTCATTTTAATTTCTTTTATTTTATTATTATATCATCACCAAACCTTAACCAAGTATAACTAAAACACCATTATCATATATATACTATAATTTTATCATGTTTATGTAAAATATAATCATAAATATCTTTCTATTATCCCTTTCATTCTAAAAATGCGAACATTGTCTATGATGTGTCAATTTACCGCCATCCTGGATGATACACACTCATTTTCCATTAAAACCTTCATGGATGGTCATAAAACCATTATTATGGCTAAATAATATTTCCTTATACATATTATAAGTTATATAATATTATTTAACCAATATATAAACATGTTATCAAATAAAATGATATAAGTTGATAATTGTTGTAAAAACTGCCAAAAAATAAATAAATCATAAACATTAATGTTTTATCTAATGATTCATACTCATATCTGAAAAAATGATATATGGTATCATTTAATAATATAGAACCCTAATAATAAAATTTTATTCCACTTTTAGAATTTTTCTTCCATTATACAAGAAAATTCATAATGAACCAACCATGGAAACCATGAAATAAATAAACCCAAAACAATAAAAATATAAAAATATTAGTGATAAATGGGTGGAAAATGTTATAAAAAATATCATATAAGGTATTATGAATATGAATATAGTTTTTTGATATATTAATAACACTAATTTTTACCATTATACACATGTTTTGAACATATTTAAAGGAAGTTGAACCTGAGGTATGATCATTTTTAGAAAAAAAATCTTTTAAATTTAAATTTTGTGGAAATTAAAAAGGAATGTTTTTTATGATTATAGTATTTATATTTTATGATTATGTTTTTGTTCTTGGAAATTTTTCATGGTTCAGGGTGAGATATATATCATTTTCTAATTAATTGGGAATGTTTATCTTAGATTTTGATCAAAATGGTTTTTCCATGTTTAATTGTGATGGTCAAACCATATGATAGTATAAGGGTTACATCATAAGGTATCTGTGAGGGTTACATTGTATGGTATCCATGGAGGATATAAATAATATGGTATCCATGATGGTTAAAATCTTTATTATGTAATTTTACAAGATACATATATGGTTTTATTTATGTTTCTTATGTTTTATGAAAATCTCTTGTTTTCACAGAGTAAGTATATGATACTTTATGAGTGAGAAGTTTGCATTTATGAAAATGTTTTAAAGTGTTCATAAGTATTCATCTAATAATACTTTATTAATTTTCTTATGACCCTTACTGATATTTTCTGTGCTCATCCAAACGTCTAGAATGTTTTTCATTGTTATTAAGGATGGGCAAGAGAAAAGAAAAAGCTAAGATAAATATTGTGAATATTTTTCATGAAATGAATACATGTTTTAGTAAAAACTATTGTATTATGGAATAAATGGATAATTTTTTTAGTAATATTTTTTTATGATTATGGGTTGTTATGTATTATTTAATGACTAATTTTATAAAACTATAAACTAAAAATATCTTGGGAATGTATGAATTTGAATTCAAAAATAATTTAATAGATTATGTAATGTTTAAGGTAGGGTCGTTATAGTTAGCAACCGAGTTGGTTTTAGATAAATTAAGGTGTTAGAATAATTTTAATTGAATACCATAAATGATTTTTACCATGTATTTATGTTAAAATGACATACAATTTTATGATTTCCATTTTTCATTATATATGATGGGTCTGTTCAGAATAATTTTTCATAGAAGAAACATGGATGCTGAAGTAGGAAGGCATTTGAAGGATGATATATTTCCAAATCTTCAAACTGGAATAGTGTTAATTATAATTATTTTCTTTGTGAGAGTAATGGATCGGTTGAAGAAGGATATAAGTTAGTAAAATCCATGGAAGAGAACAACTAGATCAGCCAAAAAGGAACACGAAATAGTGGATCATTTTATCAGGTAACACCCTCCTTCGATCCATGGATCTTATAACATGGTGGTTATTGAAGGGTGGATTGGTTCCCTTAAAAATATATTTGATGTAATGGGGTGTTCATATGATAAAATGTTTAATCTTTCCATTTTCCTTTTTAACATGAAGTTTCCCAGTATTAGCCAATTGTCAAAAATATCAGAGATGGTAAGGAGATCGATGCCTTTGAATGGTATGAATTTAAAAATTTGTTCCTTGAAAAATATTTTTCAAATATGTTTTGACATTGGATGGAAAATAATTCCCTTGATTTTAAACAAAAGGAGAAAGACTAATGTCCATTTATGAAGTAAACTTTACCCAATTGGAAAGGTATACTGCAAATATTATTTGGGATCTTGATAGTAAGATCAATCGATTTTATTAATTATTTAAACTAAGATACCAATGGTCTATGGACTCCCAAAAATTCAATAATAATAGAAAACTTGTTTAGTGTGCTGATATGGTAGAAATTTTTTTTTCTAATGATCACGTGTAATTTGAAAATAACTGGAAGAAGAGGTACAGATAGTAAGAAATGGGTAACAGTCAATCCAAGATATCTGAAA
This sequence comes from Viscum album, assembly GCA_963277665.1. Classification (NCBI taxonomy): domain Eukaryota; kingdom Viridiplantae; phylum Streptophyta; class Magnoliopsida; order Santalales; family Viscaceae; genus Viscum; species Viscum album. Next base: position 675,537,372 of record OY728158.1, on the reverse strand, counting down.
GAATAAAAATTTAGTTTCTTATTTATGGATAGTGTTTGAAAAATATCCATAGGGAATGAATTAAAAAAATATAAGATGTGTTTTTGAGGAGGTACATTTGGAAATATGGACTAAAATTTCAATGAACAATATCTTAGCGATAGTATGTTTAATTATTATATGAAAAATGTAAGGTTTTCTAAATGTGGTTAGATGGGTCATTTTGAAAATAACCGCCTAATGAAGGATATAAATGATGTGATGTTTACATGATATATGAAGAAATGTGTACTGAAATTCTTTGTGACTACTTCAGTTGATGTTGGGCCATCCAATGAAGTGGTAATAGGTAATTTGTTTATTTACTAAAATTTTTATAATGCCTTGTTTGATATGAGGACTACACATTCCTTTATCTCTAACGAATTTTCTAGAAAATGGTAAATTTATCCACAAGGAATGAAATCAGATCTTATAGTTAAAACACCATGGGGATATTGAGTCAAAACGACATTAGAAGAATCATCATTTGGTGTATATGGAATGAAATTACCTGAAAACCTTATTATTTTTACCTTAGTAGAGTTTAATGTTAATATGGGTATAGAATGAATTTCTTTTTTATCATACAACGATTAATTTTAGATCTAAATATGTGGTATTTTAGAAAGATATTTTTTTTATGAAATAATGAACCCATACAATAGAAAACCAATAAGGAAGCTATGAAATTGTAAAAAAATGGAAATGAATGTTATCTTTCATATATTGTTGAAACAAATTAACTGTTTATATTAATGATGTTCTAGTGGTAAATGAATATCTGTATGTTTTTTCTAATGAGTTTTCAAGTGTTATACCTGATTGGGAATATGAATTTACTATTGAATTAATTCTTGAAAAAAAATAAAATTTGAAAACCCCCTTATCGATTGGATGAATTAGAACTTATAGAATTGAAAAAGAAGTTACAGGAGTTTATTGACAAAGGATTCATTCATCCTTTAACTTCATAATGGGGTTCTTCTATCTTTATTGTTAAAAAATTATATGATCCTGTGAGGTGTTTCATTAATCATACAACTTTGAATAAAATTACTATTAAGAATATGTATCCATTGCTTCATATCTATGACTTGTTTGATCAGATCTAGGGAGCATTGTATTTATATCTGGTTGAATTGAGATTTGATTAACATAAGCTGGAGGTGAAAGAGGATTAAATTCTGAAAACAAATTCACATACTAGATATGGGCTTTATATGTTTTTTGTTATTCCATTTGGTTCGTAAAATTCCCATGCTATATTTATTGTTCTTATAAATAGAGTATTCCATGAATGTTTGGATATGATATTTGTTGTGTTTATTGATGATATTTTGGCATTTTAAAAAATTTATGAGGATCATGAAAAACCTTTAAGCATTGTATTGCAAAAACTCCACGAAAATAAGTTATTTAGAAAATTTAGAACTATGATCTTTAGTAGAAATATATTTGTTTTCATGGGAACATTGTAAATAAGGGTGGAAGAATAGAAAATCCCTCAAAAAAAGCGGTTGAGGAATGGACAAGATCTAAAAATGATAATGAGAATCATAGTTTTATTTGATTAGTAGGATAGTGATGATGATTTTTTTAGAAAATTTCCAGGTTATCTAGCCCTCTTTGTACGTTCACATGAAAAGGGTATACATTTATTTGGATAGAAGATTGTGATGTTTGTTTTTAAGAAATAAAATAATATTGATGAATGATAAAATTTTGGCCTTACCTTTTAGAAACATTTATTTTGTCATCTATATTGAAGCATAATTGAAGGGACTTGGTTGTGTTCTGATACAGAATGATCAGGTAATTTTTTATGCTTTATGAAAACTATAACCAGATTAGTTAAATTATCCTACACATGATTTGGAATTAGCTAATATTGTTTTCACTTTAAAATTTTTTTGGCATTTTTTATATAGATCTAAACGTCAAATATATAATAACCAAAAATGTTTAAAGTATATATTCAATTAGATGGAATTGAGTATGAGGTATATGATATGGATTGAACTAATATAAGATTATTATTTGATGATCAATTACCATCATGGAAAATAAAAAAAAAATGAAGAGGATACCTTGAGTCTAAAACATCATGCTATATTGACAATGTTAAATTTGTAAGATGACCCCTTTATTAATGATTTGATGAATTTTGGATTGGATATTATTGGTGCATGAAATTACTATATTTTGATTCATGTTTGATTGTATTAATCTCTCTAAGAAAAAATTATGAAAGCATAGAAGGAAGAACATAAGATATGAAACAAGGTATAATTGGTTAAGAAAAATAAGTTCCTGGAATTTAATTTTGATAATGATTGTGTCTAGATATTTGGAAAGATATTATGTGTGCCTTATAATTCCCAACTAAAGAAAGAAATGTCATATTAATATCATAGTTCTCTATTTTCAGTTCATCCTGGAAACACTAATATATACATAAAACTTTTGAAGTATTACAGGTGGGATGGAATTAGAAGAGATATTTCTAATTTTACCATGAAATGTTTGAGTTTTCAACAAGTTAAAGTAGAGTGGTAAATACCAAAGGTGATGATTTATCCATTTCTAGTGCCATGTTAGAAATGGGACAATATATCCGAGGAAATTGTGATAAAATTTCTAAACTATAACACAAAGATAATTTCATGCGGTATGGAGTTACTCTATCCATTTTATCTAATAGAGATCCCAGGTTCACTTCTAATTTTTGAAAAGGCCTTCAGAATTTGTTGGGAACTAAATTAAATTATATAATATCCATTCATTATCAATCTGATAAGAAGACTGAGTAAACAATTCAAACATTGGAAAAATGATACGTGTTTGTTTATTGGATTACCTGGTAATTTGGGATCATCATATTTATTTATTTGAGTTTTCTTATAGTAATAGTTTTTATATTAGTGTTCTGATGGAACCTTTTGAGAAATTATATAAAAATTCGTGTCACATTACATCATTTTGGGATGAAGTCAGTGAAAGGAAGTTGATGGGACCCTAATTAGTATATGAAGTAGCTGATAAAGTTAAGATGATCCAACAACAAATGAGGAAAACTTAGAGTAGGCATAAAAGTAATGCAGATAATAAGAGGAAGTTATTTTATGTCGTGGTTGGTGATCATGTTTTTCTTAGAATGTAACATTGGAAAATTGTTTTTCACTTTTTTAAGAAAATGAATCTATTTACATGGTTCATTTGACCTTTTGAAATCTTATAGAAATTTGGACCAATTTCCTACCAAGTATCTTTGCCTCTCATTTTTTCTCTGGTACACAATTTTTTTCATATATCAATGATGAGAAAGAAAATGCCAAATTCATCTACTGTTTTGAGCCTAGATGTAGTTATTCTAGAAGATAACCTTTCATATAAAGTGAAACATAATAATATTCATCATCATAGAGAGAAAGTATTTCATAATAATGTAATTCACCATTATAGTATTTTTTGGGGAAACCACATTGTGGAATAATAAAAATTGGAATCTAAAAATGCTATGGGGGAAAGATATCACCACTTGTTTAGTATGTGAATAAAAACCGAGAGGAAATAATTTCTAGGGTGGGGATCTAACAACTTATGTACTTATAAAATAATTTGTTTTCATTATAAAATTACATAGTAAAATTCTTTATAAATGTGTAATGAAATAAGTGGATTTATAAAAATTAAGGAATTCATATTGATCGAATAATAACTAAACCATAGGAATAGTAACAAAAATATTATTCATAGTAATCTACCCAATAGAATAGTAACCTTCGCTATAAAATTATAAATAATATTTATATACATTATAATTAAAAATATGATATCGTTATATCAAAGAATAAGTAAATAAATATTTTGAAAATGATAAATTTAGTGTTTGTATTTTTGTGAAACATGTATTTTCATTTTAAATTTTATAATTAATATAATGCATTAAAAAAAATTATCCTCATAAAATATATTCATAAATTAATATTATATTATCTAAAAATTTTAATATTATTTTATGAGTCCTCAATTAATTTTTGAAAGTGTTATAAAATGATTTATTGTTTTAAAATTTGTATTTTTTGAATAAATTTTTATTTTAATTAAAAATTAAATTTTTTATATTAAGAAAATCATTTTCTGAAAATGGATTTCATTTTTTAATTCTACATGGTTAAAAATGGTTAGGGTAAATTTTTGGGATTTTTCTCAAATAGTTATATTTTTTATGATGAGTAAAATACTATAATCTACAGTATTTGACAAATACATGATTTATTAAGTCATAGTTGATGTAAGGATGATATAAGTCCATAATATCAAACTATCCTTAATTATTATAATATATTCAGTGATAATTCTCAAAATATTCATAGTCTTAATCCAAAATAATAAAATAATAAATAAAATAATAATAAAACACCCCTCTCATCAACTATAAATACCACCTTCACCACCTCTTCTCCTCACACCTCAATGCCTTATAGCTTGGTTAATTTAACCCATTTATCTTCCAAAGACTCTTCCCCATTTAAAAGACATTCTAATCCCAAAAAAAGTCCAAAGTCATGTTCTTTAAGGTGATTCCCAAGGTGAAGAATTCAAGAGAAAAAATCATCTTTAATTCTATTTTTTTTTAATTTAATTTATTTTATTATTATCTCTTCACCTCCCATTATATAAGAAAAATTAAAACTCTAGTATCATATATATACTATAATTTAATTATTTTGATAAAAAAATTCATCATCAAACTCCTTCTACTCTTCATTTTATAAAAAAATGAGAACAACATCTGTGATGTGTCAATTTACCGCCAACATGGATGATACACATTCATTTTTCATTACCACCCTCAAGGATGCACATAAAAACATTATTATGGTTAAATAAGATTTTATTATACATATTGTAATTTATATAGTGTTCTTGATCCAATATATAAACATGATATTAAATAAAATTATTTAATTTTATCATGGTCATACAAACTAGAAAAATAAACTAAAAAATATTCATTAATGTTTTATCTAATGATACATAATCATATCAGAAAAAATTGATATATGTTATCAATAAAAATTATGTAAACATTATAATATAATTTATTTCTAATTATGGATATTTTCTTTCATTCTAGGTGATAATCCATAATGAACCAACCATGGAAAACATGAAATGAATACACCCAAAACAATAAAAAAATATTTTTAATAAATGGGTGGAAATATGTTATAAAAAGATAATATAAGGTATTATAAATGTTTATATCATTTATTAGTATATTAATAACACACTTTATATCATTATACTATAGTTTCGAACACATTTTATGTACGATGTACCCAAGGTTAGGGACTTTTCATTAAAAATTCACTTTTAAATTTCCATTTTTAAAAAAATCAAAAGGAATGTTTTTTTGATTTATATATTCATGTTTTTTATTATGTTTTTGTTATTTGAAAATTTTTATGATTAATGGTCTGTCTAATATCTCAGTCCAATTATTTTGGTATGTTTATTTTGTATGGTGATCGTAATCATTATTCCAAACGTGACTGTGATGGTTACACCATATGGTATCCATGGGGGTCACATCATAAGGTAAAATTGAGGGTTATGTTGTAAGGTAACCATTCGTGTTTCAAATAATATTGTATACGTGATGGTTACAATCCTAAGTAAGCAATTACCCATGTTACGTATATAGTTTTACTTATGTTTTCTATGTTTTTTGGAAATATATTATCTTCACAATGTACGTATATGATAATTTATGGGTGAGAAACATGTATTTGTAAAAATGATTTCATATTTCTATAATTATTCATGGATTAAGGGTTTATATCTTTTTTTATAAACCTTACAATGTTTTTTTGAGATCATCCCAAGTTTCAAATTTTTTTTCACTTGGTTAAATGATGGGTAAGGGAAAAGAAGAAAAGTCACAAAAGATTACGAATATTTTTAATGAAATTAGTTAATGCTTTATTAAAACTATTTTATTATGGAATAAATGAATAATATTTTTGTAGTACCCACTTTGTATGATTATGGGTTTATATGTATAATTTATTTCATAATTCTCTAAAACCCTAAAATGAAAATATATTGGGAATGAAAGAATGTGGAATTTAAAATAATTTAATAGATTATGAAATGTTTAAGGCTAGGTCCTTATACACACACACACACACACACACCCACACATGCATTCCAAGTGATAGTTCCATAGTAATTAGTAGTTTTTCATTGATCTACCAAGTCATCAAAAGGTTTTCTATATCCTACTTCCATAAGGGAACATTCCACATCTTTAGGGTCATATCCACAAATAAACCCTCACCAAACATATATAAAAAAACCCATTCCAAAACATTACTTATAAAACATAATATTTCATTAAAACATTTCATCAAACACATTTTGTGCATTAAACCCATAACATAATTTTTAAACCACCATTTTAAAATTATAAACAAAGAACTTTTTTTAAATCATTCAGTTTCCCTTGATTTCTGAATCCATAACCAATAGTAATTTATATCAATGATCACACGAAGATATAAAAATAAATTCACGAAAATTAATTTGATAAAAAATTATTCAATTTCTATATTGAGTGAAGATAAGAGAGAATCCACCAACCTTTCAATGGATGGAGAAAACAAAAAATGGTACTGAGATCTTCTAGATCTAGACCTGGATATTATTTTGATCAATAGTTTCAATCATATTTCATCAAGATTCTTATTATATATCGTTTATTTATCCATAATGGACTAGATATTTAGTTATCAGAGAGAGAAGAAGAGTAGATATATGAATAATGGGGAGGATATATAACTTACTAATAATTTCATATCACTAATGTGATTTGATATAAAAAAATGTCTCCATATCTAAATAAATTTCCAAAGGATCATTGGGAGAAAATGAATTAGATAACCTAATATATTAGGGGATTAAAGTGTGTTATGAGTCTTAATTCAGATTAAAACCACAATTTTTAGAGGATTAAATGCAAATCACCTAGTTAGGCCACACATTTTTCTAGACCATGAACCAACTATGAACGTTCTACTAGAAAACCTAGGTTTCCATATGGTTTGTGCTACATAGTTTTTAAAACCATGGGACAACCATGTAGTGATAATTCGTTGAGCCCACACCATTTATAGTTACCTGACATGGTTAGAAACAATATGCACTAACTATGGTATTCCAACTTTTTCACTTTGAACAGTTATCCCTGGGAACTCACATAGTTTGGACAAATAGTGCACCAACCATGCACATACACAGTGAACCCCTAAAAAAGTTTCATATTATCTAGTAAGTTTGGTTCACAGATTCAACTAATCATTAACAAACCATGCATCTAAATACACACCTCTAAAACCTCCAAAAACCTCATGAAAATCAAGCCAATAAATAAATAAGATCAAAATACAAAAAACATGGGTAACGCAACTAAAATGGGGGGGGGGTGATACAAAAATTATTTCTTTTTTTGTTGAAAATTGATTTCCTTACATATCCATATTTTCTTTAAAATGTATAAAATAATATTATTTATATTTTATAATGATTTATTAAATATTTTTTTACCCATGTTTGAATTTTTATATTTGTTATATGGAATATTTCTACCATTTTCCAAAAAAACAAACCTTTTGAATTTATTAAAAATTATGAAATAAATGTTCACTTTTAACTTATACTGTATGAAAATAATTTTTCATAAAAATGACTGCTCGATACTTTTAATATTCCTCTAAATATTTTCCTAGTTATTTTAGAATTTTTTTAAATATTTTAGACATTATTAAATTTTAAAAAAGTAATTCCAAAGTGAAAAATGTGTTTTCCTAAAGAAATATTCATTATGATCTTGAAGAGTAGTTTTCATCAACAAATTTTTTTTATGTTATGGATTGATTCTCAATTTTATATAAATATCTTACATATATATGTAACTCATTATCCCCTCATTTTATGAGGTAATACATTCCTTAAGTTCATTTATCAAATGAATTATTTATGAAATCTATTTTTTTTATGATATAAGAAAAGATTGTAAAACCCATTTTAGTTCCATGGGCACATCTTATGTTTTGGATTATGCAAGATTTACTTACAAATAATCTGAAAATATTATAATGGGTATTCCTAGATAGTGACCCAATACATTGAGTGATTCTTTTCTCTTAGGGGATGTTATGTATGATTTTTGGGAGTAAACCAAATACATTATGGTACCTTATATAATATGTGATATTGTCTAGGAAGTTAGACATAACACATATTTATGTTATTTTAAATGTTTCTTCCACATTTCCTATGTTTCCATGATCTCATGTACCCATGTCTTTATGTTATTCTTTATTTCAATTATTCGTGGGCCTTCTCTTGTATGATATCATGTTGTGCCTTCGACTCAGACGTTCTATTTCCTAATCATGTTTATTCCATTTTTGAGTTTTTTAGCTCAAAAATTTATTTTATATATTCAAATGGTTATCTTATGAAGATATAGGTTCTGAAATGGATTTAGTAACTCATTATGGAGAATAAAATAATTATTTCTTGTTTTAATTTTTTTTGATTTATCATGAACCCAGTATTCCAAAGATACTATGCCTCATGATCATTAGGGTTGTACTTGTTGAATATTTATGTTTATAAATGATGTAGTATTATGTGTCAAAGTATTTCATTTTTATATTATAAACCATAGAGAAAATAGATTAGTTCATAACATTAAAATATTTCTCAATGAAGATAAATTGAAATGAAAAACCCTTACCGGAAGTCCATATTGCTTTTTAAGTTATTTAAACTACTGTATAAAAAATTTAATTTTATTATAATTACATACAGGAACCATATTAATATATATAATTTCATAAATTAACTACTTATATCATTTTAATAATTTTGTAACAATTCCTTATTAAAATCGTAAATTTTTGGGTCAACTGCTTCATTTTTCATGTATGTTTTAGTTTGTGAGTTTTGGTCCTTGCACAGTGATCATGGTTCATACATATCCAAAATAATAATAATGATATAAATAAAATATATATTCATTATATAAATAAATATAACCATTCATATAATATAATGATGAAAAATAAATTTCATCAGTATGTAGAGATAATAGTCACATACATACATACGAGTTGTGATTCGATTTTTTGGTGGATGGAATGAAAGAAAGGTAAATATTAATGAAAATTAATATAATAATAATTAAAATATATATATAACATAGAAACATTAAATATATCATAATAACCAACCATTAATAATAATGGTGTAAAATTAGTCATATCACAATATAGAGATGATAGTCCACACATATGCACGAGTGTTACTTTAATCTCCCATTGGATTTAGAATTGGTGGTAAATGGTTGTTAAGTCATCATAATAACATTAAAATATATTGATTATACTTTATTAATCATTATTTTATTGCTAAAATAAACTTGTAAAGAGTCTAAGTATAAATAAAATTGATTTTTTGGTTAAGATCTATAAATCTTCTTTGAGCGACCTCCTTTGAATTACTCTTTAAACCATAAAGGATTGATCTTAGAAGAAGAATAAAAGTTCTAGGATTAATGAAAAAATTTGGGAATAATTTTTATTAAGTATTTTTATATATATAAGTCTCAAATGGTTTGAATAATGGAGGAGAAGATGTTTCATTTTATAAGAGAGCGGAGGGGCACACATGAAGTTTCTTAAAAGATTTCAATCATTTAAGGTAACATTCATGGGAAAGTGGATAAAAAATATAGGTATTTAAAGTTAACATATGATGAGGTTTAAATATATTTAAAAAATAACATTTTATAGTTGTGTGTGATAATACCACCTTTATCTCATGGTATAGATCCCCCTGTAAACCCGTTTTAACCTTAATTGTGGTAACACCATTGTACAATTTTTACTATTCGGTATGAAAAATAATTTTGTCAACCTTATTAAATTTTATTAATTATTATGATTTAAAATATGGAATAAATTATATCATATTATATTTATATAAGTGACAAAATTTAATTAATTTTATTTAATATTGAAAACTACTGTGAAACCCCATTTTTAAAAAAATGAATTTTTAATCATAAAACATAATTATCTTCCATTGATTTCCTTATAAAAACCATAAAATGAATGTTAAAATATTATATTGAATATATAAAATATAAATTAAATTTAAATCAATTATTAGTAGATATTAAATTTATTCTTTATGATTAAAAAACTCTGCGCGTTTAAAAATTGTTTTTCAGAGAAATAAGTTTTTAAACAGAAACAATTAACTTATACCAAAATAAATTATAATGATTATTAATATTTAAGTATTTTTATTATTTAAAATTAAATTGTTATTAGGTTAATTTAAGATCAAATGCAAACCATATTGGTGAATTTTATTAAAATATGTCAAATTTAATATAAATCCGTTTTTTTTCACTATTCACTGAAAAATAATGGTTTTTAAGAAAATCCTTAAAATTTACCATATGATAAAGTTAAAATGATGAATCTAAAAATTGTATTAATTTTTTCAAATAAAATATCTTAAAATTTTATAAAAAAAAATATTTTCATGAAAAAATGTAGTAAAACCTTTTTTTTGAAGAAAAAATATTTTTGAAGCTTATAATTACTTTACTATAAATTGAATACATAGTTATTGTGTATTAAGAAATAATTATAATTAATAAAGGCATTAAACATATTTTTCATATATTTTTTATTACTATTTATACTGTCTAATTTAACAGCTAGGCTATAACAATTTATTTTATTTACACTTCATATAAAAACATAGTTGTGTGTAAGGAAAGTTGTTAAAAACATTAAATTTTATTTAAAAGTAAATAAATATAAAATATTTCGACATTTCACCATAAAGGATGGGGATACAAATGAGAAATCCTATTACACACAAATTTATTGTATTAATACTTTTTTCTGGAGTACATTTTGGATCTTGATTTTTCTCTCGAGTTCTGGGTGTTCCAGATTAAAATTTTATGTTTTATAGGGTTTTCATGGTTTTTAGACAAATTATTGGTTAGCATGAAAGGTATATGGAAGAGGTAGCATGAAAAAAAAAATTTAATACTCACAGTGGCACCTTTTTATGTGGTATGTTCTTTTGATGGTTTATCCCCTTGAGTTAGATGAGATTGGGGGTGAAACAGATGATTTTTGAGTATTTTTCCAAGTCACACGGTTAAGGTGAAAATTTAGTTTAATCATCTAGATATGTGTGTAGTGGTTGCATGGTTTTCACATGGTTTAACTGATTATGTATCCATTATTGCACTAGAAAATGGGAAATCGCATAGTTTGTGCACTGTTTATTGAACTGTGCATCCCAAAAGTGGTTTTTGACTTGGAGGTTATTGAGATTTTGTAAAGTTCATCATTTTTGAATTAGGTTGGATGTTTTTTTTTGAAAAATGATGATGTTTTTTAACCTTGGTTTTTTCATGGGTTCTCACTTGCATGGTGGTATGTGAAAATATATAATGATGATGGTATAACATGGTCGGTGGGTTCTTATGGTGGCATAGAAACATGCATGTGAGAGAATCCCTAAGGAATACCAATGGTGAATTTTAAACCCACTGAGTTTGTTTTTAAAACCAATTTTTTTAAAGAGGAATGTTTTGATGATTAATAGTGTCTTGTTTTATTATGTTCAAGTCTTATCACAAATACAGTATAGTGCTTGTATATTATTTTATTTAATTGGTCTTGAATAAGTTATTGAATTTTCTTTATTATGTTATTCTCCCCTTGGAGCTTCAATTAGTGATTGTAGTGTAACTATGGGAAAATCACCGTTAGTAGGATTTACAGTTGATCCGCCTAAATATTTAATTCCCGAGTTTCAAAAGAAAAATCATCCACTATTTTATGACCAAGAGGATCCTCTCAAAGAAGAAGAGTGGATGAAAAAGGTCGAAATGAACTTTAACGTCATCGAGTTTCTTGAGTCCTTCAAGTTTCTATTTACAACATTCATGCATAGAGGATCACCATGGGAGTGGTGGAAGTCGATTTATTTGATCAAGACTCCTGAAAATCTCACATGGTAGTTCTTTAAGGATTCATTCACATGATGGTATTTTTTTAAGAAATAAATAGTGAAAATTGGGATGTAGACGTGTTTTTTGTAGAAAGGAGATAGATTGATGTTGGAGTATTTTTGTAATTTTTTAGACCTACTTCCTTACCTTAAAAAGTATGTTGTGGATGATCCCATAATTCCTTATTGTTTCATGTTTTGGATTCATCTCAATCATCAGTCTAATGTGTCAGAGATCAATCAAACCTTTTTTTCCAAAGTGCTGAAGAAAACTTTTCATATTGAAGATGTAATGGTGGATATGACTTAGTTAGTCCTTCCTCCATCAATCATAGGAAATAGTTTAGTAAATTAAAATAAAAATATTGGAAAGAGTTTGAAAGTTGATATAATGGTTCATGGAATAAAAATACCTTAGGATATATCATTAACCACTTTGGGGAATGAGGCACTGGTGTGTTATCAATGTAGAGAATCAGGCTACAAGAAATTTTCAGGTCCTATTACTCCAAAACATTTCCATGATTGTTGAAGTATGGGACACATGGAATAATTTTGTCAGAGTATTGTTATAAATATTCATAGGGTCAACTGTCATAAGTGATGTGTGTTGGGGAACTCATTTAAAGCCTCGTTTTTGTAACTTACCTTTAGTGTAAGGGTTCTTTTGTTACGGAGGATATGCTGATGGTGTTTTGGTTTTTTAAATGTAAGGGAATGTTGTGAGTCTTTAAATGAACTCCTAGTTTCAATAGAAGTGTTGTTTTTTATTTTTAGAATTTATATTCTTATTTAAATTTAATGGTTCTATGCAGGTTTCTTGTTGCGCTTATCAGTTCTTCACTGCGTTGTTGTAGATGTTTCAAACATAAGAGCTCTAGAATTAGGGATCAATGTGATGTTTTTCACGTAGTTAGGAGACCACAAAGGGTGTGGGGAGTGTTGGATCAATTCTGGTGCCTGTTATTCAAGATTCAGGGTTTAAATGATCTTGTTTCATCCATATTTGTTATAGTTGTTAGGCTGGTGTGGAAGATTTTTTTGTTAGCCAGTGTGGGAAAGGACCGATTTTGGCACCTCTTCAGTTTCTATTGGGTCGGTGATGGTCAGTTCTTAATGGTGGGGATACCTACCACATTTCTTGTTTAGTTTTCTATTAAAATATATAGGATTCTAGTTTTTTTTAGTGACGGGGAGTCCGTTTTGGACTTCCTTGAAGTCTTTTCTTTTTGTGTGATTTTTAGTTTGGGTGACCGTTGGGATTCATGAGAGAAGTCCCAACGATGTTGTTCTCGATATGGTTATGGATTCAGTGTCTTGATATTTTCATTTAATTTTGGGAATATGTTTCAAGTCAATTTTCCATTTAGGGATAGAGGCTTATGTTTTGTTGGCATTGGATGAACTATTCGTGGCTTAACAGGTGAGAGCATGGGGCTACAAAATCCTTAATTGTTCATCAATAAATTTGATAGTGCTGTGGATTTCAGGGGGAAGAAATTGTTATGATGGGGATAATTGTCACACACAATTTTTTTTCATCCTTTGTTCTGGATTTCATTTTGGCTCTTGGATTTTCACTTATGTTTGGGTGTTCCAAATTTATATTTTATGTTTTGAAGGTTTTTTGTGGTTTTTCGACTTACTCTTAGTTAGTGTGAATGTTATAAAAAGGATATGGCTTTAAAAATCTATTTTTAACACTCATAGTGGAACCTTTTTTTGGGAAAGAATATTTTTTGGTTTTTACCTTTTAGTTTGATGATTTTTGGGGTGAAAATGTAGATTGTGGGGACTTTTTCTTGGTCACAATGTTGAGGTACATGAATAGTTTAATCATGAAGGTAAGTGTAAAATGTACCACATGGTTTATTCATGGTTTTATATGGTGTACCACCTATGTTTGTAGCCCATGTAGCACTTGATAGTGATAAATCACACAGTTTGCACACGGTTTGTTAAACCATGTGAGCAAACTGTGCCACCCACTCAGGAAAGAGTATTTTGAGATTTTGTCATTATTTTTAAGTGGGGTTTCTTACCGTAGACACCCCACGTGAAATCCCCTGACTTGGTTGCATCATGTGGATAATTTTTGTGCGTGTAATCTCCACCAAGTGGATTTCATGGTGATTTCTCGGTGATTCTTCACCTGGATCAAAAGGTATGTGCTCCTCTCTCTTTCTACATTGGTTTTCTTCCCTTGTCCCTTCCACCTTTAACCATTTTTTATTTGGATATCTAGGGTGGTGAGAATTATAGTTTTTTCTTATTTAAGATTCCTATTCATAGATCTGAAGTTTTGGAACCCTCATAGAGTGATTTCGGGCGTGTGTTGTTGGTGCACCATAGATCTGAGGTAGGATTCCCATGTACTTTCCATTTTTAATTTAAGTTTCATGGGTTTCAAGACATTACCACATTATTTTATTATCAATTTGTTGTATATGATACTTGAAACATTTATTTGGTGTGAAAAGTGGATATTTATCCTTTATTTAGTGTTTAATAGAATTGATTAGTTAAATGTTTCAGACCATGTGTTTGGTTAAATGAATGATTGAATTTTTCATGTGTTTTGTTTCATCTAAAGCCTAGTTAGGCCACAAAAATATATTTTTGATATGAGATATGATGATTTTGGTTTCTTAAATTGTGTTTAAAGGTGGTTTTTTTAAAAATAAATTTTTATTTAGATTTCATTGTTGTTTGGGATGTGATGATGAACAATGGGCCGCTTGGAATTTTTTAAAAAAAGGTTATGGATTATAAGTGTGATGTTAAAAGTATAAAAGATATTTTTAAATGTTTTCAAAGTATAAAATAATGTGTTTACCCCCTTTGTGAAATGTTTACTTGGTTCCAAAAAAGTAATGTAATTGTGGAAAATTTTTAAAGGCAGGTTTGGAAAATTTATGAAAATGGGGAAAGTATTTATTATTAAATCCTCCACTGGGTGATTCTTATAACGTTATTTTCTTTAATTGATGGGATTTACTTGTTGGTAAATCCTTTCAATCCATTATTTTAATTATATTTCCTTAACATAGACTCTTGATTTCTATTCTATTATGTCATGTGAATCAATCCATGTGGTGGCTTAAGGTTAGGCTTATTGTTGAATTATTAATATATATTAATGTGATTGGATGCCCGTTTGGAATCAGTTGGCTCACAACCATTATCAATGAGACATGGGATCCTGGAATAGTGATATGATTTTCTAAGAATGATTTATTCACTAACTAGTTTATGCACTAGCCAGTTTCCCAGAATATGTTGATATATTTTGGTTTATTACTATTGGATTTTCCCCTCGGTCTTCTCCAAGTTAATATGGTCATGAGTGTTAGGGATTTTTTTATTTCATCGTGCATGGAATAATTCTTGGTATGGGTCTCATGTATTACTATGTTCTGGATTAATCATGATCTTCTAGGCTCACCCAAGTCAATTAGAACTTAGCTTCTCGTAGTGATGATTGAGATACTTGTTTGTTTATTTTCATTTCCCTTGTTTTCTGGATATCATGGAGTTCTCATTGTTTGGTGTTTTCTTGGAAAGTAATTAGTTTTCTTATAAATGGGATATGGAAATTTTTTACATAGAAAAGCTGTTATATACCATTTTGTGATATTTGAAAATGAAATCATCACTTTCCCATTGGAAAAATTATCGTATCACTAATGGAATGAACCTGTTTTTTAATTGAAGGAGGGAAATGGTCCGTACTTTGTTTTAAGTAAAATGTGTAGAAAATATTACTTTTTTATATTTTAGTTAAAACTTGAAGTTGTTGTTTATTTTATTTTAAAGTATGTTCATTGAGAATAGAATATCGGGCTAGCCTATTGAGTTTTAATAATCATTCCTATAGTTTATTTTTTATCTTGGGTACATGTTTGAGCTTATGTAAGATCTCCATGGGAGATGGTTGATCTTTTTGTTGGAGAGGGACCCATGGGGTCACATAGAGATCGTGTATTCATCTTGTTTGGTTGGTTTTATTTTATAGTTTTTTGTACCTTCCAGCCTTATGTAAATCATGTTCCAATTTGTTTTTATTTATGTATCAGGTTGTTTGGTTTATTTATACTTTTTAGTTTATTTATTTATTATTTTAATAAATTTTTACCTTTATGTACTCTTTTGATTCCTGAAACTAGTTTCCATCCCATAGAGATTAGTAATTACCTTTGGTCCTTACCATAGATCGGCATGGGTGACAGGTTCGGGGTCAACCTAGGATGGTTGTTGACAAAATTGTTATAAGTGAATTAAACATTTACTTAGAAAAAAGAAGAAAAACCCTTTACATTTTTCTTCCATTTTTAAAATATTTTATAAATAAAATAGAATTGATTTTTTTATTGAAAAACCCAGTTATCTAAGAGATTTTGTCTCTTAAATAATTCCAATAATGTCATTAGTAAAATTAATTAGTAATAAAAATGTTTAAATTATGATTGATTACACATTTTGTAAATAAAGTAAAAGTTAATAAAAAATAATGGCATGTGTCAATTTAAAAGCCGATTTTCTAGAATATGATCATTTTTTTAAAAAAATCTTCAAAAAAAATAATTTATTTTATGTAGAAATAAAGGATATGTCCACAAATGTGGAGTGGAAGATAAGATATATAAAAATGAATAATTTTTCAAAATATCCTTATTGAAGCCCATATAATTAAACTATTGACCCAAATTTCTTTTGAAATAACGTAAAGGGACTAATGAGGGTGAAAATAAATAATAAATCTTTTTAGTTAAAAATAATAATGTAGAACATTGGACGGAATAACAATATATATAGAGAGGAGAAATATTCTCCATAAAAAATAAGATATGTTGGAAATGAATACCTTAAAAATTAGAAACATTTGAATAAAATAAAAATATATAAAAAATTAAATAAAACATTAAATACCATATATAAGTATATTAATAGTAAAATATGTAAAAGGGTAAGTATATGTATCGTGTAAAATAAATTAAGTGCATAATACAAAACAATACTTAAAGAAGAAAATTTGAGACTAAGAACTCTTACCTTTTACTTCCAAATTTCATGAAATCTCTTTATCATCTTATATAATAAATGAAACCATATTATTATATTATTTTATAAAATTATTCATAACTATTACATTTTTTATTCTTCAATTATACTCATTACCTACAAATTATTAATTAGCAATAGTTTATTTTCATCATCAGGTTTTATCAATTTTGATTGTTTTGTATGTATTTCGTAAGAGAGATGTTAGATGTCATTCATTAATAATAATTTCATCATTATTAGAATATTTATGAAATTATATTATTTGTGGTTAAATTTTTTTTATTGAGTCTCATTTTCATTCCATTTCTGTCTGGGATATGGTTTGTGAAAATGGAATACAGAACAAGCTTGTTTTGGGTAATTTATATATATCAATGGGTAACATTTTAATGATAGTTATTTATTATTTTATCCTTCCAAAGTCTTTATTAATGATATATATTACTCATTAATATCATATATATTCCTAATTTTTTTATCTATCAATGTAATGTGGTGATAAAATATAAAACACATCACTTTATGGAGGGTGTTGTTCACACATATAGAGGGATTACATTTTAGTGTTTCATATAATGGGATGATAGTAAAAAATGAATTATATTTTTATTATTTAAAACAAGATACAAATATAATATTTATTTATTGAATACCATTTAAAAACTATACATGAATTTAGGTTATGAAAAACTTTTGTCTCTTTCCGAAGGTGGTAGCTTGCACCTATACAGGAATGACATTTTCACTTTAATATAGAAGTGAAAAGTATATCAATCTATAATTTTTAAACCTAGATACCAAATATTAATAGATAAATATTAATTACGTAATCTAATGATCTATTACATAATATTATTGATCTAGTTCTTTTAGAAACATGGATACACAAAGAATTTTTTCATAAGAGAAATACTTCACTTCATACTAATTTCTTCATAACTGTCACCCTTATTATACATAAAATACTTTATACCTTAATTCATAATAAGAGTAAATGAAGCATTAGAATGTTTGAGATTAGATTCTAAATAAGGTTAAATAATGAAAAAAATTAATAATCACTAAAACATAACATTAGAATGAGTGTATGAGAACATGGACATGACATTTGAAACCAAACCATTTATATCAAAGATCAAAATATTGAATCATGGAATAAATCTGGGATGTTCCTAAGACATAAATCATAATGGAATCAAAGAAAACTATCCATGAGAAATTAAAATTCGAATAATAAAAAGAATTATGAAATACAAATAATAATTGAAATCCTTTTCCATAGTTTTCAAGGCTAACATCGAAGACTATCATAGTGGATTAGATTCACTCCCTAAACCATTGTAGTTGTTTAGTTTAACTACCTTGATTATCATAGTGGATAGAGACCCTTATGGAGTTGGGTACACTCAACATCATAATCCTATTTATCTCATGAGATATTTATCTATACCCAATGTATTAGAGGGATATATAATTTCCATACCACCTATCAAATAATAAAAATAAAACATATATTTTTCATATGATCATAAGACATTAATCATATCACAATCTGTGAAAAAGAAATGAGCTTCATAAAAATGAAATAATTTTTGGAAAAGAAATTGGTTTTATAAAAAAAATCACCATATTAACAAACCATAAAGAGAAATAATATGTATGTTATATATGGATCATATTCCTAGTAAATATTGGTATGTATTAAAAGATTCCATATTACATGGAAAATTATTGTAAAAGAAAACTGGGAACATTTCTTGATGAAAATAATATTTTTTTCTAAGAAATTATTTATTTATAATCTAAATATTTCCAAAATATTAATGAAAATATTTTCTTTTAAAATGATCATTAATAATTTTAAAGGAATATTCAAATTCATGAGATTTTATGAAAAATAAATAAATTTATTTCATTTAATATATGTTAAAACAAATATTACATTATCATTTTTGGAAAAAATTGAAAAGTACCTAATTTAGAAAATAATAAGAATATTTATTTTAAAACATTTTCAAAAAAATAAAATTGTTGTAAAAATTAAATTAAACAATCATTAGAGACTATTTAAAAATTATTTAAAATATTTTTCAAAAAGAAAAAAGATATGGAAGATAAAGGATTTTTGACCGAGGAGAGAAATAAATGTGATTTTCTATAGAAACAATATTTTACAAATTTCACTACATAAAGGGGATAAAATGGATAGAAAACATGTATTATACAAAAATAAACATAGGATAAGAAAATTATTAACATTTTTGAGAGGTAGAACTTGAAATTACATTATCTGAAACATAATAATAAATGATCCCAATAAACAATGAAATTTTAAAGTAGAACCCTTACCTCAGATTCAACATTCTTCATACATTTTAAATACTGCTGTATAACAAATATATACTTATTATACATGTATTCTAGAACCATAATAATATAAAGCATACCCTATATGATTACTTATTACCTTTTATCACTTATTTATTAATAATTATTTTTATTAAAATCACTATTCCAAGTGATAACCGTTTTGTTTATCATATATGATTTTGTTCGGTAGTTATGATCCTTATACTATTATCATGGTTTCTTCATCTCAAGAATTTTAATAAATATATAAATATAATATATATTCATTAAATACATATTTAGAGTCATATATAGAATTTAGATAAATATAAATGAATTACAACATTCATGGAGATGGTAGGTCGTACGTATGCAAGAAGGATGTTATCATTTTTTGAAATATGGAACTAAATAATGGTAAATAAAAAAAACCCTTCAAGAATTTTTAATATATCATTTATATAATATTTATTTATTCAATACAGCATTATTATTATCTATGTTAAAAATAAAATGAAAAATGAATCATATTACTTTATAGATATGAGAGTACACATGTATGCACGAGCAACATTATCATTTTCCAAAGTATCTAAAGCTAAGAAGTTATAAGTGATATTATAATTTACTAATTTTATTTATTTCATAAATATAATATATATACATTAAATATATAATTATATCTAGTTACGAGAGGTGGTGATTGAAAACAAATTAACTCGGTTCACAAGGTAGCTGTCTAGCATATAGAAGATAGACAGTTTTGTTTCCCATTTGACGGAAGAGGAGATGGATATTGGTTATTACACAGACATAATAAAATCTAAGTATATTTAATATAATTTTGTTGTAATTTTATCATGTTTTAGTAATATTTGTTAAAGGTATAAAAATAAATAAAATGAAAACACATGGTTATAATTTTTCCTCTTTTTCAGATAACTGTTTTAAGTTTATACAAAAATAATTCCTTCTAACACACTGAAATTATAAAGTAATAACATTGTATCTGATATCATGTATCACATGAATCACCAAGAGTTCAAGGGAATATATTAACCTATTTATTTATAATATATTTACTATTTTAAATAAATTTTATATATTTAAATGCATGCATCCCCGAGTTAGAGTGTGTTACACATAAGGGTAACCTTCTTTGATGGATTTCATTTTACGCATGACCGAGTTTTAACGAACAAAAATATATTATTAAAATATTATTACATAATATAATAATAATTAAACTAGCTGTTAAATTAGGGGTTATAAATAGTATTTAATAATTTATAAAATAGATGGTTGAAATAAATATTAATTCATTCATTAGTTACAAATTAAATGTAAATTAATTTTATAACTGATTGAATATAATGGAAAATATTACTATTTTTATGCCCATAAAGGTGTTTTCCCACAATAAATTAAATTAATTAAAAATAATGAGTGATATTAATGTGATATATATATATATTATTTTCAATAAAATCTTTTTGATATTCATCCATTAGAGTTGATTATAATTACAAAAGAAAAAACCCAATTTCATACATAATAACCTATATTTTTATAAAGGAAATTTTACCACCATTAATTAGAGAACCCATTATATATATGAATTTTGAAAAATCAATTGATTTAAAATTTAAAAATAAATTTAAAATTTTAAATCTAAATTTAATATTTATTTTAGGGTGAAATTTTGATATTTTTTTTCAGAAATGTATCAGTTTTTATTGAATAATGGAAATTAATGAATTTTGGAGAACAACTACTTTTTTCCACTAATTGATTTATAAATAAATATTGGGTTTTATATTGTTTTTAAATTTTATTTCGATAATATTTTTTTCAATTAATACAATATTGGTCATTAAAATTAATATTGCATTGAAATTAAATACAAAAATTTATCAATATTTTCGACGTTTTTACATTAAAACCAAATATTGTCTTCCCACGCTGAGATGATTTTTAAATTAAATTCGATCAATTTTTTTATTTTAATTTGAAAATATGTATTAGTTATTTGGAATAATAATAATTTATAATTAATAATATGGTAAGAATATTTTTTGAAAAAAAAATATTATTGAACGAGATTAAAATTAATTAAAACAACTTAGTGAAAATTAAGCATAATAAAGGACTATGTCATAAAATTTTGGCATAAAACAAGATATATTCATTTTAAAAATCTAATAGATGGACTTATCTAGACTATATACTCTCTTTGATAAAATTGGATCCATAATTAAATCAACTTTCAATATGAAAAACATCATAGCTATTTTTTTGTCAAAATATTACAAGAGTGCCACTCATTTTCCACTATAAAAGCCACCATATCTCCTCATTTCTCACACATCGAAAAACATATTGGTTTAGAAAATATCTGTCTAATTGACTAACTAAAATTCATACCCTAGACCTTGAATCATTCCTTTTGGGTAGGAATCCTTCCAATGAATCCCTTTGTTATAAACCAAAAAGAGCTACCAAATTTTAAAGGTAACACTTTCCAACGATCTCTTTTATTTCATTTATATATGCAAAACCTTAAATATACTAATTTTTTGTTCATATAATAAAACTATTAAACTAAATATAATGAGATATTTCTATATTAAGGGTTATACCTACACTCAAAAACACCTCCATCTAATGGGTAATGAACATACTGTTTATGTGAATGACGAAATACCGCCTAACAAAATGATTATTGTTTGTTTTTCCTTTACCACCTCCCATGGGGATCATTATGATGGAAATTATAATTTTATATGATATATATTATATTTATAATGTATTTATTCTAACTTAATTCATTTATAACACATACCTCTATACATTCCAATTTACAAAAATGTGATAACATCGCTTGTGGAAGTCTAGACTAGCGCCTCCTCAATGCGATGTGATTCATTAATTTTATACTAGGAATGTATTATGGATTATATGACTAAACATATATTACATATATTACATATATATTATATATTAATGATAATAACCATTATTATATTTATAATTTAATTTTCATTCTTTTAAAATACGATAATGAAATGAAAGTAGAATTAATGCGTTTGTATGACCTACCGTCTCCATGAACGGTGAATTCCATTTTATGTCACCAATTATTATAAATTATTATACATATATATATATATAATGAATATATATGATAATAAATTCATGTTTTACAATCTGATTATTATGAAACTGTGATATAATTAATGAGAATAACAAGTAACAAGTTAAAACTTACTCGAGAAAATTAGGAAATTAATACCCGAAAAATAACTTTATTTTAATCATTACACGAAATATTACATTAAATTAATAATTAATCAAGAAATAAATTTATTATAATCATTTTTCCTTCGATATTATTTGAATATCCATGTTCTCATATAATGGATATTGGTATTACCTAAACAATATATCATTTTTACATGCGGTGTTCATTTTGGAAGTTATTTGATTAATTGAGAATTATTAATAAATATGTATTTCATATTCAATATAGTTTTATGATAAGACATATTATTTATTTCGATTATTCAATATGAAGAATTATTTTGATTTAAAATGATGGGTGGGTCCCTGACTTTATATTTCCCTTCTGTGCATCAAGAGGTTTTCATAAGAAAAATAAGTTGCCCAAATTAAATGGGTTCTTATCGGTAGTTTTAACAATCTTGTGAAAGGTCTTGATGGTATAGGATTTCATATGCCATAAATATAGAATCAAATAATAAATAATTTCCTTCCTATAGATTCAATTATTATTTATCCATGAGTTTTTTTCATTGATGTTTCTATATATATAGTACATTGTTTGTTTATTAACTAGATGGAATGTGTTTTAGTTTCTTACTACCCCCTATTGTTTTTTCTTTATCTAGATACTGAATGGTAGGTGATTTTAGTTAATCACTTTTCTAGGTTTATTTATTCTGACAAATTCATTATTTATTCCTCTTTAGTTACCCTTATTGAGAATTTGAGCTAAAACTTATTCTGTTTTCTTTCCCCAGGTTATGAAGATGAAATATTTGAATAAGAATTACATGATGCAATTTATTTTATTTTATTATGTATCATGTTTATAATTTCTATTTCCCAATGTATTACGGGTATATGTATGTAATATGTATTTTCATTAATGATAAACTAAGTGGTTCTTCATGTTTTGTTTCTTTTTAAACATGCCAATGTAATAAAACAATACACCAACTCTGAGCTTCTAGGGTCATGGAGTTATAGATGGTATCAAATAAAATTTAGAAACAACCTTGGAAACTAGATTTAGAAAACATATATTAGATAACAAAACCCTAATATTTAATTTGAGGATGATTATATAAGAAAAACCAAGAATTTTGGAAAGGTAGATATTATGTAGTTATTCCGAGAAATACATCCCTATTTGGATACTACAAGTGGACATGGTTCTGGAACAGACATATCTGGGTGTAATAACATCTACAAGGTGTTCCAAGCCTAAGT
The DNA here is from genome assembly GCA_963277665.1 of Viscum album. Classification (NCBI taxonomy): domain Eukaryota; kingdom Viridiplantae; phylum Streptophyta; class Magnoliopsida; order Santalales; family Viscaceae; genus Viscum; species Viscum album. The sequence continues at coordinate 675,513,306 of OY728158.1, read as the reverse complement.
CGGTGTAACATGATATATAAAAATGGACTTTATTTCACACCTTGTTTGAAACTCTTAAGGGATACACTTAGGACAGTTCACATTTTCTTTACCTACCATTATGATGGATTTGAATATAATTATTTCCCCAAAGTAACCAAGGTTTGTGATTATTGGATTTACAATGTATACATTTATGTTATAGGATATATAATATTTAGAGTTATAAAATTTTCATAATTTTAGGATCTAATACATTATATTCCATTGTTTAGAATTTGAAACTAGTATAATGAATGTGAACTCCACAAATGCATTCCATCGAAAGTGTAAGAAGAATCATATATGCCATGGTCTTAAGCCAATATTTCAAAGGGAAATAGTCTCCCAAGTATTTTAATCAAATGAAGAAATAGTGTTATTTTCTAATGAGATAAGTAAATAACTCTCCCATATATTTGAATGGAATCAAGAGAATAATATGTTGTAAGATAAAAATATATATAAATGTATTAGAGATAAAAAATGATTTTCCCACATGTGATAACTGTGGAAATAATCACCTATGTAAATACATGAAAGGAATGAGAGTTTTTTATAAGTGTAGAGATAAGGGTCACCATGTAAATAATGAAAAGGTAAGAAAAGGATAATAGTCCGTGTTACAGCAGTAAGAAGATAGGATAATTCTCAAATAAATATCCCAAGCATAAAAGGAATATACCCCAGATGATGATATTGGAGAATGATAAAATTATACTACTTCCATAGATGAAGAGAAATGATTGATATACATATTTCAAGAATTATTTCATTTGAATATTTTATCTATAATGTAAAAGTTATATAAATTATAGTCTATATGATTATTGTACTACAATAATTTTTCCTTACGAATTTTAGATCTTATGTTCAATGGTACTAGGAAAAGTTATTAAATAGAAAGAAAAAAGTTTCAGAAAACACATTACTGAGGGGAAGACAACCCTTAATACATTCCTAATGTAGAGATAATGATGAAGAAATGATTTATTTATAAAACTACTGACTACATTGGAGCGGATTAATGACTTGTTGACTAGTGATCTATCTATAATTTATAGTGTTTGAAACACTTTTGTATTTAAGGAATATATCTAATAACATGTGTCTTACTTATTGAAAAAGGAATAATACATGTTTTAAACAAGTTGTTATGTTAATTCATGTTATTACCATATTTGAATAGAAAATGTGATGAAGTTTTTCAAATATTTTGTATGTGAGGATTAAAGAGATTCTTTATGATGATTGAAGGCTAATGATAAGTTCATTATGGAAATTTAGTGACCTTTCTCCTAATGTGTTGAAAATTAATGTTTTGTAAAAGTTAAATGTCTATAAAATGGATGATCATTGGATGATATTTTAGAGGTTAATGTATCACTTCACTCTATGATGCATCCTATTCTAATACATGAAGAATAAATAGTTCAAGGAATGAACATAGGATGAGACTGTACATATAGAAATGTACCAACAAATTATATTTACTTATATTCATAGAGAGTGAATGAATTCAAAAAATCTAGAAAAAAATTATCTTGAATCCAAAAATGTTTTCTTAGTAACTTCATTTCCAATGAATGAAATGGAACCTTAGATCATCATTGATTTATGGCGTCATGACTACTAACTTTATCATAACCACGTTCTCTAAAAATCTCCATCTGAGCATGATTGTTATATTTTTCCTCTGTATCCATGTTTCCATTTCCCACCTACTTTCTCCTACTAGGGAACCTAGTTTAGAGACCATTGTACTTTCCTTATTATCTTATTAAGAAGATGTTTTATTAACCGTATTTACGAGGTGGTTTTTTTAAAAATAATTTATTTTCAAATATCAATCAATCAATTACTAATATCATTTTTAAATTATCAGGGATCAATTTAAATAAGTTTCGAAAAATGTATCACCCTGAGATTCATAATTAAGAACACAGTATCTGATAGCCTGTATCACATGCGTCTCCAAGCGCATAAGGGAATAAAATATCCTGAGTATTTATAATATATTTAATATTTGAAATAGATTTTATAAATTTGAATTCATCCAAAACCATGTTATCATGCATTACATGTAAGAGCCTCCTTCATCGACGGCTTGTGTTACACGCAAGACCAAGTTTCAACAAACAAAAATATATTATTAAAATATTATTATTGAAAATAAAAATACCTAAACTTGTAATTAAATTAGTGGTTATAAATAGTATTAAATAATTTATGTAAATCTATTGTTTATACAAATATAAATTAATTCATTTTTTACAAATTATCTATAGATAAATTTGAAAACCTATTGAATATAAAGAAAAATATTTCTATTTATATGGTCACAAAAGTGTTTTATCTTAATAAATTAAATTAATTAAAAATATTAAGAGATATTAATTTGATATATATATATATATATATTTATATATAATATTCAATAAAATAGTTTTGTATGCATCCATTATGTTTGATAGTCATTAATTAAGAACAACCCCAATTTCATACAAACAAACCTATATTTTTATAAAGGACATGTTATTACGATTTAATGGGGAAACAATTTTAAATATATATTTTGACACTTAAATTTATTTAATATGTCAAAATAAAATTTATATTTGAAATAAAAACATTAAATTTATGTTATGGTGAAAATTTTTTATTTTTCAGAAACATATTATTTTTAATAAATAGTAAAAAATACATAATTTTAGTTCAAAAATGCGTATTCATATAATTTATTTTTATAGATAAATTACGTTTTATATTGGTTTTAAAGTTTAATTATATCATTTATGTTTCAATTAATACAATTTATGTCAATAAATGCAAATTCACAAAGAAATTAAATTAAAAAACTTTTCAATCTTATAGATTTTTTTAATTTAAAAACTCGCATTGTTGTCCCACCCATGGCATGTTTTTTAGAATAATTTATACTACTTATGAGATTTTAATTTGTAAAAATGGATTAAATATTATGAACAATAATAATTTATAATGTATAATATGGTAAAATTAATTTTGTACCAAAAAATATTAGTGAAATAGATTAAAATTAGTTACAATTATTAAGACAAAATTAAGCTTAATAAAATACTAAACCTTAAAAATAAGTCTTAAATGACTTATAAACTAGTAAAAATGACATTTTATGAAACTATTTAGACCATATTATCTCTTTTATATAAATTCTTACATCATTGGATCCACTTTCAACATGAAATACTTGGTAAGAATTACTTTGTCAAAATATTATAAAAGTGCCCCTCCTCCTCCACTATAAAAGGACACCACTTATCACCATTACTCACACATCTCAAACAACAGATATTTGGGAAATATATGCAAAATTCACGTCCTAAAATCACTCCCTTAAACCTTGAAGTCTCCCTTTTTCTAGAAATACTTCCCGGGAATCCCTTTAGTAAAAACCAAAAGGAGTTACCTGATTTTTACGGCAACACATTCCAACAATCGTTTTTCATTCATTTACTTTTAGACAAACTAAAATATTCTTCTTACATATTCATATAAAAACACCATTATAATAAATATAATAATATTTTTTATATTAATGTTTCAAACTACACTCACACACAATTCCATCTAATGGGTAATGAATTTACTATTTTTGTGAGCAACTAACTATCGCATCACAAAATAATGATTATTCGTTCTTCCATTACCGCCTCTCATGGTGGTCATTATGAGGGAAAATATACCTACATATGATATTTATAATATTTATAATTTTATTATTCTCATTTATTTCTTTTCCAGCATATACATATATACATTATATTTTGTGTAATTGTGATAACATCATTTGTGGAAGTGTGGACTACAGTCCCTCAATGCGATGTGATCCATTCCCATTATACATGTAACATATTAAAGATGATATTTGTTAAAATATGTAAAATATATTACATAGATATGATACTATAAATATAATATAAATTATTATACATATAATTTTATTTTCATTCATTTGAAATAAAACAATGAAATTTAAGAAGCGTTCATGCATACGTACGACCTACCGTCTCCACAAACAGTGGATTCCATTTCCTATCTCAAATTATTTTAAATTATTATAAATACATATATACTAATTATATATGATAATTAATTCATGTTTTACATTATTTAGATTATGAAACCTTCATCCAATTAATCATTACAATAAGTAACAAGTTAAAACCTTCTCGAGAAAACTAGGCAATTAACACCCAAAATAGTTAAAATATAGAAAGAGTGTTAACAAACAGGTAATAAAATATTGTAAAAAGATAATATATTATGTTATAAACATAATTATGGTTATGGTATAAGTTATTAACATATTTTAAAAAACTATATATGATGTTAAATAACACACAACACAACGAAGGTTTAGGTGAGGTAAAATCATTTCAATTTACATTCCATTGAGACTTGTTTATTATTATGCACAAATTAACTTTTATTTGGTGTATATACTATCTTTTGAAATATTATTTCATGAATAATTTTAATCTCAAGATATTATAAGATTTATTTAATATTATTCATTCCTGGATATTGTGATTTAAATGTTTCAATATGGTATGGGACACTTTGAAATGTTTAATGGTTATTCTCCGAAAGAATGTCCTTAATGATTATCTTAAGAAGCTCACTTAAATTTGTAATTAAAAAAATTATCATTAAATAATAAATTTATTTAAAAAAAATTTAAATGTCAATTTAATTTAATATCCATATTTTCATATAAATGATATTTTTATTTTTTTAAACCGTATATCATTTTACATATAGTGTTCTCTTTGACAATTATTCACCTAACTAGAAATTATTGATAAATATGTAATTCCCCTTAAATACAATTATTTGATAAGGAATATTATTTATTTTTATTATTAATTACGGTGAATTATTTAGACTGGAAATAACTAGAAGGTCCATGACTTTATATATCCACTATATTTATCGACATGTTCTCATGAGACAAATAAGTTGGCCAAATTAAACAGGTTTATATCTGAATTTTTAACTGTCTTATGATTAGTCCTGATGGTATAGGGTTTAATGTGCCACATAAATGACATAAAATAATTAAAAATTTCCTTTATAAAATTCAGTTATTATTTATCTCTAAGTTTTCTAATCGATATTTCTATGGATATTTATCATTCTTATTTTATATACTATATGGAATGTGTTTCAGTTTCCTACCATTCCATATTGATATCTCATTATCTAGTTATTTAATGGAATGTGTTTTTAGTTAATCACCTTTACATGTTTATTTATTATCACTGATTCATTATAAATTCCTTTTTACTTACCCATACTGAGCATTTAATCTCACCATTTTTATGTTTTCTTTCCCCCAGTTATAAAGAAGAAATATTTGAATATGGTTTCAAGGATATAATTTATTTTATTTTATTATGTATCATTATTTTAATATATATTTACCAATTTATTATGTCTAAAATTTAAGCAATCAAGATTTCAAAGAATACAAACTGATTGGTAATTTGGGATTTGTTTTCTTGTAAACATGCCAATGTAATAAAATAAAACACCTTCTCCGGGCTTTTGGGGTTGAGGCGTTATATTACTAGGACAGATTTATGATCAATAAAAGAAATATAGGATGTTGGGATAGATGTAAATAAGAGGTTTGGGATGGTAATGAGTAAACCAAATGGAACTTTATGTATGTAAAGTATAAGAGATAGGGTTTCCTTTTATAAGTGGGGGAGATAAACCAGTTGGAATTTTTTAAAAGAATAAAATAAATTATTTTCATATTCATGAAAAATGGTTCCAAAATAAACCACTATCAAAATTATATGATATAGGCTCAAAATATTTCAATTTAATAGAATTCAGAATATTTTTTAGGTCATTTAAACCCTTATCTCTTTAGTTTAACCCCAAGTAAACCTGATTTATCTATAATCATGATTAATTTTTTTTAATATTTTTATAATTAATTATGATTTTTTAAGATGATATAATTATTTTATATTATTTTTTTTGATTACAAATATCTAATATATTTTACCAAATTTAAATAGAAGAGGTGGACGAATTTAATTTAAAATTAAATAGATATATGTGATGAATATCAGTATTAAAATTAAAATAATTATTATAAAATGTTATTACGTTGAAATTAATGATAAAATAGATTACAATGTCCAAAATTTAAATTATAATAATATAATTTTAATATTTTAAAATTTTAAACAATTTTAGAATGAAGAGAAACTGCATAAATGCTTAAAAATGACATTTTTCAATAAATATTATTATTTCTCACTTTTCATTGAAAAATTAATCTATTTAGAAAATTATCAAAAATTAAATCATAGATAATTTATACATTTTGATATAAAAAATGAAGTTAATTTTTTAGAATACATTTTATAAATTTGGAAAAATTTTAGTATACTATATTCTCACAAAAGGACTGATAACTATTTCAAGTAATAAATATTTTTTTGAATCATATAAAGAATTAACCAAAAAATTTATTTCATTCTATAAAACTAGTATATATTTTTACAAAATATAGGTATTTCTTTTAATACCCTGAAATTAATGTCTATGGTACTATTATATACTCTATTATGGTTTATTTAGACCATGGGTTTCAAGTATGGAAAGCTATATAATAAAATTATATAATAAGAAATATATCATAAAATATCGAGGTGTTACGTTATGACCCCATTAAAATTAATTTCAACCTTGAAATTATGTGACTTTGATATATAAAATTGTGGATATCTCTATTTCATTACATCCTCATGTTCTCATATAGAATCTTCAAATTTAATATTCTCCCATATAACTTTTACCTGATGAGTATTCTTATTCTGTAGCACTTCATCTCTTTGATACATGATATCTAATGGTTTTTATTCATTATAAATATTTTTATAGAATATTATAAACTTTTATTTTAACACATGTTAACTATAAGGTGTGTACATACTTAGAAGTGATACAGGTAACATATCATGGACTTGTGATATGTTCAGGGGAAGTGTCATTTTATAAGATACTGCCCGTACTCAATCAAGAATATTAAAGGTTCTAATATACCTAAGGATCAACTTTCCATTCTTCTAGAAACTAATAACCTTATTCCATACTGAAATACAAAAAACCCGTTCTATCCAACGTTTATATCTAAATATGTGTGATGATATTTCACACAACATTTATGTTGACTCTAAGATGCTTTGATATGCTGTTGAATAGTTCTGACATTCTATACAATTTCTTCATCAATATCAGGTCCCAATATATTTATTTATTCAAATTCAGCACATTATATTTCAACCATTCTATCTATAATGAGATTCATGAGGACCCATATGAATTCTCAAGTGAAAGATATTGTGGTTAAAAAAATCGACTAGAGGAATGTGTTGATCGAAACCACCTTTGAAATACACAGAACATGATCTCAACATATCATATAGGTTATGAGTGGTTTACTTAGATTGAACATCTATCTATGGATGATAACTGACACTAAAACTTAACTCTATATACAAATGTTGTTGAAGACTTCTCTAGATCATCATGGAAAACTTCAGATCATAATCAAATATAATAAAATGTGGTAATCCATGAAACCTTAACACTATTTAAAATATGGATTCTAGAAAACTGATCAAGATAGAAGTATTCTATAATGGAAAATAAGTGTATTGAATTTTTAATGAAATTTACTACAACCCAAATTAAATAATTTCCTTTATAAATTTTGGTTATTTTGATGAAACAAATACATAGTTATGTCTTTACATTTCAATTATAGTATAAGTAATGGTTGTAATATCCCATTAGACTTATGTCTCTCATACTGAACTTATCTATATACCAAACACTTATATATATACTCTCAAATATCTCTCTTTATTCTATCCCACTGAAAATACACAAACATATCTCTATACATCTTCATACAACTAGGATGAATTGAGAATGCTGAACTAGAAGCCTTATCCAACAACTTCTTCTTTAAATATGGTATGGAAGGAACACATTCACAGTTCATAAACATATCATTACATCAAAATAAAGGTATAAATCATGAACACGTATCACCTTATTCTAAATTTCTACACCTTCTTTCTGTGCCTCTTTAATCTTCACTTGGAATGATGATTGAAAACTCATTTGAAATGTATAAGATTTCTCCCCGTCATGATTTCAATATCTATCCTTTTGAAATAATGATATATTATTTCCTCTTTGATACTCATCACAAATAAGAAAGTATGATACTTTCAACTAAGAGCATCTTCCACATTTTTCACTTTCCCATGGTGGTAATGTATTGAGCTATCATAATATTTATTTATCTCGAACCATCTTTTGAACCACAAATTCAACTTTTTTATAGAAAATATAATTTAATATTTTATGATTGGTATATATAACATATTTTTACATAAATATAATGAATCCATATATTTAATGAAAAAATTACCTTATATAACTCCAAATATTGAGGTTCATAAGTTTTCTCATGAACCTTCAATCGTTACGAGCCATAAGAAATCATCATTTCATTCGATATGAGAACATATACTAATCGATTTGTTGATCATCATTAGAGATTAAAAGCCCTTGTTTACCATAGGGTAATTTAAGCATAGGTGTGCTGACTAACATTCTATGTATTTATTTTATTTTTTCTCAAATCCATCCTTATAAAGGATCTTTACTCCCTTACGAGTAAACATGGTGTGTGGATTAGATAGCAGTGAAAAATTCTCCATAAATCAATAATAATGTAACACCCCGTGTTTTTTTATTTTTTACTAAATTAAACTTATTAGAAGGATTGAATTTCATGAACACCCAAATAAAGATTACAATACACATGAAAATGGGTTTTCTTGCATTACATGTTGCACCAAGTTAAACTTGCACTATTCAAAACACTATCTTAGCTTTTGTTACACGCAACAACAATTTTTAACAAAACCATGATATATAATTAAAATATTTATTTAAATGTGAGTATTTAAACATAATGATATGATTTTTAATAGTTAATTTTTAATTTTTACTTCTAATGGTTTTATATAAATAAAACATATTGATAATAAAATATATAACTTTCAGTAAAATCTTCAAATGTTTCAAAAAATAATTTTTTCTCAAAAACTGTTTTTCCCTTTTTCTGAAGAATAGTTAAATTAATTTTTAAAAATTATGTAAAACTAATATAATAAAATAAAATTAATTTTTAAATTTATAATATCCAAATTAGATTTGATTGAATTTTTTGGATTTTTCAAAAAAGATTTATTTTTTGATAAATGGTGAAAAATAATGAATTTTAATCATAAAATTCATTTCCATTTAATTTTTTTATAAATTTTTATTATATTTAATTCATTTACTATATAATTCTTTCAATGAGATATATATTAATCCAATTTAGTTCATTTAGATCAATTATATATTTGAATTGGATATGAATTTTTTTTAACTTTTGAATATTTTCATATTAGAAACTCTCTTTCTCGTTGTGTCTATGAAATTATTTTTATATTAAAATTAGCCACTTATAAGAATATTATTTAGAAAAATATGTTCCATATTTTTAATCATAATAGTTTATATTTTTTAATAAGGAAAAAATAAAATTTTTACCATAATAATTAGTGAAAATAGTGAAAATTAATTTACATGATTATGGTTAAAATAGGTTTTTGTGCGTTACTTGTGTTTGTATTAAATTTCTTTTTCACATATATATTATTTTTATTTAAAAAATTGGATTTCATATCTAGAAATAGTCTTTATTAATTATAAAATAAATATATTTTTAATCATATTCTTAAAGGTTAAATTACCAAGGTAAATTAAAAGATACAAGTTACCTTGCTAAAAACTAAAAGGATAAAATTGAGTAAACTGAAGGACTAATGAATTACATGATAAAATATGTGATTAAAAGATTTGGTTCCTTTTCCTATATAAAACATAATCCCTTACAACAATTATTATACAATTTTTCTGGCACATGTTTTAAGGGAGACCTCCCAATAGTGAATACTTTAGGGTACTTACAAGAATGCCACTCCTCCTAAATTTTTAAGGGGCACTCACTCTCACCCTTCTTCACAACATCAAAAATTCTTTTTTACAAGACCTAACTATATAAGAAAAAAACATCCATAACTTCTCACTATAATACTTATGTAGGGAATAAATCCCTTCTAGGAAGGATTTTAGTGCAAGGTTAAGGTGGATATCTGGTGAAGAGGCAACACAGATCAATGACCATTTTTATAACGTCCTTAACCTCCTTAAATTATTATAATTACATGATTTTATAATAAACTAAGTATATTACATATAGTTATATGCTTTTAAGTCTAGTTTATGTACTAAAACTGCACACACATCCATTAAATGGGTTATGAAATCATTATTCGTGCTTATAGTCGCCTACTACCTTGTAAACTGATGTCATTTGTTTTTATATTACCACCGATGAATGATGGTTATAATGATGGATGGATTTTTTTAATATGATATATATGATAATTATTATGTTATTACGATTATATAATTGTTATATCACACATAGATTCATGAATTTCATTTTTTGGGAATACGTTAACGTCGTTCATGTGTATGGCATACTACTATTTTGTCAAATGAAGTGATTCATTCATGATTTACATAGAATGTTTTAAGGATTAGTTTGATTAAACATTATAATATATATGACATAAAAATTATTTTATAATGATAATACATATTTCATTTACTTTTCATTCTTTCAACACAACAAGAAAATGAAAAAATAGTGTTCATGTGTATGTACAACATACAGTCTCCATTAAAGATGTATTTCATTTAATATAAATAAAGATTATGTATTACTATAAATAAATATACAATGAATATATATAATAATTATATCATGGATTAAATTTTGAATATAATGTAACCATGATCAAATAGAAATGAAAAAATAATTTAAAAAATCAAAACTTACATGACAAACAAAGCTAATATTACTCAAAACATAATTTTAACTCATAATGGTTAATAAGAAATTAATAAAATGTAATCAGAAAATCATATATGGTATAATATATAAGAATAAGGTTATATAATAGATTTATAATAAAATTATATTTATTATACCATAGTTTTTAATGGATATGACAAATATCAAGACTTCAGATAATGGATTTTCATCGCACTTTTAAATTCCCAGAGACACATTCCATATTCACCACCTATTTATTTTATATGTTGTATATAATTCCCATGAATTTATTTTCAGATTATTATATTGAGAATTATTGGGATTTACATATCATTTTTACGATCAATATTTCATGGGGGTTATGGATAAAACATTTCTAAAGAGGTATGATATTTTTGTCTCAATTTTCATTCTTTGAGAGGTACATTATGTTATACACATATATTATTTTACAAGGTGTATATTTATCCCCTTTTACATGTGATATAGTGAATTTATTCATCCAAATTATATTTTCAGATTCATTTTATGTCATTATTTTATGGGGATCATGATTCAATATTACCAAAGTTGTAAATATTTTATGTTATGATCTCACTATTTGTTGTGATTTTTTCTGATTTTGTCCCCAATATTGATATATCAGGATCTAAATCTTAATAATTATCATGAAATGTATTATAATATAGTTATTTATTATATATTCATGTAATGGTATCATTTTTCCACTCTTTTGATAGTAAATAATTTAAGAAAAGTTTTTAATAAAATCAATCTTTATTTATCTCTTCATTCAAAAGTATATTTTCTTCGAAAACCATGTTATCTAAAAATGTTTTAAATTTTTATAATATTAATATAATATTTTTTAAAAGAAAATTTTACCCTGGTTTTAATTTTTTATTAAAAATGTCAAAAGAATCTTCATGTCATTTTTAAAAATAATTCATGTTTTCCTTCTACTAAAAATGTGAAAATATTATTTTTTTAACATGAAGGACATGAATAGTATTTCTTACTATCACGATTGCTGAGTGATTTACATATTCTTTTACTAGTTTTCAATCTAATTTTAAATGAAAATACATTCCATAATATTTTTTTTTATATTTTAAATAAATGTTTTAAAAAGGAAATGAATCTGAAAATGAATTATATTTTTAAAAAAGTATTTCAAAGTGGAAATAATATTTTCTTTAAGAAATGTTTAAAATGACTAATCAATAAGATATTCCATCTAACATTTCATCCATTTACATTAAATATTCCTTACTTGGGATATGATCCAAGTATACCATTCTTTTATTTCTTTGAATGGTTTATGTCCATAATTAAATGTTGTTTATGAAACCCATTTATATTCCATGGGTTATACAATGAGTAATTTCATATGAATTCCACTTATTTACATGAGATATTCTAGGAACAAATGATTATAAAATCTATATCCTTTCTATATATTATGATAGGATGAATTTTTTTTGATACCCATTTAATTTCATGGGTTATTATATGATGAATGTTTATGATCTTTTGGTAAAAGTAGGCATGATTTAATTATATGAGGAGTGGGAACAATATATACCTATAATTAATTGGGTAAATATTTATATCTCATGATATAGATAGGATTTTAATGAGGAGTGAACCTTTTTTAGTAAGATATATATAGGATAGAGACTGAGTTCATTTCAGTATGATAAGGCTGGAACTGGGAGTGAATCCATCTTAGTAAAGGACTTTGTCAGCAATGATGGTCATTGTAGTGATCCATAGCTAATATGGAAATGATTTTCTATGCTTATTTATATGCCAAAAATTCCATTTCATATGTCAATTTCATTTTATTGTGGCCCATGTTCTTTTAATCCCTTATGATTCATGTCTTATGAACTTAGAATAATTATTACATGACTCAAGATTATAATATTTGATATGCAGCGTACGGTTTTCAAATATTATTCTCATGTTCACATACCCTTATGTACGTGTTATGATAACAGATCTTCCTTGTTACGCTTAATAGAAATTTGAGCTGACAATTTCTTATGTTTCCTTTCCCCAGGTTATGAAGAAAGGTTTTATAATTAGTATGTATTTGAAGAGTATTAAATGGGATGATCTCTATGGGAGACATTGAAGATCATTCAACAAATTAGAAGATTTCCTTCTATGTTTCCAAAGGCAATCAACTAATTTGGTCAGTACAAATCTATTTGTATAATATAATTAAAATTTATAAAAAATGATGAAATATCCATGTATGAGAATCATGGGTTGTAACATCGAAATATGAGATCCACTAAATGGTTTCCTGAGCCAGTGGATTGCATGGACTCATGGGAATCTCTTCATTTGATAGAGGAATTTGAAATGTAGTGAGGGTGTAAGGTTGTATAGTGGGGAGACTATACCCTCATAATCACAGTTTATCATAATGGAATAATATAAATAAGAAATAATGGAATAATAATACAAATCTCTGAAAAAGATACATCCATATAATAGTAGTAATAAACAAACCCAAAAAATTGTAATATTCAATATGATGATCATGTCATGTATCTATACCAAATTCATGAAATAAATGGAAATATAAATCCAAAAAAATACATCTATCGGAATACAAAAGACAAAAAAGGAACTATCTCCATTTAAAATTATGAGAAAAGATCAATCCAATGTCACTGTACTCATAAGAAGATATCAAATCAAGCATCATATGACAAGAAATATACCCAGTCCCTACCTACATCCATGAAGTATGTCTGAGTAACAAATTATGGACCAAAACATTTATGTGATAACAATCAATTGGACATCACCATAGGTTTCTATAACATGTCTAGTCTATGTATAAACAATGAAGCAATGTGAAATATATCCCATCTATAACAGTAATAAAATTAAAGATTCAAATATAGATGTGATCCTATATAACCAAACATGGATCCCTAAAAACAATAATAAAGATCACATAAACAAGGGATAATTTAATAAAAAACAACAAATCATGATAATGAATCCCCAAAAACCTATGAAGTGTAATTAATTTTCATGCTTGAATGGGATGGATCCAAAGTTAAAATGACCAAGGAACCCTTATCAAGTTCATGGACCATCTTGATAGCTACTTGGTAAAGACTTATGTGGATCCCAAATATCATGTTCATGAAAGAAGTCCAAAGTTAGTCCAAAAATTTAAAATATATGTAGTACAAATGTCCTTGTTATCCAAAGTAAAATGGATCCATGGAGTAGAAATGTCTATGGGATCTTATGGAATTAGGATCCTAGGAGTAGAAATTCCCAAGATATCCACTACCACAATTATGGTACATAGAATTGAGATATCCATGTCATCCAATTGTATTAGGATCTGAGTAAAATTGTAGAAGGAATCCACTACCAAATTTAGGATCCATAGAGTAGAAATGCCCATGGTATCCAATGGAATCAGGAGACGAAGAGTATAAATGTCCAAGTCATCCAATACCATTATCAATTAATAATCTCAATTCATAATTATAAATAATCTATGATTTCATCAAACCCATTCAACATTTTCCATATAAGCCATTTAATTCCTTTAAATCATTTCATAACATGTAATCGTATGGAAAATATAAATAATGTAACTCCCCCACACCAGTTACCCAGAGTCGGTGTATTATTACATAACATTATCATGATATAAGGAATCATGACCAGAAATATCGATCAGTTTAGTAGCCTCAGAAGTACTAGATACATTAATAAGTTTTACATTACATCATGAAATAAAAACATCAATAACATTTTTTCCCCTTTTGAACACACTTATATCCTTATCCTATCCTTACAGGTCAACCGTACAATACTTGTTCACATCTTTGGAAGTATAAAACATAGAAAGGGGTGAGATTAGATGTTCTATAAGGATAAAAATATAGCATAAAATTTCATAAATAAGCATAAACATTGAAGGAAATGTATTAGACTAAAACAAAATCCTTTTAAACTTAAACTTATGTATAATATGGAAAATATATAATCAAATAATGTCATATAATTATTCACATAGATATTCTAATAGTTGAATAATCACATGCAATATCAATATACACATTCATAATGATGGAATGCATAATTCCAGACATCATTACCACATAGGCACAACCTTGTTCCAAGACTACAAAAAATTTTTTGTCAAGGCCTTGTGCCAAGACATTAGTTTGTCTCATGAGACCTATCGATGCATCAAGGATCAATACCTGGCTCCACCCATCACATACTACGTCCAATGCATTCTACATATGAAAGGATTAAACATAACATAAACATTCGTATTAGAACTATAATAAAATATGTCAATACTTTATCCGTAAACCATGAATGGAATAAAAATAACACATCCACAGTCAAACATATCACAAAACCATCAATATAATATGGAAGAGTTGTATCATAATAAATCAACCTCGATCAAGAATAATATCTTGTAATGGATGTTGAAATAGTTTAAAATGATTTTTAAAAAACAATAAGAGAAATATTCTTTTTTCATGAAATCATTTAAAAGTCATATAAATAAAGTCATTTAAAATATAGCTTTGAATAAAAGTGTCCCATACCACTTTGAAACTTTTTAAAGGAATTAACATTTTAAAAAAATCATGTTTATATAACGAAATCCTTAAAACCATTTTAAAAACATGAAAATTAATGAGAAGGGTTTAGAATAATAATTATTTAAATCATTCAAAATAATTTTTTAATAGAAGTGTCCCTTAAAAAGAATCCCTTTGAAAAATCTTTTATGAAACATAGACATGGATTATAAAGACATCCCAATAGATACTCATGTAAAAATAAACTCGAATAATGAAGAGATCATATAATTAACCTTTAACCTCTAATTTTCCATAGTCAATGGTATGTCAACCTCTTTTATAATAGTTAATAAATTTTAATTAAACTATACATGAACTATATACATAAATATGATATCATATATTATCCGCTAATATTTCCTTGTTAATAACATTTCAGTAGTAACATTGTTTCGGGTGTTAACTGATTCATTTTACTTTATATGATTGGTTACATAATCCATGTTTGTTTTGGATATGAAGTATTTGATTCATATACAGAATTATATTATGTTCATAAACATTATTTGTAATCATAAAATTAAAATTTTTCGTGAATGATTACGATGGGGAATGAATCTCATCACGTTCGTGGAGACGGTAATCTATACCGATGCACGAGCGAAAATATCCTTATATTGATGGTGAAATCGTATGTAATTTGATGTTATATAATATATAAAGAATCATTAACATGTTATATTTATTATTTATATTATTTATACTCATTATTATACCCATATAAATAATGATATGTTTGAAAAAAATTACACCACGACAAGGAGACGGTAAGTCGTACATACGCACGTATGGTGATTTTGTCATTTATAGGATAGATAGAATAAAGAATATGGTTATACCATATTTATAATAACATCACAATATTTATAAGGTACTGGAGTTATTATTCTGGTATGGAAACAACAAATAAATATGAAGTGGACGAAGAAAATATCAAGAAAGAGGGTGGTGAAATTATTACCTTTTCTTCAGGTGTTTCCTTTTGAGTTGATCAAAAGGACTATTTAAGTTGGATTTATGATAAAAGAAAGGACTCTAGGTTGATTTTAGAGATGTTGGTAGGATATTTGGTCATGGGTTGGTCAATCCAAAAGGCTTTGGAGGTGTGAAATTAATAGAAGGGTAAGTTCCCTTTAATAATAGATGGGAGGGTCACTTTAGGAAAATCATGAAATATAATTTTATAATAAAATAATTTTCGATTTCAAATGGCTCAAAAATGAATTATTTAAAATATAAGGTGGGAGGGGTTGAAAAAATCTCAACCAATCGGTATTAGGCAGGTTTAGGTCACTATATTAACCTTATCTTTTAGAATTAACTCTTAGTTAAATCGTTTGACATTTACCATGTCTCTTTGTTTTGTTTATATTATATGATAAATTAACTTACTATAACCAGCCAAGAGAACCCCATGTGCTTCATTATTAATATATATAACCTTATCTAAGTATTTTTTCCGATCATTAGATTTTTAGTAATATTATATCAATTAATAATATAGTATTAGTTTTAACAAACACAATTATGTCAATTTTTACACTATTTAGTATTTTGATTTTGTGAAATTCGCAAAAACATGATTACTTTGAACGAAATACACTAAATCAACCATAACATTTCATATTAACCTACAAAATTATTTTATGGTATCAAAACATTAAATTATATTTAATTTAATCTTTACAATATCATTTATTTGATTCTTTTATTAATAAGGAAAATATTGCATCATTATTGTGTCATAAATAAATATATTTATATTATGTCTAAGAATTATAAATAAAATATCATCATGTAGGAAATATTTTTAGCTTTCTAATTAATATATATAGTCTAATAGGTCAATTATATAACCCCCAAAAAATGTTTTACTAAAAGATACATGATTATGATATTTTTGTCATTACTTTAGATTAATTAATATAAAATGTAATTATCACTCCAAAGTGGCTCCATGGAGACCAAAAATAGACCCCAGGAAGACCATAGTCAGAAATGTATCCACAATTATGAATAGTACATGTGTTAGGTTAATTTAATGTTTTTATAATATTATTTTTTACCTTTATTAACCTGATTTACCTTTTAACCATGGTAAATAAAATATTTACCAAAGTAATTATTCATAATGTCTAAAATTAAAAGATACATATTTACACAATTTTAAACACGTGATTACAAATATAAAATCCATTTTTCCAAATTCAAAACCCACAAGTGGTAGAGATTAATTTAAAATTATTTCTCGTTGTCAAAACAAAAAGTATGTTTTTAAAATATAATAACTATCAACAGATAGACACTTGTTTATGTTCAGGTTAAATGTGAAATTAAATACAATAAGTTAAATTATACTAAATTATAAAAATTTAGTCTAATTATACTTTAAAACCACTCAAATGTATAATTTAACACTATAAATTATTTTGATTAAAATTTTTTTTTTAATTAAAATTTATTATTTCTTCACAATTCATTAAAATATGAAAGTTATCAGAAAAGTACCAAAAATTTTTACAAACTAAATTTTTATGTCTATTTAATAAATATTAATTTAATTTCACTATATTGAATATATAAATGTGTTAAATATTTGATTTAAAAAGTTTTCTCCATTAAAAGGCGGAAAACATCATTTTTTGGAAAATACCACTTTTTTCTTAAAAATTGAATTTTTCTTATATTATGTCTAAAAAACACAAAATATTAATGTTAAAATTATATAGGATATATAAAATATAAAATGTGGTTAATACTATTCATAACCTCATTTTTGAATGGCTACTTTGGTAAGTCATGGTGCACTCAAACTCAGTGTTGCGTGTAACGCAAGTTATTGACTTACTTTGAATAGATATCATAATATGAAATATTGGGGTGTTACATTCTATTCTCCATTAATAAATTGGGTCCTCGCAAATTGAATTTGGTTTTTGAAAATAAAAGGTTAAAATAGAAAAACACCTTTGTGGGAAACCCACAACAGAAATTGGGTTAATAAAATTTAGTCTTAATAGGATAGAATGGGAAATGAATAAGTCACCACTAAATTAGGATCTGTATTATGAGAACATTGATTGAAATTAGAGATACATAATTAGAGGAAAAACATAAATATTTATAGGGAGTGATTGAGGTCATCAATTATAAACAAGTGTAAAATTGAGGGCCTCAAAGCCATCAATCTAAGATGATTTAGAATATCATTAGTTCAACAAAACCTAAAGTATTAGGATAATATATTTTTGGTTTTAATATCCCCTACCTAATGTTTAAGAAATAATTTATTCATAGAACAAGAGGAAAAAATATACTTGATAAGTAGAGTTCCATCCTTCAACTAATTCATACAACAAACTCATATTTCACACCCAAAGATAATTGAATTTAAAAATATTCTATTTATCCTAATCATGCAGGATTCAAAAAATAATGAATTTATAATTCATTTTTCAGAATATTTAATAAAACAACATTATACAATCTTGGACATCATGTATACCAGTGGTAGGTGATTCACCCTTGTCACCCTTCGGTTGTGGGTTCAAGTCTCGCAGCCTTGCCGGACACGACGGGCTATCGACCGACCTCCATGTTTTCTTTTTTATGACAATCCAAAAATAATCTCAATAAATGATTTAACCTTAACAATAGTATCTAATGTCTAACTTAATCAATTAAAACCTTTAGACGTATCCAAAATATTTCTATCGAAACTCACAGTCCAAAATTTATAAGGAATGTAAACACAATGAATATCCTTTTTTCCACGTAATAATATGTTAATACCTTAATCATGTATTCATTTAAAAAACTTTAACACCATGAATTACCCTAAAAAATTATTGATTACATTCACGCTCCCTTATTCCTTATTGAATACTATATATATTCATTATATCCAAAAATGTTGTAAACACCAACAATGATGGAATATAAAAATCATTAATCAGTTTCAAGGTAGTCAAGAATATCAAATATAATTTATCCAAATAAATCATATATTATACGAAATCACTACCTCAGTATCAGAACCATATTATAGTTTATCTTTCTCTCAACCATATATTTTTCCACAAAATTTTACCCGCTATTGAGTCACTTTTCATGGTTCCACACAATCTTAATTCCTTAATGAAATAGTACTTCAGTACAATCCTTTTATACTGTATAATTCTTATAACATGTACATCATTAATACAATAATCAAATGAAACAATAAATTAATAATAACATAAAAAATCTAATCATTCCTCTTCATCTTCGGTAGTATCATAACTTGATTTCTATCTAATAGAATCATTTGGGGTATACTCTTACGATTTGGACAATGCTTCATGTAGTGTCCCAACTCCTTGTAGATAAATCATTGTACATTTGAAACCTTTTTCGTACCCTTGCAATCACATATTTGGTGTGCTTTTTCTCGACACTTATAACAAAATCCCATTCCTTTAAATCATTTTCCATGGTGATTATTTCCACAGTTATTAGATATGGTAAAATTCTTCTTTCCGCTCTTCCCTTTATCCATCTTTCTCTCTTCCATAATTTTCTTCTCATTCTTCCATTAAAATCCATAAGACTCATATAACTCATTAGTTATCTTATTAACACATGATACTATTTCTTAATATGATGAGAATATGTGGGAGACTATTTACCTTTTACATGTTATCTTCATACCATGATATATCTGATCCTTCTTAATTATTCAATCATGTGTATTTCTAGAATTCTCATTCCTCCTACTAGGTGCCATTCATAAACAATGGCATACACTATGTTAGTTTATGAATCTTAACTTATAATTCCAAACTTGTAAAATACCTAACATAAATTGAAATGATTATGAATGTAATCTATAATCATTAAATGTTTTCTTTGAGGAAGTATTTACTCCTAAATCCCTGATAATGGTATGTAATTAAAATGTGAATTATCCTAAGAATATCCCCCAAGAATGTCGTAACCAAGAGTGCAATAAGGCCCATTGCCATGTACTAAGATACCTCGAGTTAAGCCTAAAAATCCTTGTCAGAGTTTTAACTCCTAGGTGCATCCATTCCAGAGCCACCTCTACCTTATCGTATCAAGACAAGGATGTATTTCTAGAAAAATACACTTTATATCTACATTACCAAAATTCTAAAAGTTATTCTATACTAATCCTCAATGTCGATCTTTGGGTAATCTTCACTAATCAATGTTTTTCTAAATCTAGTTTCCAAGGTCTGTACTAAACTTTATCTGATACCAACTGTAAGGCCTCCACCTCAGTTTGCTAGATTCGGTGCATTATTACATAACATTGGAATGATATAAGGAATCATGTCTAGAAAGACTGATCTTTTTAGTAGTCTTGGATATACTAGATACATTCATAAGTGTTACATTACATCAAGAAATAAAAACATCAAAATCAATTTGTACCATTCTGAAAACACTTATATCTTTAGCCTATCCCCACAGGTCAACCATAAAATACTTTTCACATCCAAGGAAAAATTAAACATAGAAAGGGGTGAGCTCAGATGCTCAGTAAGGATAACAATATAGGAGAAACATTCATAAATAAGCATAATCATTTTAGGAAATGTATAATACTAAAACAAAATCTATTAAAACATAAACTTCAATATAATATGGAAACGATAAAATCAAATAATTCCATTTACTTATTCTCATGGATATTCTACTAGTCCAATAATCACATGAAATATGAATATCGACTTTCAAAATGATAGAATGCAGAATGCCAGACTTTATAACCACATAGTCAAGGCTGTGTCCCAAGACTAAAAATATGATTTTGTTAAAGCCGTGTTCCAAGACACTAGTCTGTCTCATGATACATACCGATGAATCAATGAGCCAGAGAGGGCTCCACCAGTCACTTACTAAGTCCAATGCATTTCAAATATGAAAAGGTTTAAACATAACATAAACATTCATATTAAAACTAACATAAAAAATTTAAATACTTTACCCATAAACCATGAATGATATAAAAATAACACATCCACAGTCAAACATTTCAAAAAACATTCAATATAATATACAATATTATTATCATAACAAATCAACCTCGATCAAGAATAATATATCATAAAGGATTTTGACATTATTGAAATTGATCAGTAAAAATAATTGAGAGAAATATACCTTTTTCATGAATTCATTTAAAAGTCATATAAGGGAAGTCATTTAAAATATTATTTTGAATCAAATTTTCCCATACCACTTTTGAACTTTTTAAAGGAATATACATTTTAAAACATTCATGTCCATATAAATAAATCCTTAAAACCATTCTGAAAACATGGAAATTATTGAGAAAGGTTTAGAAGAATAAATATTTAAATAATTTAAAATGATTTTTTAATAAAAGAGTCCATTAAAAGTAATCCCTTTGAATACTATTTTATGAAACATGAACATGGATAATAAAGAGGTCCCAGTAGATACTCACGTAAAAACAACCTCAGATAATGAAGAGATCATAAAATTAACCCTTAACATGTAATTTTCCTTAGTCGATGGTATGTAAAACTCATGTATAATACTTATGTTTTTTTATTGAATTATACAATGACTATATACATAAATATGATATCATATATGATCCTTTAATATTGCTTTGTTAATAATATTTCAGTAGTAACATTATTTTAGATGTTAACGGATTCCTTTTCTGTTATATGATTGGTTATGTAATCCATGTTTGTTTTTGATATGATGTATTTTATTCATAATAATAATTATATTATGTTCATAAACATTATTTTTATTCCTAAAATGAAAATTATTCTTGAATGGTTATGATGGGGAATGAATCTCATCGTGTTCATGGAGACGGTAATACGTACCTACGCATGAGTGACAATATCATTATATAGATAGTGAAATAGTATGTAATTGGATGGTATATAACATATACAAAATCATTAACATGTTATATTTATTATTGACATCAGTTATACTCATTATTATACCCATCCAAATAATGAAGTGTTTGAATAACAAACTACACCACGACGTGGAGACGGTAAGCCGTACGTACGTACATATGCTATCTTTGTCATTTATAGTATGGATTGAATAAAGAATATAGTTGTACAATATTTGGGAGAAGTTGGGAGGATATTTTGGAATGGTTTGGCCAATTAAAAAGGCTTTGGAGGTGTGAAATTAAGAAAACGGTAACTACCCTTTTATAAGAGATGTGAGTGTCACTTTAAGAAACTCTTGAAATATTATTTTATAATAAAATCATTTTCGGTTTCTAATGGATCCCAACTGATTTATTTAGAGTCTCTGGTAAGGATGGGTCGAAAAAATCTCAACCAATAAGTTTTATACATGTTTAGGTCACCATATTATCCTTATCCTTTAGATTTAACTCTTAGTTAAATAGTTTGATATTTACCATGTCTCTTTGTATTTTTATACTATATGGTTAATAAACTAACTATAACCAGAAAATATAACCCCATGTGGTTAATTATTAATATATATGACCTTATCTAAGACTTTTGGCCGAAACATAGATTTTTAAGAATATTATGTTAATTAATAATTTAGTATTTCTTTTAAAAACTGAATTATGTCATTTTTGACACTATTTAGTATTTGGTTTTTGTGAAAGTCATTGAAACTTTCTTACTTCGAAAAAAATATATTGTATCAACCCTAACCTACAATATTCACTTATATTATTTTTTTATGGAATTAATACTTTCAAATTATATTTATATTAATATTTACAATATAATTTATTTGATTCTTTTATTAATAAGGAAAATACTACATCATTATTGTGTCATGAATACATATATTTATTTTATGTCTAAAAATTATAAATAAAATATAATAATTTAGGAAATATTTTTATCTTTAAAATTAATATTTATTGTAAAATAGATAAATTATATAACCCTATATAAAAATGTTTTACTAAAAGATATATGATTTTGTTATTTTTGTATTTAATTTAGATTAATTAATATACAATGTCATTATCACTCCCAAATGGCTCCATGGGGTCCCAAAATATACCCAAGGATACCCATGGTCAGACATGTATCAACCAATAAGAATAGGATACATGTGAGGGTAATTTAATATTATTATAATATTATATTTTACCCTTATATACCGGATTTACCTTTTAACCATGGTAAATAAAATATTTACCGAAGTAATTATTCATAATTTATAAAAATAAAAGTGACTTATTTACATAATTTGGACTACCTGCTTCCAATATATGGAATAAATTTTTCCAAATTAAAAACACATAAGTGGCATAAATTAATTTAAAATTAATTATCGTTGTCAAAATAAAAAGAGTGTTTTTATGAAATAATAATTGTCAAAAGATTGACACTTGTTTATGTCCCTTTTAAATGTGAAATTACATCCAATGATATAAATTATCTTAAATGATAAAAATATAGTCTAATTATTCTTTAAAACTACTCAAAAATATAATTTAACACTATAAAGTTTTTCAATTAAAAAAATTAGTTTTAATTAAAATTTTGTATTTTTTCACTATTCATCAAAAGATGAAATTTATTAGAAAAGTAAAAAAAATTATCCAAACTAATTTTTTTGTCTATTTTATAAATATGAATTTAATTTTACTAAATATAATATATAAAATTGTTAAATATTTGATTTAAAAATGGTTCTCCATTAAATGGCAGAAAACTGCATTTTTTGAAAAATACCTCTTTTATCCTAAAAATTTTATTTTTCTGATATTATGTCTATGAAACACAAAATATGAATGTTAAAATTATATAGGATATATAAAATTTAGAATGTGTTTAATACTATTCATAACCTCCTTTTTGAACGGCTAGTTTGGTAAGTCATCGTGCTCTCGAACTCAGTGTTGCGTGTAGCTCAAGTTATAGAAATACATTGAAAAGATAAAATACTATGAAATCTTGGGCTGTTATATTCTCCATTACTTTAATAAATTCAGTCATCACAATTTGAAATTGGTTTTCAAAAATAAAAGGTTAAAATAGAATAATACCTTTGTGGAAAACCCACAACCAAAATTGGGTTAATAATATTTAGACTTAATAAGAGGGAAAGAGAAATAAAAAAGTCACTAGAAAATTAGATCTAGATTAGGAGAACATTTTTGGAAATTAGAGACACATAATTAGGGAAGAAAATAAATATTTATAGGGAGTGATTGAGGCCATCAATCATAAACAAGTATAAAATTGATGGCCTCAAGGCATCAATCTAAGATGATTTAGAATATCATTGGTTCAAAAAACCAAAGGTAATAGGATAACAAATTTTGTTTTTTAATATAACATACCTAAAGTTTGAATTTAATTATAGAACAAGAGGTAAAAAAATATACTTGATAAGTATAGTTTCATCCTTCAACAAATTCCAAACACAAACTCATCTTTCACACCAACAGATACTAGAATTCAAGAATATTCAATTTTTCTTAATTGTATATGGCACAAAAAATAATGAAGTCATAATTCATTTGTCACACTATTTAAAAAAACTACATTAAAAAACCAGGACATCATGTATGTTAGTGGTAGGTGACCCACCCTTATCACCCTTTGGTTGGGGGTTCAAGTCTCGCGGCCTTGCCGGATGCGACAGGTTGTTGCCCGACCTCCGAGTTGTTTTTTTTATGACAATCCAAAAATAATATCGAGAAATGATTTAACCTTAAAAATATTATCTAATGTCAAACTTAATCGATTATAACCTTTAGATTTATCCAAAATAGTTCTATCCAAACTCACAGTCCAAAATTTATAAGGAAGGTAAACATAATGAAGATCATTTTTTCCACGTAATAACATGTGAATACATTCATCATGTATTATTATAAAACAATCTAACACCATGAATTACCAAAAAACATTATTGATTAAAATCATGCCCCCTTATTCCATTTTAAATACTAGATATATTTTTTATATCCAAAAATGTTGTAAACTCCAACAATGATGGAATATAAAAATCATTAATCAGTTTCAAGGTAGTCAAGAATATCCAATATAATTTATCCAAATCAATCATATATTATTCCAAAATCACTACCTCAATATCAAAACCATATTATGATTTATCGTTCTCTAAACCATATAGTTTTTCAATAAAATTTAACCTGCATTTGAGTCACTTTTATTAGTTCCACACAATCTCAAGTCCTTAATGAAATAGTACTGCAGTACAATCCTTTTATACTATTTAATTATTATAACATGATCATCGTTAATAAAATACTCAAATGACACAATACTTTAATAACAACATAATAAATATAATCATTCATCTTTATCGTTGGTAGTATCATAACTTTATTATTATCCCATAGCAACATTTGGGGTATACTCTGATGATTTGGACAATGGTTTGTGTAGTGTCCCAACTCCATGCAGATGAAGCATTATATTTTGGAAACTTTTTTCTTACCCTTGAAATCACGTAATTGGTGTCCTTATTCTCTACACTTATAAAAAACTCCCATTCCCTTCAATTGTTTATCAAGGTGATTGTTTCCACAGTTATCATATATGGGGAAAACCATTCTTTACCCTCTTCCCTTTATCGATCTTTCTATCTTCCATGATTTTTTTCAATTGCTTCCCTTCAAATCCATATTCATCATATAATTATTTAATAATATTATTAACACATGATACAATGTATTCATATGATGAAAATACGTGGGAGACTATTTCCCTTTTAAATGTTGGATTAATACCATGAAATATATGATCATTCATAATCTTTTGATCATGAGTATTATTGGAATTCTCATTCCTCCTACTAAACTCTATTTTTAAACAATGGCATACACTAGGTTAGTTTATGAATCTCAATGCATAATTCCAACATGTAAAATACCTAACGTAAATTGAAATTATTATGCATATAATCTATAATAATATGATGTTTTCTCTGAGGAAGTATTTACTCCTAAATCTTTTATAATGTCTTGTAATGAAAATGTGAATTATACTAAGCATATCCCCTGGGAGTGTCGTAACGAACAGTGCAGAAAGGCCCATTACTGTGTACCAAGATACCTCGGGTAAAACTCGAAACTCATTGTCAGAGTTTTCAATCCTAGGTACATCTTTCCCATAGCCTCTTCTACCTTCTCATATCCAGATAGGTATGTATTTATTGGAAAGTACACAAAATATCAAAATTACCAAAAATTATAGGATGTTCTTATATACTAATCCTCAAATTTCATCTTAGGGTAATGTTCTCTAAATAGAGCTCTTCTAAATCTTGTTTCCATGGTTTTTACTAAACATCCTCTGATACCAACTGTAACGCCCTGACCCCAGTTACTGAGATTTGGTGCATTATTATATAACATTGGAATGATATAAGGTATCATGTCCCGAAAGACCGATCATTTTAGTAGCCTTGGAAGTAATAGATACATTCATAAGTTTTACATTACATCATGAAATAAAAAAATCAACCACATTTTTCCCCTTTTGAACACAATTATATCTTACCCTATCCCTACAGGTCAACTATAAAATACTTCTTCACATCCTGGGAATAATAAAACACAGAAACGGGTGAGCTCAGATTCTCATAAAGATAACAATATAGTATAAACATTCATAGATAAGCATAATCATTTATGGTAATGTATTAGACTAAAACAAAATCTTTAAACATAGACTTTAGCATAACATGGAAAAGATAAAATCAAAAAATTCCATTGACTTATTCTCATGGATATTATACTCGTCAAATAATCACATACAATATCAATAGCCACTTTCATAATGATGGAATGCATAATGATGGACTTCATGACCACATAGTCAAGGAATTATTCCATGACTAAAAATGAGAATTTGTCAAGGCCTTGTGCCAAGACACTACTTTGTCTCATGAGACATACCAATGCATCAAAGAGCTATATCAGGATCCACCCATCACTTACTAAGTCCAATGAATTCCTCATATGAAAAAGTTTATACATAACATAAACATTCATATTAGAAATAGAAAATGAAATGTAAATAATTTATCTATGAATAATTAATGGTATAAAAATAACACATCCACAGTCAAACATATCACAAAACCATCAATAAAATATATAGAATTTGTATCATAATAAATCAACCTCGATCAAGAATAATATCCCGTAAAGGATGTTGAAATAGTTGAAAATGATCAGTAAAAATCATTAAGTGAAATATACCTTTTTCATGAAATCATTTAAAATTCATATAAATGAAGTCTTTGAAAAGATATTTTTGAAACAAAGTGTCCTATACCACTATGAATCTTTTGAAAGGAATTAACATTTTAAATCATTCATGTCCATATAAATAAATCCTTCAAACCATTTTGAAAACATGGAAATTAATGAGAAAGGTTTAGAAGAACAAATATTTAAAACAATTAAAAAGATTTTTTCATAAAATATTCCCTTAGAAATAATCCCTTTGAAAACTCTTTTATGAAACATGGACATGGACAATAAAGAAGTCCCAATAGATACTCACGTAAAAACAACCATGGATAATAATGATATCGTAGAATTAACTGTTACCTTGTAATTTTCCATGTTCGATAGTATGTTAACCTCCTGGATAATAGTTAAACATTGATATCAAATTATAAAAGAACTATATACATAAATATGATATCATATATGATCCAATAATATTTCTTTGTTAATAATATTTCATTATTAACATTGTTTCTGGTGTTAACTAATTCGTTTTCCATTATATGCTTGGTTACGTAAGCCATGTTTTTTTGGTAATGATGTATTTGATTCATATACAGAATGATATTATGTTCATAAACATTATTTTTAATCATAAAAAAAATTATTCTTGAATGATTATGGTGGGGAATGAATCTCATCACGTTTGTGGAGATGGTAATCTGTACCTACGCACGAGCGACAATATCATTATATTGATGGTGAAATATTATGTAATTGGATGGTATATAATATATAAAGAATCATTAACATGTTATATTTATTATTTACATCAGTTATACTCCTTATTATACCCATCCAAATAATGAAGTGTTTGAATAACAAACTACACCACGAAAAGAAGACGATAAGTCGTACGTACTCACGTATGGTGACTTTTTCATTTATATGATTGATAGAATAAATAATATGGTTTTACCATATTTATAATAATATAACAGTATGTCAAAGGTACTAGATTCATTATTTTGGTATGGAAACAACAAATAAAGAGGAAGTGGGAGAAGAAAAAACTTGAAAGAGGGTGGTGAAATTATTACCTCTTCTTCGGGTGTTTCCTTTTGAGTTGACCAAATGGACTCCTTAGGTTGGATTTATGATCAATTTATGGACTATAGGTTTATTTTATGAAAGTTGGGGGGATATTTGGGTTGGGTTTGGCTGATCCAAAATGCGATGGAGGTGTGAAATTAAGAGAAGGGGAAGTTCCCTTTTATAAGAGAGGTGAAGGTCACTTTAGGAAAAGCATGAAATATTATTTTATAATAAAATAATTTTCGGTTTATAATGGCTCTAAAATGAATTATTTAGAGTATATGATGGGGATGGATCTAAAAACTCTCAACCAATAGGTTTTATATTGGTGTAGGTCACCATAGTAACCTTATCTTTTAGATTTAACTCTTAGTTAAATAGTTTGACATTTACTATGTCTCTTTCTATTTTAATATTATATGGTTAAAAACATACTATAACTAGCCAAGAGAACCCCATTTGGTACATTATTAATATATATAACCTTATCTATGTCTTTTGGATGAACCTGATATTTTTATAAATATTATATCAATTAATAATATAGTATTTGTTTTAAAAACTCTATTGTATCAATTTTGAAACTATTTAGTATTTGGTTTTTGTGAAAGTAATAAAAAATCGATTAATTCGAAAAAAAATATTGAATCAACCCTAAAAATTAATATTCACCTATAAAATTCGTTTATGGAATCAAAACGCTTAAATTATATTTATTTTAATATTTACAATATCATTTAATTGATTCTTTTATCAATATTGAAAATATTGCATCATTATTGTGTCATAAATATATATATTTATTTTATGTTTAAAAATTATAAATAAAATATCATCATTTAGTAAATATTTTTATTTTTAAAATAAATATTTCTAGTCTAATATATCAATTATATAACCCCATATAAAAATGTTTTACTAAAAGAAACTTGATTTTGTTATTTTTGTATTTACTTTAGATTAATTAATATAAAATGTCATTATCACTCCCAAGTGGTTCCATGTGGTCTCAAAATCGACCCAAGGATTTCCATGGTCATACATGTATCAAATAATAGTAATAAGACACATTTTAGGGTAATTTAATATTATTATAATATTTTTTACCCTTATTTACAGGATTTACCCTTTAAACGTGGTAAATAAAATATTTACCGAAGTAATTATTCATAATTTTTAAATTAAAAGTTACCTATTTAAAAAATTTGGACCTCCTGATTCCAAATATGGAATACATTTATCCAAATTCAAAACACAGAAGTGGCATAAATTTATTTAAAATTAATTCTCATTGTCAAAACAAAATGCCTGTTTTTACGAAATAATAACTATCAAAAGATTGACACTTGTTTATATCATGTTTAAATGTTAAATTACATCAAATGACCTAAATTATATTAAATGATAAAAATACAGTCTAAGAATATTTTAAAAACACTCAAATGTATAATTTAACACTATAAATTATTTCGATTAAAAAGCTGTTTTTAATTAAAATTTAATATTTTTTCTTTATTCATAAAAATATAAAAGTTATCAGAAAAGTACCAAAAATTTATCCAAGCTAAATTTTTTATGTGTATTTTATAAAGATGAATTTAATTTTAGTAAATTGAATATATAAAAGTGTTAAATATTTGATTTAAAATGGGTTCTCCCTTAAAAGGCGGAAAACTGCGTTTTTTAAAAAATACCTCTTTTATCGTGAAAATTTAATTTTTCTTACATTATGTATAATAAACACAAAATATTAATGTTAAAATTATATAGGATATATAAAATTTAAAAGTTGGTTAATACTATTCATAACCACTTTTTGAATGGCTAGTTTGGTAAGTCATGGTGCGCTCAAACTCAGTGTTGCATGTAACACAAGTTATTGAAATACTTCGAATATGGTCGTATAACATGGGGAATGTATGTGAACACACCACATGTATGGTCTAGGTTGGGGTGGACTACCTAAAAACATGTAAAGGTACTAGTGGGAAACCTAAATCAACCCCAAAAAATTTAATAAATTCTTTATTTAAATTTAGGGGAAACAAGGGAAGGTCCTTCATGTAGAATAATGAAAACAAGGTATATAAAAAACATAAAATTAAGGTAATGTTATAGACCACCTACCATATACCCATGGTTGAACACTTTTCTAATATTAACAAGTCATTTAGCTTAGATGACGACAAAAAAAGAAGAATATATTAAAAACCATGAAATATAGAATATTAGCTCTTACCTAAATACGGTGGTGGATACCATGAAATTATAAAAATGTTCCATAGAAACAAATAACTCACTAACATAGATCCAATGATACTGATTAAGGAATGAACAATATCTAGATAAGGGAGTTCCTTCAATCATTAGATAAGGAATGCAGAAGATATCAATATAGGGGAGGAGGAAATGTACTAGAATGAGAAATAAAAAGGTGTGAGGTTATTCAAATAATTAAATGAAAAAAATTAATTTCCCAAATATTTATGTGTTGCATGTTATGGAAACATAGTTAGATAAACTTTTCACCTACCTCCATCTCAAGAGGGAACCGACACGATTCATGCACATTGTTTCCCAAACCATGAAAAACTATGGGATTTAAATTTTCAAAATCTATATGTGAATTATAGGGTCATTTATTTATGGATGAATGGTTTCATGAATCTAATTGAACCTAGATAGTGACCTAGACCATCCTACATGATTACTCTTAACTATGTGTCCTAGACCGCACAGTTTCAATTAACATTATGGCCAAATTCCTTTTACAGAAAACAGAGCCCATAGGGTCTAAAAAATCCATAGAAATCATTGAAACTCTTATGAACTCACTAGGTTTTCACATAAGATCAAAATAAAGAAATTAAATGAGCATTAAAATGATTATTACCTAATAGAAAGACCTACGATCTTATGATCTTCCTCCATTAAAGAAATTTGTCCCTGCATTAACCTCCCAAGGGTGGTCATGATTCACATGAGAAGAACTCTAGCCAATGAGCATGCATATCTTCCTCCCACTCCCAAGTATCATATGTAACATGGAATTTTTTCTATAACACCCATATAAGAGGAACTTACATGCCTCAGAGAGACTTCATGATCTGATCAACAATATGAATAGGATGATCCTTGAAGGATGCCTCTACCTACAACTCAACATCATCAGGCTAGAGTGTGTGAGATGGGTATGAATGAAAGCTGAGATACCTAAAATTAGTCATGAATGGCTTAGTACCTCTAAGGTAACTGTAAAAAATATGATACCAACCATACTCTCTCCAGAACCTCAAATAGGCCGACATATGAAAATGAATTTTTACCCTCTCTCTTAATCCATATGTGTCCTAGCCTAGGTGATATATGTAAAAAGACATGATCCCTAACCTCAAACTTTAGAATTCATCGATGATGATCGATGTAGGATTCCAATCAATAATGGGCAGTATCTATCCACTTTCTTATCAATCAGACATACTCTAAAGTCTCATACATGAGAAAAATTTTGAGCATCCATGCCTCTCTTAACTCTAACCATCACAGAGGAAATAAAAATAGCTTACCATACAAAACCTCATAATTTTCCTTTTTTATAATCTCTTAAGATCTTTTTTTGTACGAAAACTAAACCATGGGTATATGCCTCTCCAAAGAGACCCATATACGATGCTTTCATGATCTACGCAAGTCCTCTATAACCTATATGTGTGCTATGACTGGCCATCAGTATGAGGGTGTTATGCTGTGATCAGAAGCACTTGTATGCCCAATACCCTCTAAAAACATTTCCATAACTGATTGGTAAACTAGACAAATCTATATGTTACAATAGTACGAGGAACCCCATGAAGGCACAGAATATCATAGATATAAAGTCTCCCAAGATCATAGATTGAGAATGTATCCTAGATTTGAAAGAAATGAGAGAAATTAACGATCTTGTCCACTAAAACCTATAAAAAATAACAACATCGATGAGACCTCGGTAACACGATCAAAAAACCCACCACAACATCATCCCATTTTAACTCAAGAATAGAGAACTGCTTTAAAATAATATCTGGTTTCTAGTGATCTTATTTCACTTACTGATAGGTTGAACACCTTATGTGTAAACTAGTTACCTTAAACCTCATGTTACCTTTATTCATAATACTTGTATTCATTTATAAGGATAAGATAAAATTCTACCCAAGGCCATCCTACACATCTATGTAAATCTCTAAATACAAAACTATAAGTTTCGAATCACTACTAGTTCCTTATAATCATGTGTTTGATTCCTCCAACTCAATGCATCAAACAATCCATTTCCCCTTCTGATCATATAGGTAAGCTCAATGTCAATATACTATAGGTACTCAATCCACATTCTTTACCTCAGATTCAAGCCAAATTATGTAAATATGTACATGAGTCTTTTATGGTCCATGTATACCAAAAAATTATATCCCAGTAAATAATTCCTCCAATAGTGGATTGTATGTACAACATCAACTAACTCAATATTATGTGTCATGTAGTTTCTATCAT
The DNA here is from genome assembly GCA_963277665.1 of Viscum album. Lineage (NCBI taxonomy): Eukaryota > Viridiplantae > Streptophyta > Magnoliopsida > Santalales > Viscaceae > Viscum > Viscum album. The sequence goes on along the minus strand of OY728158.1, from coordinate 675,479,753 downwards.
GTTGTCTCCCCTAATGTGACCCATATTCCACAAATCTACCCAAATATATAGTAACTTCTCCTAGACTGATACTTGATGTATCACAATATAATCTATAGATTATACTTGATTTATAAATAATTATGACTAGAACTGATATTAGTTACTCATTATGTTCTTAAAAGCATTTATCATATGGATCTAAAGCTAAAAACATTACATCCTTATTATTGAAGCATGTAAGAGGTGGTTCTATGTCTGAGATGTCCTGTATGAAACAACTGTCATGTTAATGAATCCCCATGAAACTCCATAAATAAATTACATTCATTGGTTCCTCTCAAGAAACTACATGTCTCACCTTATCTAGGCAAAATGATACTCCTCTATCTGAGATAATATGACTCAATAAGTGAATCTTATCCAAATAAATTTAGAACATTGTGAGATTATCATATAACTAGTTCTCTCATAGTGTATGAAAAATGATCTAAATAATTTTTTTCGTGGTCATATTGATTGTGATAATACAAAAAGATATCCTATAATAGTACCACCACAAATGAAGATAGATAAAGATGGAAAATCCAGTTCATCAGTACCATGAAAACATTTGGCATGTTCATTAGACCAAATGACATAGCCTGATACCCATATAGAACATAAATACAATGAAAATATGTACAAGGTATATCTGATGTTATAACATGAACCTGATAATAACTTGATCATAGGTAAATCTTCAAAAATACCCTATCTCCTCAGATCTTGTTGAAGAGATCATCTATCTACAGTAAGGGATACTTGTTCTTAACATTCAATTGGATCAGCTTCTAATAATCCAAACATAACAAAAGGATTACATACTTTTCTTCATAGAAATTCCCATTTAAGATCAAAAAGAAGTAGAGGGTCATATAAAACCCATCACTTCCTATTCCTATAACTACCTCTTGAGCTCCTACAACTCAGTAATATCCATCCTATAAGGATGAATAGATTCTAGTACATCTTATATCACTATCTCAATGGAAGTATCTACATTTTTCTTAGGAGGTAAACCATGAAAGGTTAGAGGACAATTTAACTAAAATGATAATCCATTATAGGAAAATCTCCATAAAATAGCCTCTGTTTATCTAGATATAAGGTATAAATATGTACTATTATCCCGCCTAGCCAAAAAAGTTTGGGTCCATCTCTACCTACATAGACATATCATTCCCCATTGTGAATAAAAACCACACCTTTGGTGATGTGAAGGTCACTATTCAGTGATAAATGTCAACATGATCCTGATAAGAAACTATTCGGTCCATCCCGATTATAAAATCAAACACCATCATCTCATGGAAAAAAATATTCCATACAAAGAGACACCAACCTATCTCAAGGGGGAATTATCTAAACTGGTGTATATCCTCTGATCTTATTCCCAATAAAGTATCAATCATAATAATTCCATCATAAAACTTAACAATGATTCTAGGATTCACCACAATAGGCACAACTATAATAAAATGAGAAGCACCTATATCGAAAAGAGTAGACACTTGGGTATAGGCTACTAAGATCATATGTCTCACCATATATGGCTCGAAAGTATGATTTTTAGGAATAGGTTGTACAAAAATATACCCCTCATGAACTATGTCCCTATGAAACAACCTTCGTACCAAGAGTAGTTCCACTCTATTTTAGTGGTAACAATTTTTCATGGTAGCCTCGACCACAACCACCACCTCATCCTAAATGACCAACACTACCCCAACAACAAACCTAATGTGGATCTATAAATATTGATCTTAAAAATTGAGTCAAATTTGATCACCTTCCACTAACTCATGGATGTAAGGTTCTATATAATCATTGTTAATGGGCTATCCTAACACATGCTTGACACTTGATTGGGTCTTAATCTAACTAACTCTTCATATGTCCCTATCTCCCACATTGATGAAAGAGGACAACACTACTAGAACTCACACTCTAGCTAGTATTCCCTTTTTGAGAACCCTCAAATAGTAACTTTATGTCACTATACATTGAACCACTAGGTTAAGAGGCTGAACTTCCATGCTCTGCACCCCCAACATCCCACTTCTAATATTTAGTAATAGGTGCTTGATTAACTATCTCTACTATATTATTCATCTGAAACCCATTTAACTCTAATCAAATGACTTGCTTGAGACATTTATCGAAGCATATTTTCCTAGATGACTAATTACCAAGATAAATCAGTGAAATTTTCAAATGATCTATGTAGTGTTTTGAATGCTCCATTATGGTTCTCCCTCTATGCTTCAAACACATAAAATCATTGGCCCATAAATCCCACAAAATCTCATAAATTAATTAATCCTATAACTTAGATTGAAAATCCATCCAACCCATATCACGAAGCGTATTAGCTTGGTTGAAAAAATCCAACATGTGCATAGCTACCCCTTAAATAATATATGTCTCAAGCATCACACTTCTCTCAAGAGGTGTCTATATATTCTTGAAAATCAATAAATTAGTCTCAAGCCATTGATATGTTTCTTTTTGACCACCATCCCCTAAAAATGTGGGTATATTCATCTCATGGCAGACATCAATCAACTCTTTTATATATGAAGAAGTCTGTGGGGCTCCCAAAATTTTATGTATAATGTGTAATAAACCCTCCTAGAACTGGGCATCAACAACTGTAGCTAGTACAACTAGAAGTAACATAAGAAGAACTACTAGAGTTTCACTTGGAGGATCGCATCCCACCTCCTCCAGAGAATGTTAATCACCACCCATATGTATTATAACAATTCATCGTGGTTTCATGTCTCTATAATGAAAAACACAATCCTCATAAAAGAATTGATCAGAAACCAAATCACAGATTTAAAATCATAAGAAAGGTAAAAGCCTTTGTATAAGAAAGTCACACCCCTCTACCTTATTGTAAATATATAACTGGGTAAATGGAACAATCATATAAAACACCAGGTAAACTGCCTACTTCCCACTATAAGATGGATTTTGGTTATGTTCACCATTTCACAGCAAGGGTATCAGTAAATGGTCATTCCAGTACAACATAAAATCCATTTATCGACGATCTTTCCATTTTATAATTTATATTTCATTTAAATTTACTTTAATTTAAAAATTTATTTAAATGGTTGAATTATTTACATCACCAATCCAAACATGTAAGGGCTCATTCGCCTTATAAATTGACGTGTGGAATCCAATAAATCCCAACCATAGCACATTCTAGTCTCTGCAGCCAATAGTCCAGGACTCAACATGCCACAATTGATTACTTAGGGTGTCTACTATAACCCATGCATGAAAACACTATTTAGATTATGGAAGAAACATTCTGTATTAATTAATGTTTTACAGTTTCCTGAAACAGTCATTATCCAATATATATTTTATAAAACATATCACACATAATAAATGCCATGCGTTTAAGAAATTTATCATATATGGTATGGTATAAAAATATAATGTGAATCCTATAAGGTTAAAAAAATTATGTATGAGATGGAATACCCTTATCTTATCAGGAAATAGTAAAATAAAAAAAATAATTAATATAAAAAATCATGTGTGTCACCGAATGGTGGAATAAAATCAACTATAATAGGAAAAATTCTCGAGCATCATATCCCATCCCAGGTAATTTGGATTTGTCATGTATGTGGGCGAGTTAATACCAAGAAGAACCCATTAGAAAGTTAAAACACATTTGAAACTATTTTCCAGTATTCCCAAATGATCATACAAAAGAAAAAAAAACCCTTTGATAACACTTTGTAAAATCCCGAACCCAAAACCACTAAATAGTTCCGGATCCGATGGGTCACATAGCCTCAAGCATTCTTCAAATTTGCTAACGTATGCATACTAGTAGTGATGGTTTAATGTGTTATAGTGAAGAGAGTATTACCTCATAATTAGAGTGTATCATAGTGACATAATATCAATAAGAAAATCAGAATAAGATTATAAATAACTGAGGGAAGATACAACTAGATGATAGTATTAATAAAAAACAAAAAATAATTTTCCTATACAATATGATGATCATGTCATTCCACTATAAAAAATGGCCGGAAAAAAATAAAGGAATTGAAATCCAATAAAATACATTATTTAAAATACATAAAAGACTAAAATGAACTATCTCTATCAAGCATCATGAGCATAGATTGGTCATGTGATCCTCTCCTCCTAAGTAGCAATCATGTAAAGAATCATAAAGCAGGTTCTTGACCCAATCCCTATCCACATCCACAATGTTTTCTGGGTACCCAATGGAAACCCAAATAGGGTACGAGATAACACTCAGTAGTCCTCCATTTAATGTGTCATTTACATGTCTAGTGTGTGTTCAAATTATGAAACTATATAATGTATACCATAAGTATAACAATAATAAAAGTAATGTGTCAAATGAAGATATAATCCTTTCTATCCCAACATGGCTCCTAGTAAAAGGAAATAAATCTCCCACAAACAAAGAAAAATTTAATCAAACAACTATAAATAATGATAAGAATCCACAATGGCCAATTCCATGCAATCAACTATCAATCCTAGAAGGGCTTGATCTAAGGTATAAATGACCATAGAATCCTCATCGAGTCCATGGATCATCATGATGGAAACATGTTAATGAACTTTGTGGAGACCAAGGAGAATGTCAATGGTGAGTCTAAGAAATTTAGACCAAAGGAAAATAAATTTCCATAGAATTCAAAATAATATTGATCCATGGTGTAGAAATTCCAATGGATTCCCATGGAATATTGATCCTAGGAGTAGAAATCTATAAGGCATCCACTACTATAATCAGGATCCATAGAGTAGAAATTTCTATGAAATTTAACGAAATCTTGAACTAGGGAGTATAAATTTCCATGTAATCCACTACCATAAAAAGAATCTATAGAGTGTCTATGGAATCCAATGGAATCATTATCAGAGGGGTAGAAATTTCACAGTAATCAACATCAATTATCAATTAATTATCTCATTTCATAATAAATTTTATAATTATAACCAATTAATGAGTTTATCTAAGCCATTTAATATTTTCTATAAAATCTATTTAATCTTTTTAAATAATTTCATAACATGACATCACTTGGAATGGAGGAATAAACCTTCTCTTATAACTCATTAAATTTTTATTAAGTCTCCCACTAACATTGGAGAGCTCACCATAACCCAATGGGGTGGTATAATATGGGGAAAGTAGGAAAAAACTGTCCATGGGTGGTCTACATTAAGATAAATGACCTCCAACCATATAATTGTTGTACTGGGAAACATAAAAAATCCCCAATTATTTAATCATGTCATTTATTTAATATTAAGTGTAATTTCAGAAGGACAACCATATGACCTACTAAAAATATGGTATATAAAACACCTAAATTTAAGGTAAATGTATAAACACCTATCAAATACCATTGTTAGAAAACTCATACATTATCGACCACTGATTCATTCCAAATCAAGAGAAAAATTACGAATAGATGAAAACCATAAAAATAGGGAATATTATATTGAAACAAAATATTGCAGTTGATACCATGGAAAACAGAAAAAGTTATAAGAGGAATAAAGAACTCACTGACATGGATCCAATGACACAGATGGTAGAAGAAATTGAGTCCAAATTGGGGATTTCCTTCCATCCCTAGTACATGTTTGAAGAATCTCCCAATATGAGAAGAGGATAAAGTGCATTGGAATGAGAAATAAAATCTTTTTATATTCATTAAATAATTTAAGGAAAAAATTTTAATTTTAAAAAATTTAAGCGTCACACATTTTGGATGCTTGGTTGGCCAAACCGGGCACCAAACGTGCGCCTACCTCTATCTCATGATGGAAAGCGTACGAATCATTATTGATAAAAATTAAATAATTAATAAATCATATATGGAAGTTTAATATATGTTACATGATATATTATAAATCTATAATTTCATTTCATGGTATATTTGGGAACCAACATTGGTGATGAAATAAATGATGATAATTTTTCTATGATTCATAACAAATGAAACATGTTTTCTTTATTAATGAGTTAAATAATGATACAAAAAAAAATAGAAACAAAAAAATTATTTATATATTTAAATCATATTATACTTGTAAATAACTTCTCATAGTCATTCATGATATAAGATCATAGTATCTTTCAAGTTGGTCGTTAAAAAACCCCAATATAACCCTATCATTATTAATGGATGATTATTAGGTAGTTTAACTAATTATAAAAACACCATAATGATCTTATTTAGGGTTTTTTAAAATTATATATCATAATTATATAATATTTTAAAGATATTATAATTTAAATAGATTCATTAATTTCAAATAAGAGATTGTTATCCTATTAGTTTTATCATTTTAAATGATTGAATTAACGATAATCGTTTGTTGATGTTTCAATTAATTGGTTCTAAAATTTTATATACTCCAGACTTCATTATTTAATAAACATAATTTTTATCCTGAAATACTACAACAATTAAAAATTATGTATGGTATTGATGAATATAAAAATTAAAATCTATAATTATATTGAGCAAGTAGTCCACATGTATGCATGGTTAAAGGTTTCATTTTTCACAAAACATGAGAAATGAGTAACATATATTATTATTTCAGAATCATAAAAATGATATAAATATCATTTTTATTTATTAAATTTCTATTTTATACCATAATTTTAATGTTATGAAGGAAATAAAAACATGTTTTTTCATCGAGGAAGTAGTCTGCACAACACAAAAATTACAGTTTTTGTTTTTCTTAAAAGAAAATTGAAAAGGTGATTAATGTTTATTATCATAAAAAATTAATACTAAGTATATAAACCATGACAATTTAACTAATTTTGTATTAAAAAATAATAGTTGTAAAATATAAATAAGAAATGGAAATATTCTAACTAAAAATAAGAACTCACATTGGGAACATTGAGATTTCATAGAAAAATCCCATAGAAATGGATGGAGTAATTTAACTACTTATGATGAGAAGATAAAGAGAGTGAAATTTGAATGTAATAGAATTTAAAATATAATGTTTTGATGAGGAAATATTGTTTTAATTATTTCATTGAAGGGGTGATGAGAGGATCCTTTTATAAATGGTGAGAATGATGTTTTTTAAATATTTCTAGATTATATAATGGTATAAAATATTAAACATGTAATGTGGCTTCAAAATTGAGAAACTATTGAGTGTGGGAGAGATATGAATTATCCAAAACTCATAAAATTAATTTTATACATGTTTTCATCATGTTTCGTGCTCTTTACTCCATGAATTATTAGTTTAACAGTTTAAACATTTAATGAAGTGACTAGTTTTTACCTGAGGTTTATGGAAAAAATAATGTGGTCATTAATATATAATTTTGGAGCTCTAATTAAAAAGTTTAAATCCATTACTTTTTTTAGAAATTGTTAACGTGATAAGAAATATTTATAAAATAAAAATGTATACTTTATTAAAAATAATTTTTGAGAAAATATCACTCACGATCTAAAATAAAAAATACATGTTTGTAAATAAAATAAAAAATTTAAATCAATAATGTGACATATAAAATAAATATTTTATGTTTTTAAAAGTTTTTATTAATTTCGAATTCATACTTATATACCAATAATGTTATAATGTCGTATTATTTTTAAAACAATATTTTATACAATTTAGCCAAAAAAATTTCTCTATAAAAATACCAAAAATTCATTTTAATATTATACAATTTTTATTTATAAAAAACTAATGATCATTATTTCAAATGAAATTTATAATATTTTAAAATTCAATATTTAAATAAAATCATAAAATATTTTAGAAAACTATACATATAAGAAAATAGTTTTTAAAAATGTTAGATATTCTTTATTCATATTCCTACCAATTACTTATTAATTTATTGGTAGTATAATATTTATAATATCAATATATTTTATTAATATATAACAATAATATACATTGTTTCTTGATATATGAAATCAAATTTTAGAGAAAAATTATTTTGTGTTAAAGAATTATCTTAGTTGTTTTAGATATTATAATTTAATTTCATTATAATTAAATGTATGCAATTTATTATTTCTATAAATATTTTATAACGAGGATACTCCAATTAATTACTTATAATTACATTTCTAGGATTTAATGGTCATAATTAATATTAAAATTTTTAAGTAAACTTATCATTGTTTTGTTAACGGTTGATGTTGAGTGTGCAACAAACTATTTAACACATTAACTTATTTAGATGTAATCACATATTGAAAATTGGTGGTATTACATTCTACACCTTTAAAAAAATTATTTCCTCACAGTTTGACTCTTAATATAATAATAATTTATCTAGGAAACTGAAGATTAATTTTACACTACTAGAGACTCATATGTTTATTTAGGATGTTGGATGAGATTTATCTATATGAAAATTTATTATAAACACTTTCTAAATTGAGATAAACCCCAACATAATTTATATTAGAATTATACTAACATAAGATGATTTAGACCCATAAGTAAGAACTTCCCATAAAATTTGAAATTGATTTGTATTATAATCATACCACAAGGGGTTTTTATTTATAACCTAATATATATTATTTAGTTAAAACATTAATAAAATAAGATGTTAGAAAATATTGAGTGATAAATAAAAATATGATATATTAGTAGTAGTTTCATAATATTTTTATTCTTCACATGGTTAATGGTGTATATTCCTTTAATTTTCCATTTGGTTGGGACAATGAGTCATATAATGCAACACTATCTTTCAATTGAAGCAAAAAAATATTATTTCTTATATCATTCCCTAACAGTTGTGAGCCGATAATGAGTCAGATAATGCAAAACTATCTTTCAATTGAAGCAAAAAAAATATTATTTCTTATATCATTCCCTTACAGTTGTGAGCCTGATGAAGTTATTCACTACACATATATTATTTAACTATCCATTTAAGTAAATTAACCCATGCTTCTACCCATATTTTTTACATGTAGGAAATTGATTCTTCTTTTATTCCCCATATTTGTTATATGATATTTCACGGGACTCAATTTTTCCCTTATTTGGTGTGTTTGGCACTTAATATATGTTCACATTGTTAATCATATTTCATGATATCTAATTTTTTTACAATCAAATTTATTCTCACTCCATCCCTTATCCCATTAGGTTGTTCATTGGGAATGTTTCCATATTTCCCTTGGCATACATTGTTAAATTTGTTTCTTTAGGATTTATCCCTTACTTAAACCAAAATAGTAAAAACATTTGTGATCATTATAAGATATTTATCACAAATAAAAAGTAGAAAATTTTTCCTCATGAAATCACACATTATTAAACTATCTTATTACCCAATATTTCTTATAGCTCAACATGTATTAGACTCGGTCCAATTTATATCACCATCCATTTAACATATATCATTATTGGCTCAAACAAAGACACATTGAATTGGGTTCTCTCAAAATTATTAAACCAATAATTAAAAATAGAGATCCCAAGATACCATGAGCATTATAAAAATATTATAAACCCAAAATAATTGAAATCTATTCTCTCAAAATCCAGCTTATCTGTTATCCAAGAAACTATATATCAATAAATATGTAACTTAATTTATGAATATTAACATTTCAATTTATGTTGTCCATGGTAACTTTCCTATTATCTTATCTGACCCAAACATATTCAAATCTCTAAAAATGGTTCATAAGATAATTTGATTGTGTATTATCTTTATACTTCAAAATATGTACATTATGTTAGATAATCTGTAAACAAACAATACCAATCATAAACAAACTGTGAAATATTATTATTTATATATGGAACTTGTAACCTAATAGTTAAATTAGTGGGTATGAATATGGATACAAAATTTTTAAAAAATTTATATAAATATTAAAATTAATAATTGTTTTAATTAATTCATAGGGAATATGAACTCATTTTTTAGTAAAATCGTTTTATTATTCAAAATATTTTTTTCCCATAAAAATGGGTTTTGATTAATTTTAATGATCAAATAATATAATTAATTTCTAGAAAATTTATAACTTTTATTTGATAAACTATATATAATTTTTAAAATAATCATATTAAAAATATCCTATGGTGAAATTTTGAGATTTTCCTATAAAGTTTTAGTTTTATCTGAATAATGAAATATTCATATTATTATGGAACAATATACTTTATATTTAAGTATTTTTAAATTCATTGTATATTTTGAATTATATTTAAAATTTAATTACATAATTTTTATAGAAAATAATTTTATTTCAGTTTTTTAAATTAATTTTATACATCCATTTATTGTAGAAAAGTTTATGCTTGAAATGGAATTTTTCGGAAAACATGTTTTCATAAAATTTTTATGATTTATTTTTAAATGAAATTATAAAATATATGTTCTTTATATCCTGAAGAAATATTTAATTATTTTTAAATTATATCCCAATTTAAAAAAAATCCCCCTTTTATTTTTGGTCAATATGAACAACAATCTTAATAATTTTTTTATCATGGAAAATGGTAGATGGGATAATTAAAGATAAAAATAAAATTATAAGGAATAATAAATGACCCTAAAAAATTCTATAGTTATACTAGATCTGTAATTTTATTCCATAATCATTAATTATTCAGTAATATGGCCTTTTGTTTCGTTTGGTTGTGATTATGACCTTTATAATATTTTTTATAATGAAAAATAAAAAATGTCACACTCTGAGTTTTAAAAACTATAATATTTTTTAACGTGGACATTATCAGAGTATATGTTCATTTATAAACATTTTATTGGAAAATTAAATGATAAATATTATTTATTGTAATTTATTTTTATTTTTAGTTTATATACATTAAATACATACATAACATTGACACTATGATTATAAAAATTAGGGAAAAATAAAATAAATGATGTTAAAAATATTAATAGAAATATAATATTAAGGAAATAATATGATAATATAGTTTTAAAGATAAAAATAAAATTTTATGTTTCTATTAGATTAATTTTTTCTAATTTAGTTTTTTCATCGATATTATTTAATTTAATGTAATGAATTATTCTAAAATTAATATTAATGACATTTTATAAAAAATAATACTATATTAAATGATTTGAAATTATTAAAAAACACATATTTTACCAATTGATTAGGATTGGGTTGATAATATTAACATTTGTTTCATTTATTATATGTTTTTTCCATTTACAATAACGTTATTGACCCACAAAAATTAAATAACCTTATTGCCATGGTAAGTGTATAAAGGGATAATAAGGTCTTATAACCAAAAGATAGGGGTAGAAACATTGTAAAAACATGTATAATATTTATTTTATGAAATTATTTCAATCTATACTAAATATATATTATAAATATATCATTTTGGATCCAATTTGAATTGAAAATTAATTTTTATTATTTTTATATTTTAGGATATTCCAAAAGTTCCTTTCCCCTATCTTATAAAAGGGTATCTCTCTTCCTCTTTACCTTAGACTTAAAAACCCAATTTATTTAAACAATATCTACAAAATTAACTTAAAAAAATCAAATCCAAAATTTTAAAGGGTTTATTTTTGGTAAAATTAAAATCATAGAGGTTTTAAGGTGTAAAGAAAATGAGATTTTACAAAAGAAGAAGTATTGGTTTTAACCTCATTTTTTTGTTTCATTTTTCCTTATACCTCAATAGAACATTGTCCCTAAATTATATAATAAAAAACAATTGTATTATATATAATTATATGTTATTATTATGACACCCTTAGATTTTTGGAGTCATTTTTTTCAAATTAATTTAAACTTTGTGATATTTTTCATTTCACATAACACTAAAAAAAGTATATTTTGTATTAAAGTACTATAATTAGCTTGAATTATATGAAAAACCAAGTTTATAAAGCACTAAACACAACATAAATTTTATATTTCTCTACATGGAACACCAATGTTAGCTATGACTTGGCGTACACAACATGCAACACCAACCTATCGTACACTACATGCAACAATGATGTTTCTATGAAACATCATTTTACTATTATAATTATTTAAATGAGATAATTATAACCTAGCCTTTAAAATTAGTAATAAAAATAGTAAAAAATACTTTTAATATATATTTTGTAATGGTTTTATTTAAATAAAACATATTTATATTGAAAGTAATAATTTTTGGTAAAGATCATACATATTTAATAATATTATTTTCTCGAATAAATTGATTTGCCTGTTCTTTTTGAAAAATAATACAATTAATTTTAGAAAAACATAGAAATTTAATATTTTAAAATAAACATCAATTTTTTATTTAGAATGTCGAAATTATCTTAGGAAGATTTTTTGGGATTTTTTTGAGAAAATTCATTTTTTATAAATATTGAAAAACTACTTTTATTTTAAAACTGCCTTTTCATTTAAATAATTATAAACGTAAAATTATATTTTAAATATTTTAAAGGTAAAATTTGATCAATTATACATATTTTAATACAATTTAGGTCATTATAACCAATTTAACATTGAAATTAAATATAAAAACTTAGTAATCTTTTGAAATTCTTTCTACTTTAAAACCCCATAATTTCTTCCCTTCTACAGAAATCACATTAATATTACTTTATCTAATTCTATGAATTGAATTTAAAGAAATTATATAAACTATTTTATTCACTATAATATTTATATTATATTTATATCATGTTGATTTTTGACCAAAATTATTTGTAAAAGTGATTAAAATTAATCATAGTGATTAAGGTAAAATTAATCATAATTGGGTACTAAACCATAATCTTAGGGGCCAAAATGACCTATAAACTTTTCCCAAACCCATTATCTGAAACTATTTTTTCCATATACCTTCAATTATTGATTTATTTTTGTTTTTATGGCTTTTTTGGTATGAACATGGGTACACGTGACTTGTTTTAAAAACATCCAAGTGAGTATTTTTCCTTCCATATAAAAGGTGACCATGTATCCCACTTATTCACACCTCTCAACCCTATTAAGTTGGGAAAATACCTTTCCAATACACTTATAATAAATCGTACCTTACCCCTAGAAGCCTTACCTTAGGCAGACGACAATCCATGGAGGCCTTTTGGCACAAACCAAAAAGAGTTACCCGATAAAGAGGTAGCATCTTTTCCAAAGCTCTATTATTTTATTTTCCTTCTCCACCTCTCAAATATTTTTATTAAATTATTTTATAAAAAAACATGTACAATAAATATGCAATTATTTTTTTATGTTAATGTTTTTACCTACACTTACACAATCCTTCATTTAATGGGTAACCGATATAATATTGACGTGTACAACGAACTACCACCTCACTAAACGATGATTGTTCTATTTTCCTTGATACCACTCATGGTAGAAGTTATAATGGTAAATCTATTTATATATGTTATGTATTATATTTTTTTATATTATGTTTTCAATTTAAAAAATATATCTTTTTTTACAATCTATTTTTTTTAATACGATAATTTCATTTGAGGAAGTGTGAACTACCGCCTCTCAAAGCGATATGATTCGTTCATACACTACATAGATTTTATTAAAGATGGATTTAGTGAATATATAAAATATATATGATATCAAAAATCATCTATGATAATGTAATATATATATATATATATTTAAATATATGCCTTTTACTTTCTTTCTTCCAACATTGTTATTAAACAGAAATAGTGTTCATGCATACGTATGACCTTCCATCTAAATGAATGGTGTATTTTGTTTCATAATTATATATTATATTGATTATTTTAAAAAATATATACTATATATACATGATATTAATATCATTTTTTACATTCTTGAATAATTATATAAGTATAAGGTCCAAGAAGATAATAAATTAAGACACATAAAAAGAATAAAGTGAATATTAACCCAAGGGAAAACGTAACATAAAATGGTTAACCGTAGGGTAATATAAAACCATAATAAAACCATTTATGGTATTATATATAATAATATGGTGTTTTAAAAGAATTATGATAAATTTATATTTATTATAAAGATGGTTTAAATGAGTAAGACAAGATTCAAGACACAAGGTAAGGGGATTTCATCTCACTTTTTTTCATGAGATACATGCTTTATTCACCAAACATTCCTTTTGTGTGGTGTATATTCTACCCATAAACATATAAAGTGGTTCTAATACTTTAATTTTTGTTTATTTACATATCCATTTTATGATATATAATTCATGGGGTTTAAGTTTTAAAAGATATAAAATCGGTAAAATAGTTTTGTCTCATTTTTCATTCTTAGAGACTCTTGTTTTGTTATGGACCTAAATTATTTTTCAAGGTGTGTATAATTAAATTTTAAAAGTCATATCATTAATATAATTTTTTTCATGTCATTTTATGAATCATTTGATTTCCTTTTCTTATATAGAGATTATGATTCCAAGTAACCTAGTGGTAAGAGTTTATTGAAACGATCTAATCGCTTAATGGGATTGTTAATGATTATACTTATTTGAGGAAGTCTTTTGATACATATCTCAATAACACTCATGATTTTCCTTATCCTTAGTATATTAATTATAAATACATGTATTAGTTCCATTTTTTCCACTCTTTGGTACATAATACAGTTATGAAAATGTTCATAATAAATCTCGACATTACCCTATTGTTTGTCAGAAATATGTGTTCCTTTAAAAAAATGTTTTCTAAAAAAGTTTTCCTAGAATATTATACTAATATAATATGACCATTAAAATAAATTTTAACACTTTTTTTCTTAGTATTAATGTTTTCAATGGAATATTCTCATTACTTTCTGAATGATACAATTTTCTAACCTTGTTTTGACTATGCAATAGGAATGTTCTTTTACCTCATACGACATATAAGGAAGTGTCAACCATCAATCCTGTGAAGCTTTATTTTCATTTTTAAAGGTTATTTTTTAAGAATATTTTACTAAAACATATTTTCAATGAAATTAATTTATATATTTTTCCATGTTTCTTTTATATTTTTTAAAGGAAAATTGTTTTCAAAATAATTTCAAGCCTCATTTATAAGTTTGAAAAGTATTTTCAAATATATGGTTTTCAAAATGTTGTCAAGATACGTTTATAAGTTTTCTTGAATTTTTTTTTCAAAAATGTTTTCATGATTATTATATATGTTTTCATGGAAAAAAATTTTCAAAATGTTTTCAATGATTTTCTAATTTTTTTCAAAAGTAATTTCGAAGGAAATGGTTTTCAAAAGGTTTTATGTTTTAAAGGGTATTTTTAAAATAATATAGGATATTTCTCTCAAGAAATGTTTTCAATATATCCTTCAACATTATTTTACTTATATGATGACATCCGTTGATGTTACTAAATCCCATATGGGAAATGATCCAAAGGTTCCATTAATATTATTTATTGACTGGTTTATGTTTTTATATATTTAATCTTCCCACACCTATTTCACTTCTACGTGTTTTATACTGTTGATGATATATTCTTTTAACAAGTAATTATTCCATGTAATTATTATAAAACCTATCTATTGTTTAGTTTATTATGTTATTAAATGTTAATTATACACATTTTATTTCATGGGTTAAGATTTTATGTTTATAAAATAAATTTTTTATTATGGGTCATGATATGATGATTGTTTTATTATCTTGAAAAACATGTATGGATGATTTTATTATGAGATGGGTTGGAAATATATCTCCCTCTAATTAATTGGGTAATTATATGCTGTATATGATCTCAAAGGGTACAGTAGTTATAGCTCAATCTTGAAAACAAGAAGGTACATGGGTTGTAGCCCGAGCCTAAAAGAAAGAGGGTACATAGGTTGTAGACCAAGCCAAAAAAAAGAATATACATGGGTTGTAGCCTAAGAAAAAATGAAATTGGGTACACATGTTATAGAACAATCCTAAAAATAAGATGGAAAATGGTTTGTAGCTGGAGCATAAGAGAAAGAGCATACACAGGTTGTATCCTATGCCTGAAAACAAAAATGTACAATGATTATAGACTAAGTCTAAAGGAAATAGGGTAAATAAGTTCTAGGAAAAGGATGAAAATAATATGTTACATGGGTTTTAGCCCAAGAATAAAATTTTTAGGGCACACAGGTTGTTAGGGAAATCCTACAGTAGGTACACAGGTTGTATCCCAAGACTGACATGTAATAAATGTCTTGGTAGGTAGCCTTGACATAAAATTTTCTATTATTATGCCACAAATCCTATGTCTTATTCCTCTATTACAATTTCATGGATGGTGTTTTTATTTCATTATGATTCATGTGTTATAAACTACCAAGCTTTATCCAATAACAATTTTTTTAATCTATGAAATGTAGGGTATGACCTATTAATGTTGCAATCACGTTCTCACTCCCCAATGTATACATTTATGCTTACATGTATCCCTTGTTTTCCCTTGACGAGCATATGAGATCAGCCATTTATATGTTTACTTTACAAAGGTTTTGAAGAATATTTTTAGGTAAAGGTACTAAGGTGAACATATTTATGGGAGAGGTTGAAGATCTTTCACTAGGATAGAAGATATTTTACATGATTGTAAAGACACTAAATATTTATGGTCGTCGGGTTTGAGTTTTTGGGTTGTAATAAATCTTTATATAAAACCTGGTAATATACTTGTATTTTAAGACTGATTATCTATAATAATGTTAATTTAATAACCCTTACCAATATCCTTTTTGATAAAAGGGAAAATTAAGCCATCATTCCTATGTACAACAAACTACCACCTCATAGCCTGACTTAATTCGTTTTCCATAACCACATTTAAAGGATGGTTATAATAATGGTATTAATGTTTATATATGATATAAATGAAATATAAATCATTACTAAGAGATAATATATGAATTAAATTTTTACATTTCCATTCACTGAAAAATGATAACGTCATTTATATGTATATGTTGACAACCACCTCCATGAAGAGATGTAATACATTTTTCATCACTATATCATATGTATGATATATATATATATGTATATTTATTTATTTAATGTCAAATTCATGATATTTTTTATATATTTAATGACAAAATGAATACTTACCTTCTTTCCATAATGATCATTGAAAAATAGAAATGTTTCTCTTCATACATACTGTCTACAATCTCCATAATTGTAACATATTTCAGTTTTCAAAAACATATTCCATGATTAGTTTTAAAAGTTTAATTAATTAATGAAAATTATAATGATTTCATGATTATTATTCGGTAAATGGTTTAATAATTACCTCTTTGACCAAAGTCAACCAACTAAAATCATTTTGGACTTATGAACTAAATATCATCAAAACATCTGTCATGAAATTAAATGATTAAATGATTGTTATAACATGGTATCAACTAATATTAAAGGAATAATGAAAATGTAAAAGTTTCTAGAGAAAATAAATAATCAACATACGTTTATTATTCAAGAAGATAATTAATGAATATAAGAAGTCAGACTCCATGTAAGGGCCTCTATTTTAAATTTTTCTTTTAGTTTTTCCCTTAAAACTCTATTATTATTTCATATCCACACATTTAAAGTTATTTTAGTGATGTTTTTATATATAAATAAAATATTTATAAAGAAAAAAATATTTCACTTTGGAATTTATTTCAATGGTTTTCAAAAAGAATCTTTTTATAGAATTGTTTGACTTTATTTAGAAAATGAAAAAAGGATATTCTATTTTAACATGTATGATAGAAATAACTTTTACCACCATCATAAATATTATTTTATATTTGGATAACGTTATAAGATTAATTTTTTTAAATGAAAAAAACAATTTTCACTTTGTTCTGGGATTTTTACTTTTGAAAATTTGGATTTAATGAAAATGGATATATCAATATTCGAAAAGGCTTCCTTATGGTTGAAAAGAATAATTTTATAATAAATAATTTTATGTGTTATAATTATCTTATTATGTTTTGTATTTGTTTGATGATAAAAGGTTATGTTATAAACAAAGTATGTGTGGTTATGTTATCAACCAAGGAAAGTATTTCATGATAACCCGTGGTCTAATGAGCCCATTAAAGATCTCAAAGGAATTGGGTAAAGAGATAAAGTTAACTGGATATGTTTCTCTACAGATATTATGGGAATATACTATGATGTTTCTTCCAAGTGTAACTATGATTGTAATTTCAAGTGTAACAATGATAGTTACTCTAGATATAACCTTAATGGTAATTCTATGTATAATAGTGAGGGTTACTCCCTGAGTAACAGTAAAATGAAGATGATACCTCATGTAACCTACATGTTTTATATATGATTTTTTTTTCGATTATTAGTATAAGCATATGATTAATAAAAGTAATATAATGATCATATTCTTAAATAAAACTATTTTACACTTCTAATTGTTAAAAAGAATAACTTTTTGAAAAACATAATTAGAGTTTTTCTTGATTTCAATGAAACATTTAATAGTTTTTTACCTCAAATATTTCTTATGAAATTATTTAGGAAAAGATTTGGGTATAGAAGTCGATTTATTGGGAATTCTTTTTATTTAAAACCCCATTTTTTTTGAAAAATCCAATCATTATTTGAATATTCATGGAATAATGATTTCATTCATTATTTTTATATCCCATACCGGTCCTCCTGTACTCATTTCACATTTTAAAATTCTTTTCAATTTTTTTAAGGACTACTAGGTAAAATGATAATGTAATGATGAAAATTGTAAAGATATTACATGAAAATAAAATTTGATCCATTTTAGAACTTTTATTTTATGGATATAATGGATATTTTTTAGAAGTGTCCACATATAATGTATATGTTTATTATGTATGATTTATGACCTAATTCTCTAAAACCCAAAACTGAAAAGATATTTGGTAATGAATAAAATATAATTATAGTGTAATGTCATTAAAATATATAGTGATTAAGGCTAGGTTATTTTAGTTAGTATGAGTGGTGGGATTAGATTACATTAAAGGTTAACATGCTAAGTGAAAATATGTTTAAAGTCATATATAATCAAACATGATTGTAGGTTGGGGAGAATTATGTATATTTGGATAAATAAAAAGATTTGAAGAAAACTTCGTCAAGTATATCTTATTTCCCATCCACCCCATAAGATATTTTATTATGATATCATCACAATGATCCTTTTTAGTTTTTGTAACTGGATGGGTCCAGAAAAAACCAAATTAATAATAGATGTGAAGGAAAATGTAATAGCTGTCTAAATGGAATATCAGGCAAAATGCAAGCTACAGTGATAACTCTTTTGGTTCTTATTAACAACATATCATAAGTTATGATTAAAAATTTGAGCATAGTTAAGTTTCATGTCTCATTAAATAAGAGTTAAATGAAGAAACATGGAATTTTATGTGATTAATCTCAATAAGGTTAGAAAACTAAATGACTCATGGTTCATGAATTTGGGATAAAGAACCTTATAAAATGTATTAAAATAACTAGAAGATTTTTTATGTGGTAATGGATGGAATAAATCCATAATGTACCATGGAAAAAAGAATGTGTTTAGTTAACACCATAAAGAGGAATAAAGTTCTTCCCAAGGAATACATTTAATGTTTTAAATATGGGGAGGATGGAAATTATTAAAGTAGATGTCTTATGGGGAAATATCTAGAACAATATTATAAAGACCATATATATAAATGATTATTAATACCTAGTTCTATTATTGTTGAAGATAAAGAAATTGAAAATGACATATTAAAGGTGTTGATTATATTATTCTTATATTTTGATACTGTTAAATCATAGGAAATGATTCATATTTTTTTAAGAAGTAAGTATTAAGAAATAATATGTAAAATAATGGTAAATTAAGAACATTGAAATATTATGGTTTCATGCAATATGATATAGTGGTTGAAAATAAGTTAAAAGGATTAGATACACATTTTGTGGGTTTATGTGATGGGAATACATGGCAATAATTTACTGAGTTTTGGATGATGGTTCAGGTATATATAAAATGTGAAACTATTATTTAATGAAGAGTTATCTTTTCTATTTTGTGAACATGAACATAAAATTATTAATAACATTTAGGGTTCATATTATCTTTGATGATAAATTTTATTTTAGTAGGATATTCATTATATTATTGGAAATGCTATAATTATTATATTGATAATGTTTTAGTAATAGGAAGACCAAAATTTCAAGTGACAACCCATTACATATGTGCATGGGTATGGAGCCCCCAACCAAAGGTAGGCAAGGGTGTAACACCTCCATTGAACATTATTTTATCTTAGATAGTATAGAATAATATTTTACTTAAAATTTTGATATATAATGATTAACATGAATTTTGGAATATAAATTTTATCATAACTGTGGTATAAAAGTGAGATTTTGTATCAAATCGGGTTTTGGCCATATCAGATGTTGGAATATTCCTATAAATAATTCTAGAGCTAGGCGCGATGACGGCGTGCGATTTCGAGGCGCGGTGAGCCATTAATTAATTTTATAAAAATATTAAGTATTTTTATACGATTCACATGGAGGGGGTATGTTATCTCATAAAAGGTAGCTCAAAAAAGAAATCGGAGGGCACTGTTGCATCTGGAGCGTATCGTTTACCTTAAGTGGGGTGTAAACTTTGCGGGCGTAGGCCTGCTGTGAGAAAATCCACCAGAAGCGTTCTCGTAAATAAATGGAAAATTTTATTTATGAGCATCAGCTCGAATAACTCTTGGATGGAGTCTCAGATTGCAATTCTGAGTCCGTCACTGTATTCAGAATGTCATGTTTACCCTTGGCACGACATAACATTAGTCGGCGCCAGGTGCCCGGTCGGAGGCGTGTTGGCAGGGAGTAAAATGAATATGTTATTTAAAAAAAAGAAAAAAATAAATCATCTTCTTACCCCACTTTGTATGTGCATGTGGCGATGACCCCCTCCCCCCCTCCCTTCTCCGTTTCGTTGCCGAAACGAGCCGCAACTGTCCATTTTCTGTGCCAATCGTCAGTAGATCGAGATTCAGGGCATCGCAGGCATCGTTTTGCACTCTAAGATTCAGTATTTCACCCATGAGGTATTTAGTTTGTGTTTTAATACTTCAATTCTTTTTTTATTCTAATTTCATTGTTTTGTTGTCGTAGAAGGGATGATCATGTGTCGAGGGTCGCGTTGGAGGTTGTGGATCGCAAAACGCACCACCGGGGTGACCCCGGTGGTCCGCAGAATTTGCACCGACGTGGAATCGGTCCAACGGCGCCGGCGCCGGTGGACCCACGGTAGTCCGTGGCAGAGCGCCACGGCGGCGGCGGCCGGACCGGCCGCGGCGGAGTGGTCCGGCCCTGGTTTGCGCTGGGGGTTCTTAAAACCCCTATAAGTTGTGGAACAAGACTCTTTTTTTCGAGCCATCTGTGGCTACACGACCTTGGAAACAAGGCAAACTCTTCGGTGTGATTCCGAAAGTTTTATGTTACGGTATCATGGCCCGGGGGCATGGAACGTCGTATAAAATAACAATATTTTACTATTATTCAACTTCGGGTCATCATATCTTCTACTCGGAGCATCCAATTGAAATGCCGTCAGTGGTGTTGAGACCCTGATGGTACGACACACTTTTCTTTTTGGTTTCCACATGTTGGGATTGAGTTTGAGGTGGATGCTCCATGAGGCTAGGTTTGGGCGTTTTCGGAGAAACAAAACATTCACACCAAGAGTCTGATTTTAGCAGATGAATAGTCAATCCTGTGTGTTTTTCTGAGAGGATCTCAATGGTGGGATCCATTCGATGTGTTCTGGGATCGAGGCATGGGCCCCACCCAGGCTGCCTTTAGTGAATAGTGCATTTTTCACCTGGTGTTCGTTTAGGACGAACGAGTAGTCGATCCCGTGCGTTTTTCCAAGGGGATCACAGTGGTATGATCTTCTTGATGAGTTTTGGGATCGTAGTGTGGTCCCCACATGGGCTAGCTTCGGTGAACAATGGATTTTTTAGCGGTTGTCCATTTCATGCGAGTAAATAGCATATCCTGCGTGTTTTTACACGTGGATCACGATGGTGGCCTTGGTATCGGCCTTGGAGTTACACGGTGTGGCATTGTGGCGGTTCGCTCGAGTTAGCGATGTTTGGACCAACAGTGGTTGATGTCACTCCCTTGGTTCATTCCTACGAGGCTTCGCGCGACATCACAACATTCGTATAGTGTTGTGATCCTCTTGATGGGATGTTCAATCTGTTAGAGTGGTGGCATCCATCCGGTGGGTCCCGAGTGAGATCCTCTAGCATCGCTTCCCTTGATCAGGTTATTGGTATCGTTTTGACCAGTTATCCATGGGCGTTGATCCCCTATCTAGCAAGTTTACCCCGTAGGGTTTATGGAATCATTGGGGATATGATACCCTACGCAGTGGGCCGTGCTCAGTAGGGTTGTCGCATCGTCGGGTATATAATCCCCTACTCAGCATGAGGATTATAGTAGGGTTGCAGTATCATTAGTTCGATCCCCTACAACGCATGTGGTTCTTGTAGGGTGGAGACATCGTCAGTTCGATCCCCTACAAAAGAAGATGCACCTGATAGAGTTTCTGTATCATCGTGCCCATCGTGACACGGGTGAAGATCCTCTATCTGAGTGATATATGTTTGATGACTGCCAGATCTGGTTGTGGTATCCTCTAACAGATCCTGCGAGTGATCCCCTATCTGTGAGATCTTTGAATGCCAGATTGGGTTGTTGTATCCCTTAGTGGACCTTGGGTGTGATCCCCTGTCTATGAGATCATCGAATACCAGTGTGGGTTTTTTCATCCCTATCAGACCATAAGAGCGATCCCCTATCCGAGGATTTTGGTGTTTATATTGTTTCAACAGGTTTCCTCCGTGACAGTACCCGACGAGCATGATCCATTGGGTGAGCGTCTGAGATGTTTGTGTACAACCCGATGGAGTGTATCTCTTCGACAAGTGTTATCCAGGATGAGAATGATCATGGAGTGTGTTCTCCTGGATGTGAACCATTTTGGTGATGAGGTCATTACCTCATGTGGCTTGGCGCATGAGCTGAGTATATCTGGATATTCAATGTGTGTGTATGGACATACACCTGGATTGAGTTGACTAGTTGTGTCTAGATGTGGATGGTACTGAGATGGAGTTTCTCTCTCGCCTGGGTTCCCTCTGGTTGGGGTGAGCAGACTGTTAACTTTATACTGCTCTCTTTTGTTTTGGGTTTTTGGGGTGTCTACTGAGTATTGTTATACTCACCCCTGCACGGGCTTTGCCCACACATGTTTGTGTCTTGTGCAGACCACAGGCCTTTCGACAGAGTTCCTAGAGGACCTAGGGTAGTAAGAGCTAATTGAGTGGGTTTGACTTGGGTGTTTACCAAAGTTGTGTCTATGAGCATACTGGTAGGTATTTTTGGCAGTGTTTTCCCCACCGTCTGAGCAGGTTGGATACTTTTGTAGTTTTCCTTTGGTGGGCCCTATTTTTCCCTTTTGTACTTTTTTGTACTCAAGTTGTGGGATAGTTGTATGCATGCATTTACTTTTCAATTTTATATATCTATGAACTATTTATTGGAGGTTTATGTGGTTGTGTGTGTACAGGTAGCATAGGCTAATGCCTCCCAAGTGTGTGATAGCCTACTCGGCACTAGATGCCATCCCCTGGCCTATTGGAGGGGGGCTTGGAGAGTCATGGATTGAGCCCCGTCGGGTCAGGTTGTGACAGAGTGGTATTATAGGATGTTCCACCTTTGGGATCTTAGAGCAGAGCTGTTCTAGCTGTGAGTTTGGTTTTGGTTTCATAGCGGCAGTGTTTGGATGTTTCGAGTTCAGCTTTCAGGCCAGGGACTCCAGTGTTGGTGCGGCGGCCGACTTATCTATTCACTAAGACTCTGAAAAAATAATTTTCGACCCGGGACATTCGTACACTGGTCATAGGGGAAAACTAATGGGGCATGCACCATATATGACTGGGTTTTGGGTTTTTACTTTTCCTTCTTGAGTCATCTCTCCAGATATACTCTTTGACCAAGGTGCATCTTGATTGTATTTTAGGATACCTCCACAACGATTGCCAGTGAGAGTTCCACAGTGGGATTTTCATGATGATCTGCCCCATGTGGAGGCTATGGACCAGGGCACAGGTTCCAAGGTTGGACCTCCAGGTGGTCCACCAGTTGAGCCACACCCTGTCGAGTAGCTGGTTGTGCCGGCAGTGAAGGATGAGCTTACGTGTAGATGGAGTGCTCTGCATCTGTTCCAGAGGCAGTGACCTCTGAGGTTTTGGGGTGATCCAGACCCTCAGTCAGCTGATTACTGGATCGAATTAGTCACCCGTGTTTTCCACCTAGTGAGGACACCTCTGGATCAGATGGTGGTCATAGCGACGAGCTTTCTGCATGGTTCGGCCGGGCGATGGTGGAGTATGGTGACGTAGTCCCACGATTAAGAGATGATCACGTGGGTAGAGTTTGATCGGCTCTTCAGGGAATAGTTCTATCCAGTGATGTTGAGGTCAGTGCGGATCCAGGAGCTTCTACAACTTCGACAGTAGGGAATGACTGTGTTGGAGTACTCACCGCAGTTTACAGACATGTCGCGCTACTCCCTGAATATGGTTAGAGACACATTCTTTAGGGCTCAGAATTTTGAGCAGGGCCTATGTAGGGACATCCGGGCTGGTGTGGTTTCCTTTTGTCTGCCCACCTATGATGGAGTGCTGGAGCGGGCCTTAGTGGTGGAGAGCTTTCAGGCTGAGCAGACCCTGCCTATTAGTGTTGGGCACGCAAAAGCTGAGACTTTGTCAGTCGGATCGACATCTGGTATCCGGTAGTTGGCGCAAGGGTCTGGATGTGGCCAACGTTTCAGGAGGCAACAGTAGGATGGGGGATATGAGGCTCAGGGCTCGCATGCCTGTTTTGGTCAGCCACATGAGAGGCGATGCTATGCTTGCGACGGTCAAGGACATATTGCTAGAAATTATCCAACCCATCGTGCTTTTGAGAGGGAGCTAGTCGACATACCACCTTGGAAGAGGAAATGTCTCAAGCACGGAGGTCTGTAGGGTGGACGACGTTGCGATGGAGTTGGTGCAACAACAGGAGGTGGTAGACGGTATCAGTTGCCACCACCACCACCCCCAGGTGGTCCATGCCAAGCTCAAGGAGTTGGTGGCTGAGGGTGAGTACAACTACATTCCCTAGAGGTTATTGACCCATAGGCTCCACTTATGGATAGAGGTATGCCTTGTGTCTTCTCTAATTGCTGTAGTTGTTTGATAGACACTGTTTAGTGGTCCTCTTTACTTTCTGTTGCTTGTTTGAGTTTGGTTCAGGGCATTGGTTAGACCCTATGTGGGTGTTGTTCAGCGTGCTTCAAATGCGTGAGGAAGAGGGATCCTTCCCCCACCGAGATTTTTTTTTGTGATGCGATCAAAACCATGCGAGCGAGTCAGTGCTGCCCAAAGAGGACAGTGTTGAGATGTGGTTGATGAGTCCCTCTGACTTATGTATTTGGGCATGGGTGTTTCTTGGAGAACTTGCTGATGTGGGAGACCCAATTGATAGTCCGGTTTCTTTCTGTGTTCTTAGGTAATTTTGTGGACAAGATGTTCTAAGGTGTGGAGGATGTAGAGACTCGAGTTTTGGCTCTGTCATACTTTGGAATATTCTTATGAATAATTCCATAGCTACGAGCGAAGACGGCGTACGATTCTGAGGCACGGTGTGCCCAAAATTTATTTTATAAAAATATTTAGTATATTTATAATATGCGTGTGGAAGGGGTGTGTTATCTCCTAAACGTTATCTCAAAACATAAATCCTACGGCATGGTTGCCTCTGGAGCGTGTTGTTTACCCTAGTTGGGGTGTAAACATTGCGGGCACGAGTCTATTCGGAGAAAAGCCACCAGGGGAATTTTTGTAAATAAATGGAAACATTTATTTACGAGCATCGGATCGAATAACTTCTAGAAGGAGTCTAAGATCGCAATTCTGAGTCCTTTGTTGCATTCAAAATGTCACGTTAACCCTAGGCGCGAGATAACATTAGTCAGCGCCGGGTGCCGGGTCTGAGGCATGTTGGCGGGGAGTTAAATTAAGAATTTATTTTTTTAAAGGAAAAAATCAATCATATTCCCCCCCCAAATGTATGAGCAAGAGGCGATGACCAACCTTTTCTATTTCATCGCCGAATTGAGCCGCAACCATCCGTTTTCTGCACCGATCGTTAGCGGATCGAGCTTCAGGGCGTCGTGGGCATCTTTATGCACCTGATGCTTCAACGTTTCGCCCACGAGGTAGGTGGTTTGAGTTTTAATCCCCCAATCCTGTTTTTGCTTCAATTTCATTGTTTTTTTGTCGTATCAGGGACGATTAGGTCTTGAGGGTCGCGCAGGGGGTCGCGGATCGGAAAACAGACCGCCGCAGTGACCCTGGCAGTCCGCAGAAGTTCCGCCGGTGAGCCTTCAGCATGCCGGAGCTAGCACCGGAAGACCCATGGTGGTCCGAGGTAGAGTGTGGTGGCATGCCAGAAGATTGTGGAAGTGTGAGGTGCCACGTGGTGGAGGGCCTCCACCCAGGGTGGGCCGGTGGCGGTCGGACCGGCCGCTGCGGGCCGGTCCAGGCCTGGTTCGCGCTGGGTGTTCTTAAAACCCTTGTAACTCGTGGACCATGACTCCGTTTTATGAGTTGTCTATGGAGATGTGAACCTGGAGAGGAGGAAAACCGTTCAGTGTGGGTTCATGAGTTTTTATTTTTGGGATCGTGGCCTGGGGGCTTGAATCATATAATAAAATAATAGTATTTTATTATTATTCGACTTCGGGTCATCATATCTTCTACCCAGAGCATCTGATTGTCATGCTGTCGGTGGCATTGATACCCTAATAGTACGATGTACTTTTATTGGTGGTTTCTAGGGGAGGGACCGAGTTTGGGGTGTGGGCCCCAGAAGGCCAGTTTTAGGCATTTTTGGAGAAACGCAAATTTCTCACCAGGAGTCCGATTTTGGAAGATGAATAGTCAATCTTGTGTGTTTTTTTGAGAGGATCGCAATTGTGTGATCTGTTTGATGTGTTCTAAGATCGTGGCATGGGCCCCACCCATGCTGCCTTTGGTGAATAATGCCTTTTTTTACTGGGTGTCTGTTTCGGATGAATGGGTAGTCGATCCCGTGTGTTTTTCCGAGGGGTTCACAGTGGTAGGATCCTCTTAAAGAGTTTCGGGATTGTAATGTGGGCCCCACATAGGCTAGCTTCTGTGAATTGTTCCCATTTCACCGGTTGTCCGTTTCGGGCAAGTAAACAGCCTATCATGTGTGTTTTTTCACATGGATTGCGATGGTGGCCTCGGTATTGGCCTTGGAGGTTTGCAGTGTGGCGTTGTGGTGGGTTGCTTAGGTTAGTGACATTTGGACCCGCAGTGGTTGAGGGTACTCCCTTGGTTCATTCCAATGAGGGTTTGTGCGACATCACAACCTTTTAATAGGGCTGTGATCCTCTTGATGAGATTTATAATATGTTAGATTTGTTGCATCAATTCTGTGGGCCTGGAGTGGGATCCTCTTGCATCGTTTCCCTTGATCTGGTTCTTGGTATCGCTGTGACAGCTTATCCACGGGCGGTGATCCCTTATCTAGAAGGTTTACCCCGTAGGGTTTTTGGCATCATTGTGAATATGATCCTCTATGAAGTGGGCCGTGCTCATTAGGGTTGTGGCATCATCGGGTATGTAATCACCTACTAAGAATGAGGATTATAGTAGGGTTGTGGCGTCGTTAGTTTGATCCCCTATAGCGCGCGTGGTTTCTGTTGGGTTACAACATCGTTAGTTCGATCCCCTACAACGCGAGATGTACCAAATAGGGTTATTATATCATCGTGATAATCAGGTTGTGGTATCCCACAGTGTATCTTGGGAGTGATCCCCTATCTATGAGATCTACAAATGCCAGATCGGGTTGTGGTATCCCCCAGCAGACCCTAGGAGTGATCCCCTATCTGTGAGATCTTCGAATACAGGTGTGGGTTCTGGAATCCTTTAACATACCATATGAGCGATCCCCTATCTGAGGAGTTTTGTGATTATATTGTTTTAGTGGGGTTTTCTCAGTGATGGTACTCGATGAGCGTGATCTATCAGGTGAGCATTTGAGATGTTGGTGTCAGACCTGATAGAGTGTATCTCTCAGACGACTGTCATCCGGGATGACAATGCTCGTGGAGTGTGTTCACCTGGTTGGGAATCGTTTCTGGTGATGAGGTAGGTACCTCATGTGTCTTGGCGCGTTAGCTGAGTATATATGGATGTTCAATGTGTGTGTATGGGGATACACCTAGATTGAGCTGACTAGGTTTTTTTAGCTGAGGATGGTCACAAGATAGAGTTTCTCTCTAATCTGGGTTCCCTCTAGATGGTGTGAGAAGACCGTTGCCTTTCAGCTCCTCTCTTTTGTTTTGGTTTTTTGGGATTCCTACTGAGTATTGTTATACTCACCCCTGCACGGGCTTCTCCCACACATGTTTGTGTCTTTTGCAGACCACATGCCTTTTGACAGAGTTCCCAGAGGATCCGGAGCAGGAGGAGCTTAGTGAGAGGGTTTGACTAGGGTGTTTACCTGAGCTGTGTTGAGGAGCTTACCAGCATGTGTTTTTGGCAGTTTTTCCCTCCTTCTGAGCAGGTTGGAAACTTTTGTAGTTTTCCTTTAGTGGTCCATGTTTTTCCCTTTTGTACTTCTGCTGTACACAGGTTGTAGGATAGTTTTATGCATGCATTTACTTTTCAGTTTTATATATCTCTGCATTGTTGCGTGGAGGTGTATGTGGGTGTATATGTACAGGTACCTTATGCTAATGCCTCACATGTGCATGATAGCCTACTCGGTGCTAGACACCATCCACTATTCTATTAGAGGCGTGCTTGGGGAGTCGCGACTTGAGCCCTGTTGGGTTGGGTCGTGACAGAGTTGGTGATTAAGTGATTTTTATGAATATCACTGTAATTTTGGAGAACATTATATGATATTATAGGTTTTCTTGGGAATCAATATTGAATTACTTTTTGGATTTATATATGATAAAAATGTGTCTTCATGGAGATTCAAGTTATATATGTAAAATATTATCATATCCGGAAGATTTTATGATGAGGGAATATTCAATTTTTTATGAGACATTAAGAGTTACTGATGTAATTTATAGATAAATGATAAATTTAACATCGATTATTATTTGATAAAATAATATTAAAATCTAGGATTCAATGTATTTATAGAATATATATGATAATTTTATGGTTTGATATTTATTGAATGATCTAAGTTATTTTTGGGAGTTATTATTATAGATTTGGTGATTAATGTTGAATTTCTTCATATAAATGTTTATTCATTTCGAGAATTATCTTACATTGTGATAATAGTTTTGGTTTTTGTTAATGTTAAAAGATAGGGGGAGATTTTTTATCATTTTATTGAATAATTTGTGCCATTTGATGATGATTTTAGTATTTCAATCAAGAAAAATGAATCATGAATACTCATTATTTAGAGAAAGAGATGAGATTGTTGTAGAAATTTTCTGTAGGATGAAATTAATCATGTCAAGTAAATATATTTTATTATTATTATTGTATAGATTATATATGAATTACACAACTATAGGAAAAAGATCGTAAATTAAAAACATTATCCATTTACTTTTCATACCCAGATATCAATCATCATTAACCCATCATTTATTGACCCTTTTTATGTTGTAGGATTTCAATAAAGGTATTTGGAATAGTCAAAACCTTGGTTTGTGAGTTTGATTTAGAATTAAAATGTTGAAACTTATAAGTGGGGGGGTATAATTTAATATTATAATATTTTAAAATAAGGAAATTATGTTCAATAACGTGTATAGCACACAACACAAAGATTAAACAAAGAAAAAAATATTATTATTTTGATATATTATAAAATTTTCTAGAGATGTATCAATCCCATATATATGTATAATTTTTTCATGTTTTGATTATGTATTATTTGGGTTTTATCTTGGGTGTATTTGGGTGAAAATTGAATGTTTTTGTAGAGATTTTGGGCAGTTCACAGTTGGCCCACAATTTCCCAAACTGTGTGCCCTTCCCTAGAAAACCATGTCATACCATATAGAGAAGAATTGAAAGATTTATGAATGAGTCTTCAAACATTTACACATTTTAGAAGCAACTATACACCCCGCACAAGAGGTGAATGGTTTGGAAAATTGTGCACCCATGCACAGAAAACCATTAATGCAGGTTTTAATATTAAAAAAATTGGTTTCAAATTTATTAAACCACTCATCCTTTACCCTAATTCAACCCAACTCTATACAAAATGATTCATCTCATTTTTTGGCTTCTGGATGAATTCCTAGGGCTCTCAAACACCTTTCTTGATGAATCAAAGACCTATTTAAAGATCATCACCTATCTTATTATGATATTCTAATCCTAATTAGTTTCCACTAGCTCTTCCATATTTCCCTCATCCTTTTAAGGGATTATTTCTTCCGTTGACTATTGTTCTAGGTATAGGTTTGAAGAATATTTATTCTTTTAATATTGGAACCATGTTTTGGATCTAGATCTATTTCTTCAATGTGATTTGGGTTGTTCCTCTTCAATTGGTGATTTCCATTGGGGAGATTTCATCATCAATTTTGAGGTAGTTGGTATAAATTACAACTCACATAGTCTTGATTTATTTACATGTACGCAATTGTGAAATTTCAATTTTTATGATTGGAAAATTACATTGATGATTAGTTTGATTTATTTTAATTTCCATGTGATAATGATTTGAGTTAAACAAGTTCAATTGAAATATGTATAATTTGATTAATTAATTTGTCAATTAATTATTGTAATTATCGTGATTGTGAAATAAATTGGATATTAAGAATGTTCAATTAGTAAATTAATGTGATTATAAATTAATAGACATTGAGGATTATAATATTGTTGGCTTAACTGAAATCAGTTAATGGGTTATATGGTAAAATGTTAATAAATGGTTAAATGGTGAATTTTTTAAATTAATCAATTTGATTAATTTTATGAACCAATATTGAATTTATAATTTATTTGGTAACCCATGATGAGAATATTTGAAAAGAAGGTTTATTATTCTAAATGTAAATGAGTATAATATTGTGAAATGATAAAAAAATATAAAAATAGGTTTCTAATTTGAAACTTGAGTATGAGAATGTGTTTATCATTTCTTAACCATGACGTATATATACGATAGTTAAGGGTAGTGATAATGCCTCAATTTTGACCATGTGGTGGGGTTTGGGGGAATGACTTGTTTTAGCTTTATTTTAAACCCTGTAGATTGTTATAATGCCGTGTTATGTGTCCTGAGAAGTTCTTTTGTAATTATAGAGATATAACTCCATGGTGATTATTGTTAATAGGATGACATGAGGTTATGGGTAGATATGATCTACATTTAGTGGAACCTGAGTCATAGAAATTTTTTGGTGAGAAATTCAGAGAGGAGTTTCATGTAATCTTTTCACAGTTTATACAATTTATATAGAGAGACCTAGGGAGGATTAGTAAGAGTTTGTATAACCTCACATGGGTATTTCAGTTTTAGTGCCCTCAAATATTTACCAGAAAGGGTAGACATGAGGAGGAGGATTTACAAATTGATTCTATCCAGATGATGCTTGACCACTTGGATACTCCTATTGAGACGAGAGTTAAATAGGCTTCATATATGTTACGTGATTAGACGAAGCATTAGTGGGACATCAATACTTGGTATGGACATCTATAGAACATAGAGTGATGGAATTTTTGGAGATTTCCTTGTAGCACTTTTACACTAAGACACTGGGGTAGGAGAGAGTAGCTGAGTTATTGAGGTTGACTCAGGAGAGTATGTATGTTATAATCTATGTTGGACCCTTTACAAATCTATAGAGCTTTTCACCAGAGTTACCAAGAGATGAGTATATGGTAGAGAAATGATTTGAGGATGGACCTAAATTTGAAATTATGGCCTAGGTGAATATTTTCATTAGAAAATGTTTTCAGAAGTAGAAAATCAAGATCTCATTTCTAAGGGGAACCTGAAGCTGGATTTCATTTGAGGACTAGTGGATTCTACTAGATGGTTATGAGTTATGACATCTAAGACTAGGATGTTTAGTTTTTAGAATGTTCAATTTAGTAGTAGAAAAAATATGTTCTGGGGTGAAATATCAGTTACACATGACCTTACTCGGGTGACTTGTCAAAAGTGTGGTAGGTCTGGTCACTTTTGTTTATAGATCCCCCAAAAATCGGTAGGGTGACAAGCCTATTGTAGGATGAGAAATATATAGAGGTTCTTTATGAACCCACTAAATATGGGTAACTATGGAGGATCTATGAAGTACTAGATTGTTAGACAGGGCTCTTTAACCCTTTAACATTTTGGAAGTCGGAGTTTTGCTGGACATAGTGGTCAAGGAATTGGATGGGGAGATTTTGGGAAAGAGTTCCCATATCCACAGAGTAGTGTAGCTTAGGGGAATCAGACTAAAACACAAGGAATAAAAGAATGATAGTTTCTTCCAATTCAGCCTATACTTTTGGATAGAGGGGCTGGACCATCATGAGTTAGAGGAACTATTCTTATAGATTATAATCTTTCTAGTGGATTATTTTATACTGGTGCCTCTCATTATTTTGTATCTACAAAACTTGTGAATGGTTAGAGCCTAGAGGTGGAGTTCAATAGTAGTCTTATGATGATAGATACACCATTGAGAGTATGGTCGAGAGATGTCTACTTAAGAAATGGGTGTTCCCTTAAAGTTGGGGAGTATCATTTTCTTTGGGATATATATATTCTGGATATGTCTAAATCTAACCCAATTATGGCTGTGGGCTAGTTATTATCATATTGATACCACATTGATTTTTACCAAAGAATTATGAATTTTATATCTACTGAGGTTAATAATTATATTCACCATGGGGAGTGGCATATCAAGGTGGGACATGCAGAACAAGTTCCTCATAAGGTGGGGAAGCTCACCGCCCATGTTGCAAGTTGGTTATTGGATGATGAGGTTTGAAATAGGATGTATTTCCACTCATAGTGGAAAGGATCCAAGACAAGTTCCATGGGGGCATCTCTGGGCTGCCACCAAATAGATACATGGATTTTACGATTGATCTCAGGCCAAAGGTTGAGCCAAATTCTATTCAATCATATAAAATTACACCAATAGAGATTCATGATCTTAATACTCAACTAGAGGAGTTTATAGATAAGGGGTTTATCTATTATGGTATGTTATTGTAGAATTTATTAGTTTTTTTCCAATAAGGTGGATGGGACTATGAAATTATTTTTTGATTACCAAAAGTTGAACCTAATGACTATAAAGAACCAATATACACTATTTCAAATCAACAACCTATTTAACTAGTTGATGGGATCCTTTTTTTGTCTCCATGATCAACCTGAGATTAGTATATCATCAATTGAGTGCAAAACCTTATGATATTCCAAGGATTTATTTCTAATATAAGTATGAACAATATGAGTTCTTCATGATGTTGTTTGGGATGATGAATGGACCAACAGTTTTTATGGGGACACATCATGTCATATGAAGGTTTGTCAATAGACCCATATAATGTTTATTTTGTGGTTTTTTGGGAGATTCCCAAGAATGTTTAAAACATATGTGCCTTTATATGTTTAAAGGGTTATTATAAACAGTTTATTTAGGGTTTTTACAATTTATAATCACCTCATTTAGGCTTGACTGAGAAAGGGATAATGTTTAAATGGATGGAAGCATGTGAGAGTTCCTTCTAGGAGATGAAGAAGAATCTAACTAATGCATTGATCTTGTTCTTTCCCGATCCAATTAAAGAGTATATAGTGTTTAGTGATGTTTCTGGGATCATAAATGGAGTAATTATGATGTAGGGAGATCAAGTTATGGAATATATATCATCAAATCTAAGGCCACATGAATGGAATTATCCTACACATGACCTTAAATTATCTACATTGGTTTATTCTTTGAAGTGTTGGCTGTATTTTATGTTTTGAAAGAATTTTACTTTGTATACTTATCAAAAGGGATCAAAGTATGATTTTTATGAGATTTGAACCTACCAAGATGTAGATGAGTTGAGTATATAGAGACATTTGATTTTGAGCTAGCATATACACCTGATAAGGGAAACTGTGTTTCTGATTTCCTATATAAGAATACATAGACTCGTGCAGTTCAAGAATCAAGATCTAAGTGGTGGATGGTCAAATTGTTAGATAAGATGCATAATGTGGCTCCTGAGGGTCAGAAGAATATGACTCTTGTATCAGTTTCAATTTATTATAAACTTTTGAGTCAGATTTGTGAAAGGAAATATTAGTATTTGGAGATTTTGTCCTTAAGGGAAATCCTTAAAGGTGGGGAGTAACCCTCTGATTGGACTATAGAAGAGGATGTGATCATCTATAATAGAGAAACATGTTTTTGTGCCTCTAAGAATTTGGGAGGATCTTGTGTGGTAATTTCATGATTCAATATGGGTAGTGCATCCAGGTTTTACCAAAATAAAATGTGACATAACATGACAAAATTGGTGGTTTTGCATGGAAATGTATATTTTAGGGTCGGTGAAATGATACTACACCATTAAAAACGTAATGGTCAAGCATCAACAAAATGGTATTTTAATACAGTCATTTACCATTCCATAATAAAATTGGGATGATGTTACTATGGAATTATTGGTGGTTCCCCTATGTATGACTTAGAAAAATGATTCTATTTGGGTGGTAGTTGACTATTTAACAAAGGTAGCATATTTCTATCCTATGCGGGAGACTTTCTCGGTGGATCAGTTGGGTGGTATGTACATTATAGAAATAGTGCATCTACATAGTGTGCCAAAAAGTATATATTCAAACCTTAACTCACATTTTACATTTTGATTATGAAATTTCTTTAAAAAAGAAATTAGTTTTCATGTTTTATTGATAATGGATTTTAGCCCATAGAAAGATATAAAATCCGAGCGTACTATACATGTGCTTGAGGATATGTTTTGGACATGTATCCTAGACATTGGTGGGTCTTGGGAGAAGCACCTAGAATTAGTATAGTTCACTTATAACAAAAATTATTAGGAATCAATATATATGTAACCATATGAGAATCATTATGGTAGTCGTTGAAGATCACATATTTGTTTGATGGAGGAGGTGAGCCAAAGTTGTTTGGATTCAGTCTCATTCAGTATATTTCAGAGAATGTTCTATTTATTTAGAAGTTTATGAATATAGATTAGAATAGTCATAATTCATATTTTGGTAGACGTTAATGGACCCTAGTGTTTATATAGGGAGATTGAGTGTTCCTTTGGGTGTTAGCTAGATTGGGTCATCATAGGATTCATAGGGAGGTAAAGTTAGTTCCCATGTTTGTTAGACCATTTTAGGTTTTGAAGAGAATCCTGATAGTGTCATATTTATTAGATATTCCATAAAGATACATTGATATGCATGATGTTTTTCATGTGTCAATAATTCAATAATATCACCCTGACCCATCTAATGTGATCGATGTCGATGATGTTGAACTTGAGACTGATGTTTCATTGAATAAGCATTTGATACGTATGTATGATCATAGTGATAAAGTGTTTTGGGGAGATACCATAATAATATTTTTTATATTGTGTAAACATTGTCTTTTTCACGATGAGGAAAGGGAGAGATATGTGGATATACGAGCTTAGTGGCCAAATATTTTTGAATTGGAATCTTAGAGATGTTTGGGAGAACATCTTGAGGATGATCTGTTATAAGTTGGGGAGATTGTAAGATCTTGATATTTTCTAAATATGTCTCAATATAATTTATAGTTATTCATTTTTCTTTTTTTTATATATTGCTTTTCTATTATCTTGATAGAATTCGGGTTAAAATTGGATGTTTTTTGGATGGATTTGGGATAGCACACTGCTGGTGCATGATTTTCCAAAACCGTGTGCCTAACCCCAACAAACCATGAAACCACAAAAAGAGAGGTATTATACAGCTGGTGCATGGGATGTCAAAATGTGAACCCTTTCAGGAGTAACTATGAAACCCCTTAGAACAGGAACACAGTTTAGGTGAACTATTTAGAAAACTATGCGCCCCTACACTAGAAACTAGTCATACAGGTTTTAGTACTGAAAAATTTAGTTTTGAAATTCCTAAAACCCCAGCCCTTACCCTAATTCAGCCCAACATTACCCTAACCAATCCCAATCATTTTTAGAGGCTTCTGAAAGAATTCTCAAGGCATTGAAAAATTTTTCTTCTTGAATCTGTGCTCGGATAAAATATCTACACCTCTCTGAGTATGAGATTCTCATCCTAATTAGTTTCTCCCATATCTTGTATCTTTTTATCCTCCTTTTAAGGGGATTTCTCTTCCATTGGTGTTTATTATAGATCTAGGTTTGATGGATATTTTTTTTAATCTTGGATCTATATTTGGGATCTAGATCTCATTCATCATTGTGATCATGGTTATTTCGCTTCAACTAAGGACTTTTGTTGGCGAGCGTTGATCATTAATTTTGAGTTAGGTGATTTAAATTACAAATACCATAGTCCTGAATTAATTAAATTATGTAATTGTGAAATATAAATTTCAATGATTGAGAAATTTCATTTATGATTGAATTGATTTAATTTAATTATCATGTGATAATGATTTCAGTTAAATTAGGGAAATTGAAAATGGTGAAACTGGATTTATTTTTTGGTCAATTAATTAAAGGAATTATTGTGATTCTGAAATCAATGGGATATTGGGATTGTATAATAATTCAATTAATGTGATTACAAATTAATGGAAAATGATGATTCTGATATTATTGGATTTTCCTAAATGGGTCAATGGGTTATATAGTTAAATGTTGATAAATAGTTAAATAGTTATTTTGTTAAATTAATATATATAATTAATGTGATGAAACAATATTAGATTGGTAATTTATTTGGTACTCATTGATTATAATTTTTGAGAATATTTTTAATGATTCTGAACCTTAATGATTATGAAATTTTTATATGTGTGATATTGTGATACATGTGACTTTGTGATATATATTTCTGGGGCATAGAATGATGCTTCAAAAGCCCATTTGTCATTGAATGAAATATGTTTTTTGGACATGTACTGATTCTTCAAAATCCCATAGTGATAAATGAGTTATGAGACATAGACCGATGCGTTAAATACTCATAAGGTTCTAGACATGACGTTCAAGTCCC
Organism: Viscum album; assembly: GCA_963277665.1. Taxonomy (NCBI): domain Eukaryota; kingdom Viridiplantae; phylum Streptophyta; class Magnoliopsida; order Santalales; family Viscaceae; genus Viscum; species Viscum album. The sequence goes on along the minus strand of OY728158.1, from coordinate 675,442,344 downwards.
AAATTATTTGTAGTGGACTATAGTTTCAATTTTATGTAATATGAATTGAATTGAAATGTTAATTTATAACCATGATTTTTGGAATGATATATCCCATAGGAATATTTTAGACTCCTTCTTAGTTCAAACGAGGTATTGATTGTTTTGGTGTCCTTGGGATCCTGAGGGTTATGTGGTTAAATAAAGAATAATTGAATATGTAAATCTTTTACCATATTTCATGTATTTATTTATAGAATTGCATACATTATTATTGAATTGTTATTGTTTTAGATGATTTTAGTGGTGGATAAATAATTTTTACCCACAACCCACATGGATTTCTTGATCAGTAACCGAATATACATTATGGTTATAGGACATGATAAGGGTAAGAAAACTATGTTAGATGGATGAGCAGGGACGGATCATGGATAAGGGAACCATACATGTTGTAAGGAACCTCTTATAAGTGTTAGTGTGTATTTTTTTTAGTTTTTCATTTGAACTTAACATGTACCTGACATGACATATCTTCTATTTTGGATTTGATATTGTATTCTTGTTTTAGTCATCATGTGATACTGATGTTTATAGTTATTGGTTATATCATTTAGATATTATTATTTAGATTCACCATTTCCCTTTTTTATAAAGAGGGTATAGTCTCCCCACGATCGATATTATACCTTTGTTTCTAGTTGGCAGCCTATGTCTTATAGGGAGGAATTCATTAGGTTACATAATCGACTGGATCAGGGCACCGGTGTGTGACACCTTAGTCCAGATGTTACATATTTAAATACAACTATTATAAACTAGGTCCTATATTGGGGGGGGGGGTACGAATTTGAGTAACAAAATTTTGAATTATATTAATAAATATTTTTAAAAATATAAATTTATTGGTTAATTTTTAGTAAATATGTAATCATGTTTTAGTAAAACCATTTTATCTTTAAAATTTAGGTTTTTATCAAAATTATTTTTCATCGATTTTTGTGAGTGAATAATACAATACATTTTAAGGTTATATTGAATGTATAATTCATAAAACAGATATATTTTTTTAATAATCATATAAAAATTTTCATACAGTGAAATTCTAAGATTTTTCTGAAAAAGTGTCATATCTATATGAATAGTCAAATATAATAATTTATATTTAAAAATATATTTTCCTTTCAAGTATTTTAAATTAAATAAATTTTTTTATTAAATTAACATTAATTTAGTATTTTTTATGTAAAATAATTCAATTATGGGGTTTTAATTAATTTTATACATGAATTTAATAAAAATTTATTTTATACTAAAAGAAATTTTTTTTCTAAAGAACCAATTTCACCAAATTTTTATGATATAATTTTAAATTAAATTCAACCACTTATGTTTTTCAAATTTTAAAAAATATATTCCATATATTTAATTAGAAGGTCCAATTTTTTTATATAGTCTCCTTTTATTTTTTTCAGTATGAATTGTCACCTTAGTAATTTTTCTTACCAAGGTAATGGGTAAATCAAGTAATTAATGTCAAAAATAAAATTATTAGGATAATAAAATGATTGTAAAAAATGAATTATTTTGATTATATGATTAACTTTCATTCCTAACGATCAAATATTTAGTTACTTGGACTTTTTTCTATTTTTATGTTAATATGACCATTATAATTTTTTATGTATGGAAAAACAAAAATTGTCAAAATTTTGGTTTTAAGAACTATAAATATTTTATCATGGGAATAATTAGAGGATATGTTCAGTTATAAGTTATTTTTTAAAATAAAATTTATTAATATTCATCATGGTATCTTATTTGTAAATTTTAGTGAAGAAATAATTTGCTTAAATGTTTACGCAATACGAGTGCGGTAATTATTCAATTAAGGGAAAAACAAAATAAATGCTATTAAAAATTTTAAAAGTAATATAATTTTAGATAACTTAAGAAACCGATGAATATTATAGATAAATATAATATTTTAGAGATATATTATATGATTTCATTCAAATTTAACTTATTTTCATGATATTATTGAATTCAATGTAATGAATATTTCCAAAATTGATATTTATGACATACTATAATAAATAATATTTTATTATTGATATAAAATTCCAAAAAACATTATCCTGGACTAATTTATTGTTATATTGGTTGTAATATCAACTATGGAAAATTTTTTACCATTTTTTTCTTTTATGTTAACTATTATGACTCTCAAATGGAAACAAACTTATTGTGAGGGTAAGTGCGAAAAGGGTTAATGAGGGGTTTAAACCAAATGATAATAGAAAAAACATTCCAAAATATTTTAAATTTTTCATTAAATTAAATAATTATTAATAAAAAACCATATTATACTCAAAATAAATTATTTTTGAACAATTTCTAATTTAAAATTAATTTATATTAATTTAATATTTATGAAATTCTAAGAGTGCCCCTCCTATCTTTCATAAATGGATCTTTTCTCAAATTTACGTCACAATTCAAAATTAATTTTTCAGAAACTATATACCAAATACATTTATATGATCCCTTGAAAGATTTTATAGGCCTTATTTTTAGAAAAATATCAATATTAGTTGTCATCATGTGTTTAAAAAAGAGATTTTCTATAGAAGAGGAATAGTTTTTAACCTCATGTTATAGTTTTATTTCTCCTTCCACCATCTTGAAATATTGTACTATCAAGATAATATAATAACACCATTATAATCTGTATACTGAGATGTTATTATGTTAATGAAATAACCTATATCCATATCATATTCCATCAAATGGAAAACGAATTCATCATTCTTGTGTAAACTGAACTACCTCCTTACAAAAATGATGTAATTAATTTTCCATCATTATCTATCATGGATGGTTTTAAGGATTTAATTGATATTTATATTTTATAAACATTAAATATATATCATTACTAATAGTAAATATATCATTTAATTTCTTACCTTTAGGTTCACTAAGAAATGATAATGTCATTTGTGCGTATATGTTGGTTACCTCCTCCACGAATCGATGTGGTTCATTTTTTATCCCCACATATCATGGATGATATATATAATAATATTAATATAATTAATATTTTTAATTATATTATTATTATTTTTAAAGGATAATATATAAAATTACATTCTTCCCATAATTATCATTGAAAATGGAAATGATACCCATGTGTATGTATAACCTACCATATCAATGATTATAATATAGTTAATTTCTCATACCCATATGTTGGTTTTTATATATTATAATTTATGTATAAAATGACAATTTTTCATTATTATAAGTCTGTAAATGCTGAAATAGTGACCTATTTTACCATAGTCAACCTAACAGTGTCATTTTTGACTTATAAACTGAATATTATAAAAATTCATGATTTGAGATTTAATGATTATGTAATTGTTATAATACAGTAATAAATAAGATAAAATTAATAATAAACATGAAGAAATATCTCAATAAAGTAAATAAAAAACATAAGTTTATTTTTTAGGGTGATGAAGAACATCCGTGACGAGTTGGTCTCCTATAAGGGAATTTCTTTTAAAAACCCACTTTTATAGCTTCCCAAAATTTTCACTTTTTCTCCCATTTCTATATTTTAAATTAATTTCATGGATGTTTTTACATTAAAATGAAAAATTTAAAAGTAAATTTTATTTTTCTATGCACCTTCATTCAATTTTTTTCAAAATGAATCTTTTTATTGAATGTTAATAATTTATATACAAAAAAAGACAAAATGAATTTTCTATGTTAACATATATGATTATAATGAATTTCCCTAACACTATAAAAAATTGTTATGGATTACTTTATAAGATTCCATTAATTCACCATTTAAAAAAACTATGTAATGTTGTGGCTCTATTTCCACACACCAGTGCCCCGAACTGGTCGTTCACATGACCTGAAGCACACCTCCTCGTACGTTAGAGGAAGGTGACTAGTAGTGAGGGTATGATAAGTCGATTATAGGGAGAATATACAATATTTTATCAAAGTGATATTCTAATGGAAATAATAAATTAAATAGGAATAATATATATATATATATATATATATAATACCATATATGACGATAATCAAAGTAGGAAATACAATATCCAAACTAAAGCAGAAAATATGCCATGAATATTTTTTGACAAGTGTCTAAAATGAAAATTGAAATGAAATACACCAATAACTCCCAAGAATATCCTTAAACATGATTGGTTCCCTCATCCATGATCCATCTTGGCATAGCCATCTAACACATGCTCTTTTCCCTCAACAAGTCCGGTATCCACTACATTTATTTGGGTACCGATCAAGAAACCTGAGTATGGTGTGAGTATAACTCAGTTGGCCACCACCAATGGTGTCTAAAACAAATCCAGTCAATAAAATTTTATTCAATTTTTTATTATAATAATTATAATGCATATTACAATAGTTATCACAGAATAAAATATTTTTTATTTAACAATATAATTTGATGATCATGTTACCATTCATAATACCTTGCTGAATATCTATTTTAGAATTCACAATTTAATAACACATAAATAAATGAAAATGTTACCATTCATAATAATTAACATAATATCCATGTTATCATTCACCATTTAATAACACATAATTAAATGAGTATGTTAATAGTCGTAATGCATGGCTAAATGTCCATGTTACCATTCTCCATTTAATAACAAATAATTCATTGAGCATGTTACCATTTATAATACATGTCCAAATGTCCATGTTACAATTCAACATTTTATAACACATAATTGAATGATCATGTTACCATTCATAATAGTTGTCTAAATATCCATGTTATCATTCACCATTTAATAACACATAATTTAATGATTATGTTACCATTCATAATACTTTTCCAAATGTCCATGTTACCATTTTCAATTTAATGAAATATAATTGAAAACATAAAAATGTTATATATATCTAAAAAATACATTAATTAATTCATTAATTAATTAGTCTTTAAACAATATCATCATCCAATAATTAATTCTTAATTAATCATTTAAACTCACAATTTCAATATCTCATAATTAATTCACCAATTAATTATCCACACTTAATAATATAAATAAACCAAAATTAATTCAACAATTTTTTATCCAAAATAATAATATAAATATCATATAATTAATTCTAGAATAAATTATCCTCATTTAATGATATTAATATCCTATAATTATTTGTATAATTAATTTTTCTTAAATCCTACAATTTCATAATTCCATCATCAATAAATTTTCCCAATTTAATTAATTAATCAACAAAATAATCATAAAAATAACTCTCAAAATTATATAATTTAATACACTTAATAAAAATCATGACAATGGGAATGGATGATTATACCACCTACCTCAATTTGTTGGTGAATGATTACCCAAATTAATCCTAGAAATAGAGTGTCACAACAATGTAGACGGGTTCTGGATCTAAAACCTAAATCAAGATTAATTAAATCAAGATATCTATAATCTATATCTAGATATAAAATCCCTAGATATAGATCCAAAATATTAGGTCTAGATTTATTCCAAACCGGAGAATAAATTCTCTTAAAGTAATGTAAAAGGATTGAGGATGGACCAGAATGTGACGGGATAGAATAAACATACCAGGAGAGGGGAATATCTTTGATTTGGGATTTGGATAGTGAAGAAAGAAGGTCAAAAAGGCTTGTAATCCATTAAAAAATATCTGAAATAGACAAAAATCATAATTGATCGAGTTTCGGTCAAATTGGAGAAGTTTAGGTGGGATCAGGTGGAATTGAAACTAAAATTTGAACAATTAAAAATGTGGCGCATGATTTCCGACGAAGGGGCATATAGTTTTATCTAACCATACAACAACTATGGGATTATTATTTTATAGGTGCATTCTTTATTCAGTTGTGGTGCATAGTTTGTAAAACTATGTTTCTACTTTGAGAATCCCCACTCTCCAGGGTTGCACGATTATTTAGGATGGAGTGCACAATTGTTTCTTATCATGCAGCAACCATGCACATACTTTTTCCCTTCATTTTCCTTAACATTACACCCAAAAAAACCCCATGTTATAAACCTAACAAAAATTACTCCCAACTGAATTTATTGAAGGCCGTTTATTTTATTTATTTTCGATATTACCCATTTCATGGGTTGAAGGGGAACCCTTACAAGGACCATAAGATTAATGGATTACATGACCCGAAGGTCTTATAGAAATTCATTCCATCCATTATTACATAGAATTACCCCTCATGAGTTTCAAGATTGTGAAGTTGGATTCCCAACTTCACATTATTTTTCAGATAGAAATAACTAAAAAGTGGGGCATAGGTCTGGTCCTGATAGTAATTTCCATACTCTTTTATTCTTCTAAATCTAGATAGCTTTGTTCTTGTGAAACCACCTCACTTAAGTCCTCATCTAAAGCTATATCCCTTGGTTTTTCTAGTTTAATCTACACTTCATGATTTGAATGAGGTGGCTCAAAGGAAATGTGGTTTGAAAATAGACCTTAAGGTGGCCTGAAAGAATTAACTGGAATGAGGGCCTTGTATGGCCCGAATGCCTAATGGACTCCGGGCCCAAATGGGCAGTGTGATGGAGAATAGTTACGGCTACTATAGTACTAAATAATACATGTTATAGTAACTACTGTTGTACCTTCTACAGTATTACTATAGTACCTAGAAATACTATTCTACCCGAATTCAAACTTGGGTCTCATGGATAACTTGGAGAGTCCTGACCAACCTGGATAAGGCTCATGTGCCAAAAAAGTACTCATGTAGGAAAAAAAATTTACTTGAAAACAAGCCTAATTCATATCCAGAAATGTTTTGAGATCCTACAACCCAAATTCACTTTATTTTGGGAATTTTAGTTTTAAAAATTGTGTTTTACTGAAAATGATATTATAAATATATAAAAATTATTTTCAAATGGATGAAAATAATACTTCTGTTGTAAAATATTTTATGTTTTATGGTTATGATATGGTTTTTGGACATTGTTTATGATGAATGGGGGTTCCATTATAAACCAAGAATGAGTGGTTATGTTATTAACCATGAAAATGTGTTTATGTGATAAACCAAGGTCATGTGAGCCCCTTATAGATCTTAAATTTATTGGTAAAATAGATAGAGTTGACCAATTATGTTTCTCCTAAGAGATTATGGGAATATACAGTAATGGTTATTCCAATTACATCCATGAGGGTTATTTGAAGTGTAAATATAATGGTCACACCAAGTATAACCGTGATGGTTATTCCATTTGTAACAGTGAGTGTTTCCCTATAAGTAAGAGTGATATGAAAATGATGGCTCAATCATATACATGGATTTAACTATTAGGATAACCAAACAATATCAATTTTACCAAAACATTAGGATGTAATCCTATACATAGACTTATTCATTGGATTTTTTTTTTGAATTTTTCCTATCATAATACACAAATAAATTTTTCATTATTACCATAAAATTAAATTATATAATTATACCAAATGGTTATCTATACCTTTTAACTGATGATAAATCCTAACTTATCAACCATTAAATTACCTTTACCAAATATCCTAATATCCACAGTCATCTAAACATTTCCTTTGAGACTAACTACAGTTCCTCGATTTTTCACTCATATATTTGGTGCCATAAAGACATACATTACATACTAAAATTTATACTAGTTATAAAATCCTATATATAAAAAAACATAAATATAAAATTAATAATGATTAATTTAATATTTTATATATCACAGACCATTTCATGTTTATAGATTTAGAGTATTACGACACACCATATATATTTCCCAACTAACAATTTTTTCTATTATAAATAACAAACTGGTTAAATCATGATAGGTATTAAACATATCCAATAAATTATTCCACGCATCCTATCCTTATAAAAATGACATGTTTATTAATATTATTTATAACCATAAGAAATGTTAACATAAAAAGTGGGGATATAAAATTCCTAGTAAGATAAAACATATAGCCGAAGAAATCATGGAAAGAACATGACCTAAATACTATGACTAAAATTTATAAACTACATGAATCTATAATCAGTATTAAATTTAGAGCATTATATATCCAAGATAATAAATTAAAAACATGGATATCAATATTATTTATCCCATAGATATATGACCCATAACACTAGACATAAATACATGATATCAAGGCCTTATTCCAAGAAACATTCCTGTTGTTGGAATATGTATACACCAAAACCAAAATAATTTTTTCTCATAATACACGTCGATGTAATGAGGGGATATATAATTTTGACAACCACCTCTCACCATATTATAAAAAATATGTTCACTATAATGGCCATAAAATACTTTTCATATAATTCTATGAGGAACCTATTACCCAATTAAGATATAGACTTTAGTATAATTAAATATACATGTTAATACATAGTTAACCTATATTTTTAGTAGATAATCATAATGAATTTTAATAAATTTATGCATGTCATTAAAAGGGATAATGTGATCATAAACCATATAGATAAATAAGGTGTATAGAAAAACAGTTCATAGTCAACTTTCCAATAGTAATCCATATGGAAATAAAAATATATATATCACTCATACTTTTCCTCATGCCAATAAAAGGGATTACATGATAAAAAATCATCCAAGAGACCCAATATCAAATAAAAGTGGAGATATATTTTTTGGTAATTTTATAAGTAATCGAGTAGGCAATGTAGTAGGTACTATTCGGTATTGTAGAATCGATAATGATTCATCCATTTGGGCTTTCGGGCCACCCAAATCCTTTGGTTCAGTAAGGCTTTCTGGCAACCTCGAGGCCTTCGGGCCACCTCAAGGAATCTGAGAAACATGAAATTGTTCTTAAATGCACAATGAAAACTCTAAAAGTAGTAATATCTTGATAATGATTCTGAGATGGCACATTCAACAGATCATATCTAATGGATTATGAATAATGAGAGGGTATGAAAATTGTCATTGAGACCAGATTTTGCGTGCACAGTAAGACAAGATGAACAACCATACAATGGTGGAGAGACAAGATCAGATATAGACTTTGGGGAGGGGTAGTTCCAAGTAGTTATAGTCTAGATGAATTCCTCAAATACCTTTGCGTCATGTAATTCCATGAATCCTATGGGCCATGTTAGGGTTCCCCTTCAGCCCTTAAAATGGGGATTATAAAAATTGAATAAAAATAGAAGGCCTTTAGGACATTGTGAGTAAGATCATAACTCATCCTGGGGAAGAATGTGTATGGTTTAATAATATATAGTAAAATTTACCATAAAAATCTATATTATAAGAACAACATATGAAATTCCAATATTTTTTCCTATGTCCACAGAATAACATTTTTCTAGGGGAACATCACTAAATATGAATTATATAAAATGGGATGTTCACACTGTATAAGGTAATGATTATATAGTTGATTCATCACAATAATTATCAGTATAATAATCCATCCATAGGATGAAGTTTGAAGCTTTAAAAAAATATAACCCCATTGATAAAAGGAAACAAAGTAGGATGTTGACATAAATGAAAAACACCCCTATAGATAAATTCATTAAACAATATAAAAATAATGATTTTTTATGATACCATGGGTTCAATCCCAAAAATTATAACATATGTATATATCACATTAAATAAACCCAATTATATTAAATCGATTTTTGAATGATAAGCTATATGTAAGAGGAAACATAAATATCCTTTAGAAAAAAGATTTATCATCGATGTAAAATGAAAATTTACATTCCACATTAAAAGGTGAATTTTATAAAATGGAATTGAAATCCTTTCATTAAAAATAATTTTAAAATAAATCTAAAAAAATAGATCTCTTAAATTATTTGATGCTTTTTGGGAGAAATGGGAAAGGAAAAAACATGTGAATGTGAAATGAAAACCCCATTTTTTTATTTTCAAAATATCTCAATTTAAAACTCACATTCTAAGAAGATTAAAAAACATTAATTTTTACTAAAAATTAATTTTTACCCAATAATATTAAAAAATATCCTATAATAAAATATTATATTTGGATAACCCAAGCATGGAAGGAATAAGTTCATGAAGAAAAAATATACCTCATGGAAGGAGACTTGTGTTTTCATATTCACTTTTGGGTGACATACTCTATGAATAATGAATCATTTGAAAAGGGTTTTAAGTGGTAAAAGTATTAAAAATTTGAGAATTACTGATAAATATTAAAATTCTAAAATTTACACACCTTATATGAAATAATTTCATGTGAATGATACTAACCTAAAGAACAAAAATTGAGTTACCAAAAAACCTAATGACTGGGGTAACACAGGATTCTAAATACACTTGAAGAAAAGAAAATGAGATTGATTAGTTTATCCCATGAATTAAAATTAAATAATTTACATAACATTAATGGTATTTTAAATCAATAAAAATCCATACAAATGAAATGTTCTGTATAATATATTTCTTGTCTCAATGAGTAAAAATCGATGGAAACAAACACTTACTACATGAGTAACATGCTAATCATAACCCATTAAAATAGTAGTCATGTAATTGTACATAAAATACCCTGATCGATATAAAATTATTGATATCATATCTCAAATAATCAGTATATACACCAAATAAGTAAATCAATTTTAATAATACCAACTTTTATCAAAGAGAGTAATTTGAGATGAAAACCCTTAACTGAGTCCTGATTCATTCTTCACATGCACCAAATGTCTTGGATTATTAAATTATATTCATTAAATACATCATAAAAAACATTATTCATAACTATAACCATTTATACTCCTCAATTATAATAATTATATACTTATATATATCATTTAGTATTTAACTATTTTTAACACAAGGTGAATGTAATCTTGTCCGCATTGAACAAGTTTCATAAAAACACTATTGGTAATCATTATTTCAAAAATTACATCATTCTTAGGTCATATTGGGTAATATATATATATATATATATTATATGATATTTTATAAATCTATAATTTCATTTCATGGTTGTTTTTGATACTAACCACATAGATAAAATATATGATGATCTGGTTTCAATGATTCTTAATGAGTAAAAGGTATTTTTTAATTAATGATTTAACTTTTTATATAATTATAATATTAAAAAACAATTAATTACATATTTATAACATATTTTACAATTAAATAAGGTCTAATATCCATTGAAGATATAGTTTCACAGTATTGTTCAAGTAGGTGGTTAAGCTTACCCAAACCAGAAAATACTATGATTAATGTATTGTTTTGACGTGGTTCAGTTATAATATTATTATACCTGAAGAAAAATGATCTTATTTTGTTTTTAATAGTGTTATATATATCAAAAGTTTAGTGTATTATAAATATAATATAATTTATGTAATGTAATTAATTTGAAATAATAGATCTTTATCCTCTTATTTTTCTATTTTTAAATGATTAGATTAATAATAATCATTTATTGATGACATCATTAATAAATCCAAAAATTTTATAAACTAAAACTTTTATAGTAACATAAAAATCATATATTTCCTTTAATAACATTCTCATTAATAGCAATTTATTCTTTTCATGAAAAGAAAAAAAAATCAATCATTCATCGGAAGCGGTAGTACACACATACACATGGTTGATGATTAATTTTACAAAGAATGACAATAAGGGGTAATATGGTTTATTGATTTAGAAAAATAAAAATAATATATATATATAAAAATAATTTATTAAATTAACCTTTTATATCAACATTTACTGTGGTGAAGTAAATTTAAACCAGTTGTGTTGTGGAGGGAATTTTCCGTACAATGCTCAAATTACAGTTTTGCTTTACTTAATCAACAATGGAAATTGTGAGTAATTATGGTTAAAATATCATAATAAAATAAATTTTATGACCAATAAAAATCAAATTACATAGGTATTGGAAGTTTATAATTTTAAAATAACAATAGAAAGAAAATGATTTAAGTAAAAATAATTTCTCAAATTGAGCACTTTGAGATATTCTTATAAGGTCCCTTGGAAATGAATGAAATAAGATAATATATTATGAGAAGAAGCACAATAGAGTGAAGGATTTTTTTAGTGTAAGAAAAAATATTAGGGTTCTAGGAGGATCCCATATTCTTAAGAGTGCCTTGATGGGGTGGTGAGAAGCCCCTTTTATAACTGGTGGGAATGACATTTTTGTAAATATTTAAAATTTATATAAAGGGAGAACATGTTAAAGATGTCATGTGTCACTAAAATTGTGAAATACTTTATTGGGGTGATATAAGGTCTGTAAATACATCATAGACTCAATTATAGACATGATTTTATCATGTAATGATCCCCTTACACCTTAAATCATTACTTTTACCATTTTAACTTTTACCAAGGTAACTAGTTTTTAAATAAGGTAACTCAATATTTACACCGAAAAAAAATTTGACCTTTTTCAGAGAACATTAACCAAATTTTTACTAATTTTAAATTAATTTCATTTTATTCAACTTATAAAAGTGATAATTTTTTTAAAAAATAATAATGTCTGTTTTATTTAAATGTTTTTTGAGAAAATAAAAGCATTGTTCTAAAATTTAAAATATAGTCTTTTAATTAAATAATTTTTTTAAAAAATTAAAAAGGCACTTATAAAAAACGATTTAGTCATATAATAAGTTTTAATTAATCTAAAATTAATACTTGTATAATAATAATGTCATAATGTCATGTTATTTTTTAAATTGTATTTTCCCACATTCACTTAAAAATCATTCTCTTTAGAAAATACAAAAATTTCATATTAAAATAATAATATTATTATAAATACTAAAAAATATTTTTTTCAGAGAAAATATCTATAATTTTATTATTAAATTTTTAAATAAAATCCTAAATTATAGTAGAGAGATGTTCATATCAAAAAATAGTTATTTTAAATGTTAACTATACTTTATTTTCATTCCTATTAATTACTAATTATTTTACTGGTAATATATTATATATATTATCAATGTAATTTATCAGTATGTTACCATTTTGTACTAAGATTCTTGAAATAAAAAACCAATTTTAGGAAAATAAATTTTTAAGACCAAAATGATTTTGTTTTTTGTTTTAACTGTAATAATTTAATTTTATTAATGTTAAAAGAACCATTATTTTATTTCAATAAATATTTTATAGATAGGTTACACATATTAAATAATGATAATTCAAAGACTGGGTTTTAATATTCATCCTTAATATTTATATTTTAAGTCACTATAATGTTGTTTCATTTATGTTTGGTATCGCATGTGGAGAAATCTATCAAACACATTAACTTATTTACGATTAATAATATATTAATAATTTTAGGTCTTAGACTCGATAAAAAACACCAATTACTTCATCGTCATACTATGTTATCATTCCTTAGTTTCCACCATGTCTTAATCACATTACCTCAAAAAATTCTCCAAGGGTGATATCATTCCCTTAATAGTTTTCTCATTGAGATAAATATTTTTCATTATGCCCTCTATGAATAAGGCCTAAATATACAAATTTATTATTTAACAGTAGATGAAATGAATTTTTTAAGGATAATACCTTTTAAATAAGGTAAAAATGGAACCCATTTTACAAAAAACAATACTGCATTTTCCTAGAACGCTTCTACCCAATTCAATTAAAGATATCAAATATCCCTATGAATTTGGAAATAAATTGCTCCAACTATCCAAAAAATTGATTTACCAAACAATGAGAAACTCAAAAACTATGCGGTCCCTAAAAATAAATCCATGGATTTTATTTTCAATCTATATAGAATCCTTTTTAGCATAGAGTGATAAAAAATTAATTTCACATTAACTTAATTTAATCCAAAATATTTTCCGATCATATTTTTGGTTGGTCTAATTTGTTCATAAGATAGTTCTCTCCCATGATATCGAGAAAATCATGATCATGATTTACAGATGGATTGGAGTTTGATGTCATCTGAATTTTATTAATTAAGTATTGAATGATGTATTTCTGTAATGTTATATATTTTATATTGTATTTATTTAGTTATTTGTTATTTTAGTTTCTTTTAAGAAAGATCTGGTTAATGGATATTCCAAGTTGTTTTAGTGATCTAATAATTTATTATTTTATTTTCATCGTTTAGAATATAATTTTTGAATTTTAGGGTTGGTTTAAAATTTTTTAGGTTCTATTTCATGTTTTTGATGAATATTTAAGGTATGAGGTGGGTCTTATGGATCCTCAAGATGTTTGGGTTGACAAATACTTTAAAAAGTGTTATGAAAGTTTTTTTTAAATAATTTTTGTGCATGTTCTTGGTGTTGTGTGTTTTAAATTTTTATAAATTGACGATTTTGTCCAATTGTGATGTTGAGAAGACTCCAATATACCTCTACTAGTATACCCCATATATTTAAGGGTTTTTATAGTTCCCTATTTTTTTTGATTCACATAGTTTTCAAGGTTTATGTTGGTTTTATATAACTAGTGAATTGTCCCAACCAATTTTTTGTTGGTTTTGTGAGGCTTTGAGATTGAAAAGGAATTTTGGATTTGGGTCTTCACTTTGGAATTATGTTTTAAAGATAAGATATCCTTTTTCAATATTTGATATTATAGACCAATTCTAGGGTGTCTATTTTCCTTATTTTATCTGTCACAAATACTAATTTTTAGGGTTACTATAGGGGGTTTGTTTTTGATCTGAGGTCTGGACATGAGTTATAGTTTATTTTACTTTTCTATTTATATATTCAATTTTTTAATGTAGGATAAATTTAATATTTTTCTAAGAAGATATAATTAATTATTTCTAGAAATAATAAAAAATTTAATGATGATTCATTGCTTTCCATTATCTAAAATGATTTAAAATATAGAAGTATTCCCATAAAATTCCATGCAAGGAGTAATTTGGATCAATAAATGATAACTATTATAATATGTAAACTCAACTGGAGACCAATTATTCTCCCATGATTTGATAAATTTGAGTATAGATGTTTGATCTATGTTTTTTATGGTCCAAATTATCCACTTTATCCTACTATTTATTTAGTGTGTTATTCAATTCTAAATTCACCATTATACTAAGTTAATACTAAAATAACACCTAAAATTTTTATATGAAAAAGTGGAATTCAATATGATATGATTTTAATATATTCTCTATGAGGTTTCACCATCATCCTAACACAAAACATTTAAATGCATCCTACCATGAATATTTTTGAAGAAAAAAGTGGGGTAATTTGGATAATCCATCCATCATAAACCATATAAATTCAAGTATCACAAGAGATCCTGATATCCCATTTAAAATATCAATATTACTATACTTATTTTCCATCTAATAATTAGAAGGAATTTCAATTATTACCAGGATTATTATTCTTTACCAATATATATTGATGAGCGAGACACTAATAAACATGGATTACTATCATTTACTTCATACATTAACCCCCACGTCATCCCCAAATTTTATACGTCATTTTAAAGGATCTAATTAAATTTTATACTTACCAAATAATTTTTTTTATGAATTACTTGAGGAGAATCTATATTACATTGATAATAATTTTTTCTCTAATTTTTTTCAATGATTATATTTTCTATTATATATAAAAAACTTTGTGAAATTTTTTCATGAAAATGTACAAAATAAATTATAAAAAAAATTGCAAACATTTATTCCAAATAGAATTCAAAAATTATTAATTTGATTTTCATTTTTATAATAAAATTATCTACTACCTACAATCATAAGAAATTAAAAATAAATATTTCATAAATAAATTTTTAATTTTTTAGTTTTATTTTCAATTAATATTTTATCAATATAAATTATCTATAAAAATAACTTACATTTGTATCATATTTTATATTTTCTTGTAATTATCTATAACTAATGACTTCTATTTAGGATGAAAAGATAATTAATAAAAAATACCCATACATATCACATATATTTTTTGATGAGAAATTTATTCAATTGAAAATAAATATCCCAATCATCTATCATTGATATCTTATATTTATGATGAAAAATGAGTCCATCATAAATAACTATATTTTTTATGAATGGAAATGTTTTTTTCATTAATAGACATTACAATTATAATGTTCAAATGCTAAAATTTGTTCTTTATTTATTTAATAATTTATTTTCTATATCTACTAATTATTTTGTAAGTGGAATATTTTTTTGACCCAAATTTCCATTTCTTTTAACTAATAAAAAAGTCAAAATGTGGGAAATATTTGTGACTAGGAAGTTTCCAGGTGCAGCGAAAACATTGTGTGAGCAATCAAATTTTGTTTTTCATCAATATAAATGGGAAAATATGACTAACTACAAAGATATAACCCATAATATCATAGATTGAATAATATCCAATCAATTTATAATAAAAATAAATATAGATTTAGAAAATCCCCAATATTATTTTTGATCAAATAACCATTATCACTCTTGATTTTTTTTTCATTTTCATGAAGAATTGAACTGATGATTCCTATACAGGTTTCCTCATGTTCCCCATGAATCTCTAAACAATTTTCATGATATACTAGGTGCTAGTATAGAAGAATAAAGTGATTTATTTTGTTCACCGTCAATTATAAAAATTTCAACTTGTTCTCTCTCCTTTCTCTTGATAGGGAAATGGATAATTCTATCTAGTTATTGATTGAGTTTTATTTAATGTCTAATTTTTTGTCACATAACTAAAGTAGAAAAAAGATATATTCTAGATTAAAAAACTAGGGTTAAATAAAGATAATTTCATAAATTCCCTAATCATATTATTGAATCTATGTAATATACCATGTTAAAATAGAAACAATAATTATCATAATAATATTATTATTATTATATGACATGACATGAAAAAAAAATAAAACATAATTTTAAAAAAATAAATAAATTAGTAATTAATTAAATAATATTAAATATACCATTTTTACATTGCAATAAATCTAGAACCATATACTCACATAGTTTTTTTAAAACCTCGAATAATAAAATATTAATTTGATAAAATAAAGAGAATTGTTATATACATTAAAAATTAAAATAAATATTTATTTTACTATTTATGTAACCTGAATAAATATTTATTCTAATCTATTTACTAAACTTATGAATAAATAAATACTATATTCCCATCATTTTAAATAAATAAAAAAATTAAAAATTAAATTCACACATTCTATACTTTAATATCTATTTATTGAATTTCTATGATCAAACTTTACTCGAAAAAATATGATTATAAAAAAAAGGGAATAGATTTATTCTTAAATGTAAATTTAATTAAAATTAATTTGATTCTAGATACACTTAGTGTGTGAACTTATATGTGAGGATATTATATAATTACATACACAAATATTTCATCATTTTAAATTAATATTTATTATATCTGCTAAAAATACGTTCCTTAGAATTGTAATGGTTTAGTTTCTTGGGATACATAATCAATATATTTCATGAAAGACCATAATTATCTCCTACAATGTTCATATCACATAATAATCTTAATATACATAACCTAATTAAAACATTTCTTTATAACTTTGGGGAAATTGTTACATAAGAAAGTGTGAGATCAGAAGCTCAGTAACTGTAAACATAAGAGATATCAATCAATGACAATAGGCAAGAATAAGAGAAGGGTGAGGATTTGATAACAAGATCATAACTTATTAAAGTCATACCTAATCAATCAAAGATAATTAATCATGAATCATGACATAAGGTTTTGTCGTAACAAAATTCCAAAATCATAAGATTGTGAAATCATCAATAATGAATCATGATCTATGAGAAAATATTGTAATTGTAATACACAAGTTTGTGGATTTCACATAAGTATAGAAAATCATATCATTAGTTGGGGCTCACATCCAAAACTATCACAGGGGACAGAGTCCCATAGTGGATTGGGTTCAATCCCCATTCTATCATTTCTATAGTGAAGAATCAATTTAAATACTATCATAGTCGATAGAGTCCCTTACTGAACTAGGTTTTCTCCCCATTCAAGTCTATATTATCTCATGAGATATTAATCTTTACCCAATTTATTAGAGGGGTATATAATTTTGGGCCCAACCATCACATAATGAAAATAAAAAATAAGTGTTCCAAAAGATTAGGAAAACATTACTCATTTTATCATTAGGTATCCCATTAAAAAATAGTTTTCATAAATATTCCCTTAGAATATAATCACAATCAATCTATATTAAAGAAATGGATTGTGTGCCCAAAATACCCATTATTTTATAAGAGTATAATTGACTCATCTAAAGAAATGAGTTTCATAAAAACATTCATAAAACATCATCATCATATTCTATATAGAGAAATTATTTACATGGTATCATAATAATATATCCCTAGTGGAACAGTTAAAACATTAAAATATGTAATATAAATGAATTATTCATTTTAAAGAGAATCGGATTATTTCTATGAAAATAAGGCAAAATCCATTTCATTTAGTACCTTTATAAATTAAAATTTAACATAGTATTGAGAAAAATATTTTATTTTTAAATAACGATGGAAAATTATAAATTAAGAATCAAGGAAAATAATATTCATTATGGAATGAAAATTCAGTCATTTATTAAACATTAAAAAAAATATTACTTTCATAAAATTTATAAAAACACATAAATACCTTATTTCAAAAAAAATTGAAAAAATTATTTTAAAAGTTGAATTGAAAAATAAATTGAATCATTTAAAATAATATTCTTTTAAAAATTTTAAATATCATGTACATGGCAGAGAAATATTCCCAACCAAAAGAAGAAACAAAGATATCTTTACTTAAAAAATTTAATCAATATTTTTGAGTTCTAATGAGAAAAATGGAATATATAATTAAAAAGCTATAATGAACCGAATGAGAATAAAATATATGGGGATCAGAATAAAACTTTCATACAATTTATCTCATTGGAAACTCAGTATAGATAATAATGAAATGAAATGAAAAGGTAATATAAACCCTTACATCTTTGGAAACATTTGAATAATAAACCCTTTAATGAAACAACTTCAAATATAAATTTAAATAAAATGAATGTTAATATAATAAATATATAATATATAAATATTTTATTATATAAATAATATATATAAAAATATGTGCATAATATTAAACATGGATAAAAAATATTAAGATGAAAAACCCTTAAAAGTTTTGGTAATATATGAATCAAAACCCTCATAAAAGATAGAAACAAATATGGATTTGTAAATACATATAATTTTCATTAAAACCATCATAAAATAAAATAATGGGTATTATATACACCCCCAAAAATAAAAAAGTATTTAATATTGAATATTTCATAGAAAGATAAAATTTAGATGTGAAACCCTTACCTCAAGTCATGTATGACTTCATATGCTTTCAAACCTTAGGTTAAATAAATATATATTTATTATAAATATTATATAGAACAATATATATATATATATATATTACTATATATAAATCCTTTTAATTCCCAAATAATCTTTAACTAACAATTTTTTATTAAAATAATTATTCGATTGAGAAATTGACAGTTTATCAAGCATATTTAATTTTGACAGTTTATCTTAGAGTCATTAATCAATACTAGATGCTCCGACATGGATCAATCAACCATTTTATCAAATCAATTTTTAAATAGAGAAATAATTTTCTCAAATCCACCAAGAAATTTCAATTCCATTATGATTATGGGTTTTTCAAAATTTCCATAACCATTCCAAAATCAAATATAAATCATTTCAAATTTTTTAATTAAGTTATTTAAGAACTCATTTCAAATTATTCAGGAAAATAAGGGTTTCAATTTAAGGTAAAGCCTTATGGAACCACATACCATAATTCATGATATCAAATCAACACAACACTAACAACACAATTCACTAAGGAATGAAGAAGTCATAAAATATCAATAAATAAAAACTATAATGAATATAAAAAAGGGGATTAGATCCAATGATACTATGATGATCAATCAATATTAATTGATGATAGATTGGGAGATCGGGATAAACCAAAATAGGGGATATCCGGTTACATGGAAGAGATTGAATGTAATCATTGGGGATTTGATCTACAAAAAAGATGATGGAGGAGCCAATTTTACCTCTTGAGTTCCTTAAAGGTATAAATAATCATATTAGGGTTAAAAAGTGTTGATTAGAGGTTAAAAATGGATTTAATTGTTATTTAAAACAATTTATAGGGGAATTAAAAACCTTGAGCATGGATTACTATAGAGGAAATAAAGTTAGTAGTAACCGTTAAACCCAAATAGTGTTATAGATGGGGTGCATTGTTTATCCACATAGTTAATTTAATGATGATCCAAACCTTAAAAACTCAATTTAAAAGGGTACAAGGTTTAGTGGGGTGGGTGCATGGTTGGGATAAACCATGCCCACTTCCATTTTCTCGTCCTTGGACGCAAAATTTACTGGTCCAAATAAAGAAACATCACCAAACCATGCACCAACCATGCATAGTCCCATGGGATTCCAAAATTTTCCAAATTTAACCGAAAACACATCATGAGAAGACCCAACCAAAGGAGGTAAAAAAGAGGCAAAAATTACATGAAATAAGGTAATCTGATGTTACAACCTCCCCACAATGAAAATATTATGTCCTATTAATGTCAATATTGAAAACTCTGTGTCAAAGAGATGTGGCCAATTCTACATCATTAGTACCTCATGATCATAATTATAAAACAACTCAGAACCATACTATAAAAGAACATATACATAAGGTATCATATTCCCATGAATAAACTTTATCTTAGAGTCATTAATCGATACTAGATGCTCAGACATGGATAAATCGGGTTCAACATCGAGATCATCCCAGCTAAGGATATGTTAAGGGTTAGAAAGAAACTTCTAAGCTATGAATCATTAAATAAATTATATATCTATGTGAACTATGGTCTAAGTGATAAATTTTAACCCACTTTTCCCACTACTCATCAATCTTGAATGGAACCAAAAATATATTCACAAGCGTACCATGTTTTTGAATACAATGGTGACTGAACCAAGATGGAACTCTCAATAACATATTATATCAATCTCAAAAATACAATGTTCATTGACAATTGTTAGTATAATATACATACCGTATATTTTCCATTCCCATTTTATGATGAATTATTTAAATCTTCATCACCGTCTCTTAGACCGAACTCAGTCCAACCAAGGAATCTTTTCCAATATTTTAATAACACAATAATAATTTATATTGATTTCTATAAAAGGCCTCACATAAATCCATCATAATAATGTACTAGTTACTATTGTTATTAGAAAAACAACCCCTAATAAAATGGTCATTCAATGATCAATTAAATTCAATAATGAAATTACTTAACATATCCTCAAGAATCAGTATAGATTGTTCTGTCTATCCATCCTTTTATAGATGATATGTCACACTCAAACATACTTGTGATCCCATTTCCTCTTAGAAGACTCTAAAAAGTGATAAGTGAAATGAGGATACCTAATAGTGACTATAACTGATGGAACTCCATGAAGTCTAACAATCACATTCACAAAGATAATTCCAAAGGCCTCAACATTTTTTGTATCTTAAATAGATATAATTTAATATAATTTGTTCAGACCATCAATAAAAACCAATGTCATATTCATTTTACATGGGGTACATGAATATATAACCATGAAATCCAATGAAACCTCATCACACTTCCAAGTCAACACTTGAAGTGGCTGAAGAAAATTTGAAGGTATTTCGTGCTTGGATTTGACCTGTTGGAAAGTATAACAGTGAGAAAAAAAAGACATTGATGTCTCATCTAATACCAAACCACCAAAATAGTTTATGCATATCATAAACTATCTTCTTGGATCCAAGGAATACCTACCACAATGAATTATGACAACCCAATCATATCCTTTTTTATAGGTAAAATCACAACATACTAGATCCAAAAACATAGGAAACCCCAAGAGGACAGTAACTACCTACCAATTGTCTCCCAACCATCAAAATTGTACATAATTCCATATAATTGAACACCACATCGCTACCCCAAAATAATAATATCAAGAAGAGTGTAAGTCAACTAAAATATTTTCAAAAAAAATCAATCACATCCCTAAGAACTCCCAAATTAAAATGAGTAAAGAGAAAAATCAGATTTAACTCTTCTAATGTTTTATTCATGGAATGTGCCATATTTTTCCTTCTTAATGCATCATAAATTACATATCCCTTACTAGTGGTGTAGTAAATGTGAAAATAAAAAGGCTTCAGGTTCTCCACACAATTTCCATTTCATATGTTCTAATCATTTTGAGAGAATATATAACTCAATATTTTGGGGTCATAATAAATGGTAAACATATATATGATAAGGATAAACCTATTAATATTAATATAATGATTCAAAACTTTTGGTTTGAAAACATGTGTTGGATATTTTTTTATTTTGTGGACTAATATTCATGGAACTAAAGGTTACCATGTGACCACCTTACATAATAATACCACCCAAACTCATACTTAATGCATCAAAAAAGATCACATAGCCCTACCCAGCCTCTAAAAGAGTATACACTACTAAAAAATGTAAAAGGAATTTCATAACAAACAAATAACTCTATCATTTCTCACCAAATAAGAACATCAATCCCTTCCAAGTGAGAGTGTTCATTGAATAATCTAGCTTTAATAAAATTTTAACGATGTTGTGGTGGTACCCCGTCGAACCCAAAAATTAGAGAATTTTAATAAGATCATGTGGTTTTTCCCATGATATAAAATAGTTCACCCTTTTAGGATCAACTGATATACCATGTTATGAGGCCATGTGTCTCAAGAACATCAATTCTTGAATCCATAAAATTTACATTGAAATATTCTATTAATCTCAGTTATTTCTCCATGTTCTTCTAACTGATATCAAATAAAGAACGTAATCCACCCCAGACTTAGATTAAACCCTAGTTTCATCTACAATGACTACCAAGAGAGAATAGATGTATTCATGAAATATTATTTATACTAATTCTATAAAAAAAGTAGGACCATTGGCCATTAAAAAATAAATAAAAAGATTATCATAATGGTCATACCTAATCGAGAAGGTAGACTTCTAGATATCAAATTATTTAATTCTTAACCAGTGATAACTATATCAAAGATTTATCTTTGAGAAACAATTATATCCATTAATCTAATAAAAAATCATCAATCTATTGCAATGGATACATGTTCCTTACTATAACTCGATTTGGATTTGTAATCAACACATAGGTGAAATGTTCTATCAACTTTCTTTGAAAATGGAATTGGAACTAACCATGAAAGCACACTACGACGTATAAACACTTTCTTTATCAGATCATACAAATATAATTTAAAATATTTATAATATGATGGATCCATATTGGAAGAAGGAATATAATCTTCTTGAGTGTTAGGTACTAAATCTATAGAGAACTAAACCTCCCTTACTAGTGTCAAAATATAAAATTAAGAAGAAAAAATCAATAAGCCTACTGAATAAATGAGGGAAGTCATCTCTAAATGATTCTATCACAATGTCCAAAATATGAAAAATTATTACACATCCAAAATATAGGAAAAAAATTATGGATCTACCAACCTGAAGTCCCATTTTCCATGAATGACATGAAACTCCCCACCAGGCACAATAAAGGAGACTCCCTGCAGATAGAAGTTAATTCAGTCCTTACGATAAATCACCTAATACATCCAAAAAATAAATTCAATAGGATTCTTGTTGAGAAATACAAAATCCTATGTAATCTAAATATATGATAGAGAGAATGTGCATGGTGGAAAATGGGTACCTTTTTCCTATTCATTTCAAAGTGTGTTGTAATATTAACCACATAAGAAAAACTATTGATTGAATGATTTTGTAGGTTTAAAATGCTAGTTTATATATATGAGTGAGATACATCTGTATCAAATTAAAAATTCACTAATTGTGAAGGTATAGTGAGTATACATATCATAGTCACTGGACCCATATAAAATTTATTTGATCAATCTTCCACTACCTGATAACTCTTCGTTCCTGATACATGTGGCTTGAACCACTTAGTTCATGAATCATATGATTGAACTAAACTATTTTTTATATTGATTGTGTGCCACTACATGGAGTATAAATGATATGTAATAATGTCATCAAATGGACTTAGTGACCACCAAACTACAGATCTTAGGGGACTCAATGAAAACACATTTTGAATGACCAACATCTCCACACTATAAGCAAGTCAAATGGCCTCTTTTAGACACTCAATGTGGTCTAGAAGATGGTTACTATTGAGATACACCATGAAAATAATCACAATTTCACTTTCCTTTAAATTTTATCATTAAACTACAAATGGGAGAAATGGTAACTGTCAATAACCCTAACTTACTAGCTAGTTCAAGCTCAAGAATCAATGCTCTACCCAACACATAAACATATGAAGAGTACTTCATCAGAAAATCATTATATAAAACAAAATATTGAAGAACTATATCAAAACATTGAGCCATCAGTTTCTGATTCATCTCTATCTCAAGAGAAAACTGAACCCACTTTGCAAAATTGTTCGTATACTAGGTCACATACTTAGATCAAAAAATAAAATAAGAGATACAGGAAAATAAATTCCTTCATCAGAATTATACATTGGAAATTGATAAGGTACTCAGAATAGACTAAATAGAAAAAACTAGAATCAAATCTAAAAATTACTCAACTACACTTCTCCCAAAGTCCCATGGGGTCTTAAGTCATGTTATGATGATAGATAGCCAGACACATGCTTGAAACTACCACATAAGTCCCATAAATCCCACCACATATTTACTAGAAAAACCCAAAAACAAACCAACTTCAATGAAAAACACATAACTGAAACCCATTAATAAATCATTATGAAAAACTAGAAAAATACCATGGTAATATAATACCCAATCTGGTACTAGAATAGCCCAAAGGGTTTCCTCGATCTCATGGGTTGCGGATTAGCAGATGAAATCATATAAGAATCAAGTGCGGATGATTTTTTCACAAGTTAGTGGAAGATAAAATATTCACATTAGTATTTGAACTCGCCTCAAGGAGAATGTATCAGAATAAAATAAGAAAAACAAAGAAAAAAATGGTAAAACATTAGGAGACACAACATTTATTAAGAAAAAATATCAATCATCCCATGAAACAGGTTGATCAAATCTTTAATGGTCACATCTATCTCTCTATGTCCCAATGATTAAGAACATACACCACTTACAATTAGTGATTTCCCTTTTAATGGTCATCAAAAGATATAATCTACAAATGGTCAAAGAAAAAAATTATGGAGTGATCTAAACAGCCCAATAGTGTTTTACCATGTGACCCATAAAAAATTCTCTAACAATAAGCCATATATAATTTTAATTAAAATGAAATAATACATAGAATAACATTTTCATTTTAAAAAACATGATTGTAAATAAAAAATAATTAATATTTTTCAAAACTGGATTAAATATAAATTTTATGTAAAATATTTATATAAAACAGTTGAAATGAATAAATTAGTTGTCACGAACCATCCCGAGTCGACCCTGAACCGGTCACCCAGGCCAGCCCGCGACATGTCCCGAGAGGAGTTCCCAATCCTCCCAGGATGGTGACAAGCAACAAGGTCATCAATAGAGTACACAAGGGAATGATTTCGCCCATATATAAACAATAAAACAAACAACGCAATTAAGTAGATTTCCCAAAATGAATTTATATAAAAATTGAACTAAATATTATTTGTACAAGAAATTAAAATTAGAACAAAACTGTCAACTCAACTGAATGATCCCGATGAACAACTAACTCCATGTGGCACTTCTGGTCACTCTCTAACACAATGATCAAATATCGCCCTATGTGATCGAACTAAAGATGAAACCTGCACAAGGGCTAAAAAAAGAAGAAGACTATAGACGTGAGTATTAAAACTCAGTAGGTTAGCCCGAAATTCTATTCCCAATGCACATTCCTTTAAAATAAAATAAAAATCAATTTATAGTTTTAAATTCATGATTTTAAAGTATGGTTTTCAAATGAGGTTCCATGCTATAATAATTATCAGACAAAAACATGCATGTTTAATAATCAAAAATGCAAGTAACAATTCTTTTCAAAGAGGTGAAACTTCAAAATGAAAATAGTTTTCAAGAGGGCTTCTTTAAAGTATTTTAACATTCAAATAAATAACACATACTACCAAATTGACCAACCAAACACACCGTATGTTGACAGTGAGTACAAAATAGCCAATGAGCACTAGTCACGTGAATACCCCTAGGTTGTAGTTAGTTGTGAGCCCTAGGTACCTCGTATCGCGGTGAAAGTAACCATAATAAATATCTGTTCTCATGCACAAGCCACTAGTCGGGAACATACCCATAACCTAGTGGTCCCAAATCATGATCATCATCATTGTTTAGTTATTGTTGTCATCTTCAAACTTGCTACGTGAAATAGAGGCTAAGCCCCATAGAATCACTATCATACTAGTACACGTCCGCCCACCTAGATACCGGGGATTCCCTTTAGTGCTCAATAAAGTTACACATATTATCAAATACACATTTCACATCCAAATTCCATTCCAAAACCATAAAAACACAAACATACCATAATCTTTCTTCACATTTCTTACACTAATCAACAAACCGCTAAATATTTTGGTAAAATAATTTCATGAAGTGTATTAAGGCTTTGCACATAAAATTCTTTCAAAAACACTCTTTAAATTATAAAAACACATAAAAATCAAACCAAATAATATTTTTCATCCCAATAAACATTTAAAAAAATCACTTAATGGACCATAAAACAATCCCAATTGCATAACTTGTCATATAAAAGTAAAACACTCCTTCATTTCTTGGAAATGCCAAACGGGCCTTTAAAAATTTTCTCAAAACTAACCTTTGACGAAGGTATGCATTTTAATTTTATTAATGATCTGTATAAACACCATTTACAGTATCAACCCACATTCATAAATCTCTTAAAATACTCAGGTTACATATTCAAAACACAACCATTTTCATAAAGATATGAAACGACCCATTTTTAGGCAACTCGGGCCAAAATATGTTGTAAATAAAAACCCACTTGTTTGTAAAAATAAATCCAAATTGGAAATCCATATAAGTACCCAAAAATACCATTTATCATTATTCCAATTCCTTTATAAATCAAAACAAATAACTTTTAAATCACACATCACACATAAAAGCCAACCAGGCAATTTACCGAACACATGACATGCCATTTTTAAACAAAAAAATTTATTTTAAGTACATGAAAAGGAATAAATCACCAATTGAAATCCATATTTTCATTCAAGATACTGTAACATGTTAAAAATACCATAAAACAGATTATAAACCTGGCAAAATATTTGCAAAAGATAATGGAACATTTAAACAAACACTTGTTGAGCACCTTCATAGAAAAACAACCCTACCTTTCACCAAACAATGATTAAACAACCACTTTGGACACCAAGAAAATTATCCAAAGGATTAAAAACATTAATGAAAATTTATATCAGTTTATGAAAATATTAAAATTATGAAACTTGAATGATAAAGGCATGTTCAGGGGATATCCTACCTCAAATCTTTGGCGTAATTGAAACACACACCCGAAATCACCCGCTGTGGGTTTATAAACCATAAAACAATAAACACAAGACCTAAACAAAGAGAAACCCTATAAAATAAAACATTGTATAACAAAACCCTAGGTCGATCAAAACTAGGGGATAAAATAAATCAACAAAATAATGAAAGGAGGGGGAAGAGGAAGGAGAAAGGAGAAGGAATCTCACCTTTCACTCTAGAAAACTATTCGTCTTCCATTAGATCTGCAACCCTATAGAGAATGGAATGGCTTGAAACATCTTGGATACACTCCTAAGGTCTGGAAGAACCCGTTAAAGAATATTAGTGTCCAAAAGAGTATGAATTGATTGATTTATGATTGATAAAAGTTACCTTGTCAATTCTAGACGATTTGAGGTTTCCTGAGAATTTTCACCCTAATCAGTGACCCATATGAGCTCCAAAGAGGTAAATTCAAATATGACAGTTGGGATAGGGTTATTGGCTTATAGGGGGAGGTAAAATCACTGAAAAATATTAAAAAAGGAAAACGATATAAATGAAACTAATTATTTTTTTAAAACATGAAATGGGCCCATGGACTGGCCCAATACCTAAATGAGTAACCCAAATTCACCCAGATTATGAATTTCTAATGGGTCCAAAAGGATAAATAAGTTTTAATATATCATTATAGGACATGTGGGAAGTTGAATGGGTGAAAAAGGATGAAAAAAAAAGAGTTATAAAAGAAAAAAATTCGATTTTTAAAACATGGAATGGGCTCACGGTTGGCCCAAATCATGAAGTAAGCACCCTTTCTTCAAAAACTACTAAACAAACAAATGGGGATCCCAAATTAGGGTGTTTAGAAATATATGAAACTTCAAAACTCAGGATTCATCTCACCAAATATCCATGGAAAGGATCAGTATTTCCAATGGACCGGATCAATACAAAGAAAAAAAACTGTGTGTGACAATTCTCCCCACCATTAAAGCTTTCTGCCCCCGGAAAGCCATAACACTTTCCGGCTGAAAAAAACAACACCTAAGGATTCCATAACAACATAATCCAGCCTCAAAAGATAATGAAATATCAATCACCAACAATGCAACTTAATACTCTTGCCCACACAAAACACAACTCACAACCACATTGGGAGAATCAACGGAAAGATGAAGCCACCACCTCCACAACCAAGCCAAGAACCCGATTGTTGGGCCTCCTCTAAATTAACCTAACCATCACCCAAACCAAAGAGAACTCACAAAAACCAAATATTCTAGGGGATTCCATAATGTACTCCCCACCATTAAGAGACAAATAGAACTAGAAATGTTCTTAGGATGAAAATCGAAGAGACCCATGGTGGGTCTCCCAACCATTAGAAACCAACTAGCAACGAACAAACAAGAATTCCACATGAGCTAAAATTGGGCCTCACTCATAGAAGCCCAAAAAACCCACCTACAGAAACCTACTATACCAAGTTAATAGGGTTACACCATGAACATATAAACCACCCACTCCCAAACGGAGGGGACAAGAACTTGGCCAACACATTCAGCACAGTTCTGGACCCCCGCCACTTGGGGATGGGAGGGAAGGGGACCCAATAATTTGACCCCTGAAACAACAAACGAAACAAAGAAACTACCCATAAAATCTCCTCCTATGAATAGGTAATACCAAGACTGCACCTTATTTTTTACAAGTAGTCCACACATGGACATTGATTGAAAACCCACATCCATGAAAGAATAACCATGCACACATTGTGAAGGGTTAAGTCCACCACGCTTGTTGCGACAAAGGGAAATTAACAGAAATGAGAAACAAAAACATTGAGATAGAAAATAACTTACCAAAACAGAGGAGTAAGTACCCTAATTGAGCAGTCCACACCTTTATCGATTTTCTGACAGCGTGAAAAGCTTCACTCTGAGGCCTATGGCTAGAGCCCTGATTCTTGAAGCATTTGCTGCACCGCAGTCAGGTGATAAGGATCACACCACTTAAAAACATCAATTTATCACCAGAAAAAACCTTCATCTAAATAGGAACTCATATATACATGTCAAAATTCTATCTCACTCCAAACGAGGGGCAAAATGGAAAAGGAATACGACAAAACACATTAACATCACCAAACACAACTGCTCTGTCCAAAAGAATTATCACGACCTAGAAGCACTTTTAATAGATCCCAAACATCTCTCTGTTCCAACAAACAAGATAAGGCATAATCAAAAGAGGTGGATTTAAAATTTGAAAGGAATCCATAGGTTGATCAGTATGAAAGATTTACAATAGAGAACTATCCATGGCCACATCACAACATCAAACACATCTTTAGAAACCCAATGAAAATTACTCCAAAACCGAGCCACCAACAAGATCTCATCTCTAGATTGAACAAGAGTATGAATTCTAGATCACATGGGAGCTAACCAAATAAAAACACTTCTTAGACATAGAAAAATCAAGCCACATAACCATTTTTTTTTTTAAAAAAAGCCACAATTTTCAGCTCAAAACAATTTTGTGAAAAAAACTAACTTGGTGGGATTCCACATTTACCAATGGTGTTTCATCAAGTCTCACCCACAGGCACATTTACATGCCACCATAGGTACCCAACCACCATACCATATAGGCCATATTTCTAGATATAAATAAAAACATGCATGTGAGCACCCATGAAACCACCAAAGGCTAAAACAAAACAACATCATTAAAAAAATTACCATTATAAGGAACACCAACTACCAAGTCAAAAAAACATTTTCATATTTCACATATAAAGCCACAATTAATTAAGAACCATTTTCTTAAATACCTACCCATTTTCATTTTTAATTTTTTTTAAATAAACAAGCCACTCCAAACAACCCCTTCCCATTATTTTTAAAAAAAATGGCAATGTATATTTTCATAATCCGAGGTCTATTGAGACCAATAACGTTTCTAGTAAAACACCAACAGATCAAAACTAATTTCCAAAACTAATTAGTCCGATTCAAAAACTTTTTAACATCCAGAAATACCCCATTTAAAAAAAATATCCAGAATCACCTTAAAATGAATCAAAATTTTAAAACATTTTATTTTAACAAACCACAAGTTTAGATTATGGACAATCCAATCCCTTTAAATCATTTCCACTTCCCTCCATTTTTTTTAAAAAAACACAACCTTCCAAAACCATTCTTATATTTAATTTTTGAAAACCCCATTTTTCACTTTTCAAAATCTAATCCTTCCTTTAAAACCCATTTCCACAATTCTCACACAAGGAGTTTAAAAACAAATATTCAGAATTCAAGAAAGGTTCAAGAGACCCAAAAAAGGGGGACTAGTGTCGGTGGGTGACTTGACCATATGGTTGGCAGCCATATGCCAAACACAACACCAACACAGAGAGACTTATTAGGACCATTCCCCAGCTCCACTTGGCTTTCCAGGCCCTGAGATCTCACGGAGGCCCTTAGTCAGACTCCCCTTATCATATCCCAACACCAACAAATCAACCAGAACAAAGGAAAGTAATAAAACTAGACTTCGTATAGAAACCTGAGGATTAGAACAAGAAAGAGTTCGCGACGCTCTTATTTCACTTACCCCTCAAGTACCAACAATCCTAATCCATATACCATGACATCCCCAAAATAACAAAGGTGCTATAAAAATAAAGTTATGTTAAGAGCCAACCTCCCTCTGATACCATTTTGTCACAAACCAGCCCGAGTCGACCCTGAACCGGTCACCCAGGCCAGCCCGCAACAAGTCCCGAGAGGCGTTCCCGATCCTCCCAGGATGGTGACAAGCACCAAGGGAATCAATAGAGTACACAAGGGAACAATTTCTCCCACATATAAACAATCAAACAAATAGCATAAATAAACAGATAGCCCAAAATGAATTTATATAAAAATTGAACAAAATATTATTTGTACAAGAAATTAAAATTAGAAAAAAACCAACAACTCAACTGAACAATCCCGATTAACAAATAACTCCATGTGACACTTCTGGTCACTCTCCAACACAATGATAACATGTCGCCCAAGGTGATTAAACTAAAGATGAAACCTACACAAGGGCTAAAAAAGAATAATATTATAGGCGTGAGTATTAAAACTCAATAGGTTAGCCCGATATTATATTCCCAATGCACATTCCTTTAAATTAAAAGAAACATCAATTTATAGTTTTAAATTAATGATTTGAAAGTATGGTTTTAAAATGAGGTTCCATGCTATAATAATTATCAGATAAAAACATGCATGTTTAATAAACAGAAATGCATGTAACAATTCTTTTCAAAGAGGTGAAACTTCAAAATGAAAATAGTTTTCAAGAGGGAAGATTTAAAGTATTTTAACATTAAAATAAATAACACATACTACTGAATTTACCAACCAAACACACTGTATGCTGACGGTGAGTACAAAATAGCCAATGAGCACTAGTCACGGGAATACCCCTAGGCACTAGTTAGTTGTGAGCCCCTGGTACCTCGTATCTTGGTGAAAGTAACAATAATAAATATCTGTTCTCATGAAAGAGCCACTAGTAGGGAACATACCCATAACCTAGTGGTCCCCAATCATCATAATAATCATAGTTTATTTAGTGTCGTCATCGTTAAACTTGCGACGTGAAACAGAGGCCAACCCCCACAGAATCACTAGCATACTAGTACACGTCCACCCACCAAGATACCCGAGATTCCCTTTAGTTCTCAATAAAGTTACACATATTATCAAATACAAATTTCACATCCAAATTCCATTCCAAAACCATAGAAACACAAACAGCCCATAATCTTTCTTCACATTTCTTACACTAATCAACAAACAGCTAAATATTTTGGTTAACCAATTTCGTGAAGTGTATTGAGGCTTTGTACATAAAACTCATTCAAAAACACTCTTTAAATTATAAAAACACATAAATACCTAACCAAATAATATTTTTCATCCCAATAAACATTTATTAAAATCATTTAATGGACCATAAATCAATCCCAATTGCACAACATGTCATATACAAGTAAAACACTCCTTCATTTCTAGGAAATGCCAAACGGGCCTTTAAAAATTTTCTCAAAACTAACCTTTGACGAAGGTATGCATTTTAATTTTATTAAGGATATGTATAAACACCATTTACAGTAGAAAGACACATTCATAAATCTCTTATTATACTCAAGTCACATATTCAAAACACAACCATTTTCTTAAACATGTGAAACGGTCCATTTTTGGGCAACTCGGGCCAAAATATGTTGTAAATCAAAACCCACTTGTTTGTAAAAAAAAATCCAAATTGGAAATCCATATAAGTACCCAAAAATAAAATTTATCATTCTTCCAATTCATTGATAAATCCAAAAAAATAACTTTTAAATCGCACATCACACATAAAAGCCAACCGGGCAATTTACCGAACATATGACATGCCCTTTTTAAACAAAACAATTTATTTTAAGTACATGAAAAGGAATAAAACACCAATTGAATG
Source organism: Viscum album (assembly GCA_963277665.1). Classification (NCBI taxonomy): domain Eukaryota; kingdom Viridiplantae; phylum Streptophyta; class Magnoliopsida; order Santalales; family Viscaceae; genus Viscum; species Viscum album. The sequence continues at coordinate 675,409,046 of OY728158.1, read as the reverse complement.
CCATATTTTTATTCAAGATGCTGTAACATGTTAAAAATACCATAAACCAGATTATAAACCTCATAAAATATTTGCAAAAGATAACGAAACATTTAAACAAACACTTGTTGAGCACTTTCATGGAAAAACAACACTACCTTTCACAAAACAATGATTAAACAACCAATTTGGACACCAAGAAAATTATACAAAGGATTAAATACAATAATTAACATTTATATAAGTTTATGAAAATATTAAAATGATGAAAATTGAATGATAAAGGCATGTTCATGGGATATCCTACCTCAAATCTTTGGCATAATTGAAACGCACACCCGAAATCACCCCCCGCGGGTTTATAAAACATAAAACTATAAATAACATACCTAAACAAAAAGAAAACCCATAAAAAAACGTGGTATATCAAAACCCTAGGTCTATCAATACTAGGGGATAAAATAAATCCATGAAATAATGAAAGGAGGAGGAAGAGGAAAGAGAAAGGAGAAGGAATCTCACCTTTCAAACTAGAAAACTCTTCGTATTCCATTAGATCTGCAACCCTATAGAGAATGGAATGGCTTGAAACTTCTTGGATACACTCCTAAGGTCTGTTATAACAAGGGGAAAAATATTGGTGTCCAAAATAGTACTAATTGATTTATTTATTATTGATAAAAGTTACCTTGTCAATTCTAGATGATTTGAGGTTTCTTGAGAGTTTTCTCCCTACTCCACGACCCATATGAGCTCCAAAGAGATAAAATCGATTATGAGGGTTGGGATAGTGTTATTGGCTTCGAGGTGGAGGTGGAATCACCAAAAAATATTAAAAAATGAAAAATATATAAATGAAGCTAATTATTTTTTCAAAACAGGAAATGGGCTCATGGACTGGCCCAATACTTAAATGAGTAATCCAAATTCACCCGGATTATGAATTTCTAATTGGTCCAAAAGGATAAATAAGTTTTAATATACTTGTACAGGACAAGTTGGAAGTTGAATGGGTGAAAAAGGATGAAAAACAAAATAGTTATAAAATAAACAAATTCGGTTTTTAAAACAGGGAATGGGCTTACAGTTGGCCCAAATCATGAAGTAACCACCCTTTCTTCAAAAACTACTAAAAAACAAATAGGGATCCCAAATTAGGGTCTTCACATATATATGAAACTTAAAAACTCAGGATTCATCTCACCAAATATCCAGGGAAAGTATCGGGATTTCCAATTGACCGGATCAATACACTGAAAAAAACCCGTGTGTGACGGTAGTTCACAATCAATGGAATGCAATCAAAAAATCAAAAACACAACATATCATTATGTAATAATCCCTTTGGTATTATAATTTCAGGTAAGTGGATACAAACTCATCTCAATCATCATCACAGATCAAGATATGTGTACACACTCGAATTGACACTCCTAAGGGGATTCCATTATAGGAAGTCATGACAAAAAAATAATTAGTTAGTATTTCCATAATCAATCCACTACTCATGAGTAAGATTTATAGTGTTCATGACCTTGTTACTAGTAAATTACAAGGTTTATATGTGCTTCAATCAATTATCGAACAAAAAATTATGAAAATCGTTCATTTGAAGTCATTTCATTTGCCACAATTTAATTTCCCAAATTTCAGTTATCAATTATGCTTTTTTTTCCAAACCAAATAATAAATTTTCATTAAATTAATGTTATTTACAATAATATTTTAATTTAAGATAATTTTCATAATTATATATCATCAATCAATTCATTAGATCACATTTAAAATCAAGCCATCATTTTCTCAAATACACCCAATAATTTCATTTATATAGAAATTATGGGGGGCATAATTTATAACCCCATTTAAAAATAAAACATAAAAAATCTCAAATCCATATTTATAAATTATTTTAATTCCATTTCAAATAAAACATGGAAATTATAGTTTTAATTGTAGAGTAAATCCTTTTGGAATCACCCTACCTTTAATCATAAGATCTAATTAACACAAAACTCGCAATGCAATTTTATAACAAAGAATGATGGAATGGTAGATCAATGAATAAAGCCTAGAATGAAAATCCATAGAAACAAATATTAGATCCATTGATAACATGATGGTATATCACTATCAAAGGAGGAGTGAAATTGGGATAGGTAAAGAGAAAAAGAGAGGATATCTACTTACCTAATAGATATCGAATGAAATAATTGAAGGTTAAATCCATAAAGAAAATATTTTGGTAGAATAAATTTAATATATTGTGATACATCAAGGAATAACAACTCGTTTTAAGTTCTAAAGGGGTGATTAAAGTTTAAACTGGGTGGATATGAAATTTTAAAACAATTTTTTAGGGGAATTGAAAACGGTGTGAATAATTTATTAAAGAGACCACACAATTAGTAGTAACCATTAAACATTACCACATTACCCATTATTACTTCCCCATGTTGTGCTTCATTTGGCCATGTGGTTACTTAAACCATGTTCCAACTATGTGGCCCTCACTATCCAAGGGTTCACTATTTATTGGAGTGGCTTCACAATTTGGAAAAATTGTGAACCCCATTTTGATGGATCATTCTTGGAAACATATTTTATTGGAATAAACTAATTTTTTTTAACTAATTATGTAAAAAATGTTCATAACCAAATTTTCTTCTTAAATTTTCAATATTTCACCAAAAACCCCAAAAAAAGATCAAACCGAAGCGTAATCAAAACTATAATGACCTAGGTATTTATAGAATGATACATTTTTATATCTATTAATATTTATGAATAAGATATTAATTTTATGTTAAAGAGGAAACTTTTTGTAATTATTTAATCAACACACAAAAACATATTTCGATAAAATCGTATGTTACACACAACATTGATTTATACCAAAAAATAATATAATTATATTATTATTTTAAATGTTAGTTAAAGCATCACCGTTGTATTATTCGGAATGATCATTACTAACTATATTATGATTTTAAATATTTATTTAATTTTTTTTGCATTTATTTAATTAATATTAGAGGCATTAAAATGAATGAATCTGATTTTATGCATGAAATACTCTAATATTTTTAAAAGGTCGTTTTATCGCCTTTTGATAGTGAACCCTTTTGTAAATGTAGTTTTTTAATCTTTTATATGTTATATTTAAAAATTTTAAATATATATTTATAAGAGGGACATAAAAATTTACTTGTGATGAAATTGTGGTATTTTTATGATAAAGTAAATTTTTAATGAATAGTAAAAAATACTGCATTTTAATTCAAACTGCATTTTCATATAATTTATTTATATATTTAGAATATAATGTTTATTATTTTTAATGTAAAATTATATTATATTTTTATCATTTAATCAAATTATTTTCATTGTAAGTAATTTAACATTTTAATTGTACATATACACATGTCAATCTTTTGATAGTTATTACATCTTAAAAACCTGCTTTTTGGTTTTGACAAAAAAAATTAATTTTAAATTAATTTCTGAAATATTTACGACCATGGGTATCCTTGGGTCGATTTTAGGACACCATGGAGCCACTTGTCTGTGCAAATGACATTTAATTACATTTAATTTAATGTAAAGAAAAATATAACATAAACATGTATCCTTTAATAAAGCTAATTTTATATGGGGTTATATAAGAGAATGTTTTGACTAAAAATATTCATTATAAATTTAAAATGATTTTATACATCATGGTATTTTATTTATAATTTTTATACATCAAATAAATAAATATATTTATGATATAATGATGATGTAGTGATTACCTTATTAATGAATGATTTTAATAAATGAGATTATAAATATTAAAATAAATTTATTTTAAAACTTTTTCTGCCATACAATAATTTTAAGGATGTGTATGAACTGTTATCTTTGAATTAAAGATATTTTATCTAAATAATCATGTTTTTGAGGATTTTTTAAAAGTCATTATATGAATAGTATATAAATTGACATAAATGAGTTTTTTTTAAATAATATTTTATTAAACGATATAATAGTACTAAAAATGTAATATTTGGCCAAATGAGTTATATAATGTTCAAAATTTAATTATTGAACCACTTGAGATTCCATTTAAATTTTATGGTAACTATATTAACCATATATTCTGAATATACAAGAAGACATAGTAAGAGTTAAATTAGTTAACTAAGAGTTAATGCTAAATGATATTGTTAAATATGAAACCAAAACTTATCGAAAAACTATTTCATGATATAAATTTAAACAATATTCACCTTATAGGAAGTCATGCTAAAAAATAATTAGTTTTTGTTTCCATAATAAATCCACTACTTAGGTGTTAGTTTTTTAGTGTGCATGTCCCAATTACCAGTAAATTGAATGGTTTTCCTGAGTTTCAATCAATAAATCAACCAATATTTTGGAAAATCATACATTTGAAGTCATTTCCTCAGTCACAATTGAATTTCCCAAATTTGAGTTATCAATACTCCTTTTCATTTCAAAACGAAATAATATATTTTCATTAAATTAATGACCATTACAATAATATTTTAATTTATGATAATTTTTATAAGAATATCCCATCAATCAAGTCATTAAATCACTTTTTAAATCAAGACATAATTTTAAAAAATTCACCCAAAAATTTCAATTATAATGAAATTGGGGGGGGGGTCACAATTTCTAAGCCCATTTCAAAATCAAGCATCAAACATCTCAAAACCATGATTATAAATAATTTTAATTTCATTTCAAATCAATCATGGGAAATGGAGTTTCTATTGTAGAGTAAATCCTTATAGAATGAGCTACCATTAATCACAAGATCCAATTAACACAACACCCACAATTGAATTTTAAAACCAAGAATGAAGGAAGAGTAGATCAGTGAATAAAATCTAGAATGAATATCCAAAAAAGCATAGATTAGATCCATTGATAACATGATGGTCTATCACTCAATTAGGAGGAATGAAATGGAGATAGGTACAAAACAAAAGAGAGGAGATCTACTTACCTAACGAATATCAAATAAAATAAATGAAGGTTATATACATAATAAAAGAGTTTGGTATATTAAATTTCATTTATTGAGAGATATCAAGGAATAACAAACCGTATTAAGTTTTAAAGGGGGGTGATTTGAGTTTAAACTGGGTGGATATGCTATTTTTAAAAAAAATTCAGCGGAATTAGAAATGGTGTGAATTATTTATCAAAGAGAACACACAATTAGTAGTAACCATGAAACTTTACCATTTTTTCCTACATTAATTCCCAACGGGGTTCATAATTTGGCCATGTGGTTTCTTAAAACATGTGCCCACTGTGTGGCCCTCACTATATAAGGGTTCACCATTTAGAGGGATGGATTCATGATTTAGAAAAATAGTGCACCCCCTTTTGAGGGATCATTCTTGGAAACATATTTTACTAGAATAAACTAAAATTTTTTAACTAATTATGAAAAATGTTTTCATAACCATATTGTCTTCATAATGTTTCAATATTTCACCTAAAAAACCCACGAAAAGATCAAACCAATGTTTAATAAAAATTCCAACAACCTTGGTATTTATAGAATGATACATTTTCATATATATTAATATTTAGAAATAATATATAAATTTTATGTTAATGCGGACAATTTTTCCGATAGTGTACTCTACACGCAACAATGTGTTTCTTTTAAATCTTACATTGCACAAAACATTGAGTTATACCGAAAAATAATTTAAGAATAATATTATTTTAAATGGTAGTTAACACATAATCGTTGTATTTTAGGGAATGAACATAACTATTTTTATTTTTATTTTAGATATTTATTAAATGATTTTACATTTATATAATGAATATTATAGGATTCATATAAGAATTAATCCACTTTTAAGCATAAAATACTCTAATATTTTTAAAAGGTTGTTTTACCGCCTTTTGATGGTAACCCTTTTTAAATCTTGTTTTTGTCACTTTTGTATGTTCTATTTGAAAAAATAAAAACCCTTTTTATAAGCGGTACATCAAAATTATCTTTTGATGAAATTTATCTATTTTTCTGATAATGTTAATTTTTTAATGAATAGTGAAAATACTGCATTTTAATTCAAAAATGCATGTTCATATAATTTATGTATATAGTTATATTGTCCTTTTAAATGGTTTTAATGTATAATATAATTATATTTTTATCATTTATTCTAATTATGGTCATTTTAAGTAATCTCACATTTTAAATGGACATAAACACAAGTCAATCTTTTAAGAGTTATTACTTCTTAATACCCTACTTTTTGTTTTTGACAAAAACAATTAATTTTAAATTAATTTGTGCCAATCCTCTGTTTTGAATTTTTAGAACTAGATTCCAAAGTTGTAATAATGAGGTCCAATGTTTTTAAATAGGTACATTTTATTTTTAGACATTATGAATAGTAGCATCAGTAAATATATTATTTAACATGGTTAAAAGGTAAATCTGGTAAATAATGGTAAAAAATAATATTATAATAATATTAAAATACGCTAACTTGTTTCCTACTACTATTTGATAGATATTTACGACCATGGGCATCCTTGGTTATATTTTGAGACTCCATGGAGCCACTTGTGTGTGAAAATGACATTTAGTTACTTTTAACTTAAAGTTGAGGAAAATATAACCTAAACATATATCTTTTAATTAAACCATTTGCATATGGGGTTTTATAAGTGATATTTTTTACTAAAAATTGAAATTATAAATGTAAATAGATTTTATACATTTTGTATTTTATTTATAATTTTGAGACATCAAATAAATAAATCTATTTATTATACAATGATGATATAGTTATTACCTTATTAATGAATGATTTAAATAAACAAGATTTTAAATGGTAACATGAATATATATTGTAACTTTTTATGCTATAGAAGAATTTTTGGGATTCTTAAGACTTGTTATTTTTGAATTAATTATGTTTTATCAAAATAATCATGTTTTTGTGGATTTTTTATAAGTCATCATATGAATAGTGTATAAATTGACATAAATGTGTTTTATAAAAAATATTTTATTAAATGATATAGTAGTCCTAAAAATATAATATTTGGAAAAATTACATATATAAATTTTAAAATATCATTATTGAACCACTTGAGGTACAACTGAAATTTTATGGTAACTATATTTACCATATAGTATGAATATAGAAGAAGACAAGGTAAGAGTTAAATTAGTTAACTAAGGGTTAAAGCTAAATTATAAGGTTAAATTTGAAACCAAAACATGTCTACATACTATTTTATGAGAGTATTTCGAATAATACTCACATTATCTTAGAATTAAAAGATTTGGGGACCTTTTGAAATATAAATTTAGTTTATAATAAAATTATATTTCATGGTATTTTTAAAGTGCCTCTACTTCCTCTTATAAAATGGCATCATCTCTAACCCTTACTCACACCTCTCAAGAACCTTTTTGTAATAACTCGGATCTTCTTTTCAGGTATATTATTTCTCTTCTTGTTTTTTCTAAGAAAAACTAGAAAATATAGAAATTTTCAATGTACACACCATGTACTTTATGAGTACACGTCATCTACTTTGACGCCTCGGGAGGCTGTGTGATGGCCGTGTCATGGACACACACATGGCCATGTAGGGGTGACATGGCGGCTGCATAAAGTGGAGTATGGAAAAGGAGAATACACACCATGTACTTTGTTTTCATTAAATGCACCAAGGTCGCGTCTAATCGCCAGAACACACTCCTTTTAGGTCCCGTTCGATCGAGAGCACCGTACAGCCGCATATCTTCAACGAGCCCCCGAGCATGCGTCTGTCCTCTGAATCAAACAACAACAGTTGTGTAGGAATTGCTTCGGTGAGTTCTTCCTTCTCTCATATCATCGTTTTCCAAATTCCTTATCTTTTCCATGTTATCACGAGTTTAACGTTTTATACATTTTGATAGATCTATTACGTTCTAAGGAGATTGAAGCTTTGAGGTTCATATATATAAATCACCTACCGCTAAGGTAGGTGGTTTGTTCCTTTATGTTCAAAGTCTTTGAGTATCATGCTCAAATTCCACCAATACCCTTGAATTGAGTATTTCATGTTTACCATTTTTCCAATGTTGTTTTCCTTCCATGATTGTATTCCTCTGTATAGGTAAATTGGATATTAATAGGGTTTATTACTATGGTTTGGATGTGTTTTTCCCATGCATGTTCTGTTTAGGACCATTTTGTTTTATTTAGCCTTTGGCTGCTTTACCTGTTTTCCATGCCTATTGTTGTAGGATAGATAGTTGTTCTATTACATTATTGATATGTTGTATACTGTTAGCCAAGTATTTTTTTAGGTTTACTTGGGCCATATTACACTACAATGCTCGTTCACCAACACAGGGTCGTGAGAACCTGGTGTAGTAGACTATAAGGGTAATTGACAGGGTGAGATTCCTCAGAGAGTCTTTGAGCACTTAGGCTATAAGGAGTATTGACTGAGTGAGAATCCTTAAAGATCCTAGAACCACTTGGGGATATAAGGTTAATTGACAAATTGAGCATCCACAAAGAGTCCTTGTTTGATTTAGACAATTAGGGGATTAACTGCGTGAGCTTCCTCAGAGAGTCTTTGTTTGAATTGTACGACATATGGCTATAATGTGAATTGACCGAGTGACCTTCCTCAAAAAGTCCTAGACCTTGGGGATATAAGGGGAATTGACAAGGTGAGCTTCCTCAGAGATTCCTTGACTACCCTAGACTATACGGGGAATGGACTGTGTGAGCTTCCTCAGAGAGTCTTGCTTTACCATTGACTATAATGGGATAGACTATGAGCGCTTCCTTAGAGAGTCTTGTTATATTCATATATTGAACTAGATAGGATAGGTTGTGTGCTCTTATTAGAGGGTTACTGTGCTTGGATGATTATTTTGACTTGTGGAACTATTTACTTCTGAGCACCTTCATGTTTACTGTTTTTCTGTTATTTTACCTGCCATATATTCACTGACTGTAAGGAACAGATCTTCAGGTAGTTGCCTATTGGGATTTAGTCTCACATGCTGTTGGGGTAATGCTTTTGGGACCAAATAGATTATATTGTTGTAGGTATAGACAAGGGAAATCACCCTTCTACATCGAGTACTTGACATGCTTCGGAGCAGGAGAGCATGAGACCAAGCATATGATTACGAAGCTAAGGAGCTACTTTTCTTTTATTTTGTACTTTGGTTTAGTACTACTTGTATTCTAGAATTGTTACTTGTTTGGATGCTTTTCTAGACATATGTATCATGCAACATTTATTATGCATTGCCCCAGTTGTTTATTATCTAAGTCTTCAGCTGTTTACTATTGTTGGATATTTACTACATTCGCTATTGCATGTTTGTTTACTTCTATTGTGTACTCTACCAATGAGGGTATAGTTTCCTCACTATCACATCCAAGGCCCTCGCTGCTAGTTGGTAGCCTCTAGAATTTCGGGAAATGCGGTTGAGGCCATGTTACCTACCGGGAATGAGGTGCCTCTGGGTGGCTTCAAAACCGGGACATTACAAAGTGGAATCAGATGGATTCTTTTCTCTTGACTTACTGTTTGGAGCCTATATCCACGGATATGATGGAATAGATACTTGGTAATAAAATGTGCCCGGGATTATCTAACCCGCATATAGGGTAAAGCCAATATACCTCGTTTATTGAAATTTTTCCAAATTTGTAATTTTACAGTTGATTTGATTTTCACCGTTGGGTGACTCACATTTATTGTGTTGTTAAAGTTGATGATATTGAGGTTCTATTTCTCTCGCAACCTGATGAGATGAGGGTATTCCATATCATGCATCATATAGGCACTTGATATAAATCACATGTCATGCAATATTTCCATGCCATCTAGGATGCATTAGCGATTGCATGTTGTTGTGATAAATGTTTTGTAGAGTATGAATGTTGTTGTGATAGATACCTTGATAAAATAGACGTTTTTTGACATAGTATTATTTGTGTAAGGATTTTTCTAGATGAATGCCAAACTTTGGTTCTTGAGGTTTTATGGGCCCTTATGGACCAAAATTTGGTGGATCATTGCCTTGTTGTCTTGTTATAACATGTATAAAATTCCAAGATTTGATTCACGGGGAGTATGTGCCCTCACATATCATAATTTGGTAGTTTTAATGCTCGTTTAAGTGTTTTTCTAGGCTCTATAGTAGTTTATGAGTTTTACTATTAGAGAAAAACCAAGAATACACACCGTGTAGTATTTACTACACACCATGTGTTCTTCTATTCGAGAAGAAACAGTTTTCCTTAAGTACACGTCGTGTACCATATGTACACGCCCTGTAATCCCTAACCGTGTCATAGGCCAGGTGGAAGATACCCAGGATGGGGGATTCTTTATAGGAACACGTCGTGTACCAGTTTAGCACACCGTGTAGTCTTACCCAGGTACCTGGCCGTGTCACGAACAACACGGGTTGGTGTTATCATTTCACATACACGCCGTGTTAGGATTTTACATGTCGTGTAGTATGACCTAGGTATCCGGCCGTGTCACGAACAACATGGGATAGTGTTATCCTTTCACATACATGTCGTGTCCATCTGGAACACGCCGTGTAGTGTCAGTCGTGTGTCAGGCCATGTCACTAACAACATGGGATAGGTGAGGCTTGTTTAGTACATGTCGTGTCTTCCATGAACACGCTGTGTAGCCTTGTCTTAGGAGAGCCGTGTGGCTTAATCATGTAGAAGGACATGGGAAGGGAAAGAGAATTCAAGTAAATTTCTTGTTTTAGTACAACACAACATGTGTTTTGGGTGTTGCACGACCAGTTGTGGTGGGAGTACACGCCCATGTGAATGACTTAAGGGAACATTCCGTGTAGTAATTGTACATGTCGTGTAGTCATGTTCTGTAAAACATGAATGCTTTCTTTCTTTAATTCCATTTTTACATCCCTTTTTTTCAGTCCTTTGTAACCTTGATCTAAGGTGTGTGCTTGACCTTGGAGAGTCATACCACTGAAACATCCTTCGGTTGTATGTCAGCTGCCAGACAGTGATCAGACACCAGACATGGCTGACCAGGGAAAACCTGCAGATCCTCCAGCAGTGCCAGCCTTTGCACCAGCCGTTATACATGACATAGGTGTGGATGCGCATTTTAGGAGGGTTGTTTTAGGATAATTCAGACCTTCCAGGGAGCATCGTCTCCTACCCCGGTGATGGAAAATTTGACGTGGGTTTTCCAATAGTATCATCCTCCCACCTTTTCAGGGGAAGGAGGACCACAGGCTGTAGAGTCGTGGCTCAAAGCCACACTGACGATCTTTGAGAATCTCGAGGCACCACCAGGTAGGAGGGTGAATCCTGCAACATACATGCTCTAAGACTCTGCCAAGAGATGGTGGGATGTCATATCTGAGGCGGGACACCACCAGAATATGGCTTGGGAGGAGTTCCAGCATATCTTTTACAATTAATTCAACCTAGAGACCTTGAGGGTTGATCGATCCCCAGAGTTCATGATCCTGGAGCAGGGTACTCTTTCAGTTATAAAGTATTCCTCTCGCTTCACAGAGCTACAACATTTCACGACTATTCAATCAGGTGATGAGTTGTTCCTGGATAGGATGTTTGAGGATGGTATTAGGCAGGAGATCCATTCCCAAGTGAACATACGTAGGTTGACTTCGATACCCTCTATTGTTAACCAGACACTGATTACTGAGCGCAATATGAGGGATTCTCGAGCTGTGAGCTAGGGCGGTTTCGCATCCAGACTAAGTATTCCCTCAGTTGATAACAGGAAGCACTGTAGGAAGACTAAACAGGGAGAATAGAGTAGGCAGGATGCACCTTCTAGTAGCCAAATGGTGTGGTACCAGTGTGGAAGGAGTGGGAATACGAGGCCATGTTTCCTGAGAGACCCGATGGAGTGCCGATCTTGCGGTAAGATGGGCCATCTCCAGCGTTTATGTCAGTTTTTATCTCTAGTAGCTGGAGACATGGGTTCTTCTATGACCACGCATTCAAGAGCATCAGCACCAGTTTCTCATCAGTTAGGGAACTTGAGTTCTTCTGGCTGTTCAGGCCGAGGTGCATGTCATGGCCAGGGTGGTCAGTTACCGGTCCTTCAGCGACATTATGGTGGATTAGCTTAGAGTGGTCAGGTAGGGTCACAGGGCCATGGAGAAATCTAGACTTTTATAGTGGATCAGTCCCAGCAAGAGTAGGATCCCGAACCCACTATAGATCAAGGTACAATCTTATTATCCTCAGTTTTATCTTCATCTCTTTTTTGATACAGGGGCTTCCAATAGCATTATATTTGTTGCTGATGCGGAGAGCCTTTGGATCTATATTTTTTCTTCTGCCAGTATGTTGATGCATGAAACCCAGTTTGGGACGAGAACATCTAGCATATGATAGTGTAAAGAGTTCCATCTAGAGGTTGGTGGGTGTCACTTCTTATGGGACCTCTATGCCTTAGAGATTATGAGCTATGATGTCATTCTCAGAATGGACTGTCTAGTTCCCTTCCAGCCAGTCATCGATTGTTATCATCGTAGGGTGAGTTTCATATCACCAGAGGGAGGATCTTTTCTTTATAAGGGTGAGTGGGATGTACAGGCGAGCAAAGCGGGACCAATGCATCATGGGTTAGAAGGAGTTATGACCCAGATTGCTAGTTTATATTTGGATGATAATGGAACTTCACAGTTAGAATTTACTCTTGTGGTGGATCATTTCAGGGACGTCTTTTTATAGGACTTTTCAAGTTTTCCTCTCGAGCATGAGGAAGAATTTTCTATTGAGCTTGTGGTAGGAGTGGCACCGGTGTCCATTCCTCCTTATAAGAAGGCCACACCTGAGTTACAAGAGCTCAAGAAGCAGTTTATAGAGTTGCAGGGAAAGGGTTTCCTCTGACCCAGTACTTCTCCTTGGGGTTCACCTATCCTGTTTGCGAAGAAGGTAGATGACACCCTCAGGCGATTTGTGGACTATCGGAAGTTGAACCAGTTGATGGTCAAGAACCAATATCCCTTTCCCATGATTGATGATTTCTTGGATCAGCTTCGAGGAACCTGCATGTTCTAAAAGATTGAATTGAGATCTGGTTATCATCAGTTTCAAGTTAGATGATCTTATATACCTCTTACTACCTTTCAGAAAAGGTATGGTCTATACGAGTATATGGTTTTTCCACTCGTTCTCACGAACGTGCATGTAGTTTTCATGGAACTGATGAACCGGGTGTTCCATCTTTACTTGGATTCCTTCGTGGTTGTCTTCATGGACGATATCTTAGTGTACTCTTACACTCGACAGGACCATTCCTCACATCTTGAGATCATTTTGAGTACACTAAGAGGATCATTAGTTATATGCTATACTCTCAAAGTTCCAATTTTGGATGGACCAGATTCACTTCTTGGGTCATGTAATCTCAGAGACAGGGGTATAGGTAGACCCAGAGAAAGTGAGAGCAGTAGTTTCTTGGGAGAAGCTGAAGAATGTATTTGAGGTATGGAGTTTTCTAGGGTTGGATGGATTCTACAAATGCTTCATAAAAGACTTTTCATGCTTATCGTCACCACTGATGGGTCTGACTAAGAATGGTGCAAAGTTTTTATAGTCAGATTCTTGTGAGTCAGCCTTTCAGAAGATGAAGGGGTGGTTGACGTCAGCACTGATAATAGTCTTTCCGAAGCCAGGAAAGAGCTATTCTATTTACTGTGATGCATCATGTATCGGGATGGGAGCTATGCATGTGTCGAGAGATGGAGTCGTTGCGTATGGGTCTCAGCAGCTGAGGCCACATGAGAGGAACTGCATGATGCATGATCTGTAGTTGGCAGTAATTGTTCATGCCTTACGTTGTTGGAGACATTACCTTCTGGGGGAGAATTTTGTGGTTTTCACTGACCACAAAAGTCTCAAGTACATTTTCACTTAGCGTGATCTGAATTTGAGACAGCGAAGGTGGGTCGAGTACCTAAAAATCCATATATTTTTATCTTGCCTATACGTCTGGGAAAGGGAACACAGTGGCTGATGCATTTATCACAAGGACACGGATATTTTAAGATCAAAAGGCCAGCAGTGAGTGGCAGCTTATGGCCCTATTCTCTGAGATGCATTTGTAGGTGCAAGATAGTCAGGGGCAGACGTTTCATTCTTCTGTAGTGGTTACCTCTACTCTTCTTGATTGAGTTAAAATGAGGAAGTTATCAGATTCTGAAGTCCTTGTCCTAAGGGAGAGTGTGTCAGGAGAGGACCCTATTCATGGATGGACCATAGGTGAGGATGAGATCTTTCATTTCCAGGGTCTCGTATGGGTGCCAGTAGAAATAAGTGTGGTGTAGATGCGGGATTCTCATTCATCATTTTGGTTAGTTCATCCCAGCATCACTCAGATGTTTCGTGATCTACACCGTCAGTATTGATGGCTAGGTATAAAGAGGGATGTTGCTGGGTTTTTCATGATGTGTTCCAATTGTTAGCAGGTGAAGGCAGAGCATCAGCGACCAGAAGGGATTTTACATCAGTTACCCATTCCCATGTGGAAGTGGAATGATGTTGCGATGGATTTCGTGACAGGGTTGCCGAGGTCGCCTCTAGGGAATGACACAGTGTGGGTTTTCACTGACAGGCTTATGAAGGTTGCTCACTTCTTGCCGATCAAGGAGACCTTCAGTGTTGATGAGCTGGGACGATTGTAAATCTGAGTGACTGTACATCTACATGGAGTTCCACAGTCCATCGTTCCATACAAGGATGATGGTTTTACTTCTCAAGTCTGGTAGGGGATTCATAAGGCTTTTGGTACACCTGTACTTTTGTGTACATCTTTCCACCCCCAAACAGATGGCCAGTTCGAGCGTACGATTCATGTGCTTGAGAACATGATCCAAGCATGAATTCTGTATTTTGGAAGTTATTGGGAGAAGCATATACCTCTTGTGGAGTTTTGCTACAAAAATAGTTTTCAAACATCTATTCAGATGGAACCTTATGAAGCTTTGTCCGGTAGGCCATGTAGATCACCCTTATGCTGGCTGGAGGTAGGAGAGGCATCTTTGCAGGGACCTTGTCTTGTTCAAGAGACCATAGAAAATATAGAGATGATTCAAAAGAGGATGGATACTGCACAGTCTCATCAGAAGTCATATGCTGATTAGCAGAGATGACCATTGGAATTTGAGTTCGGGGATTATTTTTTCCTACTTGTCACACTGATGTTGGGACACAAGAGGATCAAAAGGCAAGGAAAGCTTTCGTTGATATATTCCGGGCCGTTTGAGGTCGTGGAGAGAGTTGGGCCGGTTGCCTATCGGTTGCAGTTACCTTAGAGGTACCAGGATATGCACGATGTTTTTCAATTTTCTCAGCTCCGATGTTACTTTTCAGACCCATCTCATGTCATTCAACCTGAGGAGGTTGAGCTCTAAGTGGATGCATCATTCAAGGAGCATCTTATCTAGATTGTCGATCATAGTACAATTTTTCTCCATGGCCGGACTGTTCCTCTGGTATGAGTGCTATAGCAGCACAGGTGGGGACAAGATGTGACTTCAGAGAGGGAGGCCAATGTATGAGTTCAGTGGCCGGAGTTGTTCAGGGTTTCTTCTTCTACGCTGCGTTAGAGAAATTCGGGGACGAATTTCATTAAGGGGAAATGTTTTTAAGAACCCATAACTTCTTTTCAGGTATGTTTTTTCTTTTATGGTTGTTTTTGAGAAAAATAGGAAAATCTAAAAATTTTCAAAGTACACACTGTGTACTTTATGAGTACACGCCATGTACTATGATGCTGTTGAAAGCTGTGTATTGTTCGTGTCATGGCCACACACACGACCATGTAGGGTTGACATGGAGGCCACCTAATACAGAGTACAAAAAAGGGAAATTCATGCCATGTACATCAATAGTATACACCATGTACTTTATTGTTTTTCATTAAACGCACTAGGATCATGTCTAATCGCCAGAACGCACTCCTTATAGGTCTCATTCGACCAAGAGCACTGTATGACTGTGGATCTTCATCCAGCCCCCGAGCGTGGATCTGTACTCTGAATCAAACACTGTTGGTTACATTGGAATCACTTCGGTGAGTTCTTACTTATCCCAAATCATCGTTTTCCAATTCCTCTTCTTTTAGAAGTTATATTTGGTTGAATGTTTTGATCGTTTTCATAGATCTATGACGTTCTGAGGCGATTCAAGCATTGAGGTTAAAGTATATCGATCACCTAACACCAAGGTAGGTGGTTTGTGCCTTTCCATTCATAGTCTCTGATTATCATGTGAAAATTCCACCAATAACCTTGAACATGGTATTGTGTGTTTACAATTTTACACCCGTTGTTTTCCTTCCATGCTTGTATTCTTGTGTAGAGGTAAATTGGATATAAGTATGGTTTATTTCTAGGCTTTGGATTTGTTTTTTCCATGCATGTTATGTTTACGACCATTTGGTATTGTTTATCCTTTGGATGCTTTATCTGTTTTCCATGCCTGTTGCTATAGGATGGAGAGTTGTTTTCTGACATGCTTGATATATTGTAGACTGTAATCCAAGTAGTTATGTTGGTTTACTTTGGCCATATTACACTATTATTCTCATTGACCTACACATGGCCGTGAGAACCTAGTGTAGTAGACTATAAGGGGGATTGATTGGGTGAGCTTCCTCAGAGTGTCTTTGACCACTTGGGATATAAGGGGGATTGACCGAGTGAGCATCCTCAGATAGCCTTGAACAACTTGGGGCTATAATGGGAATTGTCCGAGTGAGCTTCCTTAGAGATTCCTTCTTTGCTTTAGACTATAAAGGGATTTACCATGTGTGCTTCCTCAGAGAGTCTTTGTTTGAATTATACGACTTGGTGTTATAAAGGGAATTAACCAAGTGATCTTCCTCAGAGAGTCCTAGACCTTGGGGCTATAAGGGGAATTGACCGGGTGATCTTCCTCAGAGAGTCCTTGATTACCTTGGACTATACGAGGAATGGACTTTGTGAGCTTCCTCAGAGATCCTTTCTTTACCTTTGACTATAAGAGGTTAGACTTTGAGTGTTTCCTCAAAGAGTCTTGTTATATTCATATACTAAACCAGATAGGATAGGCTATTTGCACTTCCTAGTGGGTTATTGTACTTGATTGATTATTTTGAATTGTCGAACTGTTTACTCCTGAGAACCTTCCTATTTACTGTTTTTAGGAACTTTTACCTGCCATATATTCACTAACTGTTAGGCACAAATCTTCAGGTTGTTGCCTACTAGGATTTAGTCTGACACCCTGTTTGGTTTATGCTTTTGGGTCCAAACAAATTATATTGTTGGACGTATATATAAGGGAAAGGTCCATTCTACTTCAGGTACTTGACTTGATGTGGAGTAGTAGAGCATGGGACCAAGCATATTCTTGTGTTGTTGAGGAGCTATTTATCTTTTATTTTGTACTTCAGTTTTGTACTATTTGTATTCCAGTATTGTGACTTTTTTTATGCTTTCCTAGACATATGTATCATGCATAATTTATTATTCATTGCTCCAGTTGTTTATTATCTCAATCTTCTGGTGTTTACTGTTGTTGGATATTTTATGCTTCTACTATTACATGTTTGTTTACTTCCACTATGTACTCTTCTAATGAGGGCATAGTTTCCCCACCATCACACCCAAGGCCCTCAGTGGTAGTCGACATCCTCTAGCGTTTGGGGAAATCCTCTTGGGGACATGTGACCAACCGGGTACGGGGCGCCTCTGAGTGGCTTCCATAACCGGGATGTTACACTTGTCTCATCCAAAATCTGACCAAATAGTCTCCCAAAATCCCTATATTCCAACTAGACACCTCAAATTAAGAATAAGGAAATTCATGAAAGCCTTTTAGCTTAAATAAAAAGTAGAACCCGATTTGAGGTAATGTCTTCTCTCGTTCTTCTTTCATTTATTTTCATTCCCCAATCCCTTAAGCTCTATTTATTTCATTCTTTTATAAAAACAAAATTACCTTTAATATACATGTATGTTGTTACGAAAATTATTCTAACTACACCTACACACACCTCTATCAAATGGATATGAACATACTGTTTCTATGTATGGTGAACTACTCCCTCACGAAACGATGATTGTTTTATTTTCACATACCACCTCTCATGGTGGCCATTATGATGGATCTGTATTTATATATTATATATACTATATTTATATTGTCACTATTCTTAAATAATTTTATTTACAATATACCATTAGGATTTTAATATTGTGTAAATACAATAATTTCTTTTGACGGAGCAGGGACTACCGCCCCCTTAATTTGAGATGACACGTTCATGTCATACATGGAACCTATAAATAATGGCGTTAATGAACATATTTAATTAATATCTATTATTTGATATTATACAAAAATTATAATATACATATGAATCATTTAGTTGTCATTCCTCTAATATGAAAAAAATTAAAGTAATGTCCATTCCTACGTACAACTTTCCATCTCCATGAACAGTGAATTTCATTTCTTATCTCAAAATATTATGGAATATTATAAATAAATATATACATGATATATATTATATTTAAATAATGAATAAAATTTTGTAGATAGTGGACTTTTTACCCCATGGACAATTTGTAATTATGACAAGGTCATTTTTGACTCAAGTACCAAATATCGACAAAACGATTGATATTAACTTAAATAATTATGTAATGTTTATAAAATAGTAATAAGTGATATAAATTGAATAATAAACATGAAATTTTTTACGAAGCATTTATAAATGAACATAGGATTGTTACTTAGGAAAAACAAGAAACATATATGACAAGATGAACTAAATGTAAGGGGTTTCTTATCTCACATTTAATTCTGTGAGATTTCTATTGTTTGCCACTTATTTTTTTCATGTGGTGTATTGTGTTATGCATTTTGATATATATTATCATGATTATCTTTATATTCATGGTAATATATGATTCATTTGGTCATTATTAATTTTTGTTCATACGACTCAATTGATTACAACGTGGTAAGGGAAACTTTCACCCTCTTCTTTTAGTCAAAGACGTATTTTATGTTATGTATTTTATTTTACATTATCTTATATTGGGATATGTTATTATATATCATTATTGTGGTGAATTTTAATTAATATTAATGATATACCCTTTTCTCTCTCATCAACTCATTTTATGAATTTTTAAGTGATGCGATTAGGTTGCTGAATTTTTGTAAGAGACTCCTTCTTAATATACTTTCATTGATGCATATTATGGTTTACACATGACTTTATTTTAAATGGTGTATAATAATAAAAATTTTCATTTAATTTCATTAAATGGTTTTCAAAATTAATCTTTTGTTTTACAAAGTGTTTTAAAAATGACAAAGGGAATGTTTCTTTTAAACTTACGCGTTGAAAACGACCTTTCCACCAGTGTGAGTATTATTTGATATTTAGATTCCTTAACAAGACAAAATGTTTTTAAAAGGAAAATAAATACCATATATACTTTATACATATTTTTTCTATTGAAAATGGTTTTCAGAAATCATTGATTATATAATTATCTTGAAATGATATATTTTTATTGCAATGTAGAAATGTTATCTTTTTCATTATACTTGTTTTATGTGTTATTATTATTCTATGGTTCTTAGGATTTGTTTACATATATGGGTGTTTTCATGATAAAACTAGGGCAGGTGATCCCGATATAGCACTCTAATGCATTGGATAATCTGACGGAGGTAAACGTTAATGTTTCTCCTAAGATATTTAGTGAATATTCTTTAATGGGTTTTCCATACATAACTCCTTATGTAGTTGTGAATGCTACATTGTATGTATGTTATAAATTTCACATGTTACCATTATTATTTATGATCTTTATGTGTTATTCATAAATCATATGATTTCATGAGTTATGTTAAAGATCTTATGTTTTGTAAGTGTCAAGTATGATTTCATTGATTTTCATGTATTGATAGACTAATGTTTAACTGAACCTTTTATGATCATCCAATTATTTTGAAATGGTATTCATAGGGTATATAGATGGGTAATAGATATGATCAATTCAAGAATATTTTTATCAAAAACAAAGGAATTCTTATTTTATTTAATGAGTTTTATTATTGTTAAAAAAATTGTTTAGAGTATAAGTGTAAACATTTAATATTCACAAAGTTGTGTATAAGTTATGACCTAATTCTCTAAATCTATAAACCTGAAAAATCCTAAATGTGAATTCTTGATTTAACTCAATATTAAGTAATGTTTTATGGTCGAGGCCTTACAAAAACAAGTGTCAAAACATACATGGAATATGGTACCATGATGTTATAGGTCTGAAGGTAGAAAATATATTATATTTACACCATCGTAATAATTTTATAAAAATAATTCAAATAAATTAAATTAATCTATATAATCATCCATGAGAAACATTTATGAAAAATAAAATACATTGCTTTATGAAGATATTAGTACGTACATATGCACACATGAGTGAGGATTATTATTTTCTATTAGATATATATGATATGTAAAATGACTATAACATTAACATCACAATATTTCAGTATATTAAAGATACTGATTAAATTATTTTTGTATTATTATAGATGATTTAGAAGAGTTTTAAGGAAAAATAAACATGAAAAGGTTTGGTAATAAAATATACATATTCTTACAGAAACCTTCTCTAGATGACACCTTAAGACATCTTGAAGTGGTCTCTTATCAAAATCAAAATCTCTAGGATTAGTGGCTGATTATTGGGAGAGTGTATAGTTAGATATTTTTTTGAGCTAAATTGATCAAGTGTTTTGGATAAGTGAGTAGAAGAGATTCCCTTTTATTAACATGGGGAGGGCCACACTTGTAATAATTCATAACTTTTAAATAATATAAGTCTCATAACCATGGTAAAATGGAACTAAAAAACTCCAGCTCAAATTTAAGGTGATAAGGTTCTAAATAACCTCATAAAAGTATAATTAATATGAGATTTCATGACCTTATCACATTTTTTAACCTTATTTATCTCATTTTACCCCTTCACCATGGTGATAATTTTTTTTAACAAGGTTACTATTCATAATGACAAAAAACGAAAACGAAATTATTATTAAATTCAAAAATCATAATTATAAATATGAATTATATCATTCAATAATAAATTTTTTACAATTTGTAGAAATTAATTTAAAAACAAGTTAGGAATACCCAATCTTTTTTTTTCAGAAATAATCATTTTTAAGCAAAAAAATGAACTTGTAAAAAAATAAAATAAATTTTTTATTACTATTGAATTAATAATGTTATGTTTAATGTATCACCCCAATATTTTTTCAAATAAATTTAATATAGAATGGATGGAACACTAAGTCTCTACAAAACACCATTTATTTATAACCTAGCCAGTAAACATAGTTTTTTTTCCACCATTGTGTTTTGAATTTCACAAAACTAACATAACTATTGTGTTATGTAAGTTATTTAGCGTTTGATAAGACAAAAAAAATGGTTAACAGTAACTTAGCCTAATGAATTTTACTGTTACTTTTATGAATAGTAATGTAGCCTTATGAATAGTAACTTAACACTTATGAATAGTAATGAACCCTTACGAATAGTTGTTTGACCCTTATGAATAGTAATATACCCTTATGAATAGTAACATGAATGGTAATGTACCCTTAAGAATAAAAACCTCACACATGTAAGTAAAATAATAATTTATTCACCTTATAAATGATAGCGAATATTTTAAAAATTAATAATTATGTGTTGGTATTTTTGTTAGCAATAAATAATGAATTACAATTTTATAATTAATATATTAATTTAAATGATAATTTATTTTCATAAAATGAATTCATGAATACATATTTATTTTTTACGATAATTATAATATAATATTATGAGACCCAAGTTAATTTTTCAAAGTGTCATAAAATTTGTTATAATATTAAAATTGGTACTTCACAAGAAAATGACTATTTAATTAAAAAATTTATTTCGCATAGTTAGAAAGTTATTTTCTTAAAATGAAGTATTTTTTGGATAATACACGTTGACAAATTTCTTGGATGATTTTTTTTGGTTTTTTATGAAATAGTTTCATTTTTGTTGAATAGTAAAAAATACAGTTTTTTATAAAATACGGCATTTTTTCGGGGCATCATCAAGAAATAATTATGATATAAAAATTTATTTAAAATATTTAATAACTGAATAATTATATTAAAAGTGGAATATTGTACATAATTAATTTTAAACATGAAAATTATATTTTATCATGATAAGTACAAAAATCATAGTCAATGCCGACGCAATGTCTGCACAATGCGGATAATATAAAAATTTGAAATTTATATATAATAATTGAGTGCTAAAAATTTAATTCATGAATTATTTATTATTTATCCTTTTTTAATCTCTTATTTTAGTGTTATATAAAATGATTATTATCCAAATATATGTGCAATGCTTGTGCAGGGCAAGAAAAGGCAAAATAACAATGGTAAGAAGATGTCTGGTTTTGTATAAGAGTGAATATAAATAATCAAAAAAAATCATATTTTTATTTTTAACTTCAGTAAAATAAAATATGGTATTTTTTTATATCTAATATTTACATAAGAAATAATTGACATCAATGCTTATTCAACATCGATGCAGCGCTCGTGCAAGCAAAAGAAAAATAAATAATATGTTTTTAATTAAATTTATAAGAATAATTAAATGACCCATATTTCGGATAAAACATTCTATATAACGAATTCTAGAGTATTATCACGTTTTCACTGAAATTTGGGACATTTTGGACCCACATGAATCACAATAAGTATTTTATAATATTTTATTTAAAAAAGAAATGATGTTGTCACATTATAGTTTTTATATTAATAATATTGTTATATGATATTTTAAAGAGGTTTTATTCCAAAAAAAATAGTCACTGGAAATCTAAAAAACATATATTTCTCCTACAATTTTTCTTTTAAATTTTAAACAAAAAATTAATACCATATTGGATTTTACAAAGACGATGCAATATTAATTTAAATTAAGTATAAATCAAAAAATTGATAAAAAATTAATATAATAAAAACAATTTATATTTTTAAACTAATTCAATGATTAACCAGATTAAAATTCCATTTCATTGATATAATATAAAATTTGATTCAATTTTTATAATTTTTTATGGTGTGTTTAAAGTAAAATATATGAATAGTTTTTATGTTGAAATTTTTTTTTTTCATGAATAAATTATTTTACTAAGTTATTTAAATTCCCCACAATTATTGAACAAGTCCAAAACAGATAATAATACATCAAAAATGTAACCCCATTTTTAAGGTATTTTTGAGTCATGAACCCTATAATATATTTATAATATTTTAATAATGTTTTTAATTTCTAAGTTACCCCCATCTCACTTATAAAAGGAGGTTCCTTCCATCACAAATTTCATAACCATAAGCCTTCTGGTTCATCCATCTTATTCCAAATTCCATCCTCCTCATCCCTTGAAACATTCTTGTGCTTCTGGTGTCACACACGTCATTTTTAAATTATTATTTTTATAATTTTTATTGTGCATCTGGTCGTT
The DNA here is from genome assembly GCA_963277665.1 of Viscum album. NCBI lineage: Eukaryota > Viridiplantae > Streptophyta > Magnoliopsida > Santalales > Viscaceae > Viscum > Viscum album. The sequence goes on along the minus strand of OY728158.1, from coordinate 675,385,405 downwards.
TGGGTCGAGGCCTAACATAAGCGGCGTGGGGTAACCGCGCAGTTGCCAGACTCCATAAAAATAAAAATAAAAAAAATTCAAAGGATTTTTTTAATGATGATAAAAAGGTAATTATTATTATTATTATTATGATACTAAAATAGTTATTAATATTATTAATGACATTATTATTATTACGAGCATATTCATTTTTTTAATCGTGTCATTATTATTAATATTATCACCAATATATTTAAGTTGAATTGTTTATTATTATTATTATTATTATTATTATTATTATTATTATTATTATTATTATTATTATTTTGAGTCCCTTTCTTTTTTATTTTTTTTTATTTTCTCTTATTTTCCATTTTTTCTTTCCCTATTTTCCCCTTTCTCTCCAGCCCATCGCACCCATCTCCCCCTCTCCCTTAATCCCATCGTACCCCATCCCCCAATCCCTACCTCATCTCCATGCAGCCTTCCACCAGGTGCGCCCCTCTACCATCACACTCACCCTAATGCTCTGTCCGGATACTGGCCTCCCGCCTGCAACACCACAAGAGATCCCGCCAGCCATGACCTCACCCCGTCGCTACCTGTTCCCCTAGCCTCCTCACCCACACCTTCCACTGAACCACCTACCCCACTCTGTCCGGCGACACCCCCCACCCCCCACCGTCCTCCTTACCAGTCAGCACCACCCTCGCTAGCCTTAAAATCTAGTGAACACCCCCTCCCTCTAGTCTTGGCCATCTTACTTGTGGCTGAAACCCAACCTGCAGCCTCCCTTTGGTGATAACCTCCCCCCCATCTGGTTAGTTTATTTACTCTTCCATTTAGTTTTATTCCTTCCCATGGGTATGAGTTTTATTAGGGGGCGTTGTTGAGTATCTTTTTTCTTCCAATTCTTGTTTTATGGTCCAATTCAGTTCGCAGATTGTGCGCATTAGGTGCGATTGGAGATTCAAAAATGTTTTATAGAATTCCTTCACTCGAGGTAGGTCATTCCACACGTTACCATTGTTGATGAATTAATTTTCAACTTAAATTAATTTAGCATATTAATTCATTAGTTTGTTTAATTTAAATCTAGTTTTTAATTTATGTTGATACATTTACATGATACAGGTGTGTTTTCTGTATACAACCATGTCGAATAGTTTATTTACATTTTACAAACTATGCAGATTGTGTTTTTCTTTAGCATCAATGTGCATTGAGTCATATATGTGTGTTTGGTTGAATTTATAATATTTTTACTCATGCGACATATTCTGAAATTTTTTTTATGAATTTTCAAGTGAATTAGTTTGTTAATTTAATTAATTTAGAATAATTGTTAAGTAGTTTATGTGCATTGAAAGTGATTTTGTATGAGTTTTGTTGTACAATTGTCATGTTAGTCGAGTGTTAATGAGGTGTTTATGTGTTTCATTTTGAAAACCTACATTGATCTATTTATCAGGGTTCTGAAGATTGTGCATTTAGTTTTTTTTTAACGTGAAAGAGTTGTAGTGTGTGTTTTGGGTTTGGCATCAAAGTGTGTTTTTTCATAAAAGTGGTTTTGAGTGTGTTCTGGTGTTTAAAATCGTGCGACAAGTTTTTGTAATTGTTCTATAAACTCTCTGGGTGGTTGTCTAAGTGTAAAACTATGTTATTTAAGATTGAGTGTGGTTTAATTGATGGTGTGAGCGATGCAGATTAAGTTCTAAAAAATTATTTTGGGTGTGCGTAAAAATTAAAAATGATATTTAGGTTCGTGTAATATTTTAAAATGGTATTTGGGTGTGCATAATATTTCAAAATGGTATTTGGGTGTGAAAATGATGGTCTGGGGTGTGTAAGTACTCTGTTTTGATTTTACGCATAAATCTGACATTTGAAATAATCTTGAATTTTTTAAAAATGGAATTATTGGTGTAACTGGTATCTTGTTTTGTGTGGTGTTCTATTTGGATTTTTTATGTGATGTTCACCTATTAAGATATTGAATTTTTTTTAGCATGAAGAGGGAATCATGGGTAGCTAGGAAGGTGAACTATACAAGTGGGCTTGTGTTCCGAAGGTGACTTGACCTGGTTTCACTGGTAGGACTAACGATTGAAAAACTAAATTAACATAAGATTTTATAAGGGTTGTGGCCTTCTAATACAAGTTTTTTTAGGGTCGTGGCCATCTAATTCACATTTTCTGAGGATTGTGGCCTTATAAGCCATGTTTTTTAGGGCCGTGGCCTTCTAAGACACATTTTACCGAGACACGAAGATCTAGGGTCCCAAGCTAGCTAACACCCATGAGGCATCTCCTATATTTAGTGTTCATTGGTTACATTACACTCATCAGTGTGACACATTGGTTATTTTAAAAAGTAAGTGTGTTTGTGTGTGTTTTAATTTAATTTGTTTCATTTGAAACAACCTTCTTAAAACCTGTTTTGTTTAAAAGTGTTTGAGGATTTAACTCCTTTTTAATTTGAGTAGTTATCTTTAAATTTGTTTTCATTTAAAGCACCTGTCATTAAAAATTGTTTTAATTAAATACTGTTTGAGAATTTATTTCCTTTTTTACAATTTTTCTAGAAACTGTATTCGTCATATAAATGGTTATGCATGGAATATTCTCTCGGTGGAATCCTACTGGGCTCCTGGCTCACACCTTAGATACACCTTTGGTGTGTGTAGGCCTTTTTCTTGTATGTCACAGGTTAAGGTATTGTTCTTAGTGATGGTGGTTCTGGTTACTGATGGTATAAACGTAGAGGTTTGTATTGGAGTTTTAGATCTCTATCATTGTTGTTGTTCACTTTGGGTTTTAGTTGTATTATAGACTTTAAGAATGTTTATAGTTTAAAGGTGTGGTTGGTTCTCTGTTTCCAGTTTCAGTTTGTTTATCTTGTTGGTTGTATTTCTGTCACTTATTTTGGGTAAATCATTCCCATGTAATGTTTTAATACCTGGACAGTTGTTCCAGCCCTTGGGGAATGGGAACGCCCTTCGAGCCATGTCATGGACCAAGTCGGGCACTGTGTCTGATGGTGACCCGGTCTGGTTCATGAAAAAATGGTATCACAGGTGGTTTTTTTTCTTGGGTCATGTTCTTTTGGGATAGATTCAAGGTAGGAAAAAATTTTAGGGTTTCAGAAGTCGACGTTCTAGTTACGAGTAAGGTACCTGGCCAGGAAACCTTGTGGCAGGACTCAAGTTACCAAAGTATGTTTAGGTTTATTTAAACCTTTGGTCTATGTGGTTAATCTTGTTTTAGGGAAATGAAAAAGGAGTAGGGTCATTGGTCTCAATGAGCTCGTTGGGTCTGGAAAGCCATGTGGAGCCGGGGAGGCTATCCCAGAATACCCTCTATGGTGGTGGCGTGATTGGCGTATGACCACCAACCATATGTCCCAGTCACCCACTAATACTAGTTTTATCTTGCATCGTCCCTCATCTCATTGTTTTGGATTCATTGAAATATTTTTTTAAGTAAAAATGATTTGGTCTTGTGAAATGTTTTGAAATGAATCTATTTAAAAAGAAAACAATGATTATGGTTTGAAAAGAATGGGTTGAATGTTTTGGTTTTGAAAAATGGAAGGGTTTGGTTTTGATCTTTGGTGTTCTCGTGGGAAACGAAATGCATGTGTGTATATGGAATGATGAATGGTTAATGGAATGATCGGATGAATTTCTGGATGGATATGAGGTGGGTGTTGGTGTGGCATGGGAACATGCATGTTTGAGGACCATGGGACACAAATGGTGTTTCTGAAACCCATTATCTGTTCTTATTTATGAAATGTTTTGTTAAATGAGAATTTAGTGTTTTAGTAACTGGTGATTGTGTGGTGTTTCCCTGTGTTCCAGAAGTTTTTTATGTGAGGTGTTTTGAGCCGATGATCTTTTTGACATATTTTTGTCTTGAGTTTGGATGTTTTTTCAAGCCGGTGTGCAAGCGTGTGGTTAGTGAATTATTTCGAAAAGTGCATTGGGAATCCCTTGAAGTGGTTCCCCTTCACGTTTAGTGTTTGATTGTGGTATACCTTGACCATTAGACCAGTTTGGTTGGGTCCATGGTTTTCTTTCTTGACTAGTGCACACCCCCCCATAAAGTGTTAACATGTGATTGAAGTGTGGCGATGAGCAATTCACCATTATCCAGCCCTCTAGTTGATCAGAGGACTCTCTTCATGAATTCTAGAAATGAACTTGACTCTTCTTTTTTTACAACTAAATGAATCATCTCAAAATGGGATGATATATGTGAGGGGAGTTGACGGGAGTTTTTGTCTCTTTGATTTGGGTGGGTTGTCGGGTATGAAGTTTGACATTGTTGTGTTTGAAGGTTCCCCTAGAAATGGTGAACAGATTTCCAACAGGGAAGGGTGAAGGCGGTTCGGAATTATCTGTGATGACCGATGTCTTGAAGGTTAATAGTGATTTTATTGGCCACAATAGCCATATTTGTTGACGTCTTGCAGCGTGAGTTCTCTTGAATACCAAGGGTGGATTCCATAAGGTCCTTTGGGAATCCCTATTTTCATAGGAGCATGTCCTCTCGGGGAGTTCTAATTTTTCTGTTCAAAGGGTAGTATTTGTCTTGCATCTTTCTTACTTATGTTTCATGGTTGAGATGAAGAGGTGATGCATGTGCATTATCTAAACCTCGGTTCTAATGGATGTGTCATGAGGGAGTAGTTGTATGTCATGGTGTTTTGTGTTTGTTGGTGTTGTCTCGGTTGTAATGTGGTCGCCTGTGACACAAAAGGACAAGCTCCATTTACGAGTATTCAATACCAGACTGTGAGGCAAGAAATGATTCAAACATCAGGGCTATATCCATAGGCCTCAGAGTGAAGATGGCGCATGATCAGGAACCCCAGGAGTGTATGGTACCACAACTTTATTTCTTTCATCAGTGTTGTAAGTAAAGTATGTTTAAATTGTTTTCTATGGTTGTTCCATTCTGAATGAACCATCTGGATGTGTAAGGTTTTCGTGACTATGTGGAGGCATCTTTTTCTCATTGCCTTAATGTCTTGGGGGTTGCGTCGCACTGGATGTAATTTCATAGGTGGTCCTTATGGTGTATGTTGGGTAAATAGTTCTCAAAGATGAATAGTTCTCATCCAGGGATAAGGAGATGTTGGTCAATCTTCTTCTTCGGTTTTGATGCTCGGTAATTGGGCCCGCACCTCCCCACATCTTGTGGTGGGGTTCTTGGTCCCCGTCGAAATATTTCCAAATTGTTCTATCTGTTCTCAATTCCAATGGTGGGGAGACGCATGATGGGTCTCACACAAATGTATTTGGAATGATTTGGTGTTGAAATTTTCATTAATGGTTGGGATTCCGCCCGAACCCCTCCCCCCCTGTGTCAGTTTTCCAATCTTGTCTCAATTGTTGGTAAGTTCCTAATGGCAGGGAGGCTACTCAGATGTCCCCGTTTCGGTCTTTCAGTCACACCTTGGGCGTTGGTAGGTTATTAATGGTGGGGAGCCCCTTGGGCTTCCCCATGATGACATTTTGGTATTGTTTCTAAATATGGCATGGTGATAAGTGATAAGAGTGTTCAATGGATGTTGTTTGGCCTTGTTTGTTCACTCTAGCCAAATGTTGTGGTTTTTGTTGAATAGTGCTTGAGATGTTTTGGATTGTGAAGTTGGTTTTCGTGGGAGCGAGAGTTCCCTTACTTGATCAGTCAACTGGAGGTTTTCTAGCTCTTTGTGGTGGGAAACACATATTATAAAGTCTTTTTATGGGTTTCTTGAAGTTCTCTTTGATTCACTCTCTCTGAGAAAGATGATTTTCCCTCTTTTCTTGATATTTGTAGGGATCCCCTTTGGTCCTTAAGGGAGTGTGGTTTTCTACGTTTGGGTTTGGTTCTAGTTGTGGATTTTCAGGGACAGAAAGATTTATGGTGGGGATAATTATCACACCCGTTGTTTTTAAATTATTTATTTTATTATTTTTACATTGAATCATGTAGTTCGGGTCGAGGTCCGACTTAAAATTTCCGAGTTCTTTTTAAAAACACTAGTATTCACCTCGACTGCATCCAACGCACCGTGTCGAAGCTGTGCGGCCTCACCTGGGTCGCTGTGTGACCTCGCCTGGTTCACCGCATGGCCTTCCCAGTACATTATTAGTTAATTAATTAATTAAGTGTAATGATCAATAAGGGATTGAAATTAAAATAGGTGTTAAGGATAATGATTTTATTATGTTTATTATTATTATTATCACCATTCAATTAAAAATTGTCATGAGTCACGTGGGGTAACCACACGGTGACCAGACATCGTAAAAATAAAAATAATCAAACACAATTTAAAGGATTATATTAATGATGATAAAAAGGGTAATTATTATTATTATTATTATTTTGATTATTATTATTAGGATATTAATATATTTATTAATATTATTAATCACATTACTATTATTAAGAGAATAATCATTTTTTAAGCGTTTCATTATTAATAATATTATCACTAACATATTTAAGTTGAATTATTTATTATTCTTATTATTATTTTATTATCTTTTTTTTGAGTCCCTTTATTTTTTATTTTTTTCCTTTTCTCCTATTTTCCTATTGTTTTTTCTTCCCTCTTACCCCCTTAATCTGCAGCCCATCGCACCCTGTAACGACCCGACCCCAGTTACCCAGAGTCAGTGCATTACTTCGTAACATTGGCATGATCACAAAAGATCAAGTCTCGAAAGACCGATTAGTTTAGTAGCCTTGAAAACACTAGATACATTCATAAATGTTACATTACATCATAAATTGAAAATCTAAAATAACAAAGTCTCCATAGTCCACACTCATATCCTCTTCTGACTATCCCTGCAGGACATTCATAAAATACTTCTTCACATCCTAGAAATATTAAAACATTGAAAGGGGTGAGCTCAGATGCTCAGTAAGGATAACAATATTGCGGAAGCGTTCATAAATAAACATAAACATTTAAGGCAATGTATAACTAAAACAAAAGCATTTTAAACTTGAACAACAACATAATATGGAAAAAGTAAAATGAGATAATGCCATTTACTTCTTCACATGGATATTCTACTGGTTGAATAATCACATGAAATATCAATAACCAATTTCATAATGATGGAATGCATAATGCCAGACTATCATAACCACGTAGTCAAGGCCTCGTGTCAAGACCACAAATAAGATTTTGTCAAGGCCTTGTGCCAAGACACTAGTTTGTCTCATGAGACCTGCCGATGCATCGAGGAGCTATAGCGGGCTCCACCCGCCACTTATTAAGTCCAATGCATTCCTCATATGAATAGGTTTAAACATATCATAAACCATATCATAATCGTATCACATAAAAGATGAATAACGGAAACATAACATTTCCACATTTCAATCACAATGTCAATACAACACATTGATATAATAAAAACGCTTTAAAAACCATTTTCAATACCAAAATAAAAGCAAGTTAACACTTTGTATTTATTTTTCATTAAAAAAAGTGATGGCTTGTAGAGGAAGCCAAAACCCAACTAATGGCCATGAAGGAAGAGAAGTCATTGTCGCCGCAAACGTACGAGAAGAAAAACATTCCTTTTTGTTGTTTAGTAAAATGCTTCATATAAAAATGATTCCTTTTGAATAGACGTAAAATTCAAAGGGGTTTAAACACCATAATAAAGAAAGTTGTGTATAAAACCAAATATGCCTCAATGAAAGGAGATTGAGACGAAGTCCCATAAAAGATCATTTTTAAAATAAAATAGATCTATTATTTGTATTCACTATAGGTACACATAGATAAAGTAAAAATACAAAATAGGACATAATAATATCATGACATAATTTGAAATTAGGAGATTAACCCAAAGAATGGAAGTTGGGTTAAGAAGTTCCCTTACCTTGCGTCCTGTCCTGACTCGACCATTCTTTAACCTCCTGAATAATAAACTAGAGTTAATTCCTATTTACTTAAGAACATTTTCAAGTTCATTTTTCCTTTTATATCCCTTATTACCATGTTATGAACATTATGTAATTATTTAAGTTTATAACGGTCATTTTGTCGATCATAGGTACTTGAGTCAAAAAAAAACATTCTTATAATTACAAGTTGTTCTTGTGGTGATATATCCATTATATCCAAAATTATATTAATGATATAGATATCATATATATCATATATATCCAGTATATACATGCATTTATAATATTCCGTAACGTTTAGAGGTAAGAAATGAAATTCACCGTTCATGGAGACGGTAAGCCGTACGTACGCATGAACGCTACTTTAATTTCTATTTCGTATTTAATGGAATGAAATCATAATTAAAAAAAGGTATAATATAGTTCCAGTATAATATCATATATAATATCATTTACTCCATCCTTTATACATCCCACATATGGCATTAACGATTCACATCACTTTGAGGGGGCAGTAGTCCGCACTTCCTAAAATGAAATTATCGCGTTTACCCATAATGGAAATCATAAGGTATGCCATAAATGAGAAATACAGAAGCATAAGTAAAACATAAACATATTATATATCATATATAAATATAGTGACATCTTAATTGCCACCTTTGAAGGTGTTATATGAGTGTTGAACAATCATCGTTTCGTGAGGCAAAAATTCGCCATCCATAGAAACTGTATGTTCTTTAACCATTAGATGTAGGTGTGTGTAAGTGTAGCTCGAATACTTCTTATAACAACATCCAAATATATTTATGATACTGGTGTTTTTACAAAATAAATGAGTAAAAAGAGTTTAGGGGGTTGGAGAAGAAAAATAACACAAAACAACATTAGAGAAGACATTACCTCAAAATCGGGCAACTCTTTTTGATTTGAGCCAATGGCTTCTTTGGGAAGAGTTATGCCCAAAGTGAGGCTTCTAGGAGTAAGGGAGGGAAGTTGGGAGAGTATTTGGGTAGAGGTTGGCCAAGCCAATACGCTTTTAAAGTCTGAGTAAGGTGGTAGAGGTGGGGGCCTTTTATAAGTGGAGAGGAGGGGCACTCTTGGAAAGTAAAGAAAAGTCACTTTATTATAAAATGAGTTGCAGATTTTAGAGGTCCCAAAATTATATAATTCGATGGTAAGGTGATAAGGGTTCGAAATCTACTCATCCAATAGGTTTTTGACAAGTGTAAGCCTTGGATTTTACATTATGTTTTTATTTTATTTAAATCGTTAAATAATGAGGTCATCACTGCATCATCATGATGTCATAAATAATATAATTTATTTAATGTCTAAAAATTATAAAAAAAATACTTTGTTGTAGAAAATCGTTTTAGCTTTCCAATGACTATTTATAGTAAAAATTATGACTTGTATAACCCCATGTAAAAATTGTTTTAGTAAAACATTTCATGTTTGTGTCATTTTTTACTTTAACATTAAATAAAAGGCATTTATGTCATTTTCCAACTAAAGTGGCTCCATGGGGTCCCCAAGTTGACCCATGGATTTTATTGGTCGGCCATGGCACATCCAATGAGGGTAGGACATGGGTCAAGCTCATATCATATTATTAAAACATTATTTTTACCTTAAACTACACTAATTACCTCTAATCGCGATTAAGAACATAAAAGTTACTATTCACCAAAAATTATTTTAATCTCATTGAACCACATTTTACTTCTTAATTACAACCATTTATGTCGGATTTTTGAAAATCAAATCACAGAAGTGGTAATATTTCATTTAAACGAAAAATCAGTTATTTAACTACCACTTAGTGGTTTCACTATTCATCAAAAATTGAAGTTTTTCAAAACAATGCCAAAATTTCACCCTAAGCTATAATTGATATTCCGAATTCAAAAATGATGTCTATTTTACAAAATTCCAAAAATATAAGTTGCATTAATTAATTTTATAATTAATTCCCACTGTCACAACAAATAGCATGTTTTTAAGAAACAATTTATATCAAAAGATTTACAATTGTTTATGTCCAATTTCAATGTTAAATTAATTCTAATGACCACCATTGGATAAAACGGTAAAAATATATTCTAATTATACTTTAAAACTACTAAATATTATAATTTATCACAATAAATTATTTTGATTAAAAAAGTTGTTTTAAGTATTTTTCACTATTTATAAAAAATTAGAAGCTCTCAAAAAAATACCAAAAATTCAACATAGGCTAATTTCGATATTCCGAATCCAAAAATGAAGTCCATTTTGAAATATAAAAATTCTATAATTTTAAAAAGTGTTTATTACTATTCATAACGGCTACTATGATTAGTCGTGATGTTTTAGAACTCGAAGTTGCGTACAATGCAAGCTATTGCATTATTGAATGAGAAGCGTATTGTGGAAGCTCGGGGTGTTTATTATCCCCTCCTTAAATAAATTGTGTTCTCACTATTTGAAATTTTTATTGGAAAATAAAAGGTTGAAAATAGAAAATACCTTTGTGGAAAACCCACATCGGAACTAAGATTAATAAAATTTAGCATTAATAAGAGGGTAAGGGGAATGAAAAAGTCACCACCCAATTATGATCTCGATTAGGAGAACATTGGTGGAAATTAGAGACATATAATTGGAGGAAAAACGTAAATATTTTTAGGGAGTGATTGAGGTCATCAATCACAATCAACTGTCAAATTGAGGGCCTCAAAGCCTTCAATCTATGTTGATTTAAAATATCATCAGTTCAACAATACATAAGGTATTAGGATAACACACTTTTTTGTTTTAATATCCCTTTACTAAATTTTAAGAATTAATTTATTCATTGAATAAGAGATAGGTATATATATATTTATGCTTGACAATTAGAGTTTCAACCTTCAACTCATCATTCACTCAAAAATATAATAGAACTCAAAAATATTATACTTATCCTAATTGTATAAAGTTCCAAATGTTAACACATACTATTTAGATTAGTAAAATTATTTTGTAATAACCAGGGACTTCCTGTAGGCTCGTGGTAGGAAATAAAGGCCTGTCGCACTATGGTTGTGGGTTCGATTCCTGCAGCTTTGTCCGACGCGACGGTTATGCCCCACCCTGCAGGTTGTCCTTTTCCTAAAACTATAGTATTATAATATTCCAAAAATAATCTTCATAAATTTTTTAACCTTTAACAATACTATCCAAAGATCAACTTAATCCACTCCAACCTTTATAGTTATCCAAAATACCTCTATCCAGACTTTCTCTAAAAGGTCTCCTAATTCCAAAATCAATTTATCAGATTCCCCAAACAAAGTAAAGTTTCTCTTATTTTCACATACTAAAAATATGATTACCTTCATCATATTAAAACCTTACTGAAACAACAAGTACTACAGTACAATCCTTATATATATATCACATTATTCTAATAACCATAATATAATCCATGAGTCCAAAAGCACCAATACATTAATTATTCAGCTTCAACTGTAGTAACAGCATAAGATTGTCCTTGATCCCTTGGCCTTTTCTGGGCTAAGTTTCCCTGACGCTTAGGACATTCATTTTAATAATGCCCCATTTCCCAACAATTGTAGCATTCAACATTGATAGCCTCTTTCTTTCCCTTGCAATCACGCGCCTGGTGACCTTTTTCTCCACATTTATAACAAACTCCCATTCCTTTTAGGCAAGTACCAGGGTGATTCTTCCCACAATTATCACATAATGGAAAATCCTTCTTTCCCTTTTTCCCTTTATCAGTCTCTTGTTCCACCGTTCTCTTCTTCTCTTGCTTTACTTTGTTGTCATAAGACTTAGAGAATTCCTTTTCTGTCTTGATAGAACACGAGACAATATCTTCGTATGACGAGAAGGTTTGTGAGACTAATGCTCGACGGAGAAATGGTTTTAACCAATCAAAGAAACGATGAATCTTACTTCTTGGGTTACGTATATAATCTGCAGCATGCCTCTCCATCCTTGTAAAGTTGGCCTCATACTTTGCGACATTCTCATCCTCTTTTTGTCTCAAACTCAGAAATTGTCTTTCCATATATGTTCGATGGTCATGAGGAAAGTATTTTTCTATGAAAATCTCTTTGAACTCCCTCTATTCCATATTTGATACGTCATCATCTTCCTTTGTATTTTGAATCAATGACCACCTTTGATCGGCATCTCCAGTGAGGCGGTAAACTGCCATGATAACCTTCTCCCTTTCGCTACTCCCCAAGGCGTGGAATATTTTCTCTAATGAGTTTATCCATTGCTCAGCTACTAACGGATTTGTACCCCCATTAAATGTTTGTGGTTGTCGCCTCATGAAGCGGTCTAACATTGATCCTCCACATTGCGGATCAGGGTGCTCCATACGAGTAAGGTTATTATTCATAACCTGAGTGAGTTGTCCCAGTATGGTAATAAGTTGATCAGCACCAGTTGTATCTCCAGCTCCACAATAATTATCTTGAGCAGGAGGGAAATCCCTACACGGAGTGCGTGCATTGATACGGTTTCCATTCCTTCCACTAGGCGCCATTTCTAAACAATGGCATAAACTAGATTAGTTTATGAATCAAAATACACAATTCCGTACTTGTGAAACACTTAACACTAATTGAACTATTTTATGGATATAATCCAAAATCATAAAAAAATGTTTTCTTTGACGAAGTATATACTCATAACCCTTCATAGTGGTTTGTAACGAAATGATAATTATCCTAATCATATCCTACCCGGGAGTGTCGTAACCAAGAGTGCAGCAAGGCCCGTTGTCGTGCACCAGTTCCCGTTTGAGTCTAGCTCAAAGCGGTGTTTTCGGGTTTTACCCCTAGGTACATCTGTTCCAGAGCCACTTCTACCTGCTCGTATCCAGATAGGGATGTATTGCTCAGAAAACTCACAAAATCTCTATAATACCAAAATTCTAGGAAGTTCTTCTATACTAATCCTCAAAGTCTATCTTTGGGATATGTTCTCTAATCAGATATTATCTAAATCTAGCTTCCAAGGTTAGTACTAAACTTCCTCTGATACCAACTGTAACGCCCTGACCCTAGTTACCCAGAGTCGGTGCATTACTTTGTAACATTGGCATGATCACAAAAGATCAAGTCTCGAATGACCGATTAGTTTAGTAGCCTTGGAAACACTAGATACATTCATAAATGTTACATTACATCATAAATTGAAAATATACAATAAAAAAGTCTCCATAGTCCACACTCATTTCCTCTTCTGACTATCCATGTAGGTCATTCATAAAATACTTCTTCACATCCTGGAAAATATTAAAACATTGAAAGGGGTGAGCTCAGATGCTCAGTAAGGATAACAATATTGAAGAAGATTTCATAAATAAACATAAACATTTAAGGCAATGTATAAATAAAACAAAAGAATTTTAAACATGAACATCAACGTAATATGGCAAATGTAAATTGAGATAATTCCATTTACTTCTTCACATGGATATTCTACTGGTCGAATAATCACATGAAATATCAATAACCACTTTCATAATGATGGAATGCATAATGCCAGACTATCATAACCACGTAGTCAAGGCCTCGTGCCAAGACCACAAATAAGATTTTGTCAAGGCCTCGTGCCAAGACACTAGTTTGTCTCATGAGACCTGCCGATGCGTCGAGGAGCTATAGCGGGCTCCACCCGTAACGTAGTAAGTCCAATTCATTCCTCATATGAATAGGTTTAAACATATCATAAACCATAACACAATCGTATCACATAAAACATGCATAAACGAAACATAAAATTTCCACATTTCAATCACAAGATGTCAATACAACACATTGATATAATAAAAACGCTTTCAAAACCATTTTCAATACCAAAATAAAAGCAAGTTAAAACTTTGTATTTATTTTTCATTAAAAAAAAGTGATGGCTTGTAGAGGAATCTGAAACCCAAATAATGGCCATGGCGGCAGAGAAGTTGTTGTCGCCGCATACGTACGACAAGAAAAACATTCCATTTTGTCGTTTAGTAAAACGCTTCATATAAAAAAGATTCCTTTTGAATAGACGTAAAAGTCAAAGGGGTTTATACACCGTATAAAAGAAAGTTGTGTATAAAACCAAATATGCCTCAATGAAAGGAGATTGAGACGAAGTCCCTAAAAAGATCATTTTTAAAATAAAATAGATCTATTATGTGTATTCACTATAGGTACACATAGAGAAAGTAAAAATACAAAATAGGACATAATAATATCATGAAATAATTTGAAAGTAGGAGATTAACCCAAAGAATGGAATTTGGGTTAAGAAGTTCCCTTACATTGCGTCCTGTCCTGACTCGACCGTTCTTTAACCTCCTGAATAATATACTAGAGTTAATTCCCATTTACTTAAGAACCTTTTTCATGTTCATTATTCCTTTTATATCCCTTATTACCATGTTATGAACATTATGTAATTATTTAATTTTATAACAGTCATTTTGTCGATCATAGGTACTTGAGTCAAAAATAACATTCTTATAATTACAAGTTGTTCATGTGGTGATATATCCATTATATCCAGTATTATATTCATGATATAGATATCATATATCTCATATATATCCAGTATATACATGCATTTATAATATTCCATAACGTTTAGAGTTAAGAAATGAAATTCACCATTCATGGAGACGGTAAGCCATACGTACGCATGAACGCTACTTTCATTTCTATTTCGTATTTAATGGAATGAAATCATAATTATATAAATGTATAATATAGTTCCAGTATAATATCATATATAATATAATTTACTCCATCCTTTATACATCCCACATATGGCATTAACGATTCACATCACTTTGAGGGGGCGGTAGTCCGCACATCCTAAAATGAAATTATCACGTTTACCCATAATGGAAATCATAAGGTAAGCCATAAATGAGAAATACAGAAGCATAAGTAAAACATAAATATATTATATATCATATATAAAAATAGTGACATCTTAATGGCCACCTTTGAAGGTGTTATATGAGTGTCGAACAATCATCATTTCGTGAGGCAGAAATTCGCCATCCACAGAAACCGTATGTTCTTTAACCATTAGATTTCGGTGTGTGTAAGTGTAGCTCTAATACTTCTTATAAAAACATCCTAGTATATTTAGGATACTGGTGTTGTTACAAAAGAAATTAATAAAAAGAGTTTAGGGGGTTGGAGAAGAAAAATAAAACAAAACAACATTAGAGAAGACATTACCTCAAAATCGGGTAACTCTTTTTGATTTGAGCCAAAGGCTTCCTTGGGAAGAGTTCTGCACAAAGTGAGGCTTCTAGGATTAAGGGAGGGAAGTTGTGAGAGTATTTCGGCATTGGTTGGCCGAGCCAAAAGGCTTTGAAAGTGTGAGTAAGGTGGTAGAGGTGGGGGCCTTTTATAAGTGGAGAGGAGGGGCACTCTTGGAAAGTAAAGAAAAGTCACTTTATTATAAAATGAGTTTCGGATTTTAGAGGTCCCACACTTATATAATTTGAGGTTAAGGTGATAAGGGTTCGAAATATACTCATCCAATAGGTTTTTGACAAGTGTAAGACTTGGATTTTACATTATCTTTTTATTTTATTTAAATCGTTAAATAATGAGGTCATCATTGCATCATCATGATGTCATAAATAATATAATTTATTTAATATCAAAAAATTATAAAAAAACTACTATGTTGTAGGAAATCTTTTTATCTTTCCAATGACTATTTATAGTAAAAAATTTGACTTGTATAACCCCATGTAATTTTTTTTTAGTAAAACATTTCATGTTTGTGTCATTTTTTACTTTAACATTAAATAAAAGGTATTTATGTCATTTTCCAACTAAAGTGGCTCCATGGGGTCCCCTTGTTGACCCATGGATTTTCTTGAACTTCCATGGCACATCCAATGAGTGTAGTACATGTGTCATGCTCATCTCATATTATTAAAACATTATTTTTACCTTAAACTACACTAATTACCTCTAATCGCGATTAAGAACTTAAAAGTTACTATTGACCAAAAATTATTTTAATCTCATTGAACCACATTTTACTTTTTAATGACAACCATGTATGTCGGATTTTTGAAAATCAAATCACAGAAGTGGTAATATTTCATTTAAACGTAAAATCAGTTATTTAACTACCACTTAGTGGTTTCACTATTCATCAAAAATTAAAGTTTTTCAGAACAATGCCAAAATTTCACACTAAGCTATAATTGATATTCCGAATTCCAAAATGATTTCTATTTTAAAAAATTCCAAACATATATGTTTCATTAATTAATTTTATAATTAATTCTCGCTGTCACAACAAATAGCGTGTTTTTAAGAAACAATTTATATCAAAAGATTGGCAATTGTTTATGTCCAATTTCAATGTTAAATTTATTCTAATGACCACCATTGGATAAAATGGTAAAAATATATTCTAATTATACTTTAAAACTACTAAATATTATAATTTATCATCATAAATTATTTTGATTAAAAAAGTTGTTTTAAGTATTTTTCACTATTCATAAAAAATTAGAAGTTTTCAGAAAAAATACCAAAAATTCAACATAGGCTAATTTCAATATTTCGAATCCAAAAATGAATTCCATTTTGAAATATAAAATTTCTATAATTTTAAAAAGTGGTTATTACTATTCATAACGGCTACTATGATTAGTCGCGGTGTTTTAGAACTCAAAGTTGCGTACAATGCAAGCTATTGCATTGTTGAGTAAGAAGTGTATTATGGAAGCTCGGGGTGTTACACACCCCATCTCCCCCTCTCCCTTCATCCTGTCATGCCCCAACCTCCAAAACATACCTCCTCTTTATCCCGACACCCACCAGGTGCGCCCCTCTACACTCTCACTCACCCTCATACTCAGTCTGGCAACTGGCCTCCTGCCCGCGACACCACCAGAGATCCCACCAGCCAAGACCTTTCCTCGTCGCGACATGATCGCCCTGGGCTCCTCGCTCGCGCCATCTACTAAACTGTATCCCTTGATCCATCTAGAAACGCTCCCCCCTGACCTCCTTACGAGCCGGTGCCACCCTCACTAGCCTTCCACTCAGGCGAACACCCCCCTCTTATCCTAGCCAGCTTCCTTGTGATTGAATCCCTAAACAGTTAATTTCATTACTCTTCCTTTGAGTTTTATATGTACAACCATGTTGAATTGTTAATTTTCTTTTTAAAAATAATGCAGATTGTGTTTTGGTTTAGTGTCAATTTGTTTTGAGTCATATACGTGTGTCTAGTTAAATTTTTAATATTTTGACTCATTCTATATATTATAAAAATTGTTTTATAAATTTTATGGTGAATTAGTTTGTATATTTAATTAATTTATCACAATTGTTAAGTAGTTTACATGCCACGAAAGTGATTTTAACTGAGTTTTGTTGTTCATTAGTCTTCTTAGTCGAGTGTTTATGTGATTTTTATGTGTTTTGTTGTGAAAACTTACATCGAGCTATTTATCAGGGTTCTGAAGATTGTGCATTCTGTTTGTTTGAATGTGAAAGAGCTGCAGTGTGTGTTTTGGGTGTGGAATCAAAGCATGTTTTTTGTTATAAAATAGGATTTGAGTGTGTTCTAGTGTTTAAAATTTTGAGACACATTTTTGAAATTGTTCATTAAATTCTATTTGTTGATGTCTAATTGTAAAACTATTTTCTTCATGATTTTGAGTGCTTTAATTGATAGGGTGAGCGATGCAGATTAAGTTCTAAAAAATATTTTGGGTGTGCGTAGTATTTCAAAATGGTATTTGGGGGACTGTAAAATTTCAAAATGGTATTTGAGTGTGTGTAATATTTCAAAATGTTATTTGGGTGTGAAAATGATGGTTCGGTGTGTGTAAGTACTATGTTTTGCTTTTATGCAGAAATCTGACATTTGAAATGATCTTGATTTTTTTAAAAAAAATGGAATAGTTGGTGAAAATGGTATCTTGTTGTGTGTGGTGTTCTGTTTGGCTTGTTTATGTGTTGTTCACCTATTAAGATCTTGAAATTTTTTTGAGCAAAATGTGGGAAGCATGTGTAGCTAGGAAGGTGAACTAGACTAGTGGGCTAGTGTTCCAGAGGTGACACTTCCCGGTTTCACAGCAGGATTGAAGATTTCAAAAATAACTAAACATAAGCTTTTCTATGGGGCATGGCCTTATAAGACATGTTTTCCAAGGATCGTGGCCTTCTAAGCCACGTTTCACCAAGACACGAAGATCTTAGGGCCAATGCTAGCTAACACCCATGAGGCATCTCCTATATTTGGTGCTCATTGGTTACTTTATGCTCGCCAATGTGACAGATTTTTTATTTTAAAAAGTAAATGTGTCAGTGTGTTTTAATTTAATTTCGTTTTATTTGAAACAACTTTTTTTAACCTGTTTTCTCTAAAATTATTAAAGGATTTAATTTCTTTTTAATTTGAGCTGTTATATTTAAATTCATTTTATTTTAAATCACCAGTAATTATAAAAAATTCATTAAATACTGTTTAATAATTTATTTCCTTTTATTTTTATTTTGATGGAATATGTATTCATCATTTAAATGGTTATGTGTGGAATCTTCTCTCGGTGGCATCCTACCGGGCTCCTGGATCACACCCTACATACACCTTTGGGTGTATGTAGGACTTTTTCTTGTGTGTCACAGATTGAGGCATCATGCTTAGTAATGGTGGTTCTGGTTGCTGATGGTCTTCACATGGAGGTTGGTATTGGAGTTTTATTTCCCTATCTTTGTTGTTGTTCACTTTGGGTTTTAGTTGAATTATAGACTTTAATCGTGTTTATAGTTTAAAGGCGCGGTTGGTTGTCTATTTCTAGTTTCAGTTTGTTTATCTTGTTAGTTGTCCTTATGTATTTTATTTCAATTAAATCATTCCCATGTAATGTTTTGATTCCCGGGCACTTGTGCCAGCCCATGGAAATCGGGAACGCCAATCAGGCCATGTCGCGGACCAAGTTTTTTGTCGGGTCTGATGGAGACTCGGCCGGGTCCCTGACAACTGGCCTCACAAAAAATACTACTTTCAATATTCATAAGTCAATTTTAAAAGAGAAGTATTCAAGAGTTATGATTTATTCTTCTTATCTTTTATATTCTTTCTCAATTATACCTTTTCCCTAACTATTATCAAATTATTCATGAAAATCTTAGTACATTATATGTACTATAATGTTTTAATGATAATGGATTATTCTATCATTATATCTTTTTTTTTCGTTCTTTTATACTATAAATGAGAACATTTTTTGAGATGTTTTAATTATCACATTCAAGGAAGATGGGTTTTCAATTTTCATTACTATCTTCAATACCGGTTATGAAAACTTTATAATGGTTGAACCAGATAAGAATATATTTATTTTTGCTTATTTAATGATCTGGAATCCTTACACTATCATAATATAATAAAATAGTACAAAACAAGTTCATCATGCCCAAACCCACTAAGTTAATCCAATCGATTATCATTGACCTCTATCTAATGAGTCATTCTCATGGTATATAACCAGAAATAATTATAAGATAATTTATATCTCTTTAATTTAAAAAATAATATATATATATATATTAATAATTCCTTTTTTAACCACATTTTAAATGAAATTTCATTCATAAATACAAGTAATCTAATCATGAAAACCAAGGAAACAAATGCTTCCAAAACAATAGAATTGAACCTCTTAAACCCTTCAAAAAGGACATGATTGAACATAATAAGGCTAAAATAAATCAATTAATTTTAGAGTGGGTTTATTATTTCTTAATTAATGAAGATAAATTTGATAATTCAGGTCATCAAACTCAACGAAAGAACACATTCAAGCATAAGGTAATGGTTTCTTCATCTCACTTCCATTTTTGTGAGATACTCCATATTCAATACTATTATATGTGTATGGTGTATGAATACTTCCCATTGATGTTTCATATAATGAATATATTTATTTTCATTATTTTAAATGTATAAATTTATGATTATAAATTTTTTGGGCATACGATTCAATTTATTATAATGTTGTAAGTATTTTCTACCTGAGCCTCCATTTTCATTTGGGATGCTCTTATTCTCTAATAACCTCAATGAAATTCTTATTTATTATTATTTACTCCTCATAAATTATTGGTGAAAGTTATATATATATGCACCAATCATAATCCTTCTTTATTTTATGTAGACTTACATGTTTTAAATTAATCATTCAAAACATCTTCTGAAATCCATGCACGATTCAAGGAACATGACGAATTCTTATCTAATTTGAAGTTCAATCTACAATATTTTTATTCCGTGTTTATATTTTAAAAATCACTCATTTTAACACGTAAAACCTATTTTGGTTCATTTGTGGTTTTATAAAATCATACATTCATTTTACTTTAAAATCCTTTAATATTTTTCCTAAACTGCACTAAAATGATTTATTTTTAAAGCTTCCTTAAAAAATAATTTTAAATGATTTAACCATAATATGAATTTATTTAATCATAAAATATAATTTCAGGTAACATTACTTTTATTTTATTGGATATACATTTTTATAATCTGATTTCATTGAAAAACAAATTAGTTTTCAAAAATATCTCTTCTTCCTAATGGAAAAAGGATTTTTCTCATTTCGCATTTAATTTTATGTGGTACTTGCCTTGCATGCCACTTATTCCATGAATGTGGTGTATGTAATTTCCTTTTTTATATTATAAAAATAGTCTCCTTATTCTCATCATATAATAAAGGATTATTATTAAAAAAATTCAAGGTGGTATGAGATAGTTTGGAATGTTAAAATATTATTTCCTCAAGAATTATTTAATGCTCTAATTTAAAAATATCTTCGTTTATGTCAACATCCTTGGTTGGATGTTCTAATTAATTAAGGCTTATCTATTATGATACCATATATAATATGTTGTTTCAGTGTTTCTGATTAGTTTTACTAATGATGTTCTATCTTGAAACAATTCACCATATTATTCTGAATGGTTATTGTTTTTGTTCAGTGATTGGGGTAATTTATTTACATTTCATATGTTAGATCAATATGAATGTATATGTTGACTATGTTAACCAATTAAACTTGAGGAATGAATTGGACTTAGTATGTGGTTGGTGGGTCCCTCTATAGCCCCTAGATGCATCGGTAGGTCCCATGAGACAAATATATATGGACTTGGCTGAGGCCTTTCCCATTTTTAGATAGGGTTTTGGCTAAGGCCATAATCATTTTAGATGTCTTGGACGAGGCCTTGATGGTATGTTTTAGATTGTTCGGCATATGCATTTACCTTATTATAAAACTATTCATTGAATGTTAATGAGGTTATTCCACCAGTAGAACACCCATATTTATGCTTTCATAAGGAATTATTTATTCAAATATTCTTCTTTCCATAATGTGTTCAGGTTCATTTTTAAGAAAATCATTTTTAGTTATTCACAGTGCCTAATGTTTATGTTTATGATATAATCTATTGTATTTCTTACCCTTACTGAGCATCTGAGATCACCCATTATTTATGTAACAATTTTTTAGGACAAGAAAAAGTTTTTAATGAATGACCCACAGGGATAAACTGAGAGTTGTGGATGTTCCCAATAAAACATATATGTTGTATTTCATTTAATAGTGTAATGTAGAACTTATGTATGTATCTAGTTTTCCAAAACTACTAAACTATTTGTTCCTTCGGGATAAAAAATTCTTATAAGAACTGAAATTTAATGAAATAATCTATTGCATCCAAGATACAGGGGTCTGGGTGTTATTGTTTTCATCAAATGATGTTTAGTAGAAAACATGGAAACTAGATATAGAAAAAGTAGATTAGTCAATAAAACCCTACAATTGACTTTGGGGATAAGAATACATGGACATCCTATAAATTTGGTTAGGAATATAATATGTGGTAAATACATCCCTGTTTGGTTACGAAATAGTAGAGGTTGATTTGGAATAGATGTATCTAGTGGTAAAACCTGAAAACACCACTTTTCTCAAGATTCGAATGAGAAATAGTGCACAAAAATGGGTCTTGCTTCAACTTTTGATCGACACACCTGAGGGGTATTCTTGAAAAAATTCATAATATTATTACAAACAATTATAAAGGATTTATTCACCCAAAGTAACCAATGCATATAGTTCTATGTATTATAATGCATATATTAATATTATGCGTTATACCATATTTAGAGATATAGAGATTTTATAATTTTATGAGCTAATGTATTACATCAAATTGATTACAAATCACACCTAATAGAAGGAATGATAACATCACCAATGGACATGATGTAAATAGTAATATAGATTACATCTCTTTTGGTTTTAAGACATGATTTTAAAGAAATATAGCCTCTCATGTGTCCTCATCAAATGAGGAAATAGTATCTTGTGATAACAAGGTATGTAAATAATTCTTTGAGTCCTATAAATTTGAAGGGATGAAAACGAATTATAGGATGGTAGAGAAAAATCAAGATAAAGGGAAGAAGAGAATGACGGGTTTTCCCACCTGTGATATTTGTGGAAAGAATCATCCTGGTAAATTTATGAAGGGAATGGGAGTTTGTTATAAGTGTGGAGAGAAAGGACCCCAATTTCATGATTGAAAAGATATGAAAAATGCTTCTAATGTACAATGCTTCAACTAAAGGAGATGGGACACTATCTAAATCAATGTTCCAAGCATCAAATAAATATTCTTCAAATGATGTTACTTGATAATGAACAAGTTTTGATACTACCATAGATGAAGTGGAAGGATTAAGATGCCTCATTAAGAATCATGTCATTTGTAAAATTTATCAGAAATGTACTGGTTATAAGAGTTATGGAATATATAAATATTGTACTATAATACTATTTCAATAAATATATGAGGTCATATGATGAATTATACCAAGGATAAGAGACATATTATAAATTTAATATTTTGGGAAAGAATATGGTAGAGGGAAATAATACCCTAAATATATTCTTGATAATTAAGATAATGATAATGAAATGATTTATTTGGATAAGCACTGACTACCTAAAAAATTGATTATTAACTTATCTTCAAGTGGTTATGCTATTATTTATGGAGTTTATAACATTTCTAGATAGAAGGAATATATCCAATAGCATCTGTAAGAATGATTTTTTTTTTCAAATAATGATTTATGGTAATTAGAGTTATTTTAATATTCCAAGAGGACACATTTTTGAGATATTCACATGTTTGGAATGGGAAAATCTAGGGCTGCTTCATGTTGATTAAAGTAAAATAATGTACATATTTCTTGAGTAAAATAGATCATGGAGTACAAAAAAATAAATAATGATTTCCAAGGACCCTCGGTACATTGATATAGCAAGGATGGATATGGGGATGATTCTTAAGTGTTGGATCATGATATTTTGGAATGTTAAACCATTTATGAAATAGTTAATGTTGATCATTGTATGAGGTTTTAGAGGATAATGATACCACATTATGAAACTTATTCTATGATATGATGTATAGGTTGTTCAATGAAAAATTAAAGGGTAATGTCATGTTTATGGAATATATACTTGTATTTATATATTTATATAGTGGAATAATCTATCACCTCTACAGAAAGTGTCGTAAATTTTTTTCTATTATCATAATATTTGATAAAGTTAATGAAGTTTTTCCTAATTGTAGTTAATGGTTTTGTGGTAATCTACTTTCATATGAACCTGTTTTCTATCATGAGAAAATTGTTATTTAGTTTTTCTTTTAATCCAATGTTTTCAATTCCAATCAATGTCACCCCATTCGAAAGAATAATTTATTATTATTATTATTATTGTTGTTATTATTATTATTATTATTATTATTATTATTATTTTACCAAACCTTTTCCCTTAACCTTTTTAAGGACGATATTCTATTAAACCTATTTTTAATATGGGATTTTCACAAGGAAATATTCAAGAAGACACCAATAACATTCAAAGTGAAATATGAAATTCTAAGGAAGAAATTTATGTAAGTAGGGGATAATATAAAACCCCATGATTTTGAAAATAAGTTTAATATTGAGTGTATGAAGCACTGAGTCCCTACAAAACACCATTTTGTTATAACCTTGCTAGTAAATATATTTTCTTCCACCTCTGTGAATTGAATTTTGAAAAACTAACAAACACAGTTGCGTTGAGTAAGATATTTAGAGTCTGATAAGACAAACATAATTTTTGTGAATAGTAACTTACCCTTATGAATATTAATGTTTCCCTTATGAGTAGTAATATACCCGTATGAATATCAACTTGACTCTTATGAATAGTAATTCACCCTTACGAAAAGTAACGTGACCCTTATGAATAGTAATATATCCATATGAATAGTAACTTGAATAGTAATGTACCCTTATGAATAGTAACCTCACACATATAAGAAAAATTATAATTTAGGAACCATATTAATAGTAGTGAATATTTTAAAAATTAATAATTATGTATTGATCTTTTTATGAGAAATAATCAATGAATTACAATTTTATAATTAATAGATTTATTGAAAAGATAATTCAATTTCATAAATTGCATTCTCGAATAAATATTTGTTTTCTAGTATAATAAGATAATTTTATGCGACCCCAGTAAATTTTTTGATGTTTCATAAAATCACTTATAATATTAAAATTGGTATTTTTTGAGTAAATAATGATTTTAATTAATAATTAAATTTCTCATAATTAGAAATTTATATTCATAAAATGGAGTTCCGTTTTGGATTCGACACATCAAAAAATGGTTTTGATGAATTTTTTTTATTTTTATGAAATAGTTTAATTTTTGTTGAATAGTAAAAAAATACAGTTTTTTATAAAATATGGCATTTTTAGTGACATCATCTTGAAATTATTATGATATAAAAATTTATTTAAACTACATAATAACTGAATAATTATATTACAATTGTAATGTTTTACAAAATTAATATGGACCATGAAAAGTATATTTTTTCATGATAAGTATAAAAACTTTGTCAATGTCGACCCAATGCATGTGCAGTGCTGACTAAGTCAAAATTGGAAAAATATTTATAATATTTAAGTGCTAAAAATTACATTCATAAATTATTAATTAATTACTGTCTATTATTTACCCATTTTATTTTTAATTTATAATATTAGTGTTATTTAACATGAGTATTATCCAAATATATGTGCAATGCTTGTGTAGAGAAAGAAATAAAAAAATAACAATGTTAAGAAGATGTATGGTTTCGTATAGGAGTGAATATACAAAATAAATAAATGCATAATTTTATATTTAAACTAATTAATTTATCTTTATGGTAGTATTTTATTTTTAATATTTATAAATGAAATAATTAACATTAATGATTATGCAATGCTGATGCAACACTCAGGAAAGCAAAAGAAAAATAAATAAATTGTTTTTAATTAAAAATATAAGAATTATTAAATGACCCATATTTTAGAGAAAAAATATTATATAATAAATTTTAGACTATTATAAAGTTTTCAGTTTAATTTGGGACATTTTGGACCATCATGAATCACATTAAATCCATTATAATATTTTATTTCAAACGGTAATCAACCTATCACATTAACATTTTTTATTTACTACTATTGTTATATGAGATTTTACAGAGGTTTTATTGGAAAAATAACAGTCTTTGGAAAATATAATAAAATTCTACTTCTCATGGAATTTTACTTTTAATTTTTAGAAAAATAAAATATACCATAATGGCTTCCACAAAGATGATACAGTATTAATTAAAATAAAGAATAAATCAAGTAAATGATTTTAAACACAATAAAATAAATAGTATTTTATATTTTTAAGATAATTCACATATTCCCTAGATAAATATAAAATTTATATGATATAATATAAAAATTTATTCTATTTTTAAACTTTTTTATTATGTGTTTAAAGTCCTAGATTTAAATAGTTTTTATCTTGACAAATTTGTTTTCATGAATAAAATATTTTACTGAATTATTTAAAAATTATAAAAGTATTGAACAAGTATAGAAATCATAATATTACTTCTAAAATATAATCAAAATTTCGTTTTATACCTTTTTTGATTCTTAAAACCTAAAATATATTTATTATACTTTAATAATTTTAGAGATTTCTAAGTTACCCCTCACCTCACATATTAAAGGTGGTTCCTTCCATCAAATATTTCATAACCATAAACCTTCTTCTATAGAAAACCTTGGTCAAAATCCATCCTCCTCATCCATTGATACAATATTTTTCTTGTATTCTCACAAAAAATCCACTTCCAAGAGCCATAATGTGGTTTCAAAATAGAAATATTCAAGAGGTGAGATTTCATCCCCTTCTTATTTAAATTCTTTCTCACTTATACCATATCCATTCTTATTATCCAATTATTCATGAAAACTCTAGAACATTATATGTACTGAATTTTTTTTATAATTTAATATTCCATCAACGTCTCTTCTTTTCCCACCTTTTATACTATAAGAGAGAACATCATCCAAGATGTGTTAATTTTCACATTCAAGGAAGACTGGGTTTCAGTTTACATTATTGTCTTGAAGACTAGTAATGAAACCGTTATAATGGTTGAAACAGATCATAACATATGTCTTTTATATTATGTAATGTTCTGGAATCATTACACTATAATAATATTAAATAATATTTCAAAACAAGTTCATCATTCCCAAAACCACCAAGTTAGTCCAAGTGATTATTATTAACCTTCATCTAATGAGTCATCCTATTGGTATATAAACAAAATCATTAAAGGATAACTTATATATTTTTAATTTCACTAATAATATATATATTAAAAACTGTGTATGTTTATCCATATTTTAAATGAACATCCATTCGTAAATACAAGTATATCGATTATGAAAACCAAGGAAGAAAATTCATCCAAAACAGTAAAATTGAACCTCTTAAACACATCAAACAGACCATGAATGAACATAATAAGGTAAAAATAAATCAATTAAATGTATAGGGGGTTATGTAATTATTAATTAATGAATATATTGTTGATAATTCATGTTTTAAGATTAATCGAAGAACACATTCAGGCATAAGGTTAGAGTTTCTTCATCTCATATCCATTTTTGTGAGATATTTCATATTCACTGGTATTATGTGTGTATGGTGTATTTATGCTTCCCATTGAGGTTTCATATCATTAATATATTTATTTTAAGGTTATTAAATTTATAATTTTAGGATTATTAATTTTTGGGGAATACAATTCAATTGATAACAAAGTTGTCATAATTTTCTACCCGAACCTCTATTTTTGTTCGGTGTTCTCTTATTCTCTATTTACCTCAATGAAATTATTATTTATTATTATTTACTCATAATAAATTCTATTTTAATGTTCTATATATATTTACCGATAATAATATTTTTTTTATTTTATGTGGAGTTACATGTTTTAAATGAATCTTTCAAAAATTCTTCTGAAATGCATGCCCGGTTCAAGGAACTTCTCAAATTCTTACCTATTTTGATGTTCTCTATATAATATGTTTGATGATATATTTATATTTCCAAAATAAAAAATTTTAACATGAAAAATATATTTTTGTTTAATTTATGGTTTTATGAAATAAAACATGCCTTTGCCTTTTAAAATCCTTTGTTATTTTCCTTAAACTGCACTAAAATAATTTATTTCAAAAGCTTCAATAAAAACTATTTTTAAATGATTTCACCTAAGCCAGACTTTATTTAAGCCTCAAATATAATTTCAATGGCCTTACCTTCTATATTCTATGATATACATCTTTAAAATCTGATTTCAAGTCAAATAAAAATGATTTCTAAAAGAACTCTTCTTTCCAAGGTAAAAAAATGATTTTTCTTATCTCGCTTTAAATTTTATGTGGCGCATGCCATGTTCACCAATTATTCTATGTATGTGGTGTATGTACTGACATTTTTTATATCATAACAAGATTCTCTTTATTCCAATACTATTCTAAGGGATTATTATTTGAATGTTTCAAGTTGGTATGTGACACTTTGGAATGTTAATGGATTATTTCCTCAAGAATTTGGAAATGGTCTCATTTAAAAATATCATCATCTATGTCAACATACTTGGTTTAATCTTTAACTTCATTGAGGTTTATCTATTATGACATCATCTTAAATATTTCATTTAAGGGTTTCTAGTTAGTTTGATTATAGATAGTCTATATTGACACCATTCACCATATTATTCTGAATGGTCAGTGTTTATGGTCAATGATTGGAAAAAGTTATTCACATTTCATATGTAAGTTTCTATACGACTATATATTTTGATTATGTTCACCCCTTTTATATTAAAAATGTATTAGACTCATTTTGTGATTGTTGGGGCTCGTTATAGCCCCTCAATGCATAAGTAAGTCTCATGAGACAAATAGATATGGGCTTGGCAGAGGCCTTGCCCATTTTTAGATATGGTTTTCCCTGAGGGCTTAATCATTTTTAAATATCTTAGCTGACACAATGATGCTATTTTTTAGATTGTCTAACATATGTATTTTCCCCATTATGATAATTGTAATTGAATGTTCCTTAGGTTATTCGACTAGTAGAATATAAATGTTTATTTATTAATATGTAATTATTTATTCATATCTTATTCCTACCATAATGTGTTCATGTTGATGTTTTAATGTCATGTTTTTTAGTCATTCATTATGCCTAATGTTTATGCTTATAATATCTTCCATTATATTTCTTAACCTAATTGAAAATATGAGCTCACCCCTTTTTTTATTTTTCATTTTCTCAAGACATGCAGAAGATTTTAATGAATGACATATAGGGATAAACATAGAGTTATGGATGTTCCCAAAAAACATATATAGTATATTTCATTATGAGTTGTAATGTTTAACCGAGGTATTTATCTGGTTTTCCAAAACAAGTAAAGTATTCATTACTTTCGGATATAAATTTCTTGTAGTCATGAAAGTGCAATGAAATAATGCACCAGCTCCAGGTAACTAGGTTTAAGGAATTATATTTAATAAAACAGTTCTTATGTTACATTAAAATCAAATACACAATATAAGAATACATTTAATTTTTTTTTTAAATTTAAAGAATAAAATTATAATTTTATAGAAATGAAGATTTTTTACAATTTAATAAGTAATCAATCATTTGAGAAAAATAAAAAAACATGACTATAAGATAATTTTGAAAAGAATATTTAAAAAATGGTGTCCATTTTTTCAAATAAAATATATAAAATTCATAGAAAACAGTTATAATGCCTATGCAAAAAATGTAATAGAAACCATTTTTGATGAAAATTCATATTAGAAGTATATAATGATTTTATTCACATTCATTGATTAACAAGAACAATTAAATTATTGTTAATTATTTTGGATTTATATAATACGCCCATTAAAATTGAATCATTTTTCATTAGTGATTAATTTAATTCATTAAGATAAAAATACATTGTGAACATAAAAATAGTTTTTGTAAAATATCTCCTTTACTATTAATGATTTTAACATCATTTCTAACCTATTGACAACCAGTGTATAATTGATTATTAATTTTATTAAGGAATATATTGATATATATGTTTATATATTATAACATGGTCCATATATGGTCATATTTACGCATAAAAAATATATCATACATATTTAATTTAATAATGATTAATTTACGTGCTAAAATATCAGGGTTTCACATTCTAAAACATTATAAATATTTCACCCTAAAAATTCCATTTCATTGATTCAAAAAAATGAGAATACTTATGCCTCATAACATCCTTTGGTTCCCACCTAATTTTCCCAAATATATTGTTGTTATATAAAATGTGGACACGGATAATAGTCATGTTATGTAACACTTTCTCTCTTCGATCAAAAATATCAATGGGTTTTTCATGTAATAAATATAAATATCCAGTAGTATAACCTATGTGTTCATTAAATGTTAAGGAAAATTTATTCACTTCCTCAAAATAAATATATGAGACATATAATTAATATTAAAGTGGTCCTTTGGAATATTCAAGAGATTTTATACCATATCAATACGATCAAGAATCTCAAAGATGCCAATATATCAGGGTTCAACATTCCATTATTTCCAAGTATCATAACATTATTCAAACTAGACATGTAAACCCGGGGTATTTTGATATATTACATATATTAAATGATCCAAATGTCTTTTGTAACATTCTATTCATAAAAAATAGAATTTAACTGAAACTGTGATATATATAGATAAAATATAAATATTTAGGCATGACTGTTAATAATTATCCATTAATTTATAGTGAATAAATAAGTGTAACTAATTAATGAAATATGTGTATAAATAAAATAAATTACCCATTTAAAATATATTAAATTCAATTTTTATACAATTAATGTCTAAAAAGAAAATTTATTCTTTAGAAACACAATTTCTAAAAAATTTCCTTCTAATGCGATATGAATATATATTATAAGAAACATTTGATTAATAATTTAAATTATGATTGATATTAATAAGTGAAAAAAACAATTGAATTGATAAATTTTAGAGTTTTATTTGAAAAGGTGAAAACTAATTTTGTATTTAAAATTAGAATATTATCTTTAGATGATGTTTTGGGATTTTTTTTGAAATAATGGGGTTTTAGGTGAATTGTGAAAAATACAAATTTTTCTAAAAACTATCCATTTTATGAAATTTACGTAATATAAGAATGAATTAAATTTTTTTGAAACCTTTTTGTATACAATTTATATTTATATGGAAAATAAATAATTTAAAATTACTTTGTTCTTTGTTGGATTAGTCCCACAACTCCTTATTTTAATGATCCCAATTCATGTAATTATGTTCATAATAAGTTCTATTACTATTGATACAAAAAATTATTCTAGGTAAATTTTGAAAAATGGACAAGTCTAGATCTACTGTATCTATATAAATTTAGCTGAAATGAGATAATCCACTAGTTACATTATTTAATGCAAGATAGATCAATTTTAAGGTATATATAATACCAGACCCATTAGAAAGATGTAACATTATACAAATCTAGAATCAGATAGATCTAACACTAAATTGATCTACTGTCAAAATATGATACCATCACTT
The DNA here is from genome assembly GCA_963277665.1 of Viscum album. Taxonomy (NCBI): domain Eukaryota; kingdom Viridiplantae; phylum Streptophyta; class Magnoliopsida; order Santalales; family Viscaceae; genus Viscum; species Viscum album. Next base: position 675,354,339 of record OY728158.1, on the reverse strand, counting down.
TGTGATACCATTAGTTATATGGTGCTACCACAGGACATTTCTATCATTCAGTATAGTAGAGCTACTTCTAATGAAAATATTCAGCTACCTCTATGATAATATACAATTCAATTGATGATACCATCCAATACAGCTATTTCTAACTTGGTAAGTGATACACCTACCATATCTTCTACCATACCTATCCATAATTATTTCCAAAATATGTTTTCCAATAGTTAGTTTAAGAAATCTAATAATATTATATTTATGTTGATTTATGAATTATTATTCTAAAGAAATTCCATGAATATATTAAAGAGAAATTTATATCTTTCTAGATATATCTCCCAGTATGAGGAGTCAGCTACATTAGGTAATTGAACATGTGTTCTATATATTTAGAAGAGTCTCCTCAAGTGTGATTCTTTACATTAATGGTCAAAAAATATAAAACAATATACACTAGACTATAGAGAATAATTAAGATACTCATGTTTAGAATAAAAAAGACTAAAAATGGATACATTTTTATAGACATCCACAATAGTCTATTTTTCATCATTTTTGTGAAAACATAGTGGAAGATTCATAGGGATACATTAAATTAAAACTGAGAAACCAAAGATATTAAGATTGAGATACACCATATATTCACATCTCTTATTACTCACACTTTTTCATTTTTATATATTTTTTATTTTTTTTACTCTATTTATCTATAATACACAGTCTCCTACACTAAACTATAGATTTCTTGACACACACTCTCAATACCTTTTATTTTTATTCCCACATTTAACTATAGGAGATGTTTTGTGTGACATGTTGTTATTTTATCCCATGTATAACTATAGAAGATGATATATTACTAGATATCCTTTCGTGTTGTTCTGTAAACATGGTCTAGGTTGGGGATCAAGATTATTCTATATTAAACTACTTGTATATAGTTGATCTCTTTGTGAATGAAATTAAATATCAACATGATTCTCAAACCCTTGTTTAAATTAAACTTGGTGTTTTCCTATTTTTATTTTACTATTTTAACAAAATAGTATCTATTTAAAATACATTAATTTTATGGGTAAACTTAAGTTATGTGTTATATATTGTGTTTGATACCAGCTGATTGGTTTCAAAATTTAATGTAGTTTAAAAGTTACTTTAACTGAGGTTTGATCGATATTTTAAGAATCTTTTCGAAAGATCAAATTATATAATTCTAAAATTTTATTCGACTATTTTGTTATTTAATTTTGGTATTTAACATTTTTCAAATATTTTTAATATAATCATTTAATAAGACACTCAATCCAACCCCCCGCTTTACATATCAACCCTGACCAACACTTGGTATCAGAGGAATTTAATTTTTTTACCGTGATATAGTTTTTTATTGGGGTCATAAATTTCTATTATATAAACATGTATATCTTTATGTGAAATTGTAATATAAAATTAAATACCACTAATAAAACATATCATTTTATTGTAAAAAACCATGCTTAATGGAATATTAAAATGAAAATCTATATATAAATCATGTGAATTTATATTTGAAATGTTATTGATGATAAATATGAGAAAACTAGATATCCTTGAAAATATTAGAGTGATTACCCTAATCCTTCCTATGATTTTAATTGAAGTGCCATTATTTCTTTATAAAATTTATCTGGAAAGGATTAATTTTAACAAATATAATCACATTTATTTGATTTTAAAATTCAGGGTAGTCTTTCTATATCACATGAAGGAACATAAAATGTTAAAAAAATGAGTTTGAATACATATACTATTAAATATGATACATTACAACTGAATCCTAAAATATATATTTATAATATTTTTATCTGGTTAAATTAAATATTAATCCCCATGAATGAACTGGAGAAAACTATTATATATAATAATCAAGTCTTGAGAGTACTCTGATGCTAACATGAAAGATGGGGTGAAACAACATTGTCCTTTAGTGAATCTTATGACATTATTACACTGTTAGTGAGTGAAATCATTGGAAAACTAAGGAATTTTTAGGAAGAACTATAAAAAAACAAAGGGTAATCATATAAACTGAATATGTTGTCAGTATATTATAATATATATGAATAAAAAATGAATGAGAATATTAAATAATAATTATCAATGGATGAAGAATCACTGACTAAAAATAATAAATAAATGGGTCATCCAGATAGATGATTCAAAAAAATTATATAAAAAAAGAAATTATTCAAGAGATAGAACTATAGAATAAAATAAGATAATAAATGGAATTAGAGAAAAGAGTGAAAAAAAGAATGATTTCACCAATGAATTGACCCCATATGAGTGTGTGAGAAAAGGACACATTATTGTGTACTGTAATATGTTAATGTATAAAAAAAATTATAAGCAAAAAATGTGTAAAATGAATAAAATGGCTATGAAATCCACTCGAAGTGCTTCTAATGGATGATCATGTTGTTCTGATTTAAAAATAGAATATATAAATATAAATCCAATATGGGTTTCATGAAAAACACATCAAAGGTGTAAAATATTTTTCAAGTATCTCCTTTACATATTTTGAATATAGATAAAAAATTAATATGATGAAAAAATATGTATAATAGTTAATTTATAGAATATTTTAATATGTTAGATGATAAAGTCAATGAAATAAAGGATAAATAGGAATGTTTAATGAATAATCATTCTTTCTTCTGCTCACATTTCAACTTATTTCATATTGAAAAGGATAATAATACCCAATTGATGATAAAAAAATACAATATTAAACATTATAATGAGAATTTTATTCAATATAATTAGAGATTAACTAAGGGTGGAAAAACTCTAACCCATATTCTTAGTAAATAGACCACTATTAATTATACCATATGTATTGGTTACCGACCTAGATAGATAAAAATTTATAAGAATAATTTTTTACATATTTCATTTTATAACTGATCGGTAAACACATCTATGTACTATATAACTAAAAATGTTTTTATTTTTAAAATTCTAAGGTTTGCTTATAGGAGAAAATTTAATAATAATGGATTCCTAAATCTCTTATTACTGACATTTACAGACATAAAAAAATATGGGTTCAAAAATCATTTCTTATTTAAACAATGTTGTAGGGAACTTAACTAAATACACACAGAAAGAACATATAGTATCAAGAAAATGGATGTTATATACATATGACTGATGAAAAATCAATTTTTAATAACCTAATCAATGTAAATTGTGGACATATCAATTTTGGTGATAACTCCAAAAGAAAAAATAACAGTTATGAGTCAAATCAGCAACCTTATTACTATTTTCATTTTTAAAGTATTATTTTTCATTAGATTAAAATAAAATATATTTTTCATGATTTTTTATGTGATTATTATTATCATTTTAAATTTGATAATAATTCTTGTAATGTTTTTAATTATAAGCATGTTTTAGCTTTCACTACTTTATAATATGATAATGTTTATGTGGTTGATGTGAATTCATTATTTCACAAAATATTTCTTCTTTAAGTGAATATCACAAAGGTTATTGGATTTGGAATAATAGAATTGTTCATCAAAATATACACTCTCTTAAGAAGATAACTAGGAAAGAAATATTGTTGGTTATACCTAAAGTAGGATTCCCAAGAAACAAAATCATTAATCTTTGAATGAATGGAAGGTCGTACAAAATATCGTTCAAACCAAAGAATGATGTTTTAACCTATACGTACATTCGGTTTGTTCACATAGTTTTATGGAACTTATATAGTTTATATATTAAGAGAGAAACATTATTTATATGTTTTAGATGATGAGTATCATGATACACATGGGTGTTTTTCATTCCTCTTAAGATTGAATCATTTTAATCTTTTTCAAAATATTCTACATATGTAAGAAAACTAAGTGGGCTTATAATTATGACCTTAAGAATTGATTATATATGTGAGTGTGAAAGTTAATAGTTTTAATCCTTATGTTTCCAATAGGTATATAGTCACAACATTTCTTCTCCTAGGACTTAACAACAGAATAACTTAGTAAAGAGAGAAGAAATATAACCCTTCATAAAATTTCTCGAACCCAAATCAATGAGTATGACCTTTATATTTTTTTTTTCAAGATTATGTTAATATAGATTTATATAACATTAATTTCACATTAATTATACCACTTTTAATGAATTTACCATATTATTTATGTAATGGTAGAAGACCAAAATTTAATTCCATTAGGTTTTTTGGTTGTAAAGTATTTAAACACAATAAAAAATGGAATTTAATGAAATTTTAATATAAGAGTGATTAAGGAAGTTTTTTGGATATTATAAATTTATTAATTCATATAGGGTATTTAATATAAGGAATTAAATTGGAGATGAATCTGTACAAGATAAATTCAATGCAATAGATCCACATTATCCTAAGGCCCCTTTAGAAAATATTAATGATGACCTTTCAAAGAAAGATATTAATGCTAAACCATGCGGCGATTCTCTTAGAATTTCTATAGAAAAATCTGTTCATTATGAAGAATTATTTAGTGTCAAACCTTTATAAGATGATGAAGTGTCAAATACATATAGTACTAAAGTTTCTAGGACTCAAGGATACAATCCCTTAGAGGCTTTTGTAGGATACATAAATAGAGTTACACAAACTAGATCATTTCTTAGTAACGAAGTTTAACATTAAATGATATTATCACAACTTGAACCTAAGAACATAAATGAAGTAATAAATGATGAATTTTGGTTAAGGGGAATTCAATAAATGATACATTAGTTCAAAATATTTAGAATATGGGTACTAGTTTAAAGAGCTAAGGACTACCTAACTATTAGCAATACATGGGTGTTTAGTTATAGGTTTGATGTGTCAAAAACTATAATTAGAAATAATGATAGATTGGTTTAACTAGGGTATAATAAAACCGAATGTATTGACTTTAAATAAACCTTTTTAATTGTAACTAGACATGAATTCATCAAAATGTTTCTTTCCAATATAGAACATTTTGATTCTAAATTATATCAAATGGATGAAAAGAGTGCATGCATAAATGGTTATATATTTGATGATATTTTTGTGGAACAATCCATCTAATTTCAGAACCCTCACATTCAAAATATTTTATTTATATTAAAACAATTATATAGACCAAAACAGGCTCCTAGATCTAGTATGACAGGCATAACTCAATTTTTATTACAAATTTTTTACTAAAGAATAGTTGACCCTAATTTCTTTATTAAAATAATTATAAAATATGTTTTAATAGAAAAAAATGTGATAATGATATTATCTTTGGATCCTCTAGAAATTATTTGTATACTAAATTTTAAATAATGATTATAATTGAAATTTATATAAGTTTGACGGGTGATCATAAATATTTTATCGTTTTTCATATTATCAAATATAAATATGGAATTACTATAAAAAAATGTAAGTACTCCATATATGTTTTAAAACATTTTGGATTGGATATTACAAGAGATAGGGACACTCTAATGAGTTATACCTATAAATTAAATTTTTTTAGAACTAGAAAAATAGTTAATCGAACCACTAATAAAGGTTTTATTGGGAGTCTACTATACTTAACTGCTATCTGTATAGATATAATGTTCAGTGTGAATATGTGTTTCTATTTTTAAGAAAACCTCATAGATTAATATATACATTATATGAAAATAATTTATAAATAACTAAATTTAAATAAAAAATTTAGGTCTGTTTTATTTCAAATGGAAAGCATTTTATTTAGAAAGTCATTCAAATGAAAATTTTGGTTATTGTAATTTTTATAGAAAGAGAACATCTAGAATATGTCACATTTTGGGCATCTCTATAGCTTCACGGTGTAGGAAGAAATATAAATCTATTGAATTATCAACTACTTATGATGATTAAATAGTTATAGATAGTTGTTGTGAATATATTATATGGATAAAAACATCTTTATTAGGATATGGATATCAATTTTTACATGTACCTATAAAATATGATAGTATTGTTTCTATAAACATTTTGAATAATCCTATGTCTCATAGTAGGATAAAACATATTGATATAATACATCAATTTTGGAGAGAAAACATTCAAAATGGAGATATGACTATTGATTTCATTTGTACTGAACATTATCTTTCCATCATATTCAAAAATCCATTGGATTTTGAGAGAATAGCCTATATTAGGCATGAAATTGTAACAATAAATTCTACTTCAGTGCTAATTTATTTTTTTGTTGATTATATTAGAATAAAACCACAAGAATAATACTAGTGTGGCTGATCTACCTCTAGTATGCTACCTTTAAGACCAATTTTGATTCATTCTACCGGGATGATCAATTTTGGGTCATTCTATCATGAAGATCAACCATTATCCATTCTACTGTGATGATTGACCACAAAAATTCATTGTTGGATATGTATAGTAAAATGTTAACATGGAATAGTACCCCTAAATTCTACGGTGACATAATACCATTACTTGCAACCATGTGGACGTTATAGTGGTGTGATTCCATTGAATGCTATAGTGAGAATATAACATTGGACCAATCATTCCTAGTTTTATCATTTATTTTGTTTATAATTAAAAAGTTTTATCTATTTTACTTATTATTATTATTATTTGTGTTATAATTATTTATTTTTTGACTTATAAATCTATGAGTGGTAAAAATTAACTAAAATGTGAATCCTCGTAACCCTTTCTCTTTGGTTCCACCTTTTAAACCTTTCACATACTATGAAACATTTCTTCTTTTCTATTTCTCTCTCCCCACTCTATATTCATCCCTTGAACCAGTGCAGAAATTTTGTGAGTGAATAATCCCACTGAATCTCTAAATATGTCATGTCCTTTAAAGAAAGAAAGAGCATAATAAAGTCATATTGTATAACTGAAGAATCACCAGATCAAATCTCATATATTTTTGTCGAGAAAGGGTTTTATTCCTTGTGGTTATCTACAAGATAGCATAAAAAAATGGAATTTAATCTTGGACTAGGGATTGGTTGAATGGTTCTCAAGGAATGAAAAAACATTATAACCTTGGTTGGTTATCAATTTCATTTAATATTAAGGGTATGAGTTAAAAGAAAATAATGATGTTATCAAAATAATGTTGCATGTAATAGAACTTGTTTTATCATTAATATAGTGGTATAAATTTCAAGATATTCCATGCAAAGGTTATCATTACAATTAACAAGGATTATTTCCCATCAACCAGTATATGTTAATGATTGACGATGTTTTTATTTAGTTAACAAAAAATGAAACTATCATAAGGCCTAGAAAAATGGATTTTTATAGAGAACACCAATTTTTGTTTAATTTCATTCAAAAAATGTTGTGTCCTAGGAAGGGGTATTTCTGTACTATGAAGGTATCATGACATTTTCTTCTTCTCTCGTGTTAAAATAGGAGACACAATTTTTTATGTACATATTTAATTGTTAATATGATGGAATTATGCAATCCATCTTCAAGATATAATTACATTGCCTATAAAAAATTTCTTTATAATATTTTAAAATAAAGAGATCTTGTTACTATTATATTAGAAAAAAGGTAGAAAATTATAATTATTTCTACAAAAGTCATGTAACTTTTAAGAGGATGAGAGTGAAAAAGAACCCATGCTTGATATGGTGGGTAGAAAACAATAATAAACATTATAAAAATCTTAATATATAAATAATCACTCTAGATAAACCCATATGATTGACACTATCTTGAAGAAAGATGAATCTGTAAATTATTCCTCAAATGAAAAAGTTGAGGATGAGGTTGAGGGAAATAAAGCTACAAATGATATGGAAAAGTATGTACTTATTTATATGGAAGAGAGGAGTGATCTTGATATTGATAAGATTCCTCATCTGTCTTTTTGATCTTAGATACTTCATATTGACCTTCCATCCAAGGAGATATTTATAGAATAACGAGATGAAATATAGTATAATAAAGTCTTTAATAGTGATCAGTTTAAGATGTATTATTCAGAGAGTCCAGAGGATATAGTTGTTCTTTACCGTGAGTAATTGTATGATGATAATGGTAGATATGAAGATGAAAATTCTAACCCATTTCATAATGGCATAATTTCCATAAGGTCATCTAGTGAGGAGTGAAAGGGAATATATCTATCTTATTCAACAATTCAATAATATTATGATAGAGATGAACTAGTTAAATCAGATGATGTAACTTTTATAATCCATACTAATACAATTTCTGTAGATAGTGATGAAGATAGAACACCATATAAGTTGGATAAATCCCTAGGATCTACTAATTTTTGGATTGAATATTCCAAATCAAATGATGTTGATGATAAAGGAATTCTACAAAATCTTATGTAACATGACTTATTGGTTGAACATAAGGACTCTAAGGGATCCTTTCTAGAAATAAATGACGAGGAACAATTTTTGGAAGATTTTCCTTTTGGTTATCATAATGAAGAACCTGAACATGTGGATACTTCCTTTATTATTCAGTATAGTACTTAACCTCATCTTCATTCCATATGTATGACTCAAGTTGATCATCAAACATTTAAAATAGATATTATGTCAAATATTAGTGTGATGCTTCAGTCCTCCTCAGTTCAGGAAACAAATCTCAGTGAATCTCACTCCATGATGTTTATTTCTATAGTTATTTCTAATATCAAAACCAAAATGATATTAAATAATAAAATTAGTAAATAGAAAATAACAGTCTAGTGGAACATATTGATTAAATTCAATGTTACCTAAAATAAATTAGGTACATTTTCAAAAAGAGAGATATATCTCTTATATAGAAGAATGAGGCATTCTCTACTCATTGATATTATTTTTTAGAGCTCCACCTCACTATTACCCTATTTTAGTTGAGGCTGATTTGATAAAATATATAGTTGGGTAAGAGCTATATGATGTGGTAGGTGTTTTTTAAAATTCACATTAGGTTGAGATTCACTATATTGAATTTCTTGGTGAGAAAATTTTTTATTTGGTTTTAATGTTCTTGAATGAAGTTAGAAGTGGTACAGAGCTAATCACTAATGCTATCAAGTACTATCTTTCTCATATTTATACTAAACATGAGGTTAGCTCCCATTTTATATTCATGGATAAGAATTTGATAATTCCCCCTATGACTAGGGACTTCAAAGGGAATGTTACCCAGTTTAAGACTTTGGCTACCCTACTCATGTTGTAAATTGAAGAGAATACTGACTTTTTTCAGGCCATGAATCATGATGTATGTGTGATTAATTAGTTTTTGGAGATGATGGAACCATTTTTTTATAACACCCGAACTTCTTTAATCACACCTTAAACTGTTTCCATTACTACCTCCCTCTATAATGCTTTATTAGTAACCCTATATACCACCTCTATTATAGTTTGTCCTTTTGGACTTACATCTTTTAAGGTTGGGAGAAATCTCAACACAATTGTATTCAAAACTCCTATACCTCATTTATCTCTATCTGTTACACCAGATGCTGGAAAAGTAATAGATATAGTTGATCCTACCTCTTCCATGGAGAAAGATGGTTCTTCGTACTCATATTAGGATTTTATATGGCTTTTATTTTTTACGAATTTCTTATGTACTCTCTTAGTTTTTAATGAGTAACAAACATCATCCCTTTTTATTCATATTTTTGTCTTATATAAAATTAAATACTACTTATCACTTTTTAATAATCCATAAAGGGGTATAACTAATAGATTATATGAAATGAATGATTATATTGAACATTAATATGTACTCCACTACATATGAGCATGGATTATAAAGAAAATTTTAATTTTTTATTCATCGATTAATTTATCTATTAAATATTTTTGTATAATTATAAATTACATGATTGGTGATAATAAAAATGGAGACATTATTAGATTAGTCCCACACCTCAATATTTTAATGTTCTGAAATACTATTTATTATATTCCTAATAAGTTATATATTTTATGATAGAATTTTTTTTTCTATGTAAATTGTGAAATTGGATAAGTCATGATCTATCATCGCCATCTATTACTATTTAAAGGGAGCTCTACTACTAGTTAAAATATATAAATTCAGAATAAACATCCACTAGATAGATGTACCACTATATAGATGTACTGTTAAATATATCTACAACTAGAATAATCTACCATTTGACAGATATATTATCAGAAGATTCTAACGTATCTCCGTGCTACCACATGTTCAATATTTCTACCGCTAGTTGTCTCTACTATTCAGTAGATTTAATAACAAGGCAAAGATACTTATACCACCAATATCATATTCCATTGGATTTATTCTATATATAGTGATGCTACCACAATTTCACTAAGTGATAGCACTACCAGATCTACTACCATTTTGGCCTAGAATTAATTTCCAATTTTTTTCCCTAATAGCTAGTTCATGGAATTCAATGTAGTCATAGGAGTGTGGATTTAATAATGATTATTACTGAACAACTCCATATATATATTAAAGTAAAATTCTTAAATTTATAAAACTTTCTATTTTGTTGATGATCCAGATCGAATAGATTAATGGACCAGTATTCTATATATTTTGAAAAGTTCCATCATATGTGATGATATAAATTATTAGACAATAAAAAAATATTGATATATGATGTACTGTGTAGAATCATTAAGATAATTGTGTGCGGAAGAACATACACTGAAAACTAAAAGGTTTTTTTTCAACAATCACATGACACTATATTTTTCTATATTTCTATGAAAACAAAGTGGAAGCTTCACAATGAGACATTAAATGATAACTACGTAATAGAATCTATTATGATTTAGTTTAAAAACATCTTCACATCACTCTTTCCTTTCTATATCAATTTTAGCATACTTTTGAGTTAGGTTTTTTTATATTGTTTATTTGTAAATAATAGTCTTTTTTACTAAACATAATAGTTCATAACACACAATATTAATTATTTTAAATTTTATTCACACATAAAAATGTGGAATAATTCATGTTTTACTGATACTTATTTTATCCCATGTATAATTGTGGAAGAGGCTTTGTTCCAGAACAACATTTTTATGTTGTGTAAAACCTGATCTAGTTTGTGAATCATGTTTGATGTATAAAAAACTATTTGTGAGAAAGTGATTGAGAAGTGGAAGGGATTCTATCTAATATTGATATTGAAACCATTTTTTAAATTCTAATGTGTATTTTCTTAAGTTGATTTAATTTTTGTTTTTAAGATACCATTATTAATTATCAAAAATGGACATTGATAGATAAATTTAAGAGTTGTGTTATATACTGTATTTGAAACTAGTGTGTTAGTTTAAAAGGTTAATTAGATTCAAATTTAGATTATCTTATCTATAATTGATATTTTTATAATATTTTTATAAATATGAAATTATATAATTCTACACTTTTAGTTGACTTGGTGTTTTAATGAAAATTGGGGATTAAAAATGTGTTTTTCCAATGATTTTTTTAATATTTTTCTATTTTTATATAATAAATTAAAATAATATATTTTAAATGAGGAATATAATATGAAATTTAATAAAATAGATAATTATAATAAAACAAATTTAATTGGTACAAACGATAAATATTATTAAGCACTCATAATGGTTAAAACACTATTTTCTTTATAGAAAATGTTTTTCTATAAATAAAATGATTTAATTTAAATGTTAATTTATCATAAATGGAAATTTAATTCAATTAAATAGAGATTATATTCAGTTTAATTACACCCATATTTTGTGATAGTGGTTATTTTATATTTTTAGACATAATTTACTTAGTTAAAAAAAGTTTCCATTGTTAAATGAAAAAAAGGTAAAAGTAAAAACCTAATAATAATTGACTCTCAAAATGCTTAAATTATTTTTGGAAATATTTTTTTGATACATTATGAACTCAATTTCACTCATAAATCCATTATTAATAAATATTCGTGTATTTTATCCCTTCATAGTTTAATGGTATCATTTAAAATTACAAAGTATTCACAGAAGTGTTGTTTTGCTAGCTTATAAAAGTGGATCAATCCCACCCCTTCAATGATAAAATTTACAATATAACTTATATTAAATATATAACCAAAATACCGATCTTATATTACCTTTTCCAATAATTAATCCATAGGTATTTATAAGTTATTTAAAGGACTTTATTTCCATGGAGATTTCTAAGAGAAGATTCAGTCTCCAACATAAGAGTGACCAAATTTACAATCATTCCTTCATAATATTTCTCTTAAAAAATACTATATAATTACTATGATAATGAGTTAATAATCATTATTATATTGATATGTTATTATATGAATGTAAAAAATAATTATTTATTACTCTCTATCCACTAAAAAAATATAACTGTCATTAGCATTTTTGTGTGTGTAGACTACCACCTCCACAAAGCAACGAATTCAAATTTTTATAACAATATCTAAATTTTTTTAATGATGTTATTGATTATTAAATATTATATATAAAAATAAAATCATGATTCTTAAATTTAAAATTATAATTTAATTTATTTCACTCTCATTAATTGAGAAATTGAAACATTAATTATGCATACGTGCAGACTACAGCCTCCACAAGCAACCAGTTTCATTTATCATTATCAGCCACTATAGATGGATTTAAAAATATATTTAATTTATTTAAATTATTTTAATTAATATTTTTAAATTTTTGAGACTAAAAAATTATTGTATGAAACATAATACAATCGTCAACATATAAATAGAGATATGGAAACATTAGACGAAAAACCTCAAATAAACGATGTAGTCAAGAGAAATATATAATAAATAAATAAAATTTTATAATAAATGGTCCATATTAAATTCAATATTAAATAATTATATTCTTAATAAGGTATCTAATATAATTTATTTTATAATTTAGTATGTTTGGCACAAGCACTGAATGAATATAGAACAAGGTAAAAGTTTTGATCTCAAATTCCACTTTGTATTATCCACTTAATTTCATTTATGAGGTGTATATACTTCCAATTTGAGATGTAATATCATTAATTATCTTTTAATAATGGTATTTTATGTTAAATTATAATACTTATTTTTCAGGGAATTTCTATTAAAATGTTTCTCATAATGCAAGGGCCCTTTATCTCGAACATTAATTATGCGAGACATGTTTATGTTATACACCATGTTTTAATTTGAATGGTTTATTCAATAACCATGTAATTATATGTTTCATATATATTTTTTTGAGTCATGGGAAATACTAATCTAAATAAGCTTCCATTCATGAATTTTTTTTACTAAATTGTTACCACACATGTAAATATTTTGGTAACCCAATTTTCAATGATTATGTTATAATCACCATTTGGAAAAAACAATTGGGTAAAATCTACCAATTGATTATATTTTTGGGTATTTTATTTCTTTTCAAAGAATTTAAATTTATACCACTTAACATAACATTTTTAAAAATTTCCTACATAATGAACTGTGCTTCTTGTAATGAAATTTGATAACTCAAGTCTCTTTCTTTGAGTTATATTTTTTCTTCATGAAATTATTTTTTCAGTGCTTGAGTTCTCCCAAGATAATATTTTATTTTAGGTTATTTTCTATTCCTATATTAGGAAAAAAAATTGATGGAAAATAATATATTGTTACTCTTTACAATGTTTGTTTTGAACTAAGTTATTTTTATGATATTAAAAGTTGTTTTCCCTTCAATTTTATATTGTTTTCTTTTATCTACACATTTATTAAAGAAAAAAGTTATTTATTTTTATGTCTTAATTATTGAAGATTATTTTTAAAATTTTAACCATATTTAAATAATTTTAACCTCATATTTTGAAAAATACTTTTGGAAGTAACTCGTAACATCATCTTTTACATCATTATAAAAACAAATTTCTAAAAATCTATTATGTTTTCACTTCAATTCCCATTTTAATTTTAAACTGATTTAATAGAATATGGTTTATGTTTCAATATTTACACTCTAATATATATTTATATTTTTGCGAAATGAAATCACTATTCCAGTCAATCAAATTCTGGATCCATTTTTGGGTTGTATCATTCAAGAATTATTTTGCGGGGATTTCTTTCAGCTATGTAATCATCATTATAGGTTTATTTTATTGACCAGGTATTTGTTCTTTTGAATCCATCCTAATTATTTTTATGTATGGATTATGATATTTTTATTTTATTTTGTAATTTTTCATATACTCATTTCTCTATATGTTGTGAACATCAAATTTCACACAATTCATATTTTATGATTCTCGCAAAGAAAAAATATTAGTCTACTAAAATAGTGAAGGTTTTTACCATTTCATATATTGTTATTCTAAAAGGAATTGTTATTAGAATATTGATTATGTATTTTGTGACTATAATTATTCTTCCATTGGGTAAGTTATGATCATGTTACCCCTTTTAGTAACATGGGGAAAATTATTAGCATTCCATATGTTGTTATTCCAAGAGGGATGATTTTTTCCATTTTAACTATATATTTATTTCCCATCCACATTATTTCTCTAGATGAGATATTATCATGTAATCACATTTTTCTGAAATTGAGAAATGTATTGGCATTATCTATATTTTTATTCCAATATATATGATTATTGTAAAAGTTGATTATTTATTGTTTCCTCAAAATATATTATAATGAATACATTGGACATGAACAGGTGATGTATGGGCCCCAACATTTTATAACCCCTTGATATATCATTAGATTTTAAGAGACAATCACGTTGGATTATTTTTTGTGTATTCCTACATAGAATAAGATATTTACTTTATAATAATATCATGATATTTAAGATCCTAATGTCTTGGATTATGTTATGTAATTAGCTATCCGACATTATGTATTTCATCACTAAGGAACCATTTTTTATTATCAATGTGATCTATTTATATAAATTTTTATCCGTGGATTTATTATGAATTCAATATCATTATATCATGGAATTATGTTTTATTATATAATGCTCCTATAATTTTTATTCCATAAATTCCTCAATTGAATATTTTCCCTCAAAATTTTACCTCACCCCTTCTTATTTTATTTTCATTTCCCTGGGTTATAAAAAAATTTATTACACAAGATATTTCTACATGATATCCTATGTTGGTAATTATTAGGTTATTTTAATACCTTACTATTTATTAAGTAGTTTCTCATGTAGTAAAAAAATCTATTAGTTAAAAGACACATGGGTTTTCTATTTTTATGTTTTTCAATATTCTCAAAATATATGAACCTCAAAGGCCCCTTAAAAGTATATAATATAATGTTTTATTTATTTCATTTTATTTATATGATAATTTTGTTTAGGAATATATAAATGGTATCAAATATAGTATGTAATGTATATTAATACAGAACTGGATATGGGAGTGTAGGTCTAGGGAGTCACAGTTGGTATCAAAGTAGGGTTTAGACAACTTTAGAGGTTAAGATGTTAGTCAAGGATAATTTAAGGGTTGAAAAGTTAAGGCTGATAAAAATTTAAAAGGAATATATAACCCCTTGGTATATTATATGATTTAACATTAAGATAATAATGCAATTTTTATTTGGGGATTAGGATAATACACCTTTTTTGAAAACCCTTGGGATAAGTCTAAGTGAGAATTCATGGAATTTCATAGCATCATGATGTATTGGTAATATAGTGATTGTGTTATTATCCTAGAATTTAGATCACCTTATGAATACTAAAAGTGAATGTAAGCTTAGGAAAAGATGTATTTAGGCTTAATAACCTTAAAAATGGAGGATTGGTTTTAAATCGATATTTACCTAGCGAACAATAAAGTGGTCTAACAATACACTAGGTTAAGTACTCCCGCGAGATATGATTTTGTTAATTTATATTCTATTTACGAACCCTTATGATGTATTTGAATATTATTAGGTTATACAACCAAATTGTAATGTGACCAAGGATAACATAGATTGAAATGTGGAGATTCATATGTTAAATTACATAATAATATCTATATCTTCTTTCCTAGATAATGGATAAGTTTTATTCTAAGAGCATATATTTAATTTATTTTTTGGGTTTATAATATTTAAGGAATGTTACTTGTAATTTTAAATCTAAATTTTGAGGAATATAATAAGAAGTATGAGAGGACACAACATAAAAGAACATAGGTTGAACCAAGAATGATATAGGTTAAATTGAGTTTGATTTAGGTTGAACTGATTTTTATACAAGTTGAGTGGTAAGAACTATAGGAAAATGTGATAGTGTTTTCATGTGAGGCATCTTGAGGATAAATTCACATTGTTTATTTGTGATAATTCTCTTATAATGACCACCTTTCGTATTATCTCATTTGGTTTTAGTGACGGCTAATGATTTAAGTATCCAAGTTAAAAATGGATGTAATGGACAATGAATACACTTAACCGACAAGCTACTGAATATGTTAAGTGATGGAGTGAATAATCTTGTATTTTTTACAAACTATGTATAAATAATTCTAATTAAAATTTTGAATTTAATTGAAATCCCAAAACCCTAAAGAAGTGTACGATGTAATCTCATATAATTTTATTCTAAAATATTATAAAGTATTAAAGATTGAATTTCTTATATGTCAAAAATATGGGATGAAGCATGGGATAAATTGCCTTTAAGTGTAAGTGAAAGGAAATATGATTGGATATTAAGGTCATTGGACTCAGATGTGTCTATGAAATAGATAATATATAACCATAAAAACCCATGAAAATAATTAAAATACTATCAAACTACTAATAATTTAATCAATAGTGTGTTTTCACATTAAGTATCTAGTGTCCAATTTCAAGCAGTTTTTAAAAAACTACTAGATATTCAGTAATAAATAAAAAACCACAGTGGTATGATTATCATGTAAATAATTTTCAAGTTTTATGAGAATTTATTCCCTATGGATCTATATCTTATAAAAATATTATAATTCTATGTGAAATTATTAACATGTTAGGAATATTTTTTTGTGCTTATAGTAATTTTCTCCATATAGGTGAGTCTCATTCCACGTCCTAAATAAACTCATGTTCATCTAGTAGAGTATGGTTAATTATGAGTTACCTGTTGAAATTACACTAATATTATTAGTAAAATTTCAAGGACACAAATTATTTATTAGGGAGAGAGTATAACACCCGAATATATTAACATATTGTTTCCTTTTAATAAGACATATGTGTTTGAAAGCTCACTCTGCCTGGAATAGATAACATGAATTAAATCATGATATACTTAGATAAAATATAAATAATTATGTATTACCATTAAAAATGGACAATTGAATTTGAGGGAATGAATAATATCAACCACTTTACGAAATATACATATAAATAAAATAAATTATACTATTAATATGAATGAAATTTAATTATATTACCTAAAATGACTAATAAAAAACATTTATTTTTTAAAAATGTATTTTTCTTAAAAAAGCTTCTTTATGGAAAATGAATTTCAATTTCTAGATAAAAATGATAAATTATTATAAATTATTATTGATATTAATATTTTTTAACACTAATTTATTTAGTAGATGACATGAAAAATGAATAATGACATTCAATGGTGAAAATGTCATTTTTGAATGAAAATAGTTTTTTCGTTATATTTTATGATTTTATTATAAAATTGAATTGGTAAATTTCATAGTTTTAATTTTACTACATAAAAAAAATTTATTTATTTATAAAAAAAATTAATTGAGGATAAATCTTTGGGTTGTTTCTGAAATAATATGATTTTTTGAATAGTGAAAATGAGATTTCTCTAAAAACATTCACCTTTATGGCTATATCATAATAAAATAATGATGTTAATATTTTGGAAACATTTTAATTTAAAATATATATTTATAATTAAAATATATCATTGAAAATTAAAAGTGTTTTTATAAAACTTATGTACATTATTATGGATACATAAGTAATATTTTACTCTAAAAACTATTTTTATTGACTCATATTAATAATTTATTTTCAACACTTATAGAAATTAAAAATATCCGACTATATTTAATATTTTATATCAAAAATGGAGATATTATATAATATGTTCAATTTCTATTTTTCTAATAAAGGTATGATTACTAAGAATAATGTTAATGACTATGATAATAGTAAAACTAATATTTTAAAGGATTATTTTATTAATATTGTGTAAATTTTATATATTAAATTAAAATTGTATTTATTAAATTATAAATATAACTTATTTTTGAACATATATATAATTATAATAATTCAAATTTTAATTTTATCTAATGTTAAATAATATGAAGAACACATAATGGTTAAAACCCAATTTTTATACAAAAAAATATTCTTCTTTATATAAAATTTTATAATTTAAATGTTATTTACCTATTATTTTTAAATTTAATTAGATTACATATATTATATTTAGGGTTATCAAAAAAAATTTCAGTAGGGTTTATTTTATATTTTTAGTAAGACATGAATAAATTGGATAAAAACTAGTCACCAAGGTAAAAAAATATAAAATTGAAAAAATAAGAACATGTGATGTAAATAATGTTTAAAACATGTTTTGAAACCATTTTTGAGGAATTATAAACCCAATATCAGATAAAATAAATTAAATATAATTTTTTGTGTCTTTTACCCTTTAATAGTGTAATTATATCAAGGATTATTTAAGGGTATTTTCAAAAGTTCAATTTTCATCACCTATAAAATGGGATCACTTCGACCCCTAAAATGATAAAAATACAATTTCCCAAGAACGACTAAACATCATAACTCTCCTATAATTAAATTTGTAATACTCATGACCGGGATCTCTATATGTTATCATAAGGTCTTTTTTTCCAAGGATATCTCTAATAGAAGATCAAGTCACAAACGTAATTATTACCTACATTTTAATATAATATTCCTCTTAAAAAACATGTATATCCATAAAAATATAATAAAATAAGTATAATTTTTATAATTAGATGTTATTATAGAAAATATATAACAATTATTCATTCCTCTCCATCTAAAAATGAAACAAAAGTATCATTACTGTGTGTCTATAGACTACAACATCTACGAAGCGACCTATTTCTTTTTTTTCTTAACTAAATCTCACGGACTATTTTAATGATGTTATTTAAGAAAAAATATGATATAAAAAATATAAATATGATTATTAAATATCAAAATTAACAAAATTTTTATTTCTATATAATTTATTTAGAAATGAAAACGTTAATCGTGTGTACATCTGAACTACCACCTCCATGGACAATGAGTTTCATTTTTCCTCACCACCCAATACCAATAAATTCAATAATATATTTAATATAGAAAAATTATGTATATACAAATTTTCATATTATTGATACTAGAAAAGTATTTTAATATGATTTATACCAAGGCCAATAAAAATAATGATTTAGAAAAAAATTAATGAAGATCCTCAAATGATCTATGTGGGAAAATGATATAATAATTAAATAATATATGATTATAAATAGTCTATAAAAATTAAATATGAAAGAAAATGATTCATAATACGTTATATAATAAACATAATTTTATTATTCATGAAGTTCAGTGGATGCACCAAATAAATCTAGATCATGGTAAGGGTTTTCATCTAAAATTACTCAAATTTAGATATGGTTGGTATAATTCACCTAATTTAATTTATGTGTTGTATAAATAACAAATTCCAAGATGAAGGTGATCATTATCCTAAAATTTTTGTGAAAACTATAAAACAAATGAAAATGATTATATATAAGTTTTACAAAGATGGGTGTACACATAACCATGTGCATCTGTTTCAACCGATCCATGAAAAACATTTAATGAAACAAAAGACCAAATAGAATAGGTCTCCTCAATTTCTATCTTAGAAAGAGCATCATTAACTATATTTGAATCATGATAAACATGTTTCAAACAATTAATAATTGATCTATATGTGTAATACAATCAATCCATGATGATAAAATCTTCCATGGAACATTTCTAGAATAGATTCTAATAATATCAGCTACAATAGATGAATCAGATTTCTTCCAAATATCAATCCATCTATGATTAACAAAATACCTTAAAACTTTGATCATTGATAATAATTCTACTTAAATTTCATATGAATTCCCAATAAAATTATAAAAACATTCTTTAATGAATCCCCCATGAGTGTGAAAGATTCTGCCACAACCTGTTGGTCCTGATGCACCCGAAACCACCCCATACACATTTTTTTTTTCAACCGCTGAGTGATCTGGGGTATCCATATTATGTACCTTACCATGAGAGGATGTTTGAATCCACCAGTGACACAAATTAATCTCAAAATTATCCAGTCAGAGACATGATTTCCCATTTTCCTACATTTTATCTTTTCTGAAACCAGGACACCATGATGTACCTTCCAAAACCCATCATGAAATGTAAGAGATTTATTCTCAAAGGCCTTGTTATTCCTTGAATTCCCAATAAAATATATGACCTTCAATACAATAGGTAGAAGAATTTGATGGACCTTCTCATTACAGACAAATGCATGAATATATTGCATTAGCTACTCAAAAACATCGATGTTAAGACAAAAACCAAAAATATTCTACAAATACTTCCCTAAAGTACAATATAATTGATAAGATAGAAACACATGGTCAATAGAATCATCCAAAGTAATGCAGTGGTGGAAGATTGGATCAAAGATGGACCCTATACGTTGAAGTAACCAGTGTAATGGTAATCTGTTTTTTTAGATTCACCAGATGATTAAGAAGGTAGTAAGTATAATGTGAGAATTTGTATAAAAATTAGCCAAGAAAGAGAAACCAGGTAATCCTCACATATGTATTTGTAGTATTACCTTGTGCTGAATATCCAACTCAAACTGGGTATCCAAAAGAGAGTTCCCCAATCAGTGTAAACATATATGTCACCCTCTATTTTAAGGTTATCTGGGAGCATTGAAAAATCATTAGAATTGCATATAAAATTATCAACTGAGATATCTTTCATAAGTTGAGGGATTTTCACAACATAATACATTGGAAATTAAATCCACTCACACCTCTAACAGTTTTGGAAGGAATCCTTGCATATATTCCATATTTAATACTTTAAAAATTCAATATAATCACTCCTTATAGAGGTATCATATGATGAATTATATTTTAATCATTGTATTTTGAGTTCAATTAAAACCCCTATACATCATTTGGGTGTGGTATAGAAAATAAAAACTTTTTTCACATATTATAATATGATTTTTAACATAATCATCTATTAATTACATTATAAAGATTGTAAGACCAAGTGTATTTGGAAGACTAGGTACATAAAAAATCCAAAGAAAACTAAAACATGTCATATTTATTTTTATTCTTCTTATTGAGCTCCTAAATCCATTGAGCTCTTAAAAGTACATAAGATAACTTGGAAAATGCATTCATGAAATGGGTGAGCTAAAAATCCCTATGAGGGAATATATATGATAAGGAAACATAATGTGTGATTCAAAGGTAAAACATGATATCATATAAGATAAGGCTCATGAGTAATCACATGGAATTAGAACATAAATAACATAGTATCATAAGATCACATAATTATAGGAAATATGGTAGAATTATATAACATGACATAAACATGATTCATGGATAACTCCTTGGACAATATAACATAGTGTAAAAAGTCCCATAATGAGTTAGGTTTACTCTCGAATCCCATACATCTATCCTCATAATAATATATCATTACCCAATGCATTGGGGTGATATCTAGGAAGACTCAAGATAATATGTTAATCATTAATATGTGCCCTATAATTGAAGTCAATCATAAAGTATAAACACAATAATTACACATGTAAATAAAATGGGTTGCATAACATTTTATCATATCACAATCAAAATAAGTTTCAAAATGAAGGAATTTGAGTGATGAACATAAGGAATGTATTTACACATCAAAGGAAGAGTTAATAATATTTTTATATATAGGAGATCCATATATACTTAACATAGAAGTAATCCAAAAATCAACTGTTGTATTCATTTATGAAAATTCATTTAAAATATTAAATGGATTATTTTAATAAAAAAATAATTTTTTCACTTTAAAATTACTTATCAAAAATCAAAAAATTTCATAAATATTATAGAAATAATTTTGTTAAAGAAATACATGGAATATTATAAGGTAATATTTAAATATTTGGGTGTTCTTTATGGTGGGTAATTTTGTATATGCTGTATATGTTAAAAACATTCCTTTATCACTGTTGTAAAAAAGAATAAAATAACTCATTCAGAAAATGAAAAAAAATATTAATTTCAAAAATTTTATAAAAAGTAAAAATATTGTAATATTTTAATTTTTATAATTTATTTTAATGTTAAAAATATTCTTGAAAATATTTTAATAAAATATGTATATAGAAGAAAAAGTATTTTCGACCAAAGAGAGAAATGATGTTAGTTTTTCCTAAAAGCATTTTCTAAATAATTTTAAGTATAAAAGAAAAGAAAATGGTAATATTTCTTGAAATTTTGATGAATAACTAGAGTAAAATAAAATTAATGGTTTTTATTAGACAATTATCAAAAAATATCCTTATATGAAAATTTAATCCTAAGCAATCCAAATAAAAATGGAATGAATCATAAAATATTACCACATTGGTAAATATTATACCATGGATCCCACAAATGAAGAATGTTAATTTTAACTTGATATATCCTTATGTATAAAGTATTAAAGGCAAAATATGTAATTAGTGATCATTTGTACCATTTTATATTTATTAGGTGCATAAAAGAACATGTGTCTCAAAGAATGATGTTTTGAGATAAAACCCTTGCCCATATCACAAACATTATCATGTATGTATTTTATCTAATTTTCAATAAACATATGAATATATTATATTCTATTAGTAAAATTTTATTTTTTTAATCCCTTATTCATATATAACTTTAATATGTTACTTTAATGAGGTATTTAAATACGTAATATACAATGTGAACATCAAGTGTTTTGGGGATGTTCAGTTCATAAGTTCAAAAGAACATTGGTGTATCGATCTTAGAAAAATGGGCAATTTTTACATAATATCCATAATAATAATCATTAAATTATTATCATTTTATAAATAAATAATTCTTTTAAGAAAACTATAAATTATGTTCTTGAAAACTTAATTATGTTACAATCACGAAGATGATAGGTTGTACTTCTGCATGTGTAACATTTCTATTTTCAACAATCATGATGGAAAGAAGGTAAGTGATATTTAAAATTTCTATAATTATATTAATAACACAAATATCAGATTTCTTCTTTAATACACTTACATACACCATCTAGAGTATTCATTAATAAAAAATAAATTATATCTCTTCGCGAGGTGGAAGCCCTTCGTACACATGAACGACATTATCATTTTTCTATTGATTGTATGGTAAGAAAGTATATAAAAATTAGATTTTCAAAAATGATTAATATTTCACTGATATAAATCATAAATATTAAATCCATAATCATAAAAATATTTTATAGGTGACATTGTATAATTCGATACATAGGTTTGTGAGGTGGTAGTTCGTCGTACACATAAATGATGGTTTCGTTCCCCATTTAATAGAAAATGAGACTGATTAGTTTTTTGAGATTACAAAAATAAAAAATTTGTATATGATAGATATTAATTTTATTATATATTCATTAATTATTAAAATTTTAAGGATGTTTGAAAATTATTAAAATAATTATTATTGGTTAAGAAGAATACCTCTTATTTATACCACCTCTTTAGAATTATAACTAAATCCAACCTTGATTGGATTTATGATCAAATAAAAGAATATTGTAAATAGAGGGAGTTTTATGTATGATATTTGGGAATGTATTTACAAATCCAAAAGGCTTTAGAGGTAAAAATTGGAGAGGATAGGTTTGATCTTTTATAAGTAAGAGATAAAACATACTTTTAGTTTTTGAATATAAATTGTTATACCCGTGTTTTACACATGAAAAAGGCTCCAATGTGGCTCATTATCAAACCTTAGATGATATAAGAAAAAATATGGTTATAAAAAATGATATAAAATATTTTTTAAGTCATTTTAACCTATATTGTTTTAGTTTAACCCCTAGTAAACTCATTTTAACCGTAACGACTATACCTAATTTTTTATTTTTTTTACTATTTATTAGACCAAATATTAAGTTAACTATATCATATAATATTAATTACGCTAATTAAAAATATGTAATATATTTTTCTAAATTTAATTTATATAATGGTATAATTTAATTTAAAAATAAACCCACATATGTGATGAAAAATAGTTTTCCAAATAAAATTCCTTCAAAAGTATAAAATGTTCTAATATAAAAATTCAAAAGTAAAATGATTAAAATGACCCATATTTTATTAATAATAACATAATTGACCTAATTTTACTTTTTAAACATATTAAAACAAAATAAAACATTATAAATAATTTTAATGGAAATGTAGTTTTCAAAAAAGACCACTTTTTACAATTCATTGAAAATTTAAACTTTATAAAAAAATACCAAAAATTATTTGAAATATATTTTTGAAATTATTATTAGAAAAATAAGTTAAATTTTAAAGTGAATTATTTAAATTTTTTAAAAATAAATAATATTAATTTTCTTTTATGAAAAATCAATGAATATAATTTTTTTGAGAAAAATGTATTTTTGATACCTGTAAAGACATTTCCAATAATTAAGTTCTTAGTTATAAATATATTTTATTTATCCCCATTTATTAATTTTTTAAGTGTATTTATTACTTTTTGTAACTCAAAAATAAATGACTAAGCTATAATGACCATGTTTGAATAATAATATTTTAATAGTATATTATCGTTTGTTTAAACTTAGTGTTTTGTGTTGTATATAATATCAAACATATAGTTTTTTTAAATTATATAGGTGATACATTTGATTAAAATGTTTCTCAAGATGTGAGGTTTATTTTAATCAAACATTAATTAATTAAAGCATGTTTAGGTTATGCGCTATGTTTTCCTTTAAAAATTTTATTCACTTCCCATGAGTGAATCTTTATCACATATTTTTTTATTCATATGAAATACTAATCTAAATCTATTAATTTTTGTCAAATCTCTTTTTCTCAATTTTTACCTATGTTTTAATTATTTAGGTGACCCAATTTTTCTTTATTGAGTAATGATTTTCCTCTCAAACATAAAATTTGGTTACAATATGACAATTGATTATATTAAGTGTAATTATATTTGGTTCCTATAAATAAACATTTCTACTATATAATATTTCTTTTTGAAATTCTTCCTAAATCCAGAAATAAATTGATCTTAAAGAATACTGATCACTGAAGTCTCCTTTCCTTGAATTATTTATTTATTACTAAACACTATTCATTTAATATCTGAGGATTCCATCCAACCTGACACATGGCCCGACCCATGAAATAACCCAAAGGTAATTCTCGATCCCCATGGGATAGAAACTAGTGATTGGGAATCATGGAAATCTTTTAGGGATGGGTTTTTCAAAGATAATGAGAAATAACATCACATAAATAATCATTATGATAAAAACATAAAAATCATGTACAAATAATCATGATAATAAAAAAGTGGAGAACATACATGTTATAAGTTAAATATTTTACATTTACAATCGAAGAAAAAAATAACCAAAAAAGGGAGGTACTGAACTAGATAAATAAAACCTCCATGAGAAATATTGGTTTCCATCCACCATTCCACCACCACCAATTACATCCAAGTAGCCTCTAATATGAATAACCACCACTACCTCTAAAAAAACCATTCCCTCACCATGATCAATGAAAACTGGGTCAACATACACCTGATGGTGTTTGTATGGTGTGAGACCACTTGTCTATTAGGATAACACTATATTTTAAATGAATATCTATTGTACTATAAGTAAAAATAATATTATTGAAGAAAAAGAATACAATTTATTTTATAAAAACAGTATTTTTTCATGAAATAAATGAAAGGTTGAAAAAAAATGGAAATAGGTAAAAAACATCACGCACCATGGGATATCCCTAAGAAGGTGTGGTTTTTGGGGACCTAAGATCCTTTTACTCTCAATGATCAATCCAGGATGCAAAGGTCAATCTCTTACTCGATCCATCCAACCCCATCATCAATGTTTTTTTATTATTGTATCACAAACATTATAGGATGGGTGGGTAATTCCAAGATTATTTGACTGAGTCTTCCCACCTAGTTACCCAGGATTCCCATGCACTTCACCACATTTGTGAAACCATGAAAAACCATTATTCTAAAATATATTACATACACAAATACATCAATTCAATTGGTTTTTATCTATTTATACTTTTTTACATACAAAAATACTTTAGAAACCACCCATTCACACACACCAGAAATTTTTAGAATACATTTAGTAAAAAAGGGATCCATATTTAAATCATCAAAATATAGATTAACATGAAACCACCTAACTTCACCCTTGAAATCAAAATAACCATCTTATAAACTAAAAAATGAAACAATAAGGAATCCTATGAAATAGAAAGCACACCATATACAAAAAAACCCAAAGAATATATTTTTAAACCCAATTTAGGTCCCCACAACCACTACAGAAGAAGATATTATATAAAGAATAAGATGGTAGTTAAGAAAAGTTAATAGAAGGGACTAACATTAGGATTTGTTGAATATTAATAATCATATACATAAAAAATCAATGCAATAAGTAGTGGAGGAGGAGGAGGGGAAGACATTGGGCTAGTGGTGGTCGGATGGGAACACGAGAGGGGTTAGAGGGTTAAAATTAGCAAGGAGAATAATTAGAATATTAAATATTTTAAGAATCTAGAAGGTTTTATTATATTATGGACCATGAAAAAACAATGTGAAATCTATGTCTAATAGAAGAGGGTGATCAAATTGATTTCTAGAATGGGAGAATGGCTATGAGCCTAGCCATGGTGCTTGAAAAGTACAATTGCCTTGGAAACATGGTTTACACTAGGGATGGAGCATGGTTTTCCCTAATTTTGTGCCTCTTTAATTTCATTCTAAACCCACCACATTTATTTTAAAATACCTAGGAATGATTGAAAACAAATGTAAGAAAAAAATACTAAAAATGGACAATATGGGTGTGACAATTCTCTCCGCCATGAGAAATTTCTACCCTCAGAAAGTCAAACTATATTCTCATTAGAGAATATGTGAGGATAATTCTCCAACATCCAAGAATTCCATTCCCATGTCTCATTCTCATCATATCCATGTTTCCAAAAGACCCTAAAAAATGATATTTATTTACAACAAAGCACTTTCATTTTGGAATCCACAACCTACACTACATGCTTGATCCCTAACAGACAAGGTCCTAGCTCCAACTCTTCCCAATTAATAATATGTTAAGGTTCATGATTATACCTAATTAATTAAAATAAATGTAATATTTCATATAATAACATTAATTTTTTATGGTTATATAAATGTTATGAAACCTTACTGATGTTATTAGTAATTTCAAAAGGTTTGACATATGTTGGGTTAAGCTTCCCCATCATCCCACGTTGGTGATGATGAAAATGAGGTGTGGCCTTTAGAAACACATTTTCACCCACTAAGAACTCTAATTATCAGTGATTATGATGAAAAAATGACTTATAATTGATCTGAGAAGTCAAAAATTCACTACAATATCATCTGAAATTTTATAAACATCTCCTACACAAGACTCAACTCGAGTTAAGAATCCTCACCCACTTCTATCCAGCTGACAGGTGGCTGACATGGTTGAACATACATTTCTTATAAGGGATCAATCATAATTGATTCTGGATAAATATTATTATAAGAAAATCCCCCAACGCAATAAGGTTATCCCATGAGCCTCCAAAGTCTAAGATGCACACACAATGCATATCTTCCAGAATCTAATTCACACATTCTGTCTCAAAATCTATTTATGGATGGTATTATGTACTAAGCATGAATTTTAACCATATTTCCTTTTGAATTACCTCCTAGAATTGAATGAGAAAATGGGAATCCTTTTCTAAAATGATAGTCATTGGAAAACAATTCAGCCTGATGATTTCCTAGACATAAAACCTTCCTAATTCATCCATTATAGTCGAATCCATTATCCAAATGAAATGGGTGGATTGGTTTATATGATCAATAAACACTCAAATTGAGTTCCATACCTAATTCATATAAGATAATATAATAATGAACTCCATGGGGACCCCATCCCACCTATGGGTGGGAATGTGGAGTGGCTGAATTAGGCCATATGGCCTCTATTATTCATCATTTATCTACTGATAAACATAGAATTAAGACACAAAATTAGCTACACAATATATCATACTGGGAAAACATAATCTGTGATAGACATCATAAGGAATTTTAGTGTCTTCATAATAAGCAACCCAATAGGATGAGTTGTTATCCTCCATCATCACTTTCTGTAGGGTCAATGGTAAAATGAAGTGTCCCATGATGAAAATTATTACCTCAGAAGACACTGGTCATTTAGTAGGTACCTTACCACCATTTAGAATCTTCATAGTGTTCTAAAATATATCATACATATCTTGTTCTTGTCAAATCAATTTGAGAATGGAGGGTATCAACTGTATGATATCTAAGAACATACCTTTACTTCTTCTCTTTAATTTCATGATGCATCCGAATAAAAATTCCAATCAATTTCCACTCATAACTATAATCCTTTACTATATGAGTTTGAATTTTCCAAATTATAGAATACAAAACTACATTTCTTTTACTTGGGGTATAGATGATTCCAAAGTCAAATCCATGGTTGTATTTAACCCATCAACACTACTTAAGGTTCAAATCATTAATTGGAAAATTTAGACCAATATTTTGTAGAAGTATTATACCATAAATTTATAAGTAAAAGTTGTTTGATGCCACAATTTTAGATCATGAATCACATCATTCAATTTGAGGTCATGTTTTGGGGGATTTTCTTCATAGGATCAATGTTGGTGAGATCCAAATTCAACCACATATTTATCTTGCATAAATACACACCCAAAACTATTACCTAAAGCCTGATAATAAAATACATACTCATTTCCATCCTCGAGTAAAACCAAAATGGGTGTAGTGGTTAACATCTTCTTATGAACCGTGAATGATATTTGAAATTATATGTTGTAAACATACCTCACCCTATTTTTGGTGAGAGATATTATTTGTATAGATATCCAAGAAAAATCTATTGCAAACAACATGTAATATCCCCCAAGTCCTAATAAGATTCTAATTTAAAATAAATTCATTAATTATTCTGATGACATCAATACCTCAATTTTATCCAGGTCATCTTAAACTATAGGATCTTAGATCATATTACCCAAAAATACAACCTTCTAGATCGAGATATTATATTTCACAAATTTTTAATATAGATGGTGATCTCATAGTGTTCCTATAACAATCCATAGATGTTAAAAATTATTCTATTATATAATATATTAAACTATTATGTCTTTTATAAACACCATGAAAAATGAGTTGTGTATCTATAGAACACAGGTTCATAAGGGTGATTAAAACCATAGTATCATTTTTCAAATTGAGTTTCATAAGAAAATTCTCAAAGTGTTCATACCATCATTAGAGAAATTTTTTAGGAACATTGAATTCTATCCCCTAGATATGATGATATCAAGAGTGTATATCAATCATAGAATACCACCTTTCCCCACTAATCCTATTAAATAGATCATCGATGTGGTGAAATTGGTATTAATTATTGATAGTGACCATGTTACAATTCTAGTAATTGATGTATGAGTGGAGATATTGTTTATCCTTAATATGAAAAATCACTAGTTGAGACCAAGGTGAGACACTTGGGAAAATGAACCCATTAGATTCCAAATTTTCCTTCTATATATCTAATTCCCCCAACATAGTGGGGGCCATATGATGTGAGGGAATAGATATAGGATGTTTCCCCTATTCCAAATCAATGGTGAAATCCGTATCCAATTCTAGAGGTAAATTAGAAAAAAATAGGTTAAAATACCTCTAGAAACTCATCCTCTATAGAAGCTAATATATTATTTGAACATTTCTAATCCATCTTCCTTCATATGTAAAAATACCTTACAAACAAGGATGCCTAAATCTAGATGTGGTGAAATAGATCATCCTAACCGTAGATCCCTCTAACCCTAAAAAAGTGAGTGCTCCCAGAGGGGTTTGTAAATGTCACCAGCCAATTATATCAATCTATATGAACCTTTAACCTTTCCATCCAATCCATTCATAGGATCACAATGAAGAGGTTAATTTCTAGAATAGGTAAGTCCCATTCAATCTTGATCTCGGATATGGTGATGAAACATGATAGAAATATAAAACCCTATTTATTACTATATCGAAGAGGTGTAATAAAATCCATGTAATATGACATTAGCTCTATAGAAAGATTCAGTGAATCCACAATGTGATCATGTAATGTCCTCATCCTGGGAGCTTCTAGAAGGGTGCTCCGAGCTAGGATGGACACATGACCTCATGTGAATCACCCCGAACTCTGGAGTCTTCTGACTAGTAGTGAGGGAGTTTTTAACAAGTCATTGGGGAAGAATATTCTATAATAGGTCATAGGTAATATTCAGTAGACGAATTTTTTTTTTTACAATTAGAAAATGAATTCAAATAAATGAACTATTGCATAATCTATTAAATAATCCGAAATAAATAAATTAAGAGCACAAAAGTTGATGAATTAAGCTAGATAAACAATGATGTCATGCTATGATGTATGTACAAAAATAAAAGTATAGAAAAAATAATAGAAGCATTCTACCAAACTATAATAAAAACGACAAAAAGTGAAACAAGGGAATCTCGAGTAAGGGATCAGTCCTCTGTCCCCAACATTAATCCTATGCAGTAAGAGACACTCATGCACTAGAATCAACATGCTTCCAATTATCCCTACCTTTGAGAATAAAGTCTACTTGGGTAACAAACGACGCTCAAGTAGGGTTAAGTTAAAATCTCAGTAGTCTAACACCCATAGTGTCTAAACCTTTCCATTTTTTCTGTAAAAAAAGAAGATTGCGAATATAGGATAAACTAAGCCAATTAAATAAACAAAATAAAATAAGCATAAAATGGTTTTGGTTCTCAAACGTACCCATCCATACCACTTGATTTAGCCTAATCTGGGAACTTAAATAATTTTTATATAATAAACAGGTTGCATAAATAAATATAAAGGCTAGAAAAATAGAAGACAAACAAAAAAGAACATACCCCCAAACTTAAGATTTAACCTTTGACAAATTTATGTGTAAAAAAAGTGTGATTCAAGGCTCACAAAAAAAGTATGAAAATTCACATGTAACCCAATGCTACCTCAAATAAAACATTTCAGGCATCATTATTATTATTATATTAAAGTTTAGAGTTTTATTCTGAGCCTGTCATGAAGGTAAAACTACAGCACATCCTTCAATTTATTCAATACTACCACGCCCATCTAAGAAAATATTATAAATGACCATGTATCACTCAAGGAATGGTTTTATCATGGGTTTGTCCTGAATATCTCACATCAGGGTTCATGTATCACCCGAGGCATGGAATAACCACTTTTTCAATAGGACTATCTTTCATTGTCCCTTAGGGAACCGATATCACTCATGAGTATATAGAAAATTTAGGGGAAACCCTCTTCCAATAAAGACTAAGTCATCACCTCCCTGAAATGTAGTGTGGTAACAAGTCAAGAATGGAGAGACCATGTGTGGTATTTAATAAAGAACCCACATTATCTCACCACCCTGAATATAATTATATTTCAAGGAATAATATACTATAGAGAATTAGTTTTTAATTACAAAAAAAACAATTCAGCAACTAAATCCACATAATTATTGATTATTAAAGCTGAAGAGTTACATATAAAACAACTCATTAGCAAAAGATGAAAAAATTAAAAAAATTATTTTATAATGGCTTAAAACCCTAATAATTTAATGTAGGAAGTCTTCAAGAATAAAAAACAACAAAACCCTAAGATTCATGGTTTATAACTAAATATAATAATTTATTTAATTTAAATATCAACAAAGAGGGGTCATTAAACACATAAAATTAACAAAATTAATTATTTAGGGCTAATAGAAATTGGACCAGTTTTCTTAGCACACCCAAAGGTTTATCCAATGATGATACAAAAATTTAAACAATCTATTTTAACACAAAAATGGATACAATAGTCATGCTGAGCAGTTTAATTAAATTACAAAAGGTTAAATGAATTATCACTTGTAGGTATCAACGATCATAACAATGTATGTTCTAAGAGATGCAATGAAACGATGAAAAAAAGGCTAGTTTCTCGACCTCATAACCATAGAGTATTATATGCTCTACGATGATCATTCAGTTGACCTAAAATAGAATAAAAAAAATGATTTTATAAAAATTCCAATTTCTGGTAAGAACCTTCCACGAAATATTATGTGATGGATAGTGGATGATATCTTATAATTCTTGATGAATAAAGTTAGAAATACTAATAGATTTACTATGAAAAAAACTAGGATGAAAACATATGATAAATAGAGTCACGACGGGTTCTGAAGGAGGAGAGGAGGTGGAGGAGCCTCACCACAAGGGGGTGCTATCGGAGCGACACACTAAGGGAGAGGGATTATAGAATGAGGGAAAAGGAAAAGAAAGTATATAAGAAAAGATAAAAAGAAAATAAAAAGAAAAATAATAATATAAGGGAAAATATTAAAAAAAGGAAAATAAATAAGAAATAAATAAAATAAAAGGTATGGGAAAAAATTGGAAATAAAATTAGCAAAAAAGGGATAATTTCCATTTTAATTATTTTTACTTTTCTCATAACTCACTTTTAATATTTTTTTAAAAATTCTTTTTATCCATTTTTACATTCTATTAACTTCCTTTAAATTCATTTCTATTCTTTCTCAATTTTTTTTTATTTTCAACTCAAATGTCATGCTAGGGTGAGATGTAATATTTTAGATTAAACACATAAAATCATTTAAATACTTTTAATAGGTTCTTAGGACGTGAAAAAGTGTGCGTAGTCATGTACCCAATGTCTCTTTAAGGATTTAGACTAAAAATTGAAATAGATAATATCTTGATTATAGAATGGAAGGTAGAACCTCCCCTCCTTAAGAAAACTCATCCCTGAGTTTCCATTTTGAGGGTAGTGGAACGACATCTAAGAAAATATCTCACCATTGTGCATGCACATTGCTCTCCCACTACCATGTCTCATCCTGAACAAGTCCATGATGCCATAGAATCTAGACTAAAGGAACTTCATTACCCCAAAGAAACATCATGATATGGTCAACAGTACGGATCACACACTTCTCAAAGGATGCATCTTCTTCAATCTTGATGTTTTTGGGATCAAATGAATAAGATGTGTCAGGATGATACTATTGAAGTAAATATACATGGAATACATCATGCATTGAATGGTACCTCTGAGGTAACACCTACCGATAGGTGACCGAACAAACTCTCTCCACTATCTCTAACATCCAGACGTATCTCGGTGATAAATTCCCCTATCTCATGATCTGATTGCGCCACAACTTTGGTGAAAGACTCAAAAAAACAGGATAACCCACCTCAAACTCGAGAAGTCTATGATGACGATAGATATACTATTTATCACAGGACTAAGCTCTATTCGTACACTTCTTAATTAGTTGAACATTCTTAGACTTCTCCTGAACTGGATAATCACCCAATAGTGCTTCGTCAACTACCTCAACCCAACATAAAGGTGAATGACATGGTCTACTATAGATGGCATCATACAGAGACATTTTAATTGTCTCCTTAAATCTATTATTTTTGGTAAAATCAATAAGAGGAATATTTTTATCCCAATAACCTCTGAAATAAAGGATACATGCCCATATCATATCATCTAACACTCATATGGTCTTCCTAGACAACCCATCGTTCTGAGGGTGATATGAAATACTAATGTGTACATGTTAACCCATTGCTTTCTACAACCCTTTCCAGAATATAGAAGTAAATAGGGAATCTCTGTCTGAGGTAATAAAATGAGGTACCCCATAAAGTTTTACTACAGCCTAGATATATTTCCTTCCTAACTCATCAAAAGATAAGGTCTCTTGGATAGGTATGAAGTACGCAACTTTGTTAAATCTATCAAGAATCACCCATACTGCATCGATTCCTCAAGAAGGTATTGGAATGCCTTTAATAAAATCTATTGTGATGTCATTCCATTTCCACCCAGGAATAGATAAAGGTTGTAAAATTCCAACAAGTTGTTAGTGATCTGCCTTCACCTACTAACATGGGGAGCACTGGGTGATGAAACCTACTATCTGGTTTATCATACCCAAGAACTAGTATTGACGACACATGTCTTTGTGTATCTTGTCAATTCCATGATGAACTTCCCAAAAAAGGTATGATATTCATTTATCATTTCTTCTCATATATCTGATGTTACCCATGCATGTCCATGGTAAAACAGAGTTTCACTACTATCAACAACCCAACTAGGAAGAGGGTTATATCATATGATTCTTTCCCTTAGAAAATGTACCTATAGATTAGATAACTGTCGCATACAGACTCTCTCTATAAGAGAATATGTCACTGTAAAAGCTGTTAAAACTAGTTTCCCATACTGTTCTTGACACTATATAAGCATCTAAGAAAACCAGACTACCATTTTCAACTCACAGCTGGCTACCTGGATGGCTTGAGTCTGCATCTTTTGGATAAAATAATCGTTCATGGAATTACCCTTACTAGGGTTATAATAATGCACAAAATTTAATGAATGTAGGTATTCAAACAACATGTGCTACCATAAATTCATGTCTCGCTATGTGGGGATATATTTCAAGCTTTTATGATTTGTGTAAACAACGAACCGATCACCCAAAAAGTTGCATCTCCAACGGCCTAAACCTAAACCACAACTACTAACTCAAGGTCATATGTAGGATAGTTCCACTCGTGAGGTCTCAGCTAGTGGGATCCATAAACCACTACTCGATCACCCAACATCAAAAATACACCCAATCTGATTTTTGAAACATCATAGTAAACAATATACCTTCTGATTCACTCATCTAGAAACATATTCATAGCTGAGGTTAGTCTTCCCTTTAACTCTTGAAAGTATTTTTCACATGATTCTAACTAGATAAACTACACACACATCTAATTTAGGGTCATTAGGGGCACTGCTATGCAAGATAAATACTAGGTGAAATGCCTATAATAGCCAAAAATCCCCAAGAAAATACGTATCACGAAAACATTCTTAGGATGATCCCATGAAACTATGACACTCACTTTTTCTGGGTGAACTAATACACCTTCTTCAAATATTATATGACTCAATAAGAAAACATTATAAATCCAAAAGTGTAATTTTCTAATCTTTTCACATAGTTGGTACTCTCTTAGTGTACTCAGAATGATCTCAAAATGGGTTGCATGGCTGTGTTTGGATAAGGAATACACCAAGAAATCATTAACAAAATCCACCACAAAAGAATCAAGGTACGGGTGAAAATCCTCATTTAACAGAACCATAAATAATGTCAGTTCATTCATGAGGCAGAATGACATAACCATATACTCATCCATGAAGTACATACTCTGAAATGCCATACGTGGTATGTCATATGGTTTCACATGCAATTGATGATATCTGGACCTCATATCAATATTATAGAAAACAATTTCTCCTCAGAGCTGGTAGAATATGTCGTCTATATAAGGCAACATATATCGATTCTTTACAATAATCTGGTCAAGCTTATGATATTCTACACACAATATG
Source organism: Viscum album (assembly GCA_963277665.1). Classification (NCBI taxonomy): domain Eukaryota; kingdom Viridiplantae; phylum Streptophyta; class Magnoliopsida; order Santalales; family Viscaceae; genus Viscum; species Viscum album. Next base: position 675,318,363 of record OY728158.1, on the reverse strand, counting down.
AGGGTACTGTCTTCCATCTTGTAGAAAAGAACTGGTAAACCACAAGATGATCTTCTAGGTATGATAAAAACCTAATCCTCAAGGCCTTCAAGCTGGTTTTTGAGTTCTTGTAGCTATGTAGGTGCTATCCTATAAGGAGGAATAGACACAGGTGTCGCCCCCAAAAAAAGGTCAATAGTGAACTCCACATACTTAATGGGAGGTAATATAGAGAAATTGTTTGGGAAGATGTCCCTAAAATTATTCATAATGGGAGGTCAGTCTACTAGTTGTGTCCCCAAATATCTCATAAAGAGACTGGATAATTGAGCGGTCACTCTAGTCCTACACAATTAAGTCCAACTCGATCTACATGGATTTCCCATTCTAATTTGTTGAGATATGTGATTCCCACATGGGATGTGAAGGACAACCAACGGTGATAGCAATCCAATTGGCCATAGTATGGATCACACCAGTTCATACCAAGAATGTCGTCGATGCTAGACATATCGAGGATTTAAAAAATTAAAAGTAAATGCTACCCACCTATATCAAGGGGGAAATCTTGGAACTGGTTTATTCCTTCTGTCCTAACCCCTAGCAAACTATCGAGAGACATGATACTAAAAATTTAATCGATTATAAAAAAAAGGCATTAAACAATAGCAACAGATAAAAAGGAATGTGATGCATTGGTATCAACAAAGGAAGAAACTAAATTAGAGGCTACCAAAATATTACCTTTAACTGTAGATGCTCCTGCACTCGCTCCTTTGGTTCTGGTTTCACTACGTACATAATAGCCAAACCATGGCCCTGAGATGCTTCCTGGCTAGGCAGAGTAGGTTCTCTCTGCTGACACTAATAGTATGGAATTTAATTTCTTTAACCATGGACTCCACCATTACCTCAGCATGATCAGACCATGGAAAATGAACATACATCTTTCTGTAGAGTCATATATCCCATAACTAATAGATTCAATGGTATGAATCCTCTTCAACTAGAGGATTCTGAGAAAGAATGGAAGAAACGCAAAAGGTGACCAATTATGCTACAATTTCAACCCTCTATTGGGGTTTTCATGAACTAGTGATTCTTGTGGAAGATCTTTCCACACTGATGACATATGATAGTACTATTAGTATGTGTCATCTAGCTTGAATTTTTTCCATGTGCACCCTAAAATAGGTGCTTCCTACTTCTTGTAGAACAGTCACCCTATCTTGGAACTGAACAACCAAAGATCACTTGTTTACATTATATAAAATTTCATTGAAAAATTAGGGTCTGATTCATGATCCCTGTATTAGTGGTCAAACTAAAGACGTTCACATGTGAGTAGATGGTATATCTGGGTCTGTATTCAAAGCATCTCACAGTTTTCTATGTGTCACCAGTCAGAGGTAGAGAAAAACGATGAAGCCCTATAAAACGAGTAGAATACTTTAAAACCATCATATATTATTTCTAATTATGTAATAATTCTATAGAATGATCAGGTATTTGAGTTTATGCAATGAAGTGATCATATAAAGCTATTTGGAAGTTTGAACAAACCATGAATGTGGTCTGCTCTGCCTATGAAATAACATCCCACTAATTCTAAGTAGAATCACAAAGCACGTAGACTGCAAGTTTGACCCTCATCTCTAGAAGCATCTCAAGATGATCGAAGACAGACTTTATGCATTCTATCCATTTCTCTATAGTATAAGGACCTCCACTCCCTAAGAAGGTGGGGTAGTTCTATTGTAGAAAGTACCGTGTAGCCTCTACCATAGATGAGGCAGGTTTGGGAACATTCTTAACTAACTGAATATACCTGAAGAGAATATCCCCAAACTGAATGTCATGTCCCATCGGAAGATCAACAGGAAGTGGAACCATAGTAGGTACCTTGGGTGGTACTATATCTAACACTACATGATGCACTACAGTAGGCACTTCTAGTGGTATGAGACCCACTATCTACAGAATGTGCTCAACGCCACTCTCATGAGGCCTGAGATTAAGACGTTGTGGTGGAATTGGTCTACAATATCCAAACACACACCTTTATACGAAATTCATAGTAGATGAGAGAGATAGGTAAAGTTTCAATAAATAGGGTAGGTACATTGCCTGCCTCTGAGCATGAAAAAATTGTTAGTCATCTCCAAGATATGGGTCTAGATATGGAAGAAAAAACATATAATGATCACTAAAACGTGTATCACCACTTATTTCCCAGGTAAATTCTAATTAACATCTTATAACTACCATAATATTATATTTAACCGATTTTCACTTCAAATTTTTATAACTAGGAATAGCAACACTCCAATGAAAATAGGTAGATTCACCCTAAAAGTAGATATGGAATTGAAATATGCATGTCATATTAATCTAAATGATTCCTAATATAATACATGTACATGCATTTCCCTCGTATCATCAAGCCGCAATAGAAAAAACCATTACCTCAATAATACCACTATCAATTACAATATAAACCAACAATTTCACCCAACAGTGAAATCCGATCCACAATAATTGGAATAATAAATAACTGTAATCCTTACCCAGGAATTTGGGTTTCCCTTGTTAAAAGGTAAGCTACGTCCATGCACTAGATAAGTTCCGCATCCCTATATCTTAGTCTCTTGTCTAACCCAAATAGTAAGGAAAAATGAAAAATGACCTCAGATACCACTTTGTAATTTCCCCATCCTTGGATCCACTGGAAGGGTGCTCTGAGCTGAGTTGGCCACATGACCGCAAGCACATCTCCCTAAATGCTATAGGATTCTGACTAGAAGTGAGGTCCTTTTTTACATTTTTATGAGGGAAATTATTCCCCCATTGGTAATAGGTAAATATAATGTAGAATAAAAACAATTTATAACAATTTGCATAAGAATATAAATAAACCAACTAAAATAGAAGCTATTATATAATCCCAACTGAATAGATGAACAGTGAAAAAGTTGATAAATCAAGCCAACTACATAATGATATCATGATGTGATTTATGTACTAAAAAAGTATGAAAATGAAGAATACAAAAATGATATCAAACAGTAATGAAAATGACACAAAGTGAAACAACAACATCGTGAGAAAATGCATGGTCCTCTATCCCAAAATTGCATCCTAAGAAGCGAGAAACACCCAATCACTGGAACCAGCATGCATCCCATTATCCATATCTCTACGTATAAAGTCTACTCAGGTTCGAAATGGTTCCTGAGCAGGTAGTGAGATAAAATACTAGTATGACTACACCCATAGTTTTCTAAACCATTACATTGCCTTCTATAAACAAAAGCATTGTGAGAATATAGAATAAATTCGAGCTGTAAAATAAATAATAAAAATATGTATAACTTTTTCCAAGTTCTCAATGACACCCATTAATACCACCTTCTTCAGTATAAACTAGGAATCTTAATAAATTATCTGTAAAAAGTAGGATGTGTATAAATATATATATATAAGGTCTAAAAAAATCGAAGGTAGATGAAAAGGAACATACACCCCATGCTTGTGCTTTAGCATCAGATTAATTTATTTTTCAATAACGTGAGATTCAATGCACCATAAAAGTATCACAATTCACAAGTAAACCAAATATGCATCAAATAAAACCTTTCATGAATCGTCATTGTTATTATATTAATTTTTAGAGTTGGATTCCATGCCCATCCTAAAAGTATCATTATAGTACATCCTTGAATTTATCCAATACCACAGAGGCCATCCAAGGAAATCTTTCGAAAGACCATATATTTCATGAGACATTGTTTTATCATGATTCTATCTTAGGTATCACACATTAGGGGTTGAGTATCATCTGAGGCATGGAGTAGCCAATTTTCCAATGGGGTTTTCCACGATTGTCCTATAGGGAACCAGTATCACTAATGATTATATAGAAAACTTATGGAAACCCTCATCTAGAAAAATCTGAGACATAACTTCCCCTGTGTGTAGTGTGGTAACCAATTTGGAATGGAGCGTCCATGTGCGGTCCTTAATATGGAACCCACACTCTCTCACCGGCCATGATTTAGTTATATTTCAATGAAGCCCATATCCTACTGAATGCATTTATAACTGAAATAAAAACAATTTAAAAACTAATTCCACATACTTATTGATCATTCAATATAAATAGTTACAACCAAAACAATTCATTAGTGAAAGCAGAAAAAATGAAATCTTCTATTTTATAAAGGTATCATTGTAATAATAAAAACAAGGAAATCATCAGGAATAATTAAAACAAAAAAATCCCAAGATTCATGGTTTATAAAAATCCCAAAAATTTTATTTAATTTAAAGATCAACAAAGAGGGGTTTTACAATGCATGAATTTAATAAAATTAATTTTTTAGGGCTATTGGAAAATAGACCAATTTCATAGACAAACCCATACGGGATATCTAAAATTTTTGAATCAATTTAAACAATATATTTTATATCAAATAAGGTTGAAAATTTCATGTTGAGTAGTTGAATTAAATTATAAAATGTGAAATTATATACTATCGGTAGGCACCAACGATTAACACAATGTGTAATCTAAGAGATGGAATAAAATGAAGGGAAATAGAGTATATTCCCTACCTCATAACCGTATAGGATCTTATGCTCTATGATGATATTTGATTTGACCTAAAATGGGAGAAAATGGATGATTTCAGAGAACCACAATTTTGGGTAAAAACATTTCACAGAATATTGAGCAACAGATAGTGGATGAAATCTTACAATTATTGGTGCGTAATGTTAACTTTACTTATAGATTTACTACACACCAGATGATGTTAAAAATGGATGAGAAACAGAGTCTCAGCCACCATACAAAGGATGATAGGATGAGGAGGAGTCACACCATAATGGGGGCACTATAGAGGTGACACACCAAGGGAGAGGGAGAGACAAAGAGATAAATAAATAAAAAGAAAGAAAGAATATAGAAAAAAGGAAAGTAAAATAAAAATATGAAAATATGAAGAAATAGAAAAAAGTGATAATAAATAAGAATTAAATAAAATAAAAGGGAGGGTAAACAAAAGGAAATAAAATTCATAAAATAGGATAATTCCAATTTTAATTATTTTTAATTTTCTCGTAACCCCCTTTTTATTTTAATTTAGAATTTATTTTTACCCCTTTTTTATTTTCTTTTAAGTTAATGTAAATTCATTTATATTCCTTCTAAAATTATTTTAATTATTTTTAACCTGAATTTTGTTCTAGGTTATGATGTAATATTTTATATAAAACATGTGTAATCATTTAAAAATATTAAATAGCTGCATGGTACCAGCAACATGGAGCACAAGCATGTAACCTAGGTCAATTTAAGGATATATAGTAAAAATTTAATAGTCCATACCTTTATTAAATCCCAGATGTTACAAAGAAGAGGAAAATCGATTAGAACCACCTATATTAAATAAATAAATTTCTATAGATAATGCAATATGAATAGTACCTTATATTGTCACGAGGTCTTCATCTTTCTCAACTAGAATTTGATCCATAGTATGAAGGTTCATTTTCTCATTATTTTCATGGGAGATTCTAATAACTTGTTACTTTTTCATAGGATGACTCCACTCAAATGAAGATATAGCCTTGACACCATGAACACCAATCCAGGAAGTTGTTTCTCTGGATGGATCTAACTAAGCCATCATTCCCCTAGAAACTGAAGAGCCTCCACCTCTTTGAGATAGGGTACCACTATTTGAGAGTCTTTTTACGTTGAAACTTCCATGTACACTGAGGGAAGTGTTTATGTTCCACTAAAAACATAGAACACATAGCTATAGACCTCCCATACTAATGACATATGATAGATCCACCACCCCAAGCAATAGAAAAATGTAGTCGAGAGTGGAATTTGTATTGGCAACAACTATTTCCTGTTCTCCTCATGTTTATTCTTCTTTTAAGACATCCTATTTCCACCCTGACCCATACATGGAATGATTTTAGAGAAATGATAATTTCCTACCTAATTGATCTCAACTATGAGGGTTTGAAAAACCACCTTAGCATACATATACATTTTGAAAAAAAGACTTGTGAACACATTTATTACTAAAAACCAATTGAAATCATTGGGACATTAGTTATTAATTAAAAACGACCTTGGTAGTGAAATAGACTAACTCAAAAAACTAGTTGGAATATTAAAACAAGGAATAATCTCTCATATAGAGGTTCAGAAACTCCAGAGTCTTAGAAATGGATAAAGTTAAAGCTACTTACTACTCATTAATGAAATATTTAAAATTCCTTCACACCCTGTTTTCATGATTCCATACTTTAAAAACTGACTCCCACTACCTAAAATTGGTCCATTCATGCATAAACACCACACAATTTACCTAGATAGCTTTAAGAGTCCATAGGAACCTAAAAATACACTCAATAATCTCAACAAAATAATTCTTTTCCAATGTATCCATGATTCCCCAATAAAGTGGGGGATTATTCTTGAGGAAATCTCATGACATATCTTTATTTGGACTTGGTTATGTATTCTTAGTCTGATTAAGAAAATATCCCACTCTTTTTTCCAGAGTTTGAGATTCCAGAATCACTACCATAACTAATTTTTGATCAACTATTCAGGTAGAACTCTCTTTGGCCTCTTTCCATGGTATTATGAGAGTTCTACGAGGGGAATTATACTACAAAATACAAAAGAAACATCATTAAAAAAATTATAAAAATTCTTCTAGTAACATTATTTAATAATTATCAATAATTAGAATTATAAAAATCTTATCCCAATCAAATCTATGAAATTACTTCACCAAATATTAGTGTCCATGACCAGTTTATAGCCTATGAATTACACTTAAAAGATTAGTTAAAATAAATCCCAAACAACCCATGGCTACTTAAGGACAATTATGAGGTGTTTGGATAGACTCTCATACACAACTAGATCCTTAAGCTTCGATTGTCCCTGTTGAAGTCTATTCTAAAATCAAAAATTAAATCACCCAAAATAAGAAAAACCCAAATATAATTCTATTTTATCGTGAAATATTTTGGGATTCCATCTAACTAGACACTTAACCTAACAAATGACATGATTACAAGAGAATTCATGATCCCCATGAGCTGGAAACAAGATATTGTACATCAGATAACTCTTTTTGGAATGTGTTCACCAAATAAAATGACAACCACAACCAAACAAATCATTATTACCACAAGAAAATAAACACTGTAAAAAATACTCATAATAAGATAAAAAAAGTAGAGAAAGTACATTTCATAAGATATTAATTTTATATTATAAAAATAGAGACAAAAAACCAAAAAGGTGAGGGGATCAACATGATAAATAGAACATCCTTATGAAAAGTGGGTTAAAACCAACCATTACACCACCACTACTAACTTCTATGGAAATGAAAACAATAATAACCACTATAACCTCCAAATGGATCCTTTTACTTTCTAGGATAAGTCAATAAAATGTCTGTATAAACCTAAGGGTTTATCTATTGGGTGAGCTCACTTTTATTTTAGGATCCCATAAGATGTTCCATTCCATAACATTATATGATATGTAAACAATCTAGTATTGAAAAAAAAAATTAATCTTTAAAATCATGTTTCAGCCTTGAAAAAAAGGTACAGTTGAAAGAGTAAAATGAAAATTGCTAAAACACACCATAAGAATCATGGGAAATCCCTTATAAGATAGGGTTAGTGGGGAACTAGAATCGGAATATTCGTGGGGACAATGTTTTGGATGTGAAGGTTTATCTCATGACCCTTGAAAAAGCCCTATAATCAATGTTTTCTTAGTTTTTTTATCATAAAACTTCTAGGTAGGGAGTTTCAGACATAGCACACATGTCCTAATAATTCCACTTAATTTCATAATATTCCCATGTACTTCACCCAAATTATCTAATCATGAAACCCCATTATTTCTCAAGATATCATAAAACTAAACACACCACTTCCATGAGGTTTTATCCATTTCAATAACATATAAACATTAACACTTTATAATCAATCCATTTTCACACACCGGAAATTTTTTTAATACATTTAAAAAAAGGATTCATATTTAAATCATTGAACATTATTTAAACATTAAACCACCTTCCTTTTTATAAGAAATCTCCAAAAACTACTTTGAAACCAAATTCAAAAATTAGGGGGGATCATGTTGAGTATAACACACACAATACCCATCGAAATAAAAACTTCAAAAAAGGATTAATCCTAGTTTAGGTCACCAAAACTATTAGAGTAGAGCAAATAAAAGAAACAATAATGAGGGAGTCAAGAAAATAGGATATGATGAACTAAAAGATTTTATGAAGATTTAAGATCAAATCCACCCAGAAATAGATCCATGAAGTAGTGGGAGAGGAGGAGGGGTGCACCTAGGGATAGTGGTGGTCTAAAGAGAAAATGAGAGGGGTTATAGGTCTGAAATTGGAGAGGGTAATAAATAAAAAGTTATTTTTTTATGAATTTTGTGTTCCATGTGGTCATACATACCATGCACCAAGCGTGAAACTCCTCTATCTGAGAGGAGGGGGTGGCCACACTATTTTTTGGAAGGGTTGCACAACTATGCTTCTAGAGATGTGGCATGTAAAATTATACTATCTAGGCTGACTAGTTTTGACTTGGGCTGATGCATAGTTCCAAAAACTATGAGATAAATATGATCTTCCTTTTATCTATAAAAAACTACTATTTTTCCTTGAAAAAACTAGGGAAATCTATTAGACACAAGTAAGAAAAAAATATAAAAGTGAAAATACCTTAATAGGACACTAGGGGTGTGAGAAATGTCTTTGTTTCATTCATGGGTTCCCCCACCCAAATATTTTATTATATTTAAATTTTATTAATTATATGTCAAAAAATATATACGGATACAATGAATGGTTTTAAATCTTTTTAAAATGATATTTTTGAACAATGGTATATTTAAAGATATTAAAAAGTGGGTTTCATTTCACTTTCATATGTTTTATAATCCTATCTACATTTATCTAGGATAATCCTTGTATATTATCAAGTCTTTATTATTGTTGATTATTTTTTAAACACAATTATTGGTTTCAATGTGGATTCACTTAACCATTTGAAAAAGAAACTTTTTGGTGACCCATAACATCTTATTTTAGATTAGTGTTAATAATGCTTTCTAAAATATATTTTATGTTTCCTCTGAAATTTACCTTTTCATTTTCAAAATTAATCACCCTAATAAGGTTTTATGTGTCACTTTTTTTAATCTAATATATATTTATCATTTTGGGTAATGAAATGAAGGTACCAAAAAATATAATTCAATATCCCTTATCAGATAATATCAAGGGAGGATTATTTTTCAGGAATTTTGTTTATCTATTTCAATATCATTCAATATTTCCTTTGTTAAACCAGGGTTATTTTCTTTCTAATCCATCAGATTTATTTATTTGAATGGATTATGATCATGTTATTATGGTATTGACTTATCTATATACTCATTTCTCTATAATATGTGATCACCGCATTTTAGATAATATATATTATATGATTTTCAAATAAAAATAATGTTATTATATAGAAGTAGTAAAGTGTGTTGGTATTTTATACCACAAGGATTGGGGTCAAGCCCCTTTATTAAAAAAAGAAGAAAAATACAACTGAAACCCCTTTTAAACTAGGTTTGGGAAAACCCATTACATGCCGATGGGGACAAAGGGATTAGCCACCCAAAAGCTTAGAGGGGAATAACCCATTATATGCCTGAAGGCCAGAGAAAATTCAATGATCTGAGACCTAAGAGGGATAGAACCCAATACAGTCATTGATCTAATGGTCACATAGGAAAACCTAGAAAACCCAAAAAACGCTGCCCTAAATTTTCTATCGGCTAGGTCCGCTGTCACAGCCACAAAACCACACAAGGTCGCGCCACAATATTTTTTGAAATAAAATAACCAAAATCAAATCCAGATTTGTGAACTGAGGCTACGAAGACCAGAAAACATCCGATCATGATTCCACCCATGCTGCCAGCTTTGACCGGACCTTAGTTCGGGATTCATCAGAACTGGAAATGAAGCTGCTCTAGAATGTATGTTTCGTCATCTTAAGAGTTCATAGAAGAGCCTTTACCTCAATGGCAAGATTCATTCATTTGAGGAAAAAATATCATTCGGCTCTATTTCATCACCAAAGAAGCGGCTACTTCGCCGTCTCTGCTGAAATCCAACACCCAAGTCGAGAAAAACCCTCCTTTCCCTCACAGAAAGACGTCATCGACCAAAGCCCAAGAGAACCACGAATCGGCAGAGTGGAACCGATATCAAAAAAAGGCACTTGAATCCAAATCCCAGAGACACTGCTACCTTGGACCTGCAATCTCGCCGAGAGCCTCCGCCGAACCCATCAACACCGCCAAAACTAGCTTCCTATGCTAGAGGTAAAACCCTAGGGTGCTCCCAAGAGCAGAGCTCCTGGGAGTGTGTGGGTAATTTATATATTTTTATATCAGTATGGATTATTACTATCATGCTTAATATTTATTTTTTTCTATACACCTTCTTTCTTCATATGGGCTACAACCATGTTATCCATTTTATTAACATGAATAAATGTATTTTAATTATGTATGTTGTTATTCCAACACAAATTATTATTGGCATATTGACTATGTGTTGTTTTATCATTAGAATTTTTTCTCCAGATGGCTTATTATCATGTTATCCCTTTTATTGAAATGAAGAAAAATATTGAAATTTTTTCTGTTGTTATTCATGTAGATGATTATGAGGATTGTTGATTTTCTATTATGATTGAGATATTCCCTGAGGCTTTATATATATATGATATATATATATATATATTTCATGAAAATTATGATTTTTATACACATATGTTTATATTAATTTTTGCAATATATGAATGTATAAAAATGACAAACAATTACCATTTTGTTTTTCACCCATGTAAGCTACCATTAAATGAAATAATTTCATATTTATATGATACATACATGAAATAAATTCAAAAAATGCATGAAATGGCCATGGGGTTTATACATGTATTTTAACACATGATTTAATATATGGATCTCTAAAGATAGTCCTTGGGATTATTTGTGGAATAATTCCATTTAATGGTAGGGGTGTGTTCTGTTTTACATCCATGTACCAAAAAGATATCTTTATTTTCATCCTATGCATTATGATATTGTAGAAGAGCATGGGGGTTTTTGGATCCCTCTAAACGGTTTAGTGATTCAATCGAAACCCATGGATACCAATATAAGTTGGATAATTTTGCCACTTTTTTATCTCACTCAACTCATCTAAAGATGATCCAGAATCATATAGTGTCTCTTTAGTGTAAGATACACCATCTATTTAAAAAATTCGTTTATTTTTATCATAAGTTTAATTATATTTCTTGGAGATATAGGATTTGGTTTATAATATTATTTTATGTGTATAATTTGTGTTATTAGATTTGTATGAAACATAACAATATTATTAGTGTTATACATGCATAAGTTTGTGGGGAAATGAATAATAAAAAAATAGTTGTACATTTTGTTTTTCAAGAAATTCATTTTTTAAAATGGATTAACATTATATAACCTAGATATTTAAAGGTAATAATGGTGTTTGTTTATGTATATGGGTTATGTAATAGTAACCAGGTTATTACCATTATGCACAAAAATTTCATAAGGCTAACATAGTGTTACCTATACGTAAAGTGGATCACATAAGGGTGATTTACCTTACCCTTACATAGATCTGTCTATGTAAGGGTTACAACACCTCACCCTCACATGTATAGGAATATTAAACCTAAATATACAAAGATATGATTTGTTAAGGTAACCTAGATTTACCCTTATGAAATTAAACCTACGTTAGGGTTATATAGTCTTTCCCTATAATCTATGTAAGGGTTATGTGAGACAACCCCTTATAAAGAGTTGTTAAGTAAAGGTAATGAAGGGTTTTATGTGTTTAAAAAATGGTATATTTTTACATACCCATAAGTGAAGAGGTCATATAATGTCAAGACCTTTTGTACCCTTACATAACATATTCTATGTAAGGTTCATGGACATCTACCCATACACAAGAGCTATAGAACATGATTTAACTTAAATACAGTGTCTTTTTAATGGTAAATGGAGGATACACGTATATAAGAATGTCTTCCTATTGAAGGATAAATAAAAAATATATTAGTAATTATTTTTAACATTTAAAATGGGTTTAATGGTTTCTAAAATATTTATAAATAATTAAAAAAGGTATTTTGGGAATATTTAATTTTTATAATTTTTATAAATGGTTTAATTCATTATAAACCATTTATAATTAATTAATTAAATGTTTATGAGAATTTTATTTTTACTAAATATTAAATTTTGTTATTTTAAATACCTATAAACAAAAATATATGGCATGTATTATGATCAAGAAATAAAATTGTTTATTTAGAGGTTATAAGTTCTAATTTATAATGGGTTATAAATTATGAAATAATTCCATAATATAAAATGTTTATAATTAAAATATGTCTTGTCTATAATTTAATCATTTTAATTGTTCAAAATAAAAGGGGTAGTTTTTTGTATTATTTATGCTTTATAAAATGTGTTTTTAGGATTGATATGATCAATGTTTAAATACTTATTAAGTTTATTATATATAGATTGTGAAAAAAAATAATAGAAATAAAAATTTTAATAGTTTATAATTCATATAAAATAATATATATAAATTATAAATTCCTTATAATGATAAATATGTAATAGTTTATATTCGAATGAGTAAAAAAAAATTCAAAATTTATGTAATTTTCATAACATTTGAGTTGAACTTCTAAAATATTTAAAATTAGATTTTATTTATGAATTGTTCACAAATGTTTATATCTGGTTAAAATATTTGAATAGTTTATTTATTTATGGTTTATTACATATAATATTCATGTTTATAAAATTTATTTAAAAATATAAACTTCATGTATGTTTTTTTAATATTAATCTACTTCAAGGATGCATCCTTGTGATACATGCTTCGATTGACTCTATAATGATTTTTTTTTCATCCACTTTGAGCTCAATTTTTAGATGAAGTTATCATCATGAATTTAATTTTTGAATTTAGAATTTTCTAATTAAGTGTTATAGATATGTTGAATTGAATTTTATGTTTGGTGAAGTATCCCCAGGTAGAGGGACATGGGATCATACTATATACCTACCAATAGGATTACTCCATATATAGGATGGTGAATGGTGTTGGTTATCTATCGCACATAGATAAATCATGAGGATAACTCTATAAATTTATATGAAGTGTTCATATACCTTATTCATATAATGAATCTTGATATGTATGAATGTGTTAGACTTTTATTTTTGGGTATGTAACATAATATTGTGGCTTGTGTAAAGAGTTAAACATCAAGTTGGTTTGAACATATTGACTTGGTGGTGAGAATAAGATTCCAAAATAAATTTCTAGAAACATGAATCAATAAAATTGAATAAAATAACATAATATGGTGAGATTAGAATCCCCTCAAATATATAAGTATGATATTCATTCAAATTAAGAACATGTTAAGACTATAATACTTCAACAGGGTATTGTCTATCTCGACATGAGTACCCCTAAATTATCTTTTGTAAAGAAAGAATTTTATAAGTATCTTAGAATTTTTTTAGGGTATTTTCAATATTATTAATAGAATCCCATGATTATACTTTTTTTAATTATTTAAATTATTTTTTGTGTTACAGTACCTGGTAAACCCTAAAATTTAAGAAACCAACGAAATAGAGTAAATTATATTCATATGATGGATTAGACAATATTTTTCCAATAAACTATCCAAGAGTCATATATGATATGATTGAAAACATTTTTTCTACCGAATATAATCATGGATAATTTACAAAGATAATTTACAAAGATAATTTATGTAATTTAATTTGATATATAAATCTTGGACCAATAATAGATATCCTTGATTTTAAAAAAGTGGTCATCAATTTAGTGGGATCCCATTTAATAAAAGGCTTTGTTAATTGGTTAATAAAATATGATACCCATCTGATAAAAACTTTTATTGTATATAATGTCATCAATATCCTCAATATAAGTGTTGTGATCAATCCATGATAAGGATAAGATCAATGTAATAAAATCCTTACAGTAGTAACTTAATAAAATGTTCTTAAGAAATATTGGTGATTTAAGAAAAGTTCATAAGAAAAATTCTATGTCTCATAACAATTAATTCCTTGGTAACCAAGTGTTTAAATTTTCTAAAATTTCAATCTAGAATCATATGGAAGCATAGAGGGATTCATTTATGGTTTCAAAGGGATTAGATGAAACAACACCAATGAAATATTTGTCTACACTCATGTACTAAATATGTTTGGGTATGATTATTATTTATGGAATTGTAGTATCCTATAATCATTTTGATTGGGTGTATCAAATGATATTAAATATGATTTAATGTGTTTATTACATGATGGGACTATAGGTTTAATTAAAACATTATTTATTATAGAAATAATTTCTATAATTATAAAAGATATATGATATCATCTATTTGTTTGAAAAAGTGTTGTAAATTTTGAAAATGTGATAATATGAAATCTATGGAAGATTTTTTCAGGTATTTTAAAATTCACCTACTTCACTGATAACATGGATACTTAACTATTGGATAAAATTTTCATAAGATGTGTATTTTATCTCATTTATCTCATAAGAGAATGAAAAAATGTGGTTAGTAAAATGATAAAGGGTGTTTTTGATACACATTATTTTGATTGGTTCAACCATATAACATTCTTTAAAGGGATACATAACATGGATATCTTTTGGGTTAAATAATTTATAGTATTTTAATCTATGGAAATGATCTGATTAAATAATTTAATTCAATGTACTTTCACCACATATTTTTAATGTACTAGGAATATATATGAACTATGAATTTTATATTAATGTTTTATAGTATCATATAGATAATAAAGGTAATAGAATGTTTAATCTGGTAGAATAGAAGTTAAATGAAAGTTAAAAAATATTTATTCCAAAATCCAATCAAGGTCATTAAATAGTAGGGTTTTCAAGAAGGAATAAAAACAATTTCACATGATTTTATTATCCAATATATACCTAAACTATTTTAAAAAATTCCATGGAATTACCATGTCTGGTAGTAATGTTTTAGAATTTAATTATTTAATTTCAAAAAAAATATGAAACTAGTTTTATATTTTATTAAGTGTTATTAATGTATTGGAGTTTAAAATCATAAGATTAATTGTGTGATATTATAGATTATATACATAAAATAAAGTAAATAATTATTACATTGGGGATTTGAATGTAAATATTTTATCAAGACAATATTAATATAATTAAAATATGTATACCATCATCTCATTTATCTTATGTGATAAGAAAAGATGATTGATAATATAGATTTGATGTAATTAATTTAAAAAAAATGATTTTTGATTGAAAAATATGTATTACATCTTTGGATATGAATATATGGACTAAAGCTTTTTATCAAAGATAAAATGATTATCCAAGTAGTTTTTAAAATATATGGAAATGTTTTACCACCACCTATTAAAGGTATATTTTAATAAAAAAATCTTTTAAATGAAAATTTTCATTTCACATATAAAACCACAAATGATATCGAAAAAAATTATTTATTTAATATTCCCTATAAAAGGGAATAAATGTCATTTCCTAAAAAAGAATTTTTATTTTTTTAATAAGATATTTTGAAACTAATATAACATCAAATAAAATTGTGGGAGTATGTTTGAAATAATTGAATTACAAATTTTAAAAATAATAAATGATTACAAAAAACATAAGTTAAAGTGTTTCTCACTTTATCCTAAAAGATTTTAGGATATATGATAAATAATAATGTAAGTAGTTATATTATTTCAAGGAAATGTTTAATTGAATAGAATTACAAGGATAATGATTATGAAAATAGAAATTATTCTAAGTAGATACCATAATATGACATCATAACATTCTATGTTGTTAAGTTAAGAAGTTTAAATATTATCAAGACTTTTAACTATCAGGAATAAAATTTTTAAACCTCACCATTATTAAAAATTTCTTACATTATAGATATTTCTAACTAACAATTTTATTTGGAGAGTTTTATCTGATTATCACATTAAGATGTGACATATATTACATATGATGTAATCTGTTAACAAAATAAAAAATTATATCAAACATAATGATGATCTAGTAATTTTACCTATAAGAAATGATAAAAAATTTCTTATATCAATTTTTAAAATATTATCAAGGAGTTTTTTATTAAAATGTATCATACTAAAGGAAACATCACTTTTACCATTCTTTCATATTAGATAAATAAATGTATATATAGATATATATATTGAAGAGTGAAATGATAATTGACCTCTCAATGTATGACTTTGAGTTCATCATTAACCAACATTCATTATGGATTGTTTTAGGTTTTCAATGAATATTATATTTAGCGTGAGTAGGATTCTTTTATAGAGATATTGAATATTATCATGAGGCACAAATCAAAGAATTCATTTATCTGTGATTGCTGGATGATCTACTAAGTATTCCATATGGGGTGTCATACATATGTCTTTTGTATACCAGTGGTGCATGAATCATATTTTATTCCCCACTAACTATGTTTAGTAAGATATCTAGAATGAGAACATTCATACTTTGATACCCGAATTATTCTATAATACATATTGACTATGCTAATAAAGGGTGGTTGGCTATGTTGTTGATCATGTCATCGGCTGGAGCATAAACAAGATGTGATTTTTTGTTATGCATGATGAGTATGACATTAGGGACCTCGATTGAGGTAGACTATTAGAGCATTCATCCAAACCAAGTTAATATATATATATATCTTGGAAAGGGACATGCAATTTTATTTTCGATATGTATGAATGAAATGTGATGTATTCATCGATCTGATCAGTATACACTCAGAGAGTTGAAAATAGATTAGTGGGATATATAGTATTGACATTCACCATGTCCCATGGTCAATCTTTGTCATAGAAAAAGAGAAAAAACGAGAATTAAAAATCTTATATGATACAAACTGGTTGACACATGTGTATATATTCTTATGTTTGATGGATATCACACGAGATCCATTTATAATATGAGGATCATTGACACTATTCCTGAGGAAATTCTTCTCTTAGATAAATAGATCGAGATATTTTCATTTGTTTTCATTGATATATAGTATAGTGGTGGCACACATTTTGTTTGAATGAATGGGGATTGAGTTTGAATTAGAGAGATATTATACAACTACATTAGAGTTAATGAAAATGTTTATTGGATGGGTGTTCACAAGGTATTTCATATGATTTCATATAAGTTAAAGTTAATTCAAAACATCCAAAAAAAATTTGGAAGACATCCAAAAGGGGTTTTGGATATGGTTTCTTATGTTATTGTACAAGGTAAAATATAAGATGATTTGGAACAAATCCTATTTTGATTTAGTGAAAGTGGGAGATTGATTGTAATTTTAACTAAAGACACACACACACAAGATATATATGAAAGGACCCAGCCCCAGTTTCCCAGAGGCGGTTCCTTATTTGATTACATTGGAATATAAACAAGGAATACGAATCATGAAGGACCGAGTAGTTTAGTATTATTGGAAAAAAGATACATACATAAGTTCAATATTACAACTTGAAAAGGAAAATGACATAGAAACTCTTGAGATAACATCCATAACTCCTAGGTTATGCTTGCATGTCACTCATAAATTACTTCTTCATGTCCTGAGAAAATGAAACATAAGAAATGGGTGAGCTCAAATGCTCCATAAGAGTAAGCAATACAGCAGATGATAATATAAACATTAGACATGGTGAAATATTGAAAACACATGTCTTTAATAATAATCTTGAACACATTGTGGCAGGAAAATGAGCTGAGTAAATAATCCCATAATAAAACATAATCAGGGGAATTATACTAGTCGAATATCCACATGAACATTAAAATACTATCATCATAATGAATAAAGTGCATATTCCAGACTGTGTCAAGGCCTCGGCCAAGACTTCTAATGATTAAGGCCTCGGCCAAAATCTATAACTCATAGTTGGGAAAGGCCTCGGCCAATTCCACTTATAGTTGTCTCATGAGACCTAACGATGCATTGAGGGGTTATAGCAGGCCCGACCCATCACATAATAAGTCCTATTACTTCCACATATGAGTGGGGATCAACATAAACAACATATACATACATATTCAAACAATCATATGAAATGTAACTAACATTCACAAATTATTTAACATAAACACTAACCATTCAGAATAATATGATGAATGGTTTTAGGATAGATCATACACAATACATTTAGTCATAAAACATTAAATAGAATATGGTATATGACTTCATAAATTATTAAACCCAATAATCCCATGGAATCAATAAGAGCATTGAACGGAAAAACTCTTATAAATCATTATGAAATTTTTAGATAAATACTCTTTTATTTTGAAAAGAAGAGTTCTTCTGGAAAATCATTGTAAAAGACCAGAAGTGAAGTATGATATTATTTTCATAATAAAATTATTATTTTTAGAAAGATAATGGTTTCTAAAAACAGATTATAGAGTTCCCTTGTAAATAGATATGAATTGGAGAAATTTCCCTGAATCAGGCTTATATTTTGGAAACAATTTTAAATGTTATTTTTAAAACATGTAACTATCCATAAAATAAGAAAGTTTTTTGGTTATTAAACATATATATGATACTCACACAGAATATATGAGGAGTACATAAAAATACATAGGAATTTCATTGAGGCAATTAGACAATGAAAGTAACCCGAATGAAAATGGATGTTCGGGTGAAAAACCCTTACACTATGTAGTCAAATGATTCGTATTCCCCAAAATTAATAGTATAGAAATTATAGATTAAATACAATGAAGATAATTATATTCTTGATATGTGAAATAAATAGCCAGTATACATACACCATACAAAAGTATTGGTAGTGAATATGGAAAATCTCACGAAAATGGAAGTGAGATGAAGACACCCTTACAACAATGTGATCGGTCGAATCATATGACCGGAACATAATAAATATCAAGTGAATCAATTAATAACATGAATGTATAAAGAATCATTTTATTATATATCAAATAGCAGTACACATATACCACATACAAGAAATAAGTGGCAAACAATGAAAATCTCACAGAAATGAAAGTGAGATGAGATACCCTTTACCTTAACTCCAAACGTGTTCCTCTCTTGAACATAAGCTCTTGCAATATGAAATTATAATTGTTAATAACTTATTTAAGAACCTATTAGACATTTATTTAGTTTACCATTATTCTGGTTAGTTCATTTATGTCTATATTGATAAGTTATTGTATTGAATTTTGTCGTTCTGGAGTGTTTGTTTCCTTTATTTTCATATTCGGTTCACTTGATTCTAAGTAATGAAGTGGAGTGGATGTCAATATCCAGAATTGAAATTAAATAATATTTATGAACATCCAGAATTTTTAATGTCCATTTTTATCATTTGGTTACATGGAATGAGGTTGAATCATTAGATGACAACCACTTCGATTATTTGGAGGTATTTGGATTATTATGAACTAGTTTTGTCATATAACATAATTATATGTACATATTCAGGTTTATGAATATTAATTGGGTTATAATAAATATATTATATTATTATTCCCCCATAAATATTTTTTCATGACCAGTAATGAACAATAAATTGAAGAATGAATCTTTGTTGTCCACGAAGGCTAAAAATTGGAACCTCATGGATGCTGATTTCGTTTATAAAAATAAAATGGAGGGAGTAAGAATATATATGATGGTTATTAAATTCACATGATATAATTATAGTATATAGATTATACTAGAGTTATTATTATCATTTGGATAGAGGTGGTGAAGAAAAGAAGAATAAAATAAAGGAATCTTAAAATGAATGAAAACTTCATAAATTTCTCAAGAAAATTCGGCAGCCTAACGACGTCTCTTAAAATTTAATAAAAAATAGTTTGATGAGAGTAATGGAATATCTCATCATTCATAAATAATATGGTCAACAGGGGGAAATATTTAATGAAATATCCCAACACAATCCAAAGTTAATGGAAGAGAATAACATAAAATGAAAGAAAAGAATGAAAATAAAAAGGGGTTGTTTGCCACATGATCTCTTCTCCTTGAGAACCATATTAAGGGATTTGGTTTTGGTCTTTTGGTGAGACCAGAAGCTCTAGGACGTGCGGAAGTGACTAGGGTAGGGTATTTGGGTAGAACATTGAGGAGATTCAATGCTTATAGTAGTGAAGATAAGAGGGAGTGGGGGGGGGGTATAGGGGGGGAGAGGGGTAAATTTTGAATATTTAATTCATTATTTTATTATTACCCCCAAGACAACCAATAGTATTGTTTCATGTGACCCATAATAGTAATAATGGCATGTGAGTTCGAAACAAGTGGGCTTACATCATCCTTGAATCACCTATGATGCAGTAAATCAAGTATTTAACATTTATCATATTTTATCATATTTTACTATTCATCAAAAATTCTAGAAGTTCATAAAATTCCTAAAAATTCACCACTACCATTTTTCAATGTGTAGAATTCAAAAGAGAAGTCCATTTTTGAAAAATAATTTTCTAAATATTATTAATTTTACTTTTAAATATAAGAATACGTAATTCAAAAATTAACAATTCTAATTCTACAACTACTTCTTTATCACAATGAAAAATTAACCAAGATGTTATTATCTTCTAGCCTTAAGAAAATAAAATAATAATAAAATTTAATATTCATTAGTGTCATACTACTATTCATATTACTATTCATAAGGGTATGTTACTATTCAATAAAAATCAAGTATGTTCTGTCGGAATCCAAATGACTTACTGAACACAACTCTAGATGACCATTTTTCGAAATTTAAAACATAGAAGAGGCAAAGTTGGGTTTTAATTGCTATATTATAAAATTTCATTCTATATTTATTTTCAAAACTTTGGGGTGTTAAAATATATATGTATTTAATATATATATATATGAAGAAAATTATGATTCTATGCACATAAGGGTTGCAACAAAATGATAATCATTTATAATCTTCTATTTCACCTAAGTAAAAAATCATTAAATGAAATTGTTTAATATCTATATGAAATGTACATGGAGTAAAATCATATATGATGTATGAACAGACCATGAGGTTTGTAAAAACCCATCCCAAGAGCCACTTAACCAGTGCACTGAAATGTTTTTCCACTAAAACATAGGCATGTCATCCTATATGCCAAATGATTTTGACTGGTAGTAAGGGTATAATTATGTTATAGTGGAAATACTATACCATAAGGTGGTAATTATAGTAATGATCATATAATACTTGTATAATGAAACATTATAAAAGATCAATGGAAGACATAAATGAAACAATGACAAAAATGACCATAGGAATATAGATAGATACAATCCATGTAAAGTATACATGCTAGAAAATGATACAAAAATAAAAACTAAAGATCACCCATGCATAATAATTTAAGGATGAACTCAAATTACCAATAAAAACTTCAGGTTGATGAAAAGAACATCCAAATTCAATATTCCACGCATCCCATGCACCCCTGCCTCCTCGGTAACTGTAGTCGGGAACATTATCATGAACCATAACTTAATCTCCAAACAATAAATTGTATACACATCCTGAGGAGATTTGTACGGTGCGTGTAAGGCATCATTGGTCCTCCACCAACATGTTCTTATCTAACATCTATATTTGTACAATATTATATATACATAAATAAATAAAAATTACCCTCATGCATAAAATTCATAACCTGCTTTACTCATGATAAATGGCCATGAGGAAGTGTTTATATATTTCAGAGAATGATAAAGTGGGACGATATATCCATGATTAGTAATACAAGAAGAAAATTGGTATATCTTATATATAAATTTCTCCCAACGTATCATTCCATTTCATGCCACATAATCCACATATCAAGATGTACCGGTGTCCCATCAGCTTTTCCAAAAGTGTTTCACAAGTCCCTTAGACTTCTACTTGAACAACCACCATCGACTTAGTATCCCAACATCCCAAAGAATGGTGATATTCTTCCTCCCATAATCCCATCCCATCGACCATCAATGTCATGGTGAGCCTTGGCCCGCATCCAATGGTATCACTCCCCGTCAACCCAATCCATCATCTAGGAATGTCATTGTGAGCCTGACCCCCTTTAAATATTCTCACTCACCATTAATAGTTGATTTATACAATGGGAAAATCATCATTAGTTGTTTTTCAACACCATACCCTAAACCGCTAAATATATGAAGGCCCCCTCCAATAATGAGTATCTAAAACTACCTTAAATGAGTCCGCATCTATGTGCACATGACTCCAATGCTTCCGTTGGCCAATTATGGTGAGTAGAAATCACCATCCATACCTATGCCACACCAACATGTAACCTTGATTCTACTTGTGAACCTCATTACCCATCTACAACATGAACCTCACCACCCATAGAAGTAATGATCATTTAACCTTAATTATGATGGGTAAAATCATCCCACATATCTCCGTACATAACCTTAGCATAATAAACCATTTCATCTCAATATGTGAGATTACATCACCCCTTGTATTCTAGGTCATTCCCAACAGATTCCCATAGAACCAATTCAATCAAAACAAATTATTAATAAATCAAATTAAAATATAGAATATCATTCCCAACTAACAAAAATACACATACCTAGATTAACATGTTTAAATAGAAAAGAGTATATCCATCAACATCTTAGAACATAAATTAAATTATTTAATTTCAATCATTAATTAAAAAGGGTTTCACCTGGACAACACCCCCCACTAATTTAAAAATGAATCACATAGAATGTGTATAGGCATAGAGATAGCTAGAAAACAACTACCATATGCATTTATGTGTTGTATCATTGAATACTACCCACAAATCTGATCTAAAAATAGAGAAATAAGGAATTTAGAAAGAAAAAATCAGGAAAATAAGAAAAAAAAAGTGCATGCACAGAATTATCATTCCAAAAAAGAATATAAAAGATGAAAGGAAGTATGAGGAATCCTACACATACTACTAAAAATCCAATACACCATAGAACATCCAAATTTGAGCCCAACTAAAGGAGATAAGAAAAATACAAGAGGACTATTAAATAGAGATCCCCATACTATTAATATGAATGTGGGTAAAAGAAGGGAGAAGAAAGCTAAAATAAGGAAGCGGTATAATTTTTCTCTTACACCCTTTAAATAAATTCATTTTTTGGATTCATAGTTTGGATAACCATGCACCAATCACATAGTGTTACTATCCAAAATCACCTCCACCATGCATACCAAGGTGCATAATTTGTCAAATTGTGTGCATACCATGTGCACCTCTACCGTTTATTATAGTTTCCTTGTATGAATTACTATCTAACATTACTGATTTTTTCTAAGCATTCTCTAATTCAAATTGGATGCATAGTTTGAACTGCACACTTATCAGTAACCACGTTCCAACTGTGAAACCAGTGTCCTGTCTCTCAATCATTGGTTCTCAACGAATAAATCCCTCTAAACAAAATCAGACATCGAAGACAATTACCATACCTTAATACACATCTAAAAACAACATACTAATTTTTTAAATTCTAAAAATTAAATTATAAATACCATTTTAAAAGTGGTCCCATCAACCAAACATAAAATTTCTATCTACCTA
Source organism: Viscum album (assembly GCA_963277665.1). NCBI lineage: Eukaryota > Viridiplantae > Streptophyta > Magnoliopsida > Santalales > Viscaceae > Viscum > Viscum album. The sequence goes on along the minus strand of OY728158.1, from coordinate 675,294,460 downwards.
GAAATTTCCAAACCATTCTAAAACATTGGGTGTTACCATATCTACTCCTCAAAATATATTTTAAATGAGATATTTTTTCACATGAAAATATGTTACTAAATGAACTCATGTCATAATCAGTACCATGGTTTACCCCGGTCAACCAGTCACATGTCAATTCCAATCATTGATCCCCACATTATGAATTACCGACTAATCACTTTGTGACCCAATATGACATTATGATGGTTCCTCTGACCAATTTCTAGACATAAATGACCCCAAAAGATATACCTTCTTTCTTGGACCTCTCTAGGTTATAAATAAATTCCCAGTTATACATGACACCCATAAAATCATAAATCTTAGTCGATGCCCAAAATTCCCACATTACATATAATGTAAGAATACCATAAATCAAATATATATATATATATATATAATTTTATATATATAAATATATATTTGTGTGTGTATTCCCATAAAACATCCGGATATACAATGCATCTTATATGAATCATGCGTCACATATGATGAAAACATACTAACTGGTGTGTAGTTCTTTCAATTAAAACACACACACCTCAGGCAACCATATAATTCATATCAAAAATATATAGACTAAACCTATCATCACAAGGCATATATAATCATTAACATATCACTATCCTACTATAACCCTGTAGGTTCAACTCAATGTGTCTTTCTCAAATACAAAATACCTTAAGATTTAACACTATACGGAGTTTGCTAACCACTGATCCCACTACCAGGTCTCTATCTCTATCTCAATATCTCTCTCTCTCTTACATGACTTTGACACACCAAATAATCCTTGCTACTAGATCATCATACAACTCATGATCTTACCTAAATTCCTTGAATCATATTTTTTCCCTTATTCCCTACTACCTGATAATTATTCTTGTATTACCTCTCCATGTTCCCCATCTAGCCACATGCATGTCACTCCTTTTATGGTTTCTCACATGGATAAAAACATGTCCAATATTATCACACTATAATCACACCATCTATGACCCACTTCTCAATGGTATTCCCAAATATTTGGCATGAATCCCCTAGTAAGACTCTTCATGGCCCCGCTATGGGATACTCTAAGAATCACCACCAGTATAACCTAATGATATCACCCACATCGAATAATTATGGTCCATCCTATTCCCTTTATCCATTAAATCTGGTTTCACCACCTCTAAGTATAAGGTAAACATGAATATATTTACCTTCACCCAGATTGAATGTTGTAATACATCGTCAAACTAGCTTATTCAGGTGATGTTGTAACTTACCAAATATAGAGAAAATCAGGATAGGTTTGAGAAACTTTTATCATATTTCATAACAGATGTATCTCCAGGTTATAGGTTCTAGAATTCATAGGCTTGGTCTGAACACAATATCTCTAGAAATAAATAGTCAAAGAACTTGGCCTCCAAATCCTTCCATGCCATCCCATCAAGAATAATAACATATACATATAGATTCCACTCATGATTTTATAGTTCGATAAGTGTATAATTATCAAGCTTCACCCTAAAACTAGGGTTTTCATTGAGCTAGTCAAATATCATTTGAATGGAATCGATCCAATTATCTATTGCCTATAGTCCACCCTCAACATGAAATAATTGTAGGTGTTGAGGATGAAACTCACATGTCAAATAATCCAAGGATGGATCAATTTCTTGATCTAAACTATCAATAATATATATGGATCATACAAATATTTCCCTAATCATCTCATCTAGACATGACCCAAATAACACCATATGTTTCATCTTCCCCACAATCCTCGAATCCTCAACCTATGGATCATGATCATCCCAACCCTTAGGGGCCTCATCCATACCCTCATGGGCCTCATACCATGCAAGATCTAGTGAAACCACATCTCCTACCTCATAACACCACCTCAGATCCCTTTTTGCTGGCATCATGCGGAATTACAAATTATATGGTTAGTAATATATAAATATATATATCGAAAATAAGGAAATCTGTAACAGTCATCACATATTGTCATTAAGCTATTTGGGTCATCATATGAGCCAATTCCCGACCCTGTTTATGGAAAGTTACGAAGCGCATTCCCAATACCCACGGGATGGAATAAGTTCCTTGGTAAAAATACTAGAATGTGGGAATTATTTACCCTAACATTCTAATATAAAATAATAAAAATGTTAAACTAAACCAAAGCTATAAAACCAAACAAAACAAGCCATTATGAGGTTTCTTGTTTAATTCTACAAGTTTATACAAATCCTAAATAGTGTTACTATGAAAATGGAACCAAAAACCATAACCATAAACCACTACAAGGAAAGGGGAACATCTTCCCCAATCTGTCTCCACAACACCACCCATGAAAATCACTAGCATCCCAAACCACCATCACCAAAATGTTTACCCTTACATGTATCAAACATGACCATTTCTTCTTACACACAAGGGTGTGTGTAGGATGTGAGATATTACTCTACAGTATTCCACCCAAAAGGATTCCATGGTGTAAATATTAAATGAAAAATAAACATTCAAGTTTCATAAATTAAATGAAATGTAATAAAAATTTAAAGGAAATTATATTTAATGAAAAAAACATTTAAATGAAAACAACTTTAAATAAAAAAACATGTTTACTATTAAATTATCCCAAATTCCACATTGTAATCTGATGGTGAGAACATCATAGTCCAATATAACTAAGCTTGGGAGAGGCCATGTGGGTGGAAGCTAGTAATTGGACCCTAGAACCTTGTTTCTTCGTGTAAAGTTGTATAGAAACCACATCCATCTATGTTCTTGTGCACGAGCCACTAGAGAAGATAAACATCCAAATTTTTAGTGGTATTTAATAATAATCAATATTAATTAGTGTTGTCATAATCAATACCACTAAGTGAAACTAGGATGAATCCACCTCTGTATCACGAGCACAATAGGCCTAGTTCACCATCCAAATTACTCTGGCTTCCATTAATGCTCTACAAGTTTCACATTTCACAAATGATATCACTTACACACTACAGAATCCAAAAAAGGAACTACACACACACACCAAGGTCATAATCTTCATCCCTAAAACTCTTTCTAAAACCCTAAAACACACAAAAACTCTTTCAAACCATGATTTTCATCAGAAACACAATTTAATAAATCATTTCCTCAATTAATAAAACATTTTAAATGAAAATAACAAGGGAATACATCAAGTATACGCCAATTTCCCATGTAAAGTCCATTTCAAAATCATTTTCATTTCAAATTTCATAATGAACTACATTCCCTCCACACTTAAAAATCATAAATAATGACAAATAACACAAGTAATCATAATAAATTTATCAATAAACATTTAAGCACATAATCACCTACCTCAGGTGCAGGTAGATTCATAAATCGATGTGAAACTCCCACTGCATCTCAACCATGCCACAAGGATGCCCAATCAATACATAATCCAATAGATCGAAACACAAATTTCAAAATAGAACCACAAAATCAGAAATATATGGCTATAGAAGAGGAACCCCAAGATAAATGGAAGACAACCCTAGGTTTGAGGGATAAAGAAAGGGAGAAGGTGGCTTTCATGACAAATAAAATAAGAACCTCCCTTAATCATCCAAAAAAATGTAGATCAATGAGTGGGGGAAGGATGTAGTGGTGCACTTAGTGTATGAAATCCTGATTTAGGGGATGAATGGGGTGGTTTAGGGGTTAAAGTCAAGAGGAGTGAGAAAATACCCAAAACCTTAATGACCTGGACACCATGCACAGTTAGTCTGTACAGTAATATAAGCCATACGGTATCCTTGAGAAGAATTATGTCCATGGAATGACCTGCTTCATGGTTACTTAGGCAAAGAGGCATGGTCTTGCGGTGGCTGTGTGGTAGGTCATGTCTTATACCGCATGGTTATTTGGGTTGGGTTCACGATTACTACTAACCATACGCCAATGGTACGTCTAGTCCTTTCCAACCATAATTCATCATTTTCTACAACATTCAACGGGAATCCAAGGGAAAAAGATATAACAAAGATAAAATGGATACATTACTAAACAAAGATCACAAATGAGACAATTCTCCCCACCAAAAATTCTTTTAACCCTTGAAAAGTCAACCCAAAAATGCATCGGAAAACTGAATCAGGTACTCTTTTCAACCCAAGAATTTCACTCCCATGTCTCATGTTTATCATTCCCATGCAGCCAAAGGATATGTTACAATGGAATAGAAATCCTATAAATCACCTTCTATTTGGAATCCACTATCCGTATTGGTTGTTCAAATACTAATAAATTGGTCCCTATCTCCAACACTTCCCAATTCAACACATGAGAAAGGTCTTAATTATACTTATTATGTTTGGTGATATGAAACACATCATGAATTGACATCAATAGAGAAGGATAATCCAACTAGCATGACACCTTTCCAATTCTATCGATAATATCAAAATGTTTGGCATACATCGGTGTTAGATTTCCCTACTTCCTCGTGCAATGAAAACCCAATCAGGGTACCACATTCAAGAACACCCAGTCACCCACCTAAAACTCATGATCCCGACACCTTGGATTGGAATAAGATTTGTGTTGAATCTGAGATTTCAATAACTTGTACCTGATCACCATTACATTCTCAGACATATTTTCACAATGCTTTGTCCCATAAGTGAGGTCTCATCTACCTCAACCCAACATAACAGGTATAAATAAGGATGACCACAGAGTGCCTCAAAGGTAGCCATTATAATAGAGGATTGGTAACTACTATTATAACCAAACTCGACCAATACTAGATGGCTATCCCATTACTCTAAAATATAAAACTAATTCATGATTAATATCCTCTAGAATATTATTTTCCTATTTTTTCTGACAATACATTTGGGGGTGGTATGTCGTGATCAGTTTTACTTGAGACCCTAATTCCCTTTTAAGTCCTTCCCTGAAATGATAGGTAAAGTATGGGAATATATCATAAATGGTTTCTTATAGCACACCATGAATCCTAACCACATCATGGAAATACAACTTTACAATCTCATCCACCTTCTCTAAACCCTTGATTAGAAATAAGTGGGATTTTTTGGTTAAATGATCGATAATTACCCAAATAGAGTTTATTTCTTGAGGAGTACTAGGCATACTAATAATGAAATCCATTATGGTCTCATCCCACTTCCATGTAGAAATGGGTAGTGGTGGAGAAAACTGGAGGGACTTGGATTATATACCTTTTCTTGATGGAATGTATAGCACCTCGATACAAAGATAGACATGACCCACCTCGTGCATGGCCACCAAAACTACCAATGAACTTCCTAATACATTTTGGTGGCCCTTGTATGAATGACCCACAAAGATTTTCTATTTTCCAGTATCACCACCTTCCTCAGAGATAAAACCACTATGAAATAGACCTTGACACAACTAATTACCTCAAGAGACAATGAATAATCAAATGATGTCTCCCAACTATGAAGAAATTGCATATACCACTGAAAAAACTCATCACATGGATGCTCTAGATGAACCAACTCTAGAAGAGATAGTACTGACTAAACATATGAAAGGAATGAACCAACATTGTGCTCCTTGGTCTCTAACTGCATTTGGTAAAAGAGCCCCGTCAAATTCCACATGTCACTGGACTTTCTCAATGCCTGCACTAGCACATTTCTGCTTAGGAAAACAACCACCATATTTTCCTTTCCTAGGGTATAGATGATATCAATGTCCAAACCCTTTAGATATTCGATCCAATATCACTGCAATATATTGAGATACTTATATGAGAATATGTAGGTTATGCTCTTATGATCAATGCAGACCACAAAATTATCCCCAAAGATGCAGTGGTTCCATTTATTTAAAGCATTCACCAGCATTTCTAACTCCAATTCATGGGTATGGTTATTCTTCTCATGTGGTCGGAGTTTTCATGAACCATATGAAACCACATGATCATACTATATATGCACACACCCGAGACCCATACCCCAAGCATCACAAAAACCCACAAACCTCTTTCCTTATTCTAGAAAGATAAACATGAGTGTAGTAGTCAATAACCACTTCAAATCCTCAAAAGACAATTGAAATATTAATATCTACTCAAATGTCACCCCTTTATGGGTGATTATAGTTATAAATGAATCTATTCATCATAAATCCCAAAAGAACTGTCTGTAATAACCCACTAGGCCAAACAAACTTCTGATTGAAAACACAGTTTTAAGATGTTCCCATGACATATCTACACAGATCATCTCAGTGTCCACTAAAATACCTTTTATAAGATGATGTGGCCCAGAAAATTCACTTCCCTAATTTAGACTTTTCATTTTGAGAACTTTTCATAAAGAAGATGAACCCACAATGTGCCCATAACAATCCACAAATGTTTCATTCTCTTCTTCCAATCTGAAGTATACTATGATGTCATCCAATAATACCACAAACAATGAGTTAATTTACTATTGGAACAACATATTCATGAGTTTCATACAAACAACTAGAGTGTTTTTCAATCCTAAAGGCATGACTAGATGGTTAAAGTGGTCGTATATGCTCAAAAATCCAATTTCAGGATATTTTCCTCTTTCACCCTCAAATGGTGGTATCCTAAACGTAAATCTATCTTGGAGAACCACTTTTCCCCTTTCATCTGGTCAAACAAATAATCAATTCAAGGAAAAGGGTACTTATTCTTGATAGTCACCTTATTTAACTTTTAGTACCTGATACACATTCAGAGAGATCCATCGACCTTCTTGGAAAACAAAAAAGAGAAGGCAATGGATATACACTCGGGTGAATGAACCCTTTTGATTCCAAATAATCTAGTTGTATCTTTAATTCCACCATATCTATGGGGACCATATGATATGAGGGAAGAGATATAAGTTGCATTCCCATTGCCATATCAATCTATAACTCCACATCCCACTCTGGGGTAAGCATAAAAAAATCATCAATAATACATATAGGAAATCATTCACCACATGAGGTAATCCTCCCTCATGTTCACTTCCATAATCCTCTAGGATGAGCGATGATAATTAAAAGGAATGATTTCCCAACTCTAGGAGTACAAGTCTATCTTGACCCAACCAAGGATCCCATTCTCCAAGAAACCTTGATCACTCTTATACAGTTCCATGAAACTAACTCTCCATAGATAAAAAACAATGCGTGCTTTGAAACACACCATCCAATCCATGATACAGACCACATCAGACATATCCATATCCAGGATCAGAAAGTCCCATTCCATCTCAACCCTTGACATTGAAATCCCACATGACAGGAAAATGAGGCCCTACTCCTTCTTCTTTCCCAACAGCGTTACCAACCCCATCATAAAAAATTAGATCTGGGATGGAAAATTCCACAGTTTCACAATCTGGGTGAATATAAAAGTGGAAGATTCACCGGTATCAAAAAGAATACTTGCTATAGAATCTGCAATTAGAATGGTACCTCTAATAATCAAGGTCCTTGATTATGGTTCAACTGGTGCCTACTCCATAGCATAATGGTTCCTAGTATCTGTTTGAGTCTGACCATGGCCACTATCTTGAGACTCTTCTCTGAGATGACTTTGACTGAAATAAGATCTGGTTATACTACCTCGACCACCAAACTAAGATCCCACCATCTTAGTTGGTTTTCACTATGTAATCATTCCCCTAGAAGCCATTTATCATGCACCACCCTATTGAGAACATGTATCTCTGAAAAATTGTTGAAATTTCCCTAATTCATAACATAAATGAGTGGTTGTGGGAGGATATGTACAAGCAAGTCAAGTGTGTCCAACATTCCCACAATGGTGGCACCAGCCGAAACCTGTATCAGAAACCATATATGAGGGATACCTAGGAGGATAGCCCGAACTACAAACACCATTCTTCCCTTTCTCATAGCATTTCCTCTTTTTTTTTTGATGAACTTCCGCTGCCCATCATCAATATGGCTCCAGAGGAACTTGAATTACCCTTATGGTTAATATACACCATACAACCTCAGTCAACCACTTCAGCATAACCTTCCCTTATGGTCAATATCCACCTTAAAATCTCATTCAACCACTTCAGCATAAATATTCATCTTGAACAAGAAGAGGTGAGAATTGAACTATGTCCAAAATCCTTTCTCATCCCTTTTAGCCTTCATCTAATTATTGGAGACTGTTTTGGGGGCATACCATACCAGCTCTGAAAAATAGTTGGCATACTCCATCACCGATTAGTCCCCTAGAAAATATCCATGAACTACCAGGATCTAGCATACACAATGACCTCAGGTAAATATTGGTCATTATAGACCACCTTGATGTATTTATAGCTCATCTTATTATGCTTCTCGGCTAGGATTACTATGTCCCACCTCCTTCGGCTAGGATCCTGTAGCAGAAAAGAAGCGTACTTCACCCGGAACCCTTCAAAAGTGTCCAAGAACTTGAACATGTTCTCTACCTTCTCAAGAAATGCCTCCAATTCCTAATGATATGATCTACCTCAAAAAGAAGGAGGATTATTATAGAGGAAATCATGGGCTTCACCCTTTTGTTAACAAGGCTCTGCTTCCCAAACCACAGAAAGACCAGGAGCAAGACCCACCCCTTACCCATGAACCTGAATAACTTGAACCAAAATATATACCAACCTCTAATCAAGTGGTAAGGGATAACTCTCCAATTATTCTTCCCATGGTTTTAGGGGAACATTTTAAGGAGGAAAGTTGCTACCAAAATCAATAATCACATGAGAAAATCATTAAAAGAACCAATCAAAAAAATTTCATCATGAACAGAAATCATCAATAAAACAAACATGCTAAATGAACATAGTGACCAAACCACTTCACCCCCACATAGGGTCCACGTACAATATGCATCCTACACGTCCCACCTAGAGAATAATCTAAAACAACATCCCAACATCCCATGAGTAATCGAGGTATGTCACAAGGTGTTCTGTACATGCACCCTAATCACATCAGAATTTTTTTTTAATAAATCATTTACTCAATTAATAATACATTTTTAAAGAGCGCAACAAGGGCTCAACTCAATTACACTTCAATTTCATATGAAAATTTCATTTAAAAATCAATTACAAATCAAATTTCATCAAAAAATACTTTCTCAACACATTTATCGCTCATAAAACATGATAAAGAACACAAGAAAGGCTAATCAACTTATCAATCAATTTTTAGGCATGGAATCGCCAAGCATGGGAGGAGAATGTTCCGAAAATTGGGGTGAAGCACCAAATGCACCTTGAATACACCACAAGGATCCCAATCAACCCATAATTCCAGAGATCAAACAAAAAATGTAAAAATATAAACCTAAAATTGGAACCCTAGGGCTAGAGAAGAAGAACCCTAAGGGAAGGGGAAGAGAACCATGGGTCGGATGGATAAATAAAGGGATAAGGTAACTTACTTAACAAATCAAGGTAGGACCACCCTTAATCCACCACAGTAATGAATATATGGGAAAGGGGGATGGATGGAGTGGTGGACCTATGGTGAGAAATCATGAAGGAAGAGAGAAATGAGGTGGGTTAGGGGTTAAAATGAAGAGGATAAAGAAAAAATTAAAAAATTTAATGACCTGGACACCGCACATGCTTAGTATGTAATGTTTGATAAACTAGTTTGTAACCATGCAAAGCGTTTTGTCTGAGGAATGACCTACCACACGATTACATGGGCCAAGGTGCTCAACCGTGCAGTGGTTTTGTGGTAGATTCTATCTTCTACCACATAGTTATCTAGGTTGGGTTCACATTTACTAATAACTATAGGTTAATAGTGTTTCTGGGCTTATCCACCCAAAATCCTCCATTTTTCTCCAAAATTTATAGGGAAACTGAGGGAAAAAATATCGACCAAAGACAATATGAAAACAATACATGAAAAAAAGATCACTGATGTGACACATATCACCACCATTAAAATTCCCTACTGCACCCATATCCCATATCATCATCCATCATGGCCCCCTACCGGCCCATATCAGAATGACATTTCACATATCATGCATATCAAATATCATCATCCTGGGGTGGCTGAGTATAATTCCACTAGTATTTTATGATGGAAATCATTGTTGCTATTTTTGATGAATTTTTTAAAAAATCACCACGTTACTTTATTCTTACCTCCCCATGTCAAACTCTAGACCATATACTTCACACACATATGATCACAAATCATCAGGTCTAGAACAAATTACATAAGATGGTTGAGTAAAATGATACCAAAAATCTATTTTTGAAAAGGGACATTATTGTTTTTTGAAACTTTAAATATCCCAACCCCATTTTATATATTTCTGGTTCTAGAAAATGGTCTCAAGTACATACACATATCATATGATCCTATGTTCCTACCATGATGCGTAAATAATCCTCCCTTTCCTTTTTGAGTCATGGGTCAAAATCTCAAAATCTAATAACATCACACCCATGTGCACTAATCTTGGTGTAAACCAATCAAATATAAAATAGAAAAGAATAAAATCAATTTCCCACACCTAGAAACTCAGTTTATACCTTATGTATGGGGTTGTAGGCACCTAGGCAGGATTTCATTACCTAGTTTTGACTAGACCCCAAAAGTTTTTATACCATATCACAAATAATAAGACAAAAGAATATGTTTACCGTTTGTAACATAACAAATGTGGTTACCATTTTATTCCATGGTATTTTGTTGTTGTAAGTAAATACCAACAAATAAACTTCTCAAATACCATTTATAGAACCCTAACCTGAGATAAAATGAACCAGTTATCTAGGCCAGCGGGCCAATAGGACTTAGGTGAACCTCCCCGTATTCCAATAGATGGATAGTGTCCCAAGCATGGAGGGGGAAGAAATAGAAATCCACCTATGTTGTACAAGTATCTTAAGAGAATATAATGGAGAATAATGATAAAATAATGGAGGATAAGAATTCTAATTTCACACCCTTTAATTAACTTCATGGTTAGGCCACAAAGTTTGGCTAATTGGACACTAAATATATGGTTCCATAGTCCTAATGTACCTCCACCTCATATAGCTAGGGATACATATTTTAGTCAATGCACAACTTAGGTACAGGAAATCTAATTTATTACATGTTTCCTACATGGTTTGTTATAAAAATGAATGGTTTTCTAAAACAATCTTCTAAATAAAATGGGTTACATGGTTTGGGCCATATTGTTTGGGCTAACTGCGCACAAACTGTGTGCCCAGTGCTATGTCTACCAAACATTGGTTCTCAAATCCTGATTCTCTCAAAACCAAACTAGACCCCTGGGACACTTACCATTTCATAAAACCTATCTAAAAACATACTAATGTAATATAATTCTAAAAATTAAACTCATAACCTCAATTTAAAATTTGAAATATCCACCAAATATAAAATTCAAAATTACCTAGAAATTCTAACTTGTTTAAAAAACTCAAGGATTTTTATTGTTCATGATTGTGTTTTAACGGAAGATTTACTATATGCATAACCTAGTGGTGTCCTTATAATTATTTTTAAATTATTTCTATGTGATGGTATGGGATCATGGTTTAACATCCATGTATGAAAAATCTTTCTTATGCTTTATCCTTTTCATTGTGAGATACTAGAACATCGTGGATATTGGTGGATATTACTCAAACATCGAGAGATTCCAACGCAACCAATGGATATGAATAGAGGTGTTATGCTTTGGTTTTCTAATATTTGATCTCTCTAAAACTCATACAAAGGAGATAAATAATGATTCAATGTCTCTTTGACCTAAGGTACACCATTTTTTATAATATTCCTTATTTTGGTTTTATCATGTTATTCATATTATCTTGTATAACGATCCTCAAATTTAGTTTTTAATTTCATAAAATGTGTATAATATGTGTTTTTAGATTTGTATATGATATAACATTTGGTTTACTCAATATTTCATATAAATAATTAATTAGTATTAAGAATGTAGTGGGTGGAGCCTAACATTCTATATCCTCTTGGTGCATCAGAAGGCCTCATTAAAAAAATATGTTTGGGTATTTTTTGTGTCTTCCATCACATAACTAGATATTTACTTAGAGGTAAGGTAATTATTTCCTATCTTTTAGTACATAAATAGTGTGTGAAATTGTGCATTTTATCACCATGGAATCAATTATTGATATCTATGTGATCTATTTATTTCTATTTTTATCCATGGATATGTTATTATTTAAATTTCATTTTACTATGGAATTATTTATGATTACTCAATCCTACCATAATATATATGCCATTTTTTCCATGATTGTCTCAGTTTTATATTTTCCCTTACTGAACATTTGAAATCACCCTTTATTTTTATTCCATTTTTCAAGATTATACATATATTTTTTACACATGATATGTATAATAGGATAGATTGTATGGATTATTAGTGGGATATATTTAATACTTTCTAAACATTATATAGTTTCTAATATAATGAAAATTTTCCATCAGTTGAGAAAGGCATTGGTTTTGTCAGTTTATGTTCATTCTTAATTCTCAGAAGATATAAACCAAAAGGAACTTCAAATTTATGTAATGAAATATTCTATTTATGTTATGTAATTTATTGGGTAGATATATCTGAGAATATGTAGCTGATATCAAAGGTAGTATGTAAATTTTGTCATTATGGTACCAGATCTGGGAGTGTAGGTATGGGGTATCATCAGATATTTGAAATAATACCTTTTCAGCAACTACAAACTATAAATGTCACTGAATATTTTCAAAATAATATTGTTTGACTCCATGATTCCTAGATGTACAACTAAATGTATATAACCATGTCATCCATTTACTTCGATAGATAATTTAGAATAACAATCATTTTCTAACTTTACCCCAACATGTTAATGTTCTTCACTTCCATCCATAGATGGATTTATAAGGATCCATATGAATTCTTGAGTAAAAGCTATTATTGTATGAGAATTAAACTATATGGTGGTGTTAATCCAAAACACAATTTTAAATCAAAGAAAAGATATTTGTTATATCTCCTAGGTATTGAATTTTCATCTATAAAACATCATCTATATAAGGATTATATAAAGTGATAAAGTTCAACTCCATATACTAATCTTGTTTAAGACTTATCCAATAAATTGTGGTAAACCACCGATCCTAATCAGATATAGTAGAATGTGGTACTCAATATGAATTTACCACTTCCTTAATGTATATCCTATAATTTTGATCAATATAAATATATTATCTCATATAAATATAATGTGATTACTTCATAAGGAGGTCAACTATAACCTTAATAGTATTATTTACTTTAGATATTTTGAGGTGTCTAATAAAAAAGTTGATGGTGATTTTTTTCATTTCAATTATGTTATGGGTAATATTTTTATCATACCCTTATAATTATATATATTATCCTTAACCTGACAACATAACTGGTATTATAATATATACTCTATAATAACCCTTTCCATGTTAGCCCACAATAATTTTTCAACAAGATCATTATATATCATTTTAATTATATAATGAATAGAGACTAGTGAAATATGCTCTTTATCAAATAAAGCCTTCATTGTTTTTGATATTTATGGGACATATACTTGGTTATTGAACCAGATCATTATATCACCACCACTATTGAAAAATGAAACATTCCTCACATTCTTCTACAGTTTCACATCCTCTTTCTATGCCTCATTTTTCTCACATGGATGGATGGTTGAACATTAATCTAATAAATATACCATATATACCCATTATTTTGAATTTGAATATTTATAATTTATAAATATTTATGTACTGGATTTCATTAAGTCATTATCATGGAAAAAAGCATGGTACTTCTGATTTAGGGCATCAAATACATTATTTTCCTTCATAGGGTGGTAATGTAATGATTAGTAAAAATTTTTAATTAACTAAAACCATATCCTTTGGTACACATTGGACCCTATTATGTGAATATATACTTAAAATTTTTATGGTCATTATATATATAAAAAATTTCCCCATATCGATAATTCCTCCATATTTTCAATGAAAATTTTAGGAATTCAAAATCTGAATCCCGAGATGGGTAATTTTTCTCATGAACCATTACTTTTCATGAAGAATATGGTACTACTATGTAATTATTAATAAGAACACATAGAAGTACCATCATTTAGACATCATTATATATAAAAAACACTTCTCAATTATAGAATAGTGTGAGTAAAGGTGACCTGATCATACTTCATTTCATATCCCAAAACTTATCCTCACATTCAAATGTCCAAATTAACATGGATCCTATATATGTAAGCATGATTATTGGATAATATAACCTTGATTATTTCTTCACAAATAATTGGTAGAATTCAACCAATTGATGAAAACATCAAATCTTAGTCACCATGGTTAGTCTAGACTATTACTTAATAACTTCTATCTTTGATGTATACATAGATATAACCATAATTGATATTATATGATCTAAAGATGAAGATTTATAAAACTAAAATTCACCCTTGGTAAAATTTTTATACAAAATTTTCCTCATTAGGTTGTTTAATATAATCCAAAAATTATATTTACGCTCTTCTTTTCTATTAAAATATATAAGAATATCATCTATAAAGACAACAAAAAATTAAAAAAGGTAATCTATAAAGATTATTTTATTTATTTCTATAACGATATTAGGGTAATTGGTAAGTCCAAATAGTAATAATATGAATTCATAATGTTTAATACTCGCATGGAAGGCTTTCTGGGGTATATATTCCTTTCTGGCCCCTAGGAGTATAAATCCATTTCCTATTTTCTCTTAGTGTTTCTTCTTCTACTATTGCACAATAATCAAGTGCTTCTATATGGATTCCTTGAAATAGGTGTAGCACTATGTATGAGTTATATTGAAAACTCAACTGTAGGATTCTTTGGAAGGATATTAAATTATTTAGGGAATGCATCCTCATAATTCCAAAAAATGGGAATATCTTCAATGTTGAGTTTTTTCCTAACCTATTGAGATAAATATCACTCATTAAAAGGTTTTAAGACCCATATATTGTATGGAATTACAATGTTTTGTTCATATTCATCATTACACCAATAGAAAATCATAAATTGATTTAGTATATCATGTGTTATATAGATATTTATATTGTATCACTACATAGAGACCTAATGAATGCTCAAAATCTAATCAAACTAAACTAAAGGACTAATAGAAGTAATTTAATGTGGTTCTATCCAAAACAATTAGTAGGACATCCTCAACATGTGAGTATAGGATAAGTGTTCCTTAATTATGATGATCCACTTCAGATATATTCATAATATAATCCCTTCCTCGTTCTCTTGGACTATGATATATCCCTTGGATTATGGAATTAACTTGGGTAATTCCCATGTTCTTGTACATTTATTACATTAAACTATTTTTTGTATAGTAATTTTAATATTAATTTCTTTCAATAAAATATTCATTTTTATGTCCATTATGTTCTCTATTCCATTTTTTCCTCACATAAAATAGCTTCCCATTCCATTGAGATATTTATGTGTGTGTTTCCTCCCACATTAGAAACATGTAAAAATATTAATATTACTCCCCCATGGTATTTATCCCAGGAAATTTCACAACACCCAATTTTTATCTTATTATGTTCATTAATAAACTCACATAGGTTTAGGTTTTTAATCAAAATTTGATATTTTTGATTAGGTATAACCTCATGATTTTTCGTCCCACATCCCATTCTATTTGGGTTATAATGAGGATAGTCATTTCATTAGATGTTACACTCATTGTTCACATGATTTATTATGGTTCCAACCATAGACTAAAATCAAAAATGGTTTATGTGAGTATAAATCAACATCAATTAAAGTAAGAAATAATATACTGATGAAAATAATTTATAAGATGTATTAAATTATGAAACCTTCATATTAACCCATGACTCTATTGGTTAATACTATATCACTTAGGTTTATTTATGTTTTCATAGTATGTATCCTATTATTATTTATAATGTTTTATAAAGATAATATGAATTAACAAAAGGATATACCATGGGAACATCAACCTATATGTAAATTTAAGCCTCTTTTTCATAAATTAAGAGAATATAGAATTAATACCCAACTATCCTATTTAGGGTTACTAACCCTATGTTCATATGTGAGATATCCTACATCCACTTATTTGTATCTGTAAGAACCCAGATCTTCAGTTTCGGTATGGATCTTGTTTTCAGGTTGTTTTTGAAGAAAACGGAAGAAAAAAGTTTTTTTAGTACACACCATATACTTCCATGTACATGTAGTGTACCCAATTTCTGCATTCAGACATGTACTGGTCGTGTAACGACCGAGTACATGCTCATGTGATGACCTGACAGACCGCTTAAGTTGGGTGCTGATTAAGGATACTACCCGGTGAGTTTTTTTAGTGAACACACTGTGTACATATCTTTTAATTCAATATATTGGTTTATGGTCATGTATTATGTCCATATATATCTTATTATCCCCATGGTTCATATAGGAGAGCGGCGGATTGACCAATGATCTCCAAACCCCTCCCAATTCTCCGTTCGAGCTCTGATTGAGACACCATCGAGGGCATTGGAATTCCAGCGGTGAGTTATCAATTCCTCTAGATCCTTTCTTACTATTTCCTCTTATCTCAAGAGTTTTTCATTTTTGGTATTTTCAGCTTTTCTGGGATCTATACCGATCTAGAATGATTCAAGGGAAAATTTTCAAGTATATATATCATACGACATCGAGGTGGGTGATTTGAGCCTTTTGTTGTTCCCCTTTGGATTATATTTGCTAATAATGATTCATACCCATGATTGGGGTATTGATTGATTTGTAATTTTACCCTTTTTATCACCTACTATGGTTTATTAAATTGATAATAGGTAGTTGCTTATACGTAATATTAGATACCTTGTATAGGGGGAACCATGTTTGTGCATTTCCCTTGATTTATTATTTATGGTCGTTTGGTCTTTGATGCCAATTGGGATTGCTTTTTTTACATGAATTGTTTAATTAAGATGAAATTTGATTGATTATATGAAATTCATGTGATATACTTGTGAATTATTATCTATGTAGTAGTTTCAGATTAGATGAACTTCTTTTATATTATATGCGCACTATTTTTCCAATGGACTGTGAGGGCCTTGGACCAGGAGGACTACAGGGATTTACACATTATTTACCTAGTACCATGAGAAACATAGTGTAGATGATTGAAACATGGTTATTGATTGTGGTAACTACCCCTGAGCTCGTTTATAATTACCATATGCTATGTTGACTCAGGGATATTGACTGTGAGAGTTACCTAGGAGGTTGTTTATAATTTATTGACATTATGTTGACCCAGGGGTATTCACTAGGAGAGATTCCTAGGTGGAAATAATTTTGATGAGTTGGTTCTATTTAAACCAAAGGGGTTAGACCCTGAGGGATTTACCAGAGGGTTGTTTATGAATGATTGAATGGTTGTGATGAGTTTTCCAAGCCAAAGAACAAGCATGGACTTGGTCTTACTCGACTGTTTAGATGGTATTCTGAGATATTTGTTTCATTACTATTACATAGGGGGTATAGAGCTTAGGCTATATCCCAATATTACATTATTCAAATGATGAATAGTAAATTTAAATGAATGTTATTGAAAACTATATGATTGTTTACTTTTGGGTACTTCCTAAAATATTTCATTATTTATGCATATTACTAGGTATATATATTCACTGATAGTTAGGAACATATATTTTGGTGGTTTCGTACTGAGATTCATCTCACACCCTGTTTGGGTTATGCTTCTGTACCCAAAAAGAATATATGGTTGAAGGTATAGATAAGGGAAAGCGCCCTTCATCATCAGGTACTTGATTGCTGATGGAGTTAAAGATCATGAGACCAAGTTGAGCCTTGTGATACTGCTGGAGTTTACTTTTTTATTTTGTACCTTGGTTTCTATATTTCTTTCTAGTGTTTAATTTTTTGTTTGTTTTCTTAGATACATATTATATGTATTATATATATACATTATGTCTTCTATTGGATTTACTTTCAGTCATCCGCTGTTTATTTCTATTTGTTATTACTTCTTCCACTAATATTTCTATTAACTTTTCACTATTTATACTATGAAAATTAGGGCATAGTTTCACAAATATCACACCTTCAACC
Organism: Viscum album; assembly: GCA_963277665.1. Taxonomy (NCBI): domain Eukaryota; kingdom Viridiplantae; phylum Streptophyta; class Magnoliopsida; order Santalales; family Viscaceae; genus Viscum; species Viscum album. The sequence continues at coordinate 675,276,202 of OY728158.1, read as the reverse complement.
TTTCTTCTAGTTATCAACCTTTTATGTTTAGGGAAATGCACATGATGTCATGTGACCAACCGGATTCGAGGGAACTTTGGGCGGCACTTGGATCCATGAAGTTACAAAGTGGTATCAGAGGAAGGTTTTTTTCTTCTTTACCATACTATTTGGAGAAAATAGGCTAGGATAGGAATTAATAGGTAGTCGGTAATATGTTTTTCTCAGGATTATTTAACCCGTGTACATGGAAAATCCATGTTACCTTGAAAATTGTAATTTTTTTATTTTATCGATTGTTACGGTTGATATGATTTCACCATTGGTTGATTCAATTGTATTGTGCCATTGTTATTGCTATCATTATGGTTTTATTTTTTCTTCAACCTGATGAGATGAGTTTATTCCATATCATTCATTATATAGGCACTGGATAGAGATCACATGTCTTGCATTCTTGTCATGCCATTTTGGATGCATTACTAATTGCATTATATTGTGATAGATTTTGTGCTTGATTAGCATGATGTTGGGATAGATGTTGTGATATAAATACCCACTATTTTGATAGGGTATTGGTATATATATAGTTTCATTTGTATAGACACCATGATTTCGACCCTGAGGTGTTATGGGCACTCTTGGATCAGAATTGTGTGGATCGTGTTTGAAATTTGATTGAATTCTATTAATATGATATGATTAAGGATGCCAAACATTGATTTGAAAAAAGTATGGTCTCTCATAGATCAGGACATGACATACCCTAGACAAATTTTATGTTTTTTAGGGTTCTGAAGAAGTTTTAGAGGCTTATTATCTAGAAACCCAGACAACATGGCGTGTGATGTTATAAACATATGTCATGTGTTCTTATATTATGGAAGAAGTGGATTTTCCTAAGTATACATCATGTACTGTATGTAAATTTCGTGTTCTTTTTGACCATATGACTGAATGTGTGAGTTGAGACATGGGGTTGGTAAACTCTTGGTAGAACACACTATGTACTGGGGGAACATTCCATGTGGTAATCAACCATGTATCCAGCCATGTGACTAATGACACGAGTGGATGAAACTTTTGTGGTAGACGTCGTGTTTAGGGTGAACACATCATGTAGTAGTACACTAGAAGAACTGGGGTAGTTCTAGCTGTGTATAAGTACTTGGGTAGGATGGAATATTCAAGTACATGCCGTTTCTCAGGAGGAATATGTTTTGTGTATGTGGTGTTACACGACCTGGTTGGTAGAGGTACATGTCCATGTTAATACCTAAGGGGACACGTCTTGTAGTGTTTCTACACGCTGTGTAACCATATTTTTGAAAACATGAATGATTTCATTATCCTATTACATTCTTGAACATATGAGTTTTAGTTCCTTTAATCTCATACTGAGGTGTGCACTTGACATTTCAGAGTCATGCCACCAAAACGTTCTTCAGCTATGCACCAGGTACATGGCGATGATCAGACACCCGAAATGGTACATCAGGGACTACCAGTAGACCCTCTAATCATTAATGTTTCATCACCTGCTGTTATATCAGATTCAAGTGCATATGAATAGTTCTATGAAGGATTTATGAGGATTATATAGACTTTTCATGGAGCACCACGCCCTTCCCAATCCATGGAAGAGATGACGAGGGTGTTCCAACAGCAGCATCCTACCACTTTTTCTGGGGATGGAGGTCCACATGCTAGAGAGTCATTGTTGGAGTCCATGCTTTCAATATTTGAACATCTGTAGTCACCACATAAAAGGTGGTTGAATCTCACAATGTAAATGTTGCTTGATTCCTCCAAGATATGAGAGGATGTTATCTCACAGGTGGGACGTCATCGATATATGGAATAGGAAGAGTTTCAGAGGGCCTTACATGATTATTGATACCCCAAGACATTTACGGACGACCTAACCCTAGGAGTTCATGCATATAGAATAGGGCCCTATTTCATTTATGGATTATTCTTCTCTCTTTACAGAGCTTCAGTGCTTTGCACCGGTTTTGGGAGGTGATGTGTTATCACCGGTTAGGCGATTTGAGGATGGTCTCAAGTATGACATTCGATAACATGTGATTGTTTTCAGGCCGATTTCAGTTAATACTATATTAAACCATGTGATTATTACCATGTTTAATATGATGGATTTAGGAGCTATGAGCCAAAGTGGTTCAGTATTGAGGAATGATACTCCTTCAACTGATAGTTGGACGATTCATAGGGAGTTTACACGTGGTGGTTCTTCTAATAGCAAGGATGTTTCTTCAGGTAACTAAGTGGTGTGCTACAAGTGTGGAAAGAATGGGCATACAATACTACAATACCCGAGAGACCCATTTGTGTTCTGATCTTTTCGAATGAAGGGTAATATTCCGTATTTTTATTATATGTTCTCACCAGTAGTGAGTGATAGAGGATCTGTTATGACTCCATGTTCATAAGCAGGACCAAAAGTTTTTCCCCAGTCAGAGAACTAGAGTTTGTCAAGTCATTAAGGACAATGAGGTGGTCATGAATGTGTTATCCATATGCTAGGTTTTTAGTGATAGTCAGGTGGATTAACATAGGGTAGCGAGGAAGGGCTGTAGGTCTATGACACAGGTCAGAATTTTGCGATGGAACATACCCAAAAGGTGGAGGATCCTTGACCCTCTACTATTAGATGTACGATTCTAGTCACCTTAGTTTTAGATTCAAAATTTTTTTATAGGTGTACTTCCACAGTTTTATATCTATTTCCTTTGAGGAGAGCCTCGAGCTTTTTATCATTACTTATGATGTTGTTATGATGCTAGACACTTCGTTGGGGATTAGGACGACTAGTGTTTGTTAGTGCAAGGAGTTCCTTTTTGAGGTTGGTGGGTTTCAGTTATTATGGAACCTCTATGCCTAAGAGATGATAGGGTTTTAGGTCGTTCTCATGATGGACTGGTCGACCTACTTTTAATAATTTCTTTATTACTATCATTTTAGGGCTAGTTTCACATCACCATAGGGTATATCCTTTCTACACAAGGGAGAATGGGATGTCCAAGCGAGAAGAGCTAGACTCGAGCATCATGGGTTGGGAGGAATCGCAGCTTAGATTCATAGTTTATATCCGGATGACCGATTGAATTCACAGATAGACATTCCTCTGGTGGTATATCATTTCAGAGATGTCTTTCTAGATGAATTTAAATGTTTACCTCTAAAGTGAGAGGTATATTTCTTTATTGTGATTATGCTAGGATCAACACCGGTTTCCATTCCTCCATATAGGATTGAAACACTAGAGTTACAGAAGCTCAATAAGTAGTTAAAGGAGTTGAATTCAAAGGGTTTCATCTAATTGAGTACTTCTCCTTGGGGTTCGCCTATCATTTTTGAAACGAAAGTTTACAGTACCCACATACTTTGTGTAGATTATCAGAATCTAAACAAGTTGATGGTCAAGAACCGATATCCCTTACCGAGGATTGATGATTTATTTGATAAGCGTTGAGGAGATCAAGGGTTCTCAAATATGGAATTGAGATTCGGTGATCATCAGTTAACTGTTAGACCATCCGATATACCACTTATAGCCTTTCGGAGAAGATATGGTTTATACAAGTGTTTGGTTATGCTGTTCAGTCTCACGAACACATTGGTAGTTTTCATGGCACAGATGAACCGAATGTTCCATCCTTACTTGGATTCTTTTGTGGTTGTTTTCATGGATGATATCTTGGTGTAGTATCACACTCGACATGACCATGCCATTCATCTTGAGATAATATTGAGTACACTGATATAGCTGTAGTTTTATTCTATTCTCTCATAGTGATTATTTTAGATAGACCAAATTAATTTCTTGGGTAATTTAATGTCAGAGACCGGTGTATCAGTAGACCTATAGAAGGTGAGAGTAGTAGTTTTTTGGGAGCATCTGATGAACGTAATTGAGGTAAAGAGTTTTTTGGGGCTAGATGGTTTCTGCAGATGCTTTATTCAAGACTTTTCAAGCTTAGCAGTGCCACAAATGGGCCTAAATAAGAAGGGTGAAAAGTACTTGTGGACAAATTCTTTCTATTCATCCCTTCAAGAGATGAACGGGATATTGAATCCAGAAATGATACTAATTTTTTCTAGAGCTGAGAAATAGTTACACATTATACTATGATACATTAGGAATTAGGTTGGGAGAAGTTCTAATGAAGGGGGAAAGAGTCATTGTTTATGGGTCTTGGTAGTTTAGGCCACATGAGAGGAACACTCCTACACATGATCTAGAGTTAGCCAAAAAAATTCATGCCTTGTGCTGTTGAAGAAATTTTATTTTAAAGGATTATTTTTGTGGTATACACTGACCACAAAATCCTAATGTATATATTTACTCAATGTGATAAGAATTTGAGACAGTGACTGTGGGTTGAGTACCTTCAGTTCTTTTGAGGTTTAGGTTGCCTACTTTCCCAGGAATGGTTGGGAAGTGGTTGATCCATTTAAATGGAGGAATCAGATGAAGAAATTTTATGAGGCCACCATTGAGTGGCTACATATGGATCTATTCTCAAGGATTCATTTTGAGGTGCACGAATAATAGGTGAAGACATTTATTTCTTCTTTAGTTGTTACCACTACTCTTTTTGACCAAGTCTGAATGAGGCAGCCATTAGATTTTAATGGCCTAGACCTATGAGGGAGTGTATAAAGGGAGGAACCTAGTCTTAGGTATACTATAGATGAGGATGATATTTTTTTTCATTTTCATGGGTGCGTATGGGTTGCTGTAAATATACGCGAAGATATATTGTGATATTTTAAAGCCTCTATATGGTAATTTCATCCTGGTTTCACAAATATGCATCCAGATCTACAATGTTAGTATTGGTGGCTAGGCATGAAGAACGATGTAGCTGGTTTTGTTATGATATATTCCACTTGTCAGCAGGTGAAGGTTGAGAATCAGTGACTGGAATGGTTTTTATAGCAGTTACCCATTCATGAGTAGAAGTGGAATAATGTCATGATATAATTTGTCACAGGTTTACCACGGTCACCTCGAGGGAATGATACAGTTTCGGCTATTATCAATAGGCTCATGAAGGCTTCACATTTCCTTCCAATCTAGGAAACCTTCAATGTTGATGAGCTTGGAATGTTGAACATCCGAGAGATAGCATGTTTTCATGGGGATGTGCACTATATAATTTCAGACAGGGATGACTGGTTTAATTATAGTTTCTAATAGGAACTATAGAGGGCCTTGGGAACACATGTACTTCTGAGTACATCTTACCATCCATAGAAAGATGGACAGTCTGAGCACACAATCCATGTTTTGTAGGACATGTTTCAAGCATGCATCCTGCCTTTCAGTGGATCTTGGGAGATACACATACCCCTTATGGAGGGTTCCTACAATAATAGTTTTCCGAAAACAAATCATATGACATCTTATGTGGTTTTTTGTATGATAGGCCACACTGATCACCCCTCTGTTATATTTAGGCATTAGAGGTAGCTATGATGGGACCTCATCTTTTCCAGGAGACCACTGATCAGGTGGGGTTGATTCGGTAGGGTATGGCTACTGCATAGTCTCGACATAAATATTATGCTAATCGAAGGGGACGACTGCTGGAATACGAGGTTACATATCAAGTTTTCTTATGTGTCACACCATAGTTGGGACATAGAAGGATTAATAGATAGGGAAAGCATTCATCATGATATGTCGGTCCATTTGAGGTTTGGGAGAGGGTTGGGCTAGTTTCCTATTGGTTTCAGTTACATCATAGGTATCAGTCTATGCACAACATCTTTCACGTTTCTCAGATACAATGTTACCTTTTAGACCTCTCTCATGTTTTTCAACCAGAGGTTGATATAGAGGTTGATGCATCCTTTGAGGACCGCCCTATTTATATTAGTAATTTCAACATGATGGTTCTCCATGGATGGCCAATTACTATAGTATGGGAGCTATGGCATCATAGGTGAGTGCATGAAGAGACATGAGAGTGGGAGGACGATGTATGATCGCATTGGCCAGAGTTGTTCATAGATTCAGCTTCACCTCCCCTGTAAGGGAAATTCAGGGACAAATTGGTTTAATGGGGGAGTTTGTAAGAACTCGAATCTTCAATTTAGGTATGGATCTTGTTTTCGTTTTTTTTCAGAGGAAAAAGGAAGAAACTAATATTTTATTTAGTACACATTGTGTACTTCCATGTAAATGCCATGTACCCAGTTGCTGCGTATAGGCACGTACAGGATGTGTAATATCTAATTACATGGTTGTGTGATGGACCAATAGACCGCTTATGTCAGGAACCAGTTAAGGATTCTACAAGGTGTGTATGTTTAATTAACACACTATGTACTTTCTTATTTGATATATCAGTGTGGGGTAATGTCTTATGTTCGGATACGTATTCTTCTTCTCGTGGTTCATACATGAGTGAAATGGAATGACCAACAAACTCTGAACTACTACTGATTCTCCGTTAGAGCTCCGACTAAGAAACTGTTGAGTGCATTGGAATCCCAATGGTGAGTTCTAAATTCCTCTATACCCTTTCTTCCTGAATCCTCTTTTATCGTGAGTTATTCAAGGTTGGTTGGTTTCTATTTTTTTAGATCTACGCCGATCTAGGAAGATTAAAGGATAGATGTTCAATTATATCGATCATACTACATTGAGATAGATGGTTTGTTCCTTTAATTGTTCGTTATTGGATTATATATGCAATAAATTCCACATACCATGATTGTGGTATTTCATGATTTGGAATTTAACCCTCATTATCACATTTTATGGTTGATTAAATTGATAAAGTGTAGTTTCTTATGCGTAAGGTTATATATGTTGTTTATCTTACACCATGTGGGTGCGTTTTCCTTGATTTTTTGTTTATGGTTGTTTGGTATAGGATTCCTGTTAGTCTTGCCTTGTTTTCCATGCCTTGGTAGATTAGGATGGAGTTTTATTGATTATATGAAATGCATGTGATATACTTGTGAATTATTAGTTATGTATTAGTTTTAGATAACATGATATACTTTGATATTATATATGGAAAGATTTTCTAATGGAAGGTGAGATCCTTGGACTAAGAAGATTGCGGGGAATTCCACATTATTTTCATAAGATCATGAGTTCCTTGGTTTAGATGATTTATCCAGGGGTATTAACCACAAGATCTACAGAGAAAGTAATTTTTAATTACCTTATTCTATGTTGACCAAGGGGTATTAACTCTGAGAACTACCGAGGTGGTCATTTATAATTTATTGACATTATGTTGACAAAAGGGTATTGACCGTGAGAGATACCTTGGGGGTCTCTATTTTAATGAATTTGTGTTGTGTTAAACCAAAGGGGTGAGAATGTGAGATCTTTCATAGAGGATTGTTTATGAATTATTGAATGATTTTGATGACTCTATGAAGATAAAGAACAAACTTGGGCTCTATATTACTTTATTTTATAGATTGTCTTTTGAGACATTTTCCTTATTACTATTACATAAGGGGATATAGATCTTATGATAGATTCCAAGATTACATGTTTCAATGGATGAATAATAAATGTAAATTAATGTAAATGAAAAATTGTAGGATTCTTTACTTTTTAGTATTTATTAGTTTATTGCTTCATTTCTGAATATTATATATATATATATATATATATATGATAGTTAGGCACATACCTTTTGGTGGTGAACTACTAGGACTCATCTCATGCCTTGTTTGAGTCGTGATTTAAGACGCAAATAGATTATATGGTTGTAGGTATATATAAGTGAATGAACCCTTCATTATCAGGTACTTGATTGCAGTTGGAGATGGTGAGAATGTGACCAAGCTAAGGCTTGAAATACTGCTAGAGTTCACTTCTTTTTTTATACCTTGGTTTCTCTATTACTTTCCTGCATTTTAAATTGTTTTTAAATTTTCTTAGATACATATTCCATTCATTATATATATAAATTTTGGATTCTGTTGTATTTACTTTCAGTCTTCCGCTATTTATTTTTGTTTGGTATTACTGTTTCTGTTATTATTATTATTAATTTTCCATTGTGTATACTCTGCCAATGAGGGAATAATTTCTCCAATATCACACATTTTCCCCCACTTCGAGTCGGTAGCCTTTAGCGGTGGGGAATGTTTCTTGAGGTCATGTGACCAACTAGGTTCAGGTCACCTTTGTGTAGACCCCAGATCTGGGATCTTACAGTATTCAGATAAGAAAGTAATTTCTACGAAACTAAAAAATATCTACCTTACCAAAACATTAGGATATTTTACTATCACTAGAATTATCCATGGGGGTTTCACTATATATTTCTAATCCTAAACTACAAAAATAACTAAACCCTACTCTAATACCAACTGAGGTGGACCAAAATTTACATATAATAATAATAAATCATTTTACGTGAATATTAAATATAAATCATAATAATACATTCCAGTAACTATAACGGTTTAGTCTATTTAGAGACTAGACACATAATAAAAATATTTCATGAATGATATTATATATCTCCCACAAATTTCATCTCATATGATATCGATTTCAAAAAACGTATTTAAAATAATTATTTATAACCTGAGTTAATATAAATATAAAAATATGTTTCCTCATAAACGGTAAAAAATGAGAAATCAATTAGTGATAATAAGTGAGTATAATTTAAACCTAAGGGTATGGTAATATTATTATAACTTACTAAATTCACACCCAATTAGTCATAGGTCATTATTCATGAGTCGTGGAAAAGGTAATTTTCATTACAAAAGAAATAAATCAGAAGATTGTGGAATTGTCCAAAATCCATCATGAGCCATGATATCATATCATACACATAATATATCAGTTCATAGAATACATATAATTATATAGTATCATTTACCTAGTCAAGGATCACTACATATACTATCATAGTAGAAGTATTCTTGTAGATGAATGGGTTCACTTCCCATTCTACCACTTCCTTATTCATGTATCATTTCCAATACTATCATAGTAGATAGATTTTGATACTAAAATATGTTCACTACAAATTCTAGACCATATTATCTCAGGAAATATCAATAATTACCCAATGCATTAGAGGGAAATATAATTTCTGGCCCAACCATTAAATAATGAAAACCATACATAAGTGTGATAAAATCATAAAAAAATTATTCATTTCATCATAGAATGACACATGAAAATAAAAAAAGATTTCATAAAGATTTCATAATAAAATAATCATAATCCATCTATAGATAGGAAGTGGATGATATTATAAAAATATTCAATATTTCATCATAAATTAAATTTCATATGGAATGAAACATGATTCATAAAAAAATTATCATAAAAAAATTATCATAATATATCTATTGGAAATAATCCCTCAAGGTAACATTAAATCATTTTTTGGTTGATAGTTTTTGTTGAAAAATCTGGTTTCCATGATAATTTGTGGATTTTAAGAGATGTTTTTAAAAATATAAATTGAAAACATTTCATGAAAAATGAATGGATGCTCTAGAGATGGTATAAAAATATTGAGTAAAAGGTGGTGATGTTTCCCAATGCTAGCCAAATTTTTGGTGTCCAAAACTAGAGAATGAAGAGAGGTGTTTTTGGAAAAAGACTTTTCACCCAAGTTTGAAGGTTGTTTAGAAAGTTTCGTGCAATCCATGTTTTGGGATCACCACATGAAAATATTGAAAAAGAAAGAATCATGTGAAAGGTTTATTTTTTTACAAAAGGTGGCTTTCATGAACCCAAGAAATGAATATAATGTGATATGTGGGAAAGATAGTTACATGAACAATGCGATATAAAATGTTGTTTTTTATGCTCATAAAGGATCTTACATGAAAAGAAGAAGATGTGTCTGCATATTACACATAAGGTTGGTTGGGCATATAAATATATGGTTACCCCCTTATTTCAGCAGCTAAACCCTGAGAGAAATCTAAGGCTTTGAATTGTGTACGAATTGTATGCAAAGTTATTTTCACGTAATAAGGGAGTTGCGTGATAGGGGTTTTCCATGAGAAAGAATAAATGTTGCACACAAGGGATTAAAGAAGTGTGAAAGATTCCCAAAAGATGCGTAAATTTTTGAAGTTGCCCAGTAATATTGTGGTAAAATGGTATTCATCAATGGATGAATGTGTGAATTCAACCGAGCATCTACATTCAGTGGATGATGCATTCATTAGTTGTATAGAAGATATATATAAGTCCATAAACAATTAGTATTTCCCTTATAGTGTAGTGAGCACATGAAGAGGAAGATGGGGACCCATTACACATGTAGTGAGCTAGATAATGAGACAGAGGGTGTAACCCTTGGGTATGTAGTGAGTTGAACCTTAACATTGTAAAGGCGATGAGCATGGGAAATGAAGTGATCTATCCAAAACCATAATTTTCATAGTGATACTTAGAGGATTTAGTACAATCGACACATTTCCATTGTATTCTCCTTGGATGTATCCTAGTGAAATTGAACCATGCCAACATCTCTATGTCTATGTTCTTTCCTTCTTGCATTACTTTGAAAGCATGATCAAGCGATAAAGAATAAAACAATTGATCGACATAAACATATAAGTGAAAATTATCCCTTATAGTATTGTGTTCATAATCAAGTAGGATGGGAATAATTGTTAAAATAATATACATACATTGATTCACCCCCTCTATGGGTATCTGGGCCCCTTTTGAACCCAAAAATATCAAAGCAAAAAAGTATATATTATCATAATAACATACACCTAGTGTAGCATAAGAAACATTGAAGGATTCCAGCATAAATGAAAAATAACTTTAAAATATTATTTTAACATTTCCTAAAAAACAATGGAAAACATTATTTTTATTTGGTATATTTAAATACTAAAATGTTATGAAATATTTATAAAAAATAGATATTTGAAAATAACCATGTAAATTTTAAAATTAATATTTAATGAAAGTAATGGTTATGATGATATTAAATAACATTCAATTTTTAAATGTTAAAACAAAATTTATTTCATGATTTTTGAATAAATAAATAAATATCTTGTTTATAAAACAATATAAGAATTTATTTTTGGTCCTTTGAAAATAAGGTAAAATATGTTTGAAGATAACATTAAAAAGTCATTGAATCTTTAAATTAGCATTATTTGAAAATATTTTTAAGAGCATGGACATGGGGGAAAGGATTCTTGACAAAATGGATAAATAAGGATTGTTTTCTTAAAAAAACATTTTCTATATATTTTCGACTTCCAAAAGGAGAAAATATGGAATTTTTACTTGATAAAAAATAGAGAAGAATAAAATATATGGGTTTTAAAATATACGAATCATATAATTTTCAACATATAAAATTCAATAAACACAATCTTGAAAATAAATGATATTATAATAAAAATCATTACCCATTTGGTATCTTTTAAATCATAAACACCTGAATGAAATAACTTAGATTGGAAATTTAAATAATATTAATATTAATTCATTAATGATATAATATCTGATGGGTTTTTATATACATCATGTAAATAAAAATAGGTTCAAAACATGAAACATGAATCAATGAAACTATTTTGAGATGAAGAACCCTTATAGTTTTGGTAATACATGAATCAAAACCTCAGGAAGGAGTGAACAATATATTTTATTGTAAATCCAAATAAATTTTAAAAAACATTATAAAATACATTAATGGGTAGTATATGAATATCATAAAAGATGTAAGATTTGAATTTGAAATATTTCTCATAGAAATAAAAGCGAGACGAGAATCCCTTACCTCTTGTCCAATCATTCTTTATATAAGTTAAAACTCATATTTTATAAGTGTAAATTTATCAAAAAAATTACAATAAAAATATACATATATATATTAGAATATATATTCCTTTTATAATATCTAATTGAACATTAATTAAAAAAATTTCATTAAAATCATCATTAGATTAAAAACTGGTATGATTTCGATTCAGGTTTCAGTTTGAATGTTGCAGTTCTTCAATATTTGAAATTTTTTAATCACATAAAGATTCCAAATAATGTCATAAATATGAACATTATTTGTTATATATACCTTTAATACAATCCATATATAGTAGTGATGAAAAAGTAATTACATCACTTCATTGGGATAGTAGTTCATACATACACATGAGTTAAATTTATACTTTTCAATTGATAGAATTAAATAAAGAAAAATATTAATTGATATTTAACAAATCAAAATGATATCACTAAAAACATATATATTAATTAAATATTTATTACCATCCATATAAATAGGAAATAAAAAACTAGTCACATCACTTCATGGAGGCGATAGTTTTAATGTCCCGACCCTACAGAACTCTAATACGGTAACCAGACCAGTGGTGCACATGCCCTCATGTGTGCCTCCCCATAAGCCAGAGGCTTCTAACTAGAAGTGGGGGTGTAAGGAGGTGATAATGGGGAGACTATACACACATGATTATATTGGCATTGTGGTATATAATAAATGAAAGAAAAAAAACAGCAGAATGAGTAAATAATTGAACAGAAGGGAAAAAAGAATACTATAAACTAGATATAAAATGATAGCCTATGCTAATTTACAACTATAAATTCATGTACATATGATGATATAGAAATAAAAAACAGATATACAATGGGAAGTGATACAATACAATACAACAATAAAGAATGGAAATAAAAATCCCCAAGGGGTATATCCATGAGAATCCTGAACTCCAGATTAGTCATGTGCTTCTCCTAGGTAATAGTAAAAGAGCACAAGCAATCATCCGTGGCCCTATGAAAAGAAAGACTCTCTAGGTACCCAAGTGAAATGGTACCCTGAGAAGGTTATGAGATATAAAGTTACAGTAGGTTCCCACCCAAACTTTCTATGATAGAATCAAGTATGTGAATAATTACTAAAGTAGTGTGCATATAATATGAATAATAAATAGTAATAAATTAATAAACAATAACACGCTGAAGTTTCTAAAGGAAACCTATCAGATTTACCTACTTTAGCTCACAACGTGAAGGATATTCTAAATAGTAACAACATAAGACCCCAAGAATTTATAGTACATTATTTTTTTAGTTAAATTCAATAGCTCATATTTTACACAATACGAACATGGCGTGCATTATACACCAGATTGTGTTTTTGCAAAACAAAAATGAAGTATTATGATGATTTAAATGTTATATTTATTAATTATCTATTAAATAAAATAATATAAGTGGTAACAAATTAATTTTATATTTTATTAATAATGTTTTCACATAAATTAAACAAATTTTTAATGAAATTTATATTTTTTGGTAAAATAGTTATATGTTTTGAAATACTATTTTCTTAAAGGAAGTACTTTTTATAGCCATTTCAAAACAATAATAAAATTAATTTTATACAATCATATAAGTTTAATTTGGTAAAATACACATCATTTTTGAATTCAAAATATCAAAATTAACTTCGGGTGATTTTTTGTGTTTTTCTTAAAATTTTCAATATTTGATGAATTGTGAAATTACTATATTTTTTTCAAGAATCGACTTTTTAATTTAAATAATTATTTTCATTCAATTTTTTTTAAATTGAAAATAGATAAATAATTTACATATTAACCCAATTTAGTTCATTAGAACAATTTCAATAATAGAATTATATATAAAAATGTATTGATATTTTGAACGTCTCTTTTACCCACATTTTAGTCACATTTGCGGGATTAACATTATAAATAATTTTATTAATTCTGTGAGTTGAATTTAAAAAAACAGACACACATGGTTGTAATATGTATTGAAAAATTAGTATAATAGGATAAAAATAATTTTATTTGAATAGTAAGTTTTGAATTTTATTTACCATGGTTAAAGGTAAATTGGGAAATTAAAGGTAAACATAATATAATAATAATATAAAAATACCATAACTCTGGTCCTAATTTTATTGGATAAGTATTTTTCAACAAAAATAATCCTTTGTTAAAAAAAGTTTCCTTTTGTATCCACTTGTGTTAGATTAGGATATTTAGTAAATTTCATTTAAAGAAGAGTTAAAATTGTCATATTCAAATGTTAATAAATATATCATTTTTAAAATGAGGTAATATATGTGATATGGTCGACTATAAATAGACTCTACAAATATTTAATAATTATATATATCATAGAAATTTATTTATAATTTTTAAATTTTAAATAATTACTATTATGGATGACACAAAAGAGAAACATAAAATATTTTATTAATAGAAATAGGGAATAAATGATATTAAAAATATCAAAATAAATAAAATTAGAATTAAATATCAAAATAAACAAATTTTATTGACAACTTAAACATTTTAGTGACATATTGTAAGTATTGGTTCTTAGTTTTCATATTGTTATGATAATTTTTAAAAAGAAAATATTGAATACTATCAAAATTGACATAAATTATATTTTAAATTAAATAATATTTTATTTATTGTAATAAAATTAATAAAAAAATATAACTTTTCCAAATAACTTTTATAGTGTTAAATATGTAAAAAATCATTCATTTTTGGTTCGTTTTGAATTTTATAGTCACTATATTGACCCTGTAGTGTAAAAAGACAAGTTGTCACTGTAAAAGTTAAATTGTTTAACTAAGGATTGATGCCAAAATATAAGGTTATTTAAATTAAATAAACTCATCTAAATGTCATTGGTGGATAGGATTACAATAATTATTAATATTTTTCTTTAAATAACTTAAGTTGAATCTATTTTAGATTGAAAATCATTTTAAAAAAAATTAATAGATTTGGAGTTTCCAAAAGTACCCCTTATCTCTCTTATAAAAGTACACCTCTACGTCTCTTTTATTAAGACATCTAAAGCACTTTTTCCCAAACAAAACCAATCTATTTACTCTCCCACCTTCCCTAAATTCATTCTAGAGTCCATAATTTTGGAATAATTCAAAACTAAGGAAACCTTTTGTTCAAATCAAATGGAGACACTCAAAGTAGAGGTAATTGTTTTACCAATTAAATTCAATTTCTTTTCTTCTTCTACTTACTCTTACTATGTTGATAAAATAATTATGTAATAAATATATCATCCAATTTATTATTACATTTTCTTATGATTATGGTATAAATATATTACTCATTTTACCCATCCTATGAAAAACAATATCACCATGTGTGCATATGTACGGCTTACTATATCCACATCATGGTGTAAAATTATTTTCATGTATAATTTATTTCTATGGGTATGATGATGAATATAAAGGATTAAAATAATAAATATTACATAATAATATATCTTTATAATTCATATTTCATCCAATTATTTACCTATTACCATTAAATAATGATATCATGACTCATGCATACGTACAACCTACCATCTCAACAATGCGATAAGATTCATCCTCCAATAGATTCATTTAAGAATGACTATAAAAATATATATAATAAATTATAATGAAATATTTGAAATGATAATTCAACTATAATAATATATAATTATATATAAATTCATATATTTCATTTACTTTCTTCCAATCAATATGATAAGAAAATAGAAACAACGTCCATGCGTACATATGACTTACCATCTCCATGAACGGTGTATTACATTTAGTATATCTATATATTAAATATATTAATATTCTGAATATATATAATATATAAATCATGTTTTACATTAGGGATGTAGTTAAATCACGATCTATGTAATATGATCATGAATAACAAGTCAAAATACATATGATAAACAATGTAGTTTTACCTGAATCATTACCTTAACATAGAATTGTTAAATAGTGGGTAATATAATGTCATAATTAAAACATATATGATATCATAAATATAATTATTATTCTGGTACAAGTTAATAATATTTTTAAAACCAGTATACAAAATTTTTAGACATGAACAGAGAGTATCGGGCCTATGGTATGGGAATTCTGTCTCACTTTTAATTTTCATGAGATATAAGACTTGTTCAGCACATATTTCTTTTTTAGTGTTTATATTTACACTATTATATTTAATTTCATGAATACATTTATCTTCATGGTATTTAGAGACTCATTTAAAGATATATTACATATGATTTAAATGTTCAATGTGGTACATGATGCCTTGAATGTTTAAAGAATTAATCATTTCTCTATTTAAATTCTCTGGATATTATTTCACATAACTATTAATATGGATATGAAATTATTATAAAGGAATGTTTATTTATATTTTTCTTTTCATTCAAATTTGTTCAAAAATTAATTTTTTAAGGTTTTATTTAAGGGATTAATTAACTAAAACATCATTTAAATTTTTTTAATGATTTATTCTTCTAAATCATTCTCAGTATTGTTCATGTTTCCAAAATGGTTTTAAGGATTCATTTATATAAACATTAATTTTTTAAGATGTTGATTCTTGTCAAAAGTTTCAATGTTTTATGGGATAATTTTGTAGAAAAACGTTTTTTAATGGTCTTCTTTTATATGTGCATGACTTTTGAATAAATGATTTAAAAGAAAACACAGAATTTCTCTCAAGATATTATTAATTATTTTAATAGAGTAATTTCATCTATGTAAACATACTTTGTTGGATTTTATTCTTAATTGAGTATGATATATTATGATATCATTTACTATATTTTATTGAATTTCTTATTTTATTTTTATTGTGGTTTTTCTATTAGATACCGTTCTTGGATTATGGTTAAAGTATTCATATTAAATATACTATTTTTTAATACCGATTTTTATGTTGTTTATATTTCACCATTTTCATATAAAGAATAAATTGGACTTATTAAGTGATGGGTGGGGCCTGCTATAGACCCTCAATGTGTTGATAGGTCTCATGAGACAAACTAGTGTCTTGACACGAGTCCTTGATGGTATGGGTATGTATGGTCTTGGTATAAGGCCCTGAAAATCTGGTGATGATGTCTGACATTATGCATTCCCTCATTATGAGATTAATTATTGATATTACATGTGATTATTCTAGTATTATAATATCCTTGTGAGTGTTTAAATTGTATTATCTGATTTATTCCTACCATATTATGTTCATGTTTATGTTGAAAGGCTTGTGTTTTAGTTTTAAAGATTACTTAAAAGTTTATTATTATTTATAATAGCTTCTGATATATTTTTTATCCTTATTGACCATCCAATTTTACCCATTTATTATGTTTTATTTTCCCAGGACTCCAAGATGGTTTTATAACTGATTTTCAGGGTTAGGCTAGATGAATAATATAATTCTAAAATGATTATATATTTAGTATTTTTTGTTCGAAATATAAATGTTAAAGTCATGTTTGTAATCTATTTCCCAAGACTGCTAAACTAAAATGTCCTTTTGGATTTGATTCCTTGTAATCATGCCAATGGCTTAAAATAATGCACTAGATTCGGTCATTTGGTGTTGGGGTGTTACAATTGGTATCAATGATGTTTAATAACTACATTGCTAATAAATTTAGAAAAATTATATTAGGTATAATCATCCTATGATAGAAATTAAGGAGAAGTATAGAGGAAAATTTTAATTTTTTTTAATATAGAGATTATTTGGGTATTCATAGAAAATACATCATTTTCTAGATACTACAAGTTGATGTAGTTCTGGCATTGATGCACCCAAGTGTAATAACTCCAACAAAATGTTTTGATCTTGAATAGGGGTAACCTGGTACATGAAAATGGGCCTCACTGTGCACCTAGGTTGACACTCCCATGGGATATACATAGGATAATTCATATTTCATTTTATCTACCATTATAAAGGATTTAATAGTAATGATTTCCCCAAATTAATCATAAATTATTATTCTAGGATTTATAATGCGTGAAATTATGTTATATGATATTCCATATTAAGAGTTATACAAATTTCATAACTTTATAAGGTAATCCAAAATATGTCATTTATAGAAATGGTGCATAGTATAGGGAATGGTAACTCTTCCAAAGCACATGATCCAAAGAGGAATGATAATCTTATCATTCTTGGTCTTAAGCCAGTATTTCGAAGGTAAATAGTCTCCCTAGTATTATCATCACATTAGGAAATAGTATAATTTGTTAATAATATATGTAATGAATTCTACGACTCATTTGGCTTTGAAGGTAAGAATGAGAAGAAGAGAATGGAAAAGAAAACGATTGATAAAGGGAATAACAGAAAGAAGGATTTTCCCCACATGTGATAACTATAAAAATAATCACCCTAGTAAATTCATGAAGAGAATGAGAGTTATTTATAAGTTTGGAGAAAAAGGATTCAATGTTAATGATTTCAAGGGTATGAAAATGGTTTCCAATGTATAATGCTTCAGTTGTAAGAAGATGCTACAGTATGAAAATCCATGTCCCAATCATTAATGTAATATACCCCAGATGATGTTATTTGATAATTAACAAGTTTTGATACATTCATCGATGAATAAAAATGATTAATATTCCTCTTCAATTATTATGTCATTGGAATAATTTATCAAAAATGTACTGGTAGTAAGATATATGGAGTATATAAGTATTATACTTCAATATTTCTTATTTAATTAATTTAAACCATAAGTGTTTTCATTCAGTATTTTAATTTAATCAAATATTTGGTTGGTGAAAATAATAGCTTCATTATGATGTTTGTGGAATTCAATTTTAATATTTAATGTGGAAGTTTAGAGACATTGGGTTAAGTTTAACTTTGGATATTATTGTTTGAGGATTAAGTATAATTTATTTCATATTATGTGCTAACCTTTTTGGTTTTATTAAACATTTATAGGAGGAATTAATTCCTTCAAGGTCTTATGATTTATCAAAAGTGCTTCAGGTGTAAAAAATTCATTTTGATCTTTCATTTCTAGGTGTAAGGGATGTCATGAAAATAGATTTATGAACAACCAAAGGATGAGATTATGATTATGAGTTATAATTAAATCAATTAAATGATTATTTTAATTGTAAAATAATTACTCAACTCTAGGGAAAGGACATATCCAAATACTTTTTGATGAATCAAACGGTCCTTTAGATCATCGTAGATTTATAGCTTTGTGATTGTTAACATTATCCTAACCTTGTTCTGTATCACTCTCCATCGAAACTTGATGGTTAGAATTTTCTTTCATGTCCATTTTTTTACTTGGAAACCTTGTATTTATCATTTCTAGTAACTTTCATATTTCCCTGTATTTATTTTAAATTAGATCTTTTATTAACCCTATTTCCAATGTGGGTTTACCACAATGGTATTTTCTAGTATCAACCTTTTATTTTCAAAGACCAACATAAAATTTTGAGGAAGAAATTTATATAAGAAGGTTAGAATATAAAACCACAATATTTAATAGTAAATTATCTTTTTAATCAAAATTCATTTGCTTATATTGCACGCAACACTGACTTAGCTTTCATTACATGCAAGATTTAGTTTCTGCAAAAAAACATTACTACTATAATTATTTAAATGAAATATTTAAAACTTATCCATTAAATATAATAATAATAATATTAATAATATTAATTAATATTTTATAAATATTATTTAAAATTATTCCACACAAATATAACATATTTATATTGAAATGTATAAGTTTCAGTAAAATAGTTATATGTTTAGAAATATTATTTTATTAACGGAATTACTTTTTTATCATTTTATGAAAAAAAAAATTTTAGACACTCATATAAATTTAATTTGAAAAAATAAATATATTTTTTTAATTAATAATATCAAAATTATCTTAAGGTGAATTTTTGTTATTTTTTTGAAATGTTTCAAGTTTTGTTTAATAGATAAATTACAACATTTTTGTTTAAAAACAGACTTTTTAATTTAAATAAATATTTAATTTAAATTTATTTTAAAGTAAAAAAATATAAATAATATGCATATTAACCCAATTTATGTCATTAAAACCTTTTTTATGATATAATTAGATATAAATATTTATTCAAATTTTGCACGTCACTTTTACCTGTCTTCTAGGAACATATGTGGGATTAACATTAAATATAATTTTACTGTTTCTATGAATTGAATTTTGAGAATATGGATATACATGGTTGTAATAAGTATGAAAAATATATTCTAATAGAATCAAAATAGTTGTTGGTGAATAGTATTTTTGATTTTTTTTACCACATTTAATGGTAAACATGGTAAGTAATGATAAAATTAATATTGTAATAATATAAACATACCCTAAAAAGCTTCCCAATTTCATTGGATATATATGTTTCGAAAAAAAACCTTATCTTAAAAATATCATGCTTTTTATGCCACGTTTTTTAGTTTAGGACATTTGTTATATTTTATTTAAAGAAGAGTTAAATCTTTTATATTCAAATTTTAATGACTATATCAATTTTAAAATGAGGTTATATAAGAGATATTGTTGACTATAAATAGTCTCTAAAAATTAAGAATAACTAACCACATCATAGTAATTTATTTATAATTTTTAAATATTTAATAATTACCATTAAGTATGAAAAAATATTGAAGTAGAAAATAATTTATTAATGGAAATATCTAATAAATGATATTAAAAATATTAAAATAAATACCTTTTTACTTAATTAACCGCATAAAAAACATATAGATAACTTATACATGTTAGTGACATATTTTAGGTATTGGTTTAAAGATATTATGTTGGTTTTATATTTTTAAAAATGAAAATTTTGAATTGTATTAAAATTGACATAAATGGTACATTAAAATAAATAATTTTTTATTAAATGTTATAAAATTCATAAAAATATATAATTTGAAAAAATAACTTTATAGTGTTAAAATTTTTATAAATTATATAATTAGGGTTCTTTTTTCATTTAATAGTAACTATATTAACCATATGGTGTAAAAAATCCAAGTTGTCACTATAAAAGATAAATTATTTATCTATGATTGAAATCAAAATATAAGGATAATTTTATGAAACAAACATATATATAATTAATTTTATGAGATTATTTAGAAACATAATCATATTAAACTCTAAACAAATCACTTAGTATCTATTTGAATATGAAAATAATTTTATAATAAATTAATACTTTTGGAGTTTCCAAAAGTTCCCCTCACCTCACTTATAAAATGGAACCTATCCTTAACTTCTATTCACAATTTTAAATACCTTATTCTAAACCCCCCCCCCCCCACATATTTCATCTCCCAACATCCATAACTTCATATTAGAGGCCATAAATTTGGTAGAAATCCATCCTATGGAGTCCTTTGGTGAAAATCAATAGGAGACACTCGAAAAAGAGGTAATTGTTTTACCAATTGAATTGAATTTCATTTCCACTTCTACTTCCTATTACTATGTTGTTTCCATAATAATGTAATAAATGAATAATCAAATATATTACTATATTTTTTTATGATTAGGGTAAAAACAAATTCATCCTTTTACCCATCCTTAGAAAAACAATATCACCATGCATGTATACGTACGACTTACCGTCTCCACGTCGTAGTGTAAAATGTTTTTCATGTATAAATTATTTATATGGGTATAAAGATAAATATAAATGATTTAAATAATAAATATTACATAATATTGTTTCTTTATAATTCATATTTCTTCTAATTTCTTAACCTTTTCCATTATATAATGATATCATCACTCTTGCATACGTACGACCTACCGTCTCCACGATGCGATGAGATTTATCCTCCATTACAACCATTTAATAATGATTATAAAATATATATATAATTAATAAATATTAAAAATGTTACATAATAATTATAATTTAATAATATATATTTATATATATATACATTTATTTCATTTATTTAATCTATTTAATATGATAAGAAAACAGAAACAATGTTCATGTGTATGTATGTCTTACAGTCTCCATGAATAGTGTTTTATATTTCATATATCTATTTATTGGATATATTTATATTCTGAATATATATGATATATATATATATATATAATGTTTTAAATTATTTAATTTTGTAAATAATTTTCTATGTAATACGGTCAAGAATAACAATTCAAAACAACTACGATAAACAAAGCAGTTATTAACCAAAACATTTCTTTAACATAGAATTGTTAATAAATGGGTAATATGAAGTCGTAAATGAATCACATATGATATTAAATTTTTTTATTATTTTTTTAAAATTTTATAATATATTTAACTACACTATACAAGAGTTTCAGACACGTATAGAGAGTATCAAACCTAAGGTAAGGGAATTCTGCCTCAATTTTTTTTCTGTGAGATATAAGTCATGTTCACCATATATTTCTTTTGTGTGGTGAATGCATTTATGCTATTATATTCAATAGAATGAAAACATTTATCTTCCTGGTATTTAATGTTTTATTTGAAGATATCATACTTACTATTTAAATGTTCCATGTGGTATGGAACACTTTGAATGTTTCAAATATTAATCCTTTCTCCATTTCAAAATTCCTGATATTATTTTACATAACTATTTATATGGGTATAAAATGATCATAGAAGAAGTTATATTTATATTTTTTATTTTTATTCAAAAAAATTCAAAAATGAATATTTTTAAGGTTTTATGTATGGGACTCGTTACCAAAAACATCATTTTAAATGTTTTAAAGATTTGTTCTTGTAAATAATTCTCCTTAATATCCATGTTTTCAAATAAGATTCAAGGATTTATTTATATGAAAAATAATGTATAAAAATATTAGTCCATTTTGAAAAGTTTCAAACAATGTTACACTTTGATTCAATAATCACTTGTTAAAAGTATTCTTTTATAATGTCACGACTTTTGACTAAATTATTTCAAAGAAAAAGAGAAATTTATCTCAAGATATTTTTATTAATTTTAATAGAGTATTTTCATCTATGTCTACATCCTTTGTTGGATCTTATTATTAATTTAGGTTTTTCTCTTATGATATCATTTACCACATTTTATTGAATGGTTTATGTTCAGTTTGACCATGGATGTGGTATTTAGATACCATTCAAGTTTTATGGTTAAATTATACATATTTTGTATACAATTTTTTAATATGAATGTTTATGTTCTTTATATTTCACCATTTTCATATGAGGAATGTATTGTACATAGTTAGTGACGGTTGGGTCCCACTATAGCCCCTTGATGTATTGATAGGTCTAATGAGACTAACTAGTGTCCTAGCACAAAGACTTAATGGTATGGGTATGTATGGTCTTGGAACGAAGCCTTGAAAATGTGGTTATGATGTTCAAAACTATACATTCCTTCATTTTGAGATTAGTTAATGATATTACATGTGATTGTTAGAATAGTATAATATCTTTGTGAATTTTTAAATTGAATTATTTTACATATTATATCTATATTATGTTCATGTTTATGTTTGAAAGGCTTCTGTTTCAGTTTTATGCTTTTTTTAAATGTTTGTCCTTATTTATAAATGCTTCTGATATATTGTATAACCATACTGAGCTTCTAATATCAAATATTTTTTAATTTTTATTTTCCCATGATTCCATGAAGTGTTTTATTACTGATTTTGAGGGTGATTCTAGTATTATAATAGAGTTATCAAATGATTATATATGTTTTATTTTATGATTCAAATTTTAATGTAAAGTTCATGTATTTAATAAATTTTCCAAGACAGATAAATTGATCAGTCCTCCTAAGTTTTATTCCTTATAATCATGTCTATTTATTAAAATAATGCACCATCTCTGGCATTTGGGGTTGGGGAATTATAATTCCATATGTATGTATTATAATATATATTTAGTATAGTTATATATCACATCCATATATATGAACCAAGTATGTACAGATATAAGTAGACATATACATGGAATACTTGGTGCTTTCTAGTATGGGGCACAACCCAGTCATTCATAACTAGCCTAAATGATCATATAAGCTCAAAAAAGGGTACATTCACTATACCTCATAATGAGTGGGAGACATCATGCTCTTCACTCAAGATAGTGAGTGTGTCGTCATTTCAACACTCTAATAGAAGTGATTGCACCATCATGTCAAACCTCCCAAGGGACATGTCACACAATTCCCACCAACCACATAGTATAACTGGTGTGATCCACCTTAACTCAACACCCAATGCATGGGAGTGTAATTATTGCATGCTCAACGGAATTCCTATCAACATTACACAACCTATATCAAGGAAAATCATATAACATGAATAATAACATGTGCCTTCAGTCATTACCACTCATGCACTACATTTATTAACCAATTATAAACATGGTAGAACATTTCAAATTAAGCATATGAATAATCATGAGAAAAACAACATGGTCTTCCAACCCTTTACTTTTCATTTCAATTAAACCATTTAATTCATTCAAGGAATGAAAACCATCCTAAATCATTTCATTCATTCTAAACATTACGTAACATTTAAAACATTTAATACTACCAAGGACGTAAATCCATCATGTCAAATCATTCCTATAAGGCCCCTGCCTTAAACCTTACTTAATCTTAAGTTATTACAAGATTACACACTGAGGATCTTTTAAGGTTTAGAGTTTTAGAGAATTAGATCATGAAACTTGCACTACATTCCACATTTAAACAAAGTGGTTACATAAAAGAAAGTATTCATTCATCCCATCAACGGGAACATATTTAAAATATAACATAGATTCTTTCTTGACACATCCTTGACACTATCATCACTTCATGTACCTTTCCCTTGACCTGTGAAAAACATTTCAAAAACTTAGGATGAGCATAAAATGCTCAGTAAGAGTTATAAAAATATGGAAAGGAAACATGATTTCATATATACATTAGAATGAAATCACACTTTACCCATAAAACATAGGAATATCAAATCATGAATAAATCATAGAAAACATAAGACATAAAGGTAACTTGAGGCATTCATAACATTCTTACGTAGGGAGTAACCCTCTTGGTTACGTTTGGAATACCCATCACAGTATATTCCCTAAATCTCTTCGGAGAGACTTTAACGTTTCACTCCTTCGCGTTACTCAATGCATTGGAGAGCTATATCGGGCTCACCCGCCCTTAGTTTATCACGGAACCACCCGTTTTCATAACAATTCCCAAGAACCATAACATAAATGTATCACATAAAACATGCATAAAGGACACATAACATTTCCACATTTCAATCACAATATAACATTTTAGTATATTGAAATAATGAATCCGTTCAAAAAGAAACCATTTCCAAAACGATTTAAAACATTTAATAAGGAGATTTTTGAATCAATGTGTCCCATAACACCTTGAAGATTTTAACATTTTAAACCATTAATATCCATATAAATAAATCCTTAAAACCATTTTGAAAACATGGATATTAATCATTAAAACATTTAAAGCGTTATTTTGGTTAAAGGGTTTTTTACAAAATTATAGACACTTGAACACAATAATTGAGGAATAACATTTAATCATATCTTTATAATATCATGAGAATAAATGGATTCATGATATAATATTCCAAAGGACTGTATATACACCATATAAGAGTGAATTGGTGCATAACAACAATGAAGTCTCAATAGAGATGTAAAATGTGATGAAATCCCTTATAAAGAAGGTATCCTTAAATTAAGGATAAATCAATATCAAAATTATGTGTGACGAATATAAATACACCCAATATAATTGAATATTAAGTGTAAAACAATAAAAGGTCATTCACACATATTCAAAGGATGACATATTCAATAACTACATGTTGAACCCAAAGAAATCGAAATTGGGTTAAGAAGTTTCTTTGACAGCCTAACAGCGTCACATAAAAATGAGTTGATGAGAGATAGATTGTGTATCTCATCACTTTGACATAAAATTTACATCAATAGGGATATATTAGAACATATCCCAACATAGCAATATGTAAATTAAAAGACCCAATAAAAGAAGTCTTTTAAAAAAGAGGATGGTGAAAGGTTCCCTTACCAACATGGGTATCTTTCGAAACATATGCCCCATGAAAGAAGGACAATACATAATTGATGTAAATAATCATAAATGAAAGAATATTACATAATGAGTAAAATAATGGTCAGTACATACACCACTCAATGGAAATTGTGGCAAATGTAGCATAAATCTCACGGAAATAAAAGTGAGATGAAAAATCCCTTACGAAAACTCGGCAGCCTAACATCGCCACCGAAAACATACAAAAATCAATTGATGAGATCAAATAGGGTATCTCATAATATTAACATAAAGTTTATATAAAGTTTAATATAAAAGAACATCCCCCAACATAACAAAGAGGAGCATAAAAGAAGTGACATAAAGGAGAGTACTTAAAAAGAAAGAGAGAGGTTAGATCTCTTACGAACATTCCGCAGCCTAACGGCGCCACTCAAAACTTCCAAAATGGATTGATGAGAGAGAATAGGGTCTATCATCACATGAACATAAAAATTACAGTAATATTAATATAAAATAACATCCAAATAACAAGAAAGATGAGCTTTAAAAGGAATGACATAAAAGAGTGTACTTAAAAAGAAAGAGTGGAGTAGGATCCCTTACCTCGGGTCCGACTTGACTCGACCGTTCGTTAACGTCCTGAATAATAAACTTGAGTTAATTTCTACTTGTTTAATAACCCTTTTAATGTTCATTATTCCTTTTATATCACTTATTTCCATGTCATGAACACTATGTAATCATTTAAGTTATTAATATTTGTTTTGCCGATATTTGGTTCTAAAGTCGAAAGTAGACTTCTTAAAATTACATGTTGTTCGTGTGGGCAAATGTTTATTATATCCAGAATTGTATTCATGATGTAGATATAATATATGTAATATATATCCAGTACACTCATGCATTTATAATATTACATAATCATTTAGAGGTAAGAAATGAAATGCACCGTTCATGGAGACGGTAAGCCGTACGTATGCATGAATGCTACAT
The DNA here is from genome assembly GCA_963277665.1 of Viscum album. Classification (NCBI taxonomy): domain Eukaryota; kingdom Viridiplantae; phylum Streptophyta; class Magnoliopsida; order Santalales; family Viscaceae; genus Viscum; species Viscum album. The sequence goes on along the minus strand of OY728158.1, from coordinate 675,249,265 downwards.
TCATTTCTATTTCGTATTTTATAGAATGGAATAATAATGATATAAAGGTATATTATAATTCCATTATAATATTATATATAATATCATAGTTCAATCCTTTATACGTCCCACATATGGTATTTAACGAATCAAATCACTTTGAGGGGGCGGTAGTCCGCACTTCCTTAAATGAAGATATCGCGTTTACCCATAATGGATACCATAAAGGTATGCCCAAAATGAAAAAAACAGAAGCATAAGGAAAACATAAACATATTTTATATCATATATAAAAATAGTGACATCATAATGGCCACCTTTGAAGGTGTGAAATGAGTATTGAACAATCATCGTTTCGGGAGGCAGAATTTCGCCATCCACGGAAACCGTATGTTCTTTAACCATTTGATGTAGTTGTGTGAGAGTGTAGCTCGAATAAATCTTATAAAAACATCCTAGTATATTGAAGATACTGGTTTTGTTACAAAAGAAATAAATAAAAAGAGTTTAGAGGTTGGAGAAGCAAAATAAAACAAATGAACATGAGAAAATGAATTACCTTTAAAAGTGTAACTCCTTTTGATTTGAGCCTAAAGGCTTTCTTTGAAAGGATTATTCCCAAAGGGAATCCTCTAGGATTAGGAGAGGGATGTGGAGAGAGTAAATGGTCGGGGTATGGCCGAGACAAAGGCTTGAGGAGTGTGTGAAATGAGGTAGAGGTGGGGGCCTTTTATAAGAGGAGAGGAGGGGCACTTTTGGAAAGTAAGAAATATTACTTTATTTGAAAATGTGTTTCGGTTTCAAAAGGTCCCACATTGATATAATTAGTGGATAAGGTGTTATGTTTTCGGACTCCACCCATACAATAAGTTTTGGACATGTGTATTTCATTGATTTTATATTATCTTTCCATTTTATTTAAATCGTTAAATAATGAGGTCATCCCTGCATCATCATGATGTCATAAATAATTTAATTTATTTAGTGTCTAAAAATTAAAAACAAATACTATGATGTAGGAAATCTTTTTAGCTTTCCAATGACTATTTATAATCAAATATCTGATCTTTATAACCCCATGTAAAAATTGTTTTTGTAAAACATATGATGTTTGTGTCATTTTTACTTTTACATTAAATAAAAAGTTATTTATGTCATTTCCCAACCAAAGTAGCTCCATGGGGTCCTCAAGTTGACCCATGGATTGTATGGGTCGTCCATGACACAACCAATGAGGGTAGGACATGTGTCAATCTCATCTTAGTTTATTAAATAATTATTTTTACCTTAAACTACACTAATTACCACTAATCGCGATTAAAAACTTAATAAGTTACTATTCACCAAAAAATTATTTTTATCCCATTGAACCACATTGTACTTCTTAATGACAACCATGTATGTCAGATTTTATAAATTCAAAACACAAAGATCGCAAAATTTCATTTAAACGGAAAAATCAGTTTTTATAAGTACCACTTAGTGGTTTCACTATTCATCAAAAATTGAAGTTTTTCAGAAAAATCCCAAAAATTCACCCTAAGCTATATTTGATATTACAAATTCAAAAATTAAGTATATTTTACAAAATTCAAAACATATAAGTCACATTAATTAATTTAATAATTAATTCCCACTGTCAGATCAAATAGCGTGTTTTTATGAAACAATAAGTATCAAAAGATTGGCACTTGTTTAAGTCTGATTTCAAAGTGAAATTAATTCCAACGACCACTATTGGACTTAATGGTAAAAATATTTTCTAATTTCAATTTAAAACAAATTAAAACGATAATCTAATCATATAAATAAATTAGATTAAAAAGAGGTTTTGAATTAAAATACAACATTTTACACTATTCATTAAAAAAATGAACTTTATCAGAAAAATACAAAAAATTTACACAAAGTAAAATTTGATGTCCCAATTATAAAAGAAGAGTTTTATTTGGTCCAAAAGAATGTATAATAGTGATCAAAACTGTTTTTAATGATAGTTCGCCATTAAAAGGCGATAAGTGAACCTTCAGTGAAAATTAGGGTATAAAAGCCTAAAATTGAATTCTTTCCGTATTTTAAGCCTTTGGATAAATGTTAAAACATTTAAAAACATATAGAATCATATTTTTAGTTATTTTTATCCATTCCCACCAATACAACGTCTACATGTTAACTACCATTTAAAATAATATTTTTTTATTATTAGAGTGCAACGTAAGATCCCCAAGAAACTCGTTGTTGCGTGTTGGGTATGCCATCGAGCATAGCGTCCCCTTTAAAGTCATATTAATATTTTATTCACAAATATGAAAATGTCATATTCTTTATTTACCTGGGGTGTTACATCCTTCCCCACTTTTGGAAATTGCATCCTCGCAATTTTAAAATTGGGCTTGGAAACATCCTTGAAAGTCCCACATCGGAACAATAGTCGGTAAAACAATCACTTTAAAATAAAGAAAGATAAGTACAAAGGTCACCCGAGTTAACCCATAATAGGATTCCGTGTAGGAAAACATGGACATGGAAGAAAAAGAAAAGGGTCATGTTCTGATGGAGAGTGATAGAAAAAATGTTTAGGAGAAAGTTAACCATGAGAAAATCACAAACATGTGATGGGTTAAACGGTATTCGATTCCCCAGTAGGAAAAGATAATAGACAACGTTTTTGTTTTAAGCTACTTTCTATTGAGAAATTTATTCATAAGGAAACATAATCACTTATCATGTTGACTTTCAACTTTTACTAGATTCCTTAATCAAACTCATATTTTTTTCCAAAAGACGAGTATTTAGGGAGACTTGTTCGCATTAAGAGTACTATAATCAACTTCTAGAGAATCACTTAATCCACAAAAGAGAACTATAAAATTCCCATGTCTTAAAACCTTAACCAAAACTAAAACAAAAAATGTTACTACAAGATCAGATAATCCAGAAAAGGATAACCCTTTAAAAAGAAAATCTATGCTTAATCTCCAAAATTTGTCCAACAAAACCCAAAGTTCAACGAAGACCATTAGACAAACAATTTGTCCATAAAATTCTTCAAAGTAAACCAAACTAAGATTTAAACCCAAATATTTGAAGGATTTAGTCACATAGTCTTCCAAGTTAAATCGTAACATTTATCTCCAAACAACATCAGTTGCTCCTAAAGTCTCGTATTGAAAAGTAATTAACCTAATCACATATCCTCGATGATAGGTTAATAATTTTCATAAATAACGCAAAATAAACATACTCTTAATTCATAAAATCATATAACTAAAAAGAATCAGTCAAAGTAACCAGGGACTTCACGTAGTCCAGTGGTAGGCGATAATACCAGTCGCACTTTTGTTGTGGGATCGATTCCCGCGGCTTTGTCCGATGCGACGGGTTGTCACACGGTCTGCGTGTTGTCCTTTTTCCAAAACTATATAATTCTTAAAACATTCCACAAAATGAGATAAAATCTTCAAGAATAATCATAACATATTTTAACCTCAAGTTTATCTCATTCCTTTCATTTTCCACCATATCATAGAGTAACCCATAATTACCTAAAAATTAAGGATCATATAATCCCTAATGGTTACCTTAATAATTATTACCTGAACTTCCACATAGATTGGTCATCTCGTACATGATGCATTACAGAACATACCAAGGTTCAAATGGTTGATCATGACTCCTTGATATTTGGTTTAGAACAACCATGAGTTTCCTCTTTAAATACCCCATTTCATCCAGTCTCTTAATCAAAGAACCACCATAGTTTCCTTCAAACCAATTGTCACTTTGGTGCCTGCTAGATCCAGCCATTTACTAAAACCAAAAAGGTCAGTGTGAGTATATATAAAAAAACCATCATGTACTAATGAGGAAGGTAAACACTAATATACACTTACTCATTCACTTTATCTAAAACTAGGACTCTTTCTGAAATCCTAACCATTATGGTAATGTCACTTGTGCTTAGAGAATACCCTAACCTCTAAAGTTATCTAAACCGACCTCTGATACCAACTATAAGGCCCCTGCCTTAAACCTTACTTAATCTTGAGTTATTACAAGATTACACATTGAGGATCGTTTCAGTTTTAGAGTTTTAGAGAATTAGATCATGAAACTTGCACTACATTCCACATTTAAACAAAGTGGTTACATAAAAGAAAGTATTCATTCTTCCAATCAATGGGAACATATTTAAAATATAACACATATTCATTCTTGACACATCTTTGACACTGTCATCACTTCATGTACCTTTCCCTTGAGCTGTGAAAAACATTTCTAAAACTTGGGATGAGCATAAAATGCTCAGTAAGAGTTATAAAAATATGGAAAGGAAACATGATTTCATATATACATTAGAATGAAATCACACTTTACCCATAAAACATAGGCATATCAAATCAGGAATAAATCATAGAAAACATAAGACATAAAGGTAACTTGAGTCATTCATAACATTCTTACGTAGGAAGTAACCCTCTTGGTTACGTTTGGAATACCCATCACAATATATTCCCTAAATCTCTTCGGAGAAACCTTAACGTTTCACTCCTTCGCGTTACCCAATGCATTGAAGAGCTATATCGGGCTCACCCGCCCTTAGTTTATCACGGAACCACCCGTTTTCATAACAATTCCCATGAACCATAACATAAATGTATCACATAAAACATGCATAAAGGAAACATAACATTTCCACATTTCAATCACAATATAACATTTTAGTATATTGAAATAATGAATCCGTTTAAAAAGAAACCATTTCCAAAACCATTTAAAACATTTAATAAGGAGATTTTTGAATCAATGTGTCCCATAACACCTTGAAGCTTTTAACATTTTAAACCATTAATATCAATATAAATAAATCCTTAAAACCATTTTGAAAACATGTATATTAATCATTAAAACATTTAAAGCGTTGTTTTGGTTAAAGGGTTTTTACCAAAATTAGAGACACTTGAACACAATAATTGAGGAATAACATTTAATCATAACTTTATAATATAATGAGAATAAATGGATTCATGATATAATATTCCAAAGGACTGTATATACACCATATAAGAGTGAATTGGTGCATAACAACAATGAAGTCTCAATAGAGATGTAAAATGTGATGAAATCCCTTATAAAGAAGGTATCCTTAAATTAAGGAGAAATCAATATCAAAATTATGTGTGACGAATATAAATACACCCAAAATAATTGGATATTAAGTGTAAAACAATAAAAGGTCATTCACACATATTCAAAGGATGACATATTCAATAACTACATGTTGAACCCAAAGAAATCGAAATTGGGTTGAGAAGTTCCTTTGACAGCCTAACGACGTCACATCAAAATGAGTTGATGAGAGATAGATTGTGTATCTCATCACTTGGACATAAAATTTACATCAATAGGGATATATGAGAACATATCCCAACATAAAAATATGTAAATTAAAAGACCCAACAAAAGAAGTCTTTTAAAAAAGAGGAGGGTGAAAGGTTCCCTTACCGACATGGGTATCTTTCGAAACATATGCCCTGTGAAAGAAGGACAATACATCATTGATGTAAATACTCATAAATGAACTAATATTACACAATGAGTAAAATAATGGTCAGTACATACACCACTAAAAGGAAATTGTGGAAAATGTAGTATAAATCTCACAGAAATAAAAGTGAGATGAAAAATCCCTTACGAAAACTCGGCAGCCTAACGGCGCCACAGAAAACTTACAAAAATAAATTGATGAGATCAAATAGGGTATCACATAATATTAACATAAAGTTTATAGAAAGTGGAATATAAAAGAAGACCCCCAACATAACAAAGAGGAGCTTAAAAGAAGTGACATAAAGGAGAGTACTTAAAAAGAAAGAGAGAGGTTAGATCTCTTATGAAAATTCTGCAGCCTAACGGCGCCACTCAAAACTTCCAAAATGGATTTATGAGAGATAATAGGGTCTCTCATCACATGAACATAAAAATTACAGTAAGATTAATATAAAATAACATCCCAATAACAAGAAAGATGAGCTTTAAAAGGAATGACATAAAAGAGTGTACTTAAAAAGAAAGAGTGGAGTAGGATCCCTTACCTCGGGTCCGACTTGACTCGATCGTTCTTTAACGTCCTGAATAATAAACATTAGTTAATTTATACTTGTTTAATAACCCTTTTAAAGTTCAATATTCCTTTTATATCACTTATTTCCATGTCATGAACACTATGTAATCATTTAAGTTAATAATATTTGTTTTGCCGATATTTGGTTCTTAAGTCGAAAGTGGACTTCTTACAATTACATGTTGTTTGTGTGGCCAAATGTTTATTATATCCAGAATTGTATTCATTATGTAGATATCATATATGTCATATATATCCAGTACATTCATGCATTTATAATATTACATAATCATTTAGAGGTAAGAAATGAAATGCACCGTTCATGGAGACGGTAAGCCGTACGTATTCATGAACGCTACTTTCATTTCTATTTCGTATTTTATAGAATGGAATAACAACGATATAAAGGTATATTATAATTCCAGTATAATATCATATATAATATCATAGTTCAATCCTTTATATGTCCCACATATGGTATTTAACGAATCAAATCACTTTGAGGGGGCGGTAGTCCGCACTTCCTTAAATGAAGATATCGCGTTTACCCATAATGGAAACCATAAAGGTATGACCAAAATGAAAAAAACAGAAGCATAATGAAAACATAAACATATTTTATATCATATATAAAAATAGTGACATCATAATGGCCACCTTTGAAGGTGTTAAATGATTATTGAACAATCATCGTTTCGGGAGGCAGAATTTCGCCATCCACGGAAACCGTATGTTCTTTAACCATTTGATGTAGTTGTGTGAGATTGTAGCTCTAATAAATCTTATAACAACATCCTAGTATATTTAAGATACTGGTGTTTTTACAAAAGAAATAAATAAAAAGAGTTTAGGGGGTTGGAGAAGCAAAATAAAACAAATAAACATGAGAGAACGAATTACCTTTAAAAGTGTAACTCCTTTTGATTTGAGCCTAAAGGCATCCTTTGAAAGGATTATGCCCAAAGGGAATCCTCTAGGATTAGGAGAGGGATGTGGAGTGATTAAATGGGCAGGGTATGGCCGAGCCAAAGGCTTTAGGAGTGTGTGAAATGAGGTAGAGGTGGGGCCCTTTTATAAGAGGAGAGGAGGGGAACTTTTGGAAAGTAAGAAATATTACTTTATTTGAAAATGTGTTTCGGTTTCAAAAGGTCCCACATTGATATAATTAGTGGATAAGGTGTTAAGGTTTCGGACTCCACCCATCCAATAAGTTTTGGACATGTGTAGTTCATAGATTTTACATTATCTTTCGATTTTATTTAAATCGTTAAATAATGAGGTCATCGCTACATCATCATGATGTCATAAATAATATAATTTATATAGTGTCTAAAAATTATAAAAATAATACTATGATGTAGTAAATCTTTTTATCTTTCCAATGACTATTTATAATCAAAAATATGACCTTTATAGCCCCATGTAAAAATTGGTTTCGTAAAACATATGATGTTTGTGTCATTTTTACTTTTACATTAAATAAAAAGTTATTTATGTCATTTCCCAACGAAAGTAGCTCCATGGGGTCCTAAAGTTGACCCATGGCTTGTCTTGGTCGTCCATGACAAAACCAATGGGGGTAGGACATGTGTCAAGCTCATCTTAGTTTATTAATGCATTATTTTTACCTTAAACTACACTAATTACCACTAATCGCGATTAAAAACTTAATAAGTTACTATTCACCAAAAAACTATTTTTATCCCATTGAACCACATTTTACTTTTTAATGACAACCATGTATGTCATATTTTATAAATTACAAACACAACGATTTCAAAATTTCATTTAAATGGAAAAATCAGTTTTTATAAGTACCACTTAGTGGTTTCACTATTCATCAAAAATTGAAGTTTTTCAGAAAAATCCCAAAAATTCACCCTAAGCTATATTTGATATTACGAATTCAAAAATGAAGTCTATTTTTCAAAATTCAAAACATATATGTCACATTAATTAATTTAATAATTAATTCCCGCTGTCAGATCAAATAGCGCATTTTTATGAAACAATAAGTATCAATAGATTGACACTAGTTTACGTCTGATTTCAAAGTGAAATTAATTCCAACGACCACTATTGGACTTAATGGTAAAAATATTTTCTAATTTCACTTTAAAAACAATTCAACAGATAATCTAATCATATAAATAAATTAGATTAAAAAGAGGTTTTGAATTAAAATACAACATTTTTCACTATTCATTAAAAAATGAACTTTATCAGAAAAATACCAAAAATTTACACAAAGTAAAATTTGATGTCCCAATTCTAAAGAAGAGTTTTATTTTTTTCCAAAAGAATGTATAAGAGTGATCAAAACTGTTTTTAATGACAGTTCCCCATTAAAAGGCGATAAGTGAACCTTCAGTGAAAATTAGGGTATAAAAGCCTAAAATTGAATTCTTTCCATATTTTATGCCTTTGGATAAATGTAAAAACATTTAAAAAACATATATAATCATATTTTTAGTTATTGTTATCCATTCCCGCCAATAAAATGTCTACATGTTAACTACCATTTAAAATAGTATTATTTTATTATTAGAGTGCAACGTATGATCCCCAAGAAACTTGTTGTTGCGTGTTGGGTACGCCATGAAGCATAGCGTCCCCTTTAAAGTCATATTAATATTTTATTCACAAATATGAAAATGTCATATTCTTTATTTACCTGGGGTGTTACAATTCCTTTTATATTAACATTTCATTTTAAGAAACAACCATCATGAATAAACTATTCAATTAACCATATTCCATTGAACCCAACAAAACATGGAACTCATTTATCAATGTTCAATGTGGTATTTAGAAGGTACTATGTTCAATTTTGGAACTTGTCTACATGGGAAATAAAATTTATAAATAAATCTAAACCATTTAATATATAAGATAATAAAAAATATTGAAGGTGTATTGGATCATTATACATTTATATATAATAGGGAAATTAACTTCAAGGAAATAATTAAGGGATTTGGCCTATAAATTACACATATATCAACATAAAAATGGAATAAGAAAAAAAACAATACATCCCAACATTTTTCAAAAAACTAATCATCACTACTTATTTTGGAAGACAATTTACCTTATCTGAGGGGTTTTACAATAAAAACAATAAATTATTCATAAGAAAATAATTTAATCATAAATAAACAATGAATTCAAATAGAAAACTGAAAATGATGATAAACAAGCATTTTAGAATTCCCCCACATAATAAGATAAAGTAGATGGTTCTATATGGATCTTTGGTGCTACCTTAATCAATTTGGTTATCACTTACAAAGGAAAATCAATTTATACTCAAATAATATTTATTCTAAAAAAATCAGCATTTAATTAATTTAATTATAAAGTTTAATTTCAAGCCAGCTTAACCATGGGGCACATGATATCCAAGATCATATCCTCAAATCATTAATCAATGAGCAACTTGTGTGTATCATGGTGTGTTGCTATATTTAATATGAAGAACTCAATTTATAGCTGATGTGCGATAAAGTTTGACATGAGACAAAATGACACTATTTATAAAATGATAGAAATTTGTGGAAAACCCATATAACACCTACATTATGTTCACTAAATATCACACATCCAATATCAATCTTTGATTCGATCCAGTTTCGAAGAAATCAATGAAATGGAACTTCACCATGAAAATAGGAAAAATTATATTGCACCAAAATAGCACAATCGAGAGGAGATTAAATGAATAAATATTTAAAAGGGATTGAGAGATTACTAATACAGATCCATAGAGGCCAACACCATTCGATACAGTCAACTGGTGGAGGAGATCCATGAATGAATTGGTCAGGCTTGAGGAGGAATCAAAAGGAGCCTGGGATGAGGCTCACATGGTTTCTAGAGGAGAAGAATGAAATAGAAATAAACATAAACCCATTGTGGTTAAAATAGTCATTTTTCCACTAAAATGGGTCGTATGGTTTGGCTTCATGGTTTTACCAAATCGTGTGCCAAATGTGCAGTACCCATTCCTTAAGAAACCACCACACACAGTTTGTACCACATGGTTACCCTAACTATATGGAAACTGTAATATGAATAGTAAGAGGGTACAACCTAAGTGGCTCAATCCACTTAGGCTAGGTTCACAATTTAGGAAAACTTTGTGCATCATGTTTAGGGAATTTCTAATCCTTTGGTATAGGCTGTAAAATTTTCTAATGGGGGCCACACAATTGCAGAAAAATCATGCACCCTGTTAAGACCCTCCAAACCATTGATTTCTAGGTCTTGATTCTCTCAAAACACAACGAGACAATTGGAAAACCTCTCAGGCCTTTACCCAAGTCTAAAAATAACACATTAATGTGTTCTAACTCTTTGAATTAAAATCCAAATCTCGACTCAATGAATGGCCCATTGAATTAACACCCAAATTCAAATTCCCAAGGAATTTTACATCATCTCAAAACCCAGGTTATTAAAACCTCCCCACCATAGAACTCATCATCGTTGATAAGAATTCAATAAAAATAAAAAACATCACAGAATCTACAAGGGTTTTGATGTCTTGTTCAAATTGTCATGTTGTGTTACCCAATTCCCAACACATAACCAATCATTCACTTAAGAATATGGAAATAATGAACTCTACCCAATACTCGTCTTCATATTGAAACTCCAAAATGGGTCTTCCCAATCATGTTTATCTAGAGAGAGAATCACGTCATCATATCGCCAACCAAATGGATGAGGGTTCTCCCCACCATATGCCTCAATACTAAAAGGATCCAATTCTGAGACATAGTACTTCAACATTCATGATTTCATTAGATGAATTATTATATGTGTTCTAACGATGCTCTTAATGTGAATTTTATAAATAGCATAACTGATATACATCAATGTTCATAATAAGAACTGTATCAAAAAGACATTTTTGAATATCGATTGACCAAATAGAAATAAGTCACATACGCCGTCCTTGACCGAAACTATATACCTTTAAACCACACTCTCTTTCACTTGATTGTGTGATTTAAAACCAATTCATTACCAACATAACCACTGGACAAGAAGTATATAAACTCAATCAACTCACAACTAAACATTTTTACGATTCTCGACTTAGAATGCAGGCACAAAACAAACAAAACCACAAAACCTTCATCCAAGGCATCTTGCATTACAATGAGAACATTCAATGAAGTTAATACCCATCTTATAGTGAAATTACCTAATAAAATAATCATATATCCAAGAAAAATAGTCCAGGATGACCATGTAATCAGTGAACTAGATTCAATGTAACTAACTTAAAGTATTCCATACTCCATGTTTACAAAGAGGCATTGGTAAAATCCCAAGATGTCCACATTAGATCATTGACTGTGACCAATGCAGCATCTTCCTAGAGAATAAGTTAAATGGAAATGGTTGGTTTCCAAGTTTCCATCAAAACAGTTTCTACTTGGGAACCCAATTATATCTTAGGACAAACCAATCCACGAAAAAATAATGCATCTAGCATGGAATAATTAAATCATTCACTTAACAATCCCAACATCTTTTAAAATATTTAGTGCGGTGTAAGATCAATAATCACTTAGTGAATCACGGATGATGAAAAAATAGGGGACATAAACAACTATTTAATAAGATTGCACTAAGAGTATCTCAACTATTTTCAAAAAGATTAGTCAAACCACTACAGATTGACTTCCCTTGTAAGATGCTTGACTTCACCTACTGACACACTGTCAACTGAACTACAATCCTTTATCACTTGAGGAATAACATGATTTATTATTATTTACCACCAACGTCCATACTAGACATATATTTTTTCAATAGGTTATAAACACAACCAATAATTTCATCATCATGCTACTGAGAAAGCACCATCATGATTCAAAACATGCCATCCTCAAAGGCATTCAATACAAAATGATCATTTCCCTATATTATAGCTGGTTTTGTTCCTTGTAGTTAGAACAGAACATATTAACTATAATATATGTGATGCTACCCACCTTTAGAGTGTCCTAGTAATTCAAAGAAGAGATAGACCAGATTATCATAAGTGAACTAGATTAAACACTCCTTAAACATAAATTTGACACTCCTTCGAGTCAAGATCACATAGGTCAAAAAAATGACATGAAATCCAATCCAACAAAAAGGAATTTAAAACACCATATTCTCATAGACGCCATCCTATGAATTGGGAATAACATGATTTCATTTAACCTGTATTTCACTCTACTCTGATGATAACCTAAAAATAAACTCAACAACCCAAGACTCAACAATTTCACAAAACTAAATTAGTAATTTATCATTTAGCAACTTGATGGGTATAATTTATATCAACACATATTACCATTTGGTTTCATCAGTAATCCAACACATCATTCATAATTTACATAGACTATCTACCCTATGCATTCAAGTATAATGTTGATCACATATAAAACTAGCTCAAAAATGAATTATGTCAAATGACTGTAAAACAGATTGACAACCTCTCGAGTCACCCCAAGAAAATGAAATAGGTTCCAAAGACCTAAATATAGTCCAAACATGCCCAAATAATGCATAATATACTAAAACTAATTATTACTCAATGATCAATCTCGTATCGAGATTCAAGGAAAACATGACCACCCATCCAAAAAATAGTGTCATTTAGAAGTTAAGAGTCATAATATAAAAAAACATAACTTAATAGTACAAAAATATAGAAAACTAACCATATTTATCATGGAATTTATGTTCTAAGGGTGATACCTATCAAGAGTTACCCCCTCAGAAATCATAAGCACTGAACCTATAAATAGTTCACAAAAAAAACTACACTAGGTACAATCCTTATCATTTTAATCAATTAATTAAAAGGAGAAATGCCTATGGAAAATTCTCACATTTCATTTCAAAGTCTACACAAAGAGAAATTTATACTACCCTTACATGAGGGCCTATACAAAGGACACCACTTCAGGTACTATTTTTAGTCGTTACATTACTTCAAATATAATCTTTAATCATTTAAAAGATTTAGTTAAGAACATCAAGTCATACAAGAATGTATTTTCAAAATTAGTTTTTTAAAAAGTAATCATGAATTTAAATCCCATTATAAATTAGGAAAATTATCAATTAAATTTCATTTTATGTTATAACAGATATGGTGACCAATGAGGGTCTCATTAATCCAAACCGGGTTCATCATAATGAAACCTAATAGTAGTTGCTAAATTATTGTGGCTTCAAAAACACCAATGGAGGGTTATATCAAAGAAACATGCCGTAACTAACATGCTTGGGATCATTTGTGCATTTGAAAAGGTAATCAAATGATCTCCATGACAATGTTATAGATTCAAAAGATTTATAAATACAACCATATAATTTTATATTAAATCTAATCAACCTTTTACATTCATAACCATTTCTAAATATACAACGATCATATACACAATGGGTTGATTTCATGGGTTTCCAACACCCCTATATATAAAGTTCCCATGAACTATATAGAATTAATTCTCATTCCCATTCAGTCAAAACCAATTTCATTTTATAATATAATAAGATAATTTATAATCCTTCAGTTATATGGGTTTCCATCTACTAATCCATATATCACCCATACACTTTACAATTTGGAATTTGGTTACAATTAATTAATACTAGTTCAATTAAATTTTTTAACCTTAAAATCCTTTTCATTTTAACAACATCCTTTATATAAATATACATAATCTAATAATCTGGTTCGAATATTCGGATTACCTTTTTCAAAATATAAGGATCCCATACACCTTAAAACTAAAAAATGGATGACATTTAATCATAACCAATAAACATTTCCCATTCAACCAATTACATATTAAAATAGAACTATAATGTTATCATAAGTAGTAACGTAGAAAAAAATTATAAATAAATTGGAATTATGACTTATAATCAACTAAGCATATAATAAAATCAAGCATGCTAATAAAAAAATCATGGTACAACCATCAAGACACACAAATCAAAATCATAATGAAACTCTATGAATGAATCTACATGGAATGGAATATTCATGGAATGTTTATTTATATGTTCCTATAATTATGCAAATAATGCTTCATCTTTATTATGCTAGGAAAATGGTAGAATACTATAATTTTATAAATCAATATGCTGTGGGAAATAAACTTATCACCAATGTGAAATTGTGATCAATTGTAACATCAAGAAGAATGAACAACAATCCCATTCCTGGAAACTTGGACTTTTCTTCATGGGTGGGGTCATTATTCCAAGATAAAACTATTTACCAAGGACATACATATTTCTAGTCTCCATTATACCAACCCAAAATATTAAAACAAAGGAAATAAAACACCTCTGATACAACCTTGTGACATCCCAACATAACTGAACACTAATACGATAGTAGTACTGGTGGGTCACAAGGTGTCAAGTGTACCTCCCTGTATGCTAGTGGCTACTGACTACAAGTGAGTGTTTAATATGTTTTAGTTGGAATATTAAACCCTAATGATCAGATTAGCACAATGGTATATCATAAATTAATGAAAAAAATAGTGAGGGAATTAAATAAGTAGAAATTGAGTAGAGGAATAATAATATATGCTAGATATAAAATGATTTCAAATGCCAAATTACAACTATACATGCATGTATAAGTGATTATATAAAAAAAATACATACAATACAAAGTAATAATATATAATATAACAATAAGGAATGAAAATAAAAATCCCCATGGGAGATCTCCATGATAACCCTAAGCTTTAGCTTGGTCCTGTGCTCCTAACTACCATGTAATAGAAAAACCAAACATTCAATCATCTCTGGTCATGCGAAGATAATTTCTACATGGATCCCCGAGTTTAATGACATCCTGAGTAGGATGTGAGATATAAAATCCTTGAAGGAACCCATCCATGTTGTCTAAGACAGAATTTTGTCAATGAATAGTAAATAAAGTAATGTTATAGTAATATGAAAAATAAATAGTACTTATTAAACAAACAACAGCCCACTCAGGTTCCTAAAGGACACATGATGTCTCTACCTGCTTCATCTCACTACTGGAAATAGATCCTCAATAGTAACTATATGTATATACTAATAATATATACTAATTATTTTTATATGTTGCATCCACCTATATGAACCAAGTACTTGCGAACATAAGTGCCCATATACCTTGAATACTAGGTGTTTGATGAACCTAGGCATAAATCAGTCATATATAACTAGTCTAAACGACCATATAAGCTCAAGACAATGTGTATATTCCCTGTAACACATAATGAGTGGGAGACATTTTTCTCATCACTCAAGATGGGGAGTGTGACATCATGTCAACACTTGAATAGAAGTGAAGACACCATCCTATCAACACCCACAAAGTATGAGGGACATAATTCCCATCATTCACATAGTATCACTAGTGTGAGATTCTGTGACATAACACCGAATGTAGGGGAGAATTATTCATCTATTGTCAACAAATCCTTTACCATTATTACAGATCCTATATCAAGTCATAAAAATATAACATGTAATAATCATCGAATCCTTGTGTCATTAGCTCCCATGAACTACACTTAGTAATCCATTATAAATAACATACAATGCTTCAAATTAAGAATGTACAAAAGCATGTGATAAATGGTGTTGACATCCCTCCCATTACATTTCATTTCAATTAAAGAAAAGAACTCATTTAAGGAATGAAAAACATCCCAAATCATACCATTCATTGTAAAATTTACATATCATTTAAAAAATTTAGAACATCCAATGATGATAATCCATCATGTCACACAATTCCTTTATAATTAACATTTCATCTTAAGAAACATACCATCATACATAAACTATTAAATTAACAATATAAAATTGAATCTAACAAGACATGGAAACACATTTATTAAGGTTCAATGAGGTACTTAGAAGGTTCCATGGTCTAATTGGGAAATCACCTACATGGTAAATCCCATTTATAATGAATGCCAAACCAATAAATTTATTATACAGTCCAACACATAGAAGGTGCAGTGGCACATTATTCATTTACATAGAAAGGGAAAATTATAATAAATAAAATCATTAAGGGATATGCACCAAATATGACACATATTTAACAATAACCAATTCATAAGGAAAATACCAAAGCAATATGGCCAAGCATGTTTCAAAACACAAAGCATCACATTGTATTTTTAAAGACAGTACACCCCATCTATATAGTTTTCTTATAAAAACATTAAATTGATTATAATAAATTCATTTAATCATAAAAAAATTCAACATTTAAATATCACATCCCAAATCCTGATAAAGGATCATTTTAGAAAGATCCCACATATGGAAAGCAAGTACAAGGATGAATATTGCACTTAAGAGGTTCCTTAATCAATTGGGTTATCAAATAACATGAAAAATGGATTTATACTCATATAAGAATAGTTAGAAGGAATCCCAGGAATATAATCAATTTCATTATAAAGGGGGGTTTCTAGTTGATACATCTATGGGGTGTTTGAGATTGAAGTTGGTATTATAAAATTGTTAAAAAACATTATCCATTGAGAGCGTATCATGGTGCGTTGATCAATTTCATATAAAGAACTCATTTAATAGGCGATGTTGGGAATGTTTGGCATATTTCACAACGACGTTATTTATTGAATGAAGAAAATTGAGGAAAAATATGTAGACCATCAACCTTATTCATAAAATGTATAACTGTTTTAATATCACGATGTGATTCGATCCATTCTGGACTAAATCTAGGAAATAGATCTTCTCCTTGAAAATAGGGCAAATGAGGTCACAAAAAAATAGTGCAACTGATAAGAGATTAAATGATTAAATATTAAAAAGTAATCAAGAGTATACTGATGTAGATACATAGATATTTAGGATGTTCAATTCATAAAATTAGTGGAGGATTTCCTAGATATCATAGGTTAGGCTTGAGGAGGAATCCAAAGGCTCTTGGAGAGGAGTCTCACAAAGGTACTATAGTTGAATAAATAAAGGTAAATAAAAATAAACCCATTAAGGGTAAAATAGTCAGTTTACCCGAAAAAACTAGGTCGCATGGTTTGGTCACATAGTTTGGACACACGGTTTGGCCTCATAGTTTGGCCAAACCAGGCATAAACTACATGACACACATTCATCAATAAACCAACTCACAAAGTTTGTCCTGCATAGTTAACCTAAATGTGCACTAACCATGTGATAAATAGTGTGAGGGTACTGCCAAAGTTGATCTAACTGTGTGGGCTAGGAGTGTGGTTTATATAAATAGTGTGCAACCTATGTAGGGAACTTATTTTCCTTTGGTATAAGATGCACTTCTTGATAGGGGTTTATATTTTTAGACAAGCTAGGCACCCTATGAAGACCCTCCAAACCTTGGATTTCTTAGGTCCAGTGCTCCCATACCTCAACAAGACACCCATGAAACCCCTCATGCCTTTAAATAAGTCTAATAAAACGTAAATGTGTTATAAATATAATAATTAAAATAATAATCTTGATTCATAGAATATCCCATCCAATAAAAACTAAAAATCAAATTCCCTTAGAATTTTATGTCGACTCAAAACTGGGGTAATTGGAGTAGTCCACATGTATGCACGAGTGGCATTAACATTTTTCAATAGATCAATGAAAAATAAGGTATATAATATTTTTTATTTAAAAAAATGATTAAGAAAATAATAATAATTTATATGTCATAAATTAATGTATATAACCATACAAGAGATATGGCGAAATAATATAAGTTACAAAGCTTCATGGAGATAATAAGTCTTACATGCGAATGAGTGATGTTTTTATTTTTCATTAGATAGAAAGGAAATAGAAAATTTGAAAACTAATTACATTAAAAAATTTAGGTATAGTAAATATACTTATTTTATAATTTTAATATGGTTAAATAATATTTGGGAGCTGTTTAAAGAGAATGAAACATGAAAATGTTTGGTAAGAATATATACCTATTATTGGAAAAAACACATTTGGATTACACCTTAAGCATTATTTTAGTTGAAATTTATGAGCAAAATAACATATAAGAATAAGGTAAGAATGTTTTGAATGTATTTGGTTAGATCTTTCTAAACATAAAGGGAATAGTGGTGTACTGAATAGTAGAGAGGAGGTTACCCTTTATAAGTGTAGATAGTGAGACTCATGTAATTATTCATAACATTTAATTATTATAAGTGTATTAATCATTCCCAAGTGAAAAGAATTTGTTTAAAATTCAAATATGAGGTGGTAATGGTTGATATAGCTTCATAAAATAATAGTAATAATTATTATTTTTACCTCACTCAAAAATTGTATCCTTAATTAACCTATTTCACCTTTTAACGTAGTAACAACATTTCTCCCAAGGATGATATTCGTAATGATTAAAAATGAAATTCAAATCCTTAATAAATTGGAAAAAGAAAATTCTAAATATGAAATAAATTTTTCATGATTCAATTTTTGTATGAGTAATAAATAAATTAAAATATATGTGCATAAAATGTAATTAAATTGTTTTAGGGAAAATCCTTTCTAAGCATAAAATTAGTTTATAGCAAAATAAAATAAAAATATGATTACTATGAATTTAGTTATATTATTTTTAAAAATAGTTATATTATGTTAAATAGAAACAAAATAAAAAAAATGGTAATTCTAAATTTACTTATTTAATGTAAAGAAATGATAGTTTTTGAAAAATCATCAGTTTTCACTACACAATCAAAAATCAGTCTTTTAAGAAAAATCTGAAAAAGTTGATCTATGGTAATTTTGAACTCATGATTTCAAAAATGATTTCAATTGTTTCAAATATAATTTCTTAAATTTTATTAAATTACTTATAATATCCAATCACAAAATCAAATAAAAACCATTTTCATTGAAAATGATTTTGTGAAGCATAAAATTATATTTTTCCCATTCCATGATTATAACCAATAAAACTGAATGTTTATTCATTTTATTTTTCATAATCTACTAATTTATTTAGAATTGATTTTTAATAGTTATTAATCAAATATATTAATATAAAAAATCATTTCACACATGAAAATGGTTTTATTAAAAATATATCTTTTACCTTTAATATTTTAATCATTATTTCTAACTATTTTAAAGTAAATATATAATTGATTATTCATTTTATTAAGAAAAAATTTCTAAATATATTAAATTCTTAGAAAATGATTCATATAAGATCATGGTTGTGTATAAATAAAGCTATCAAACACGTTGAATTTAATAAAGATAAAATAAACTCTAAAGTCCCAGTGTGTCACACTAATCCCCATTCCAAATGGGAATATATGGACGTTAACTAAATTCAAATATAAAAATTTAACAAAATGTCACTAAAACCATAAAAAAATAAGAATATTTACCAAATTAACCTTCCTAATAATTTTATCAAATAATATAATCCATTTTTTTGATGATATCTCATCAAATAGGATATACACATGAATCGTCACCTAATATCCTCGATATATCATTATTTGATATTTCTAAAATAAATTTTTTTATAATATATAGTGGGAAAGGATTTATACTAGAGACTTTTATTTTAATAAATTGTTTATAGATATATTCTTATATAATTATGGAATGTTTTGGAGTTGATGTTATTCAACTAATTGATTGTACTTTGTTTACACACACACACACACACACATATATATTAGATGATTTCATTATTAGTAAAATATATTACTATACATTATACGTTTTTATACATGAATTTAATGTAATAATATACTAGTTTATATATCACATTGATAAGGTTATAAAAGTTCCCCATTGTGATTAGAAACTTGATGTTATATGATAATAGTCTCAAATATAGTTTTACGGTTGGATAACGTTCTATGATAGGGAACACAATATATATATACTATTTGGTGAGAGTACTTATAAGTGGATGAGGATTATTCTCATTATGTTTTCACATAGAAATATCCATGATGGTATATTATAAGTGTAATGCCCCATGATTCTTTGGTACACTTCACTTTGAATAATGCAATAGTGTGTGTTGTACGCAACATCGAGTTCTAACACACCACAACCAACCAAACTAGCCATTTTGAATAGTAATAGCTACTTTTTAAAATTTTATAAATTTTATTTTTCAAAATGGACTTCATTTTTGGATTCAGAATATCGAAATTACACTAGGGTGAATTTTTGGTATTTTTATGAAAAACTTCATTTTTTGAGGAATAGTAAAACCACTAAGTGGTAGTTAAGAAAAACTGAATTTTTCATAAAACGTAATTTTACCGCTTCTGTGAGTGGAATTTCGAAACATAGAGAGAAACGGATAATATCAATAAGTAAAATGTGGTTCAATGAGATGAAAATAATTTTTGGTGAATAGTAACTGTTTACTTTAATTTACCACGGTTAAAAGTAAATAGTGTAATTAAGGGTACAAATGATATTAATATTACCCTAAAACATGTCCTAATTCAATTGGAAAAGTGTATCTCGACCAAAAACAACATTAGGAATAAAATATTATCATTTAGGTCCACTTGGATTAGATTAGGACATTTATTATTATTTAATTCAAAGAAGAGTTAAAAGAGTTAAAATCAAGGTTTATTTACTAAAACATTTTTAATATAGGGATAAACATAAGATAAATTCGATTATAAATATCCATTAAGAAGATAAAAATATTTACTACCTAATGACATTTTATTTATAATTTTTATACAATAAATAACTTAATTATTTATGACACAATGATGATTCAGTAATTACCATAATAGTGAAAAATTAAAATAATTGATATTATAAATACCAAAATAAATATAATTTGAGACTTTTTATGAATTAAACTAATTTTATAGGTTAATATGACATGTTAGTATTGATGTAATTAACTTTTTTCGAATTAATCATTCTGTTATGATTTTCACAAAAATCAATTTTCTAAATAGTGTCAAAATTTACATAAAAGAGTTTTTAAAACAAATATTATATTATTAATTGATATTAAATTCATAAAAATATAAGGATCGGCCAAGATACTTATATCATGATAGTTTTATCATTAATGGACCACTTTGGGGTCTCATTGAGGTATATAGTAAGTTTATTAACTATATAATATAAAAATACAATTTGACACGGTAAGTGTCAAACTAATTAACTAAGAGTTAAAACTTAAATATAAGGTTATTATAATGACCCAAACCTGTCTAAATTATATTTGTTGATTTTTTTTCGACCCATAACCACCTTGAACTTTAAATAATCCACTTTGGAGCCATTAGAAACCGAATATGAATTTATTATAAAATAATATTTCTAGCTTGTCCAAAGGTGCCCTTCACCCCTCTTATAAAAGGGCCCTCCCCCTTATCATTAATGCACACCATCAAAGCCATTTGGCTCTACCAAACTCCGCCCAAATACTCTCCCAACATCCCGCGCTACATCCTAGATGCCTTACATTAGTCAGAAAGCCAACCTAAGGAGACCTTTTGATCAAATCAAAAGGGAGAACCCGAAAAAGAGGTAATGTTTTCACCACCCTCTTTCAAGTTCCTTTTTTCTTCAACTTCTTCTTTATTAACCATTATAAAATAATAACTACAGTATATTATATATACGACAATGTTATTATAAATATGGTACAACCATATTTAGTATTCTATTAATCCTTTGAATTACATTTTACCGAAGGTGCGTACGTACGGCTTACCGTCTCCACGTCATTGTGTAATTGTTATTCAATAAATTATTATTTGGATGGTTATAATAATGATGTGTGATTCATGTAAATAATAAATATAACAATATAATTATTCTTTATATATGATATAACATCCAATTATATATTATTTTAATATCAAAAGAATGATATTGTCGCTCGTGCCTACGTACGGACTACCGTCTCCACGAACGCGATGAGATTCATTCTCCATTGTATCTTTCAAGTCTAATTCACATTTGATGATTAATAATAGTATATAAGGACTTTATATCATTATGGATATGATTAAGATACAACCTATCCATGACAAACATAGCTTATGTAATAGAACATATAAAATAAATGAGTAAATTAACACCTGAAATAACGATAATACTAAGATATTATTAACAAATCAATGTTAAAAGATCATATATGATATCATATTAATGTATGTGATTCTTGTATAATTTAATAACAATTATTTCACCATTATACAGTAGGTTAACCTACCCCAACCCCGGAAAAGTACAAGGTAAGGGTTGATTTCGCAATCTCCTCATTATCAGAGGTTGTTTATACGTAATAATATACTGGGATCTTTTTATCATCCACATCCATTTTTCCTAACAATGTTTTTCAAAACATTATTACTATTTTACAGAATATGGGTTAAATTCATTTATACCCTTGTTTGACTTTTTATAAGAATTTTATAAAGGAATCTTTCTATCGTTTTCCAAACAAGGTCCCTTTAAACCTTTTCGACATAATTAAGGTAAGAATTTCTTTTTTTAACTTATACGACGGGTGCGCCTATTTTCTGTCGTTATAAAATCATTGAAGCTTACCATACATTCTTATAAGAATATTTTCAAAGTAAATGTTTTCTTTTATAATTATGTGACTTTTAAATGATTTCAAAAAAAGAGAGATATTTCTCTCAAACAGTTTTGATTTCATCTATGTCAACATCCTTTGATGGATTTTAAGCTTATTTGAAGTTGATTTATTATGAAAAAAACATCCATATTTTATTGAAGGTTTTGTGATATGTTTGACTGTGGATGTGTTATTTTTATACCATTCATGGTTTATGGTGAACGAATTTACATTTTGTATGCTAGTTTTAATATGAATTTTTATGTTCTGTTTAAACGTTTTCATATGGGAATGCATTGGACTTAATATGTGATAGGTGGAGCCCGATATAGCTCCTCGATGCATCAGTGGGTCTAATGAAAAAAACTAGTGTCTTGGCACAATGCCTTGAAAAAATCTTATTTTTAGTCTTGGCACGAGGCCTTGACTATGTGGTTATGATAGTCTGGCATTATGCATTCCATCATTATAAAAGTGGTTATTGATATTACATGTGAATATTCGGTTACTAGAATATCCATGTGAATAAGTAAGTGGAATTATTTCATTTTATTTTTTCCATACTATGATGAAGTTCAAGTTTAAAAGGATTTTGTTTTAGTTATACATTGCCTTAAATGTTTATTCTTATTTATTAAAGTTTCCGCTATATTGTTATCCTTAATGGGCATTTAAGCTCACCCATTTTCTATGATTTATTTTTCGCAGGATGTGAGGAAGTAAATTATGAATAATCTACAGGGATAATATGAGGGGATAAGAGTGTGGAATATGGAGACTATGTTGTTGTCGTT
Source organism: Viscum album (assembly GCA_963277665.1). NCBI lineage: Eukaryota > Viridiplantae > Streptophyta > Magnoliopsida > Santalales > Viscaceae > Viscum > Viscum album. The sequence continues at coordinate 675,225,726 of OY728158.1, read as the reverse complement.
TTCATTTTAATGATGTAATGTAAAACATTATGAATATATCTAGTTATTCCATGGCTACTAAACTAATCGGTCTTTCGAGATTTGATCTTTCTTGTGATCATGACAATGTTATGTAATAATGAAACGAATCTGGGTAACTGGGGTTGGGGCATTACAGTTGGTATCAGAGGAAGTTTAGTACAAACCTTGGAAGCTAGATTTAGATAAAATTTGATTAGAGCACATAGATTTAAGATGGACTTTGAGGATTAGTATAGAAGAACTTCCTAGAATTTTGGTATTGTAGAGATTTTGTGTGTTTTCCGAGAAATACTACCATGTATGGATATGAGCTGGTAGAGGCGGCTCTGGAACAAATGTACCTAGGGGTAAAACCCGAGAACACCGCTTTGGGCTGAAATCGAATGGGAACTGGTGCACGACAACGAGCCTTGATGCACTCTTTGTTATGACTCTCTCGAGGGATATTCATAGGATAACTCTCATTTTCTTTACAAATCATTATGAAGGGTTTATGAGTATATAATTCTTCAAAGAAAACATTTTTATGATTATTTATTATAGCCATAAATAGTTCAATTTATGTTAAGTGTTTTATAAGTATGAAATTATGTATTTTGATTTATAAAATCATCCAGTTTATGGCATTGTTTAGAAATGGAACCTAGTGGAAGAAATGGAAACCGTATCAATACACGCACTCCATGTAGGGATTTCCCTCCTTATCAAGATAATTATAGTTGATATGGTGATGCAACTGGTGTCGATCAGCTAATCACCATACTGGGACAACTCACTTAGGTTATGAATAACAACCTTACTCGTATGGAGCACCCTGATCCACAACGTGGAGGATCAATGATAGATTGCTTCATGAGGCAGCAAACACCAACATTCAATGGGAGTAAAAATCCATTAGTAGCTGAGCAAAGGGTAAATTCCCTAGAGAAAATATTTTATACTTTGGGGAGTAGTGAAAGGGAAAAAGTTATCATGGCAGTTTACTACCTCACTGGAGATGGTGATCAATAGTGGTAATTGATTCAAAACACAAAGTAAGATGATGAAGTATCAAATATGGAATGGAGGGAGTTCAAATATCAGTTTTTAGAAAAATACTTTCCTTCTGACCATCGACCAGATATGGAAAGACAATTTCTGAGTCTGAGACAAAAGGAGGATGAGAATGTCGAAAAGTATGAGTCTAACTTTACAAGGTTATCAAGGTATGCTGGAGATTATATACGTAACCCATAAGATATGATTGATAGTTTATTTGATGGGATAAAATCGTTTCTCCATCCAACATTAGTCTCACAATCCTTCTCGTCGTACGAAGACATTGTCTCATGTGCTATCAAGATAGAGAAAGAATTCTCTAAGTCACATGACTTTAATGCAAAGCAAGAGAAGAAGAGATCTGCTGATCAATCTGGGAATGGAAATAAAGGGAATAAGGGAAATGTTGAATATCCATCCTGCAGTAAATGTGGGAAGAAACACCATGGTACTTGGTTAAATGGAATGGGAGTCTGTTACATGTGTGGTGAAAAAGGCCACCATGTTTCTGATTGCAAGGGGAAGAAGGAAGCTACCGATGTCCAATGCTACAATTGCAAGGAGATGGGACATTATGAAAATGAATTTCCTAAGAGTCAAGAGAACTTACCTCAGAAAAGGACAAGGGATCAAGGCCAAGCTTATGCTATCACAACTGCTGAGTTAGATGCTCTGAAAGACATGGTGGTAGGTAATTTAATGGTTTCCTCAACTTTAGAAAATCAATTATTTGATTCTGGATCATCGCATTGTTTCATATCTTCCCAGTTTGCTATGAAAATTTGATTTTTCCAATTTGATTTAACAAGGGAGTTGTCAGTTAAATCTCCTAAGGGAAGTATCATTGCAGTAATGTTTTTTGAATCAGTCCCCATTAGAGTACATAAATGTTATTTATCTGCTGATCTCATCGACATACCTATGATTGAGTTTGATATAATCCCCAGTATGGATTGGATTTCAGACCATGATGCGAAGATTTATTGTAAGAAGAAGAGGTTACTATTTTTGATGATGATGACAAGGAACACCTTATCTTTAGAGCAGAATCATCACCACCTAATTATTATCTAGATCCACCACCATTAGCTCAACTAAATTTAATTTTTGGGGAGGAAGAGAATGAAATGACTGTGGGTGAGGAATGGAATGTTCAAATATAGGATGTACCTATTGAGAAAGAATATGTAGATGTGTTTCTGGATGATTTACCTAGACATCCTCTAGAATGAGAAGTTGAGTTTTCCATTGATTTAATTCCTAGATCAAAGCCTATATCGAAGACCCATTATAGAATGGCAACTGTAGAATTAGTTGAACTAAAGAAACAACTAATGGAATTGAGTAATAAGGGATTTATTCACCCTAGTGTTTCTCCATGGGGAGCCCCTGTTCTTTTTCTTAAAAATAATGATGGATCTATGAGGTTATGTATCGACTACAGGGAGATCAATGCTATAGAAATATAGAAAAAGTATCCCCTACCTTGCATTGATGATTTATTTGACCAACTTCATGGAGCTCAATACTTTTCAAAGATTGACCTTCGATCTGCATACCATCAGTTGTGTGTGAAGAAGGAAGACATTCCGAAGAGATCATTTCGAACCAGGTACGAGCATTACGAGTTTACAGTAATGCCTTTTGAATTGACTAATGCACTGTATGTATTCATGGATCTGATGAATAGAGTTTTCAAGGAATATCTCGATGAATTTTTTGTGGTATTTTTTGATGATATAATGGTATACTCCAAAAGATACTAAGATCATGAAAATCACTTGTGCATTATCCTGAAGACTCTGAGAAGACATGAATTATATGGGAAGTTTAGCAAGAGTGAATTCTGGCTTCAGGAGATTTCTTTTCATGGCCATATTATCTCTAATGATGGAATCTCAGTTGATCCTTCTAAGACCAAGGCAATCCATGAATGGCCAACACCGACGAGTATAACTGAGGTATGCAGTTTTATTGGTTTGGCAGGTTATTATCGACTTTTCGTCCAGAATTTTGCCCGGTTGGATAACCCATTAATAAAGCTCACACGTAAAGGGGTTAAATTTTTTTGGACAAAAGAGTGTGAAGAATGTTTCGAATAACTGAAGAGAAGATTAGTCAATTATCCTATATTGACTCTACCATCCTGGAATGATGGGTTCATTATTTATAGTGATGCATCGAAGAAAGGACTTGGTTGTGTCCTTATGCAGAATGATAGGGTTATTGCCTATGCATCATGACAGTTGAAAATTCATGAACAAAACTATCCTTCTCAAGATCTTGAGTCAGCAGCTGTGATCTTTGCTTTGAAGATATAGAGGCACAACCTCTATGGTAAAAAATGTGATATTTATACTGATCACAAGAGTATGAAGTATATTTTCTCACAAGAAGAACTCAACATGAGGCAAAGGAGATGGCTTCAATTACTCAAGGAATATGATTGTACGATACACTACCACATGGGGAAGGAAAACAAGGTGGCATATGCTTTGAGAAGAAAAGATCATGGAGTTTGAACAATATGAGAATTTAAAGGGATCCATTTTTCATGGATCTAGTAAAGATGGACATGGGAATAAAAAGGGAAGGTGAAACATCAATGCTTTTTCAAATGGTTGCCAAACCATCTTTACTAGAAAGGATTAAGAGTTCTAAGACCGATGATGAAGAATTTCAAAAGAAGATTAATGCTGTGAATGTTGGGAGATTGAGAGACTTTGTGTATGAAGAAGGAATTTTGAAATTTGTGAAGAGACTTTGTGTTCCCGATATACCTGATCTAAAAAGGGAATTGCTGGATGATGCTCATAGTTTCAATTTCCCTATACACATTCGGTGCACCAAAATGTATAGAGATTTGAAGCAACATTTTTGGTGGGACAACATGAAGAGAGAGATTGCCGATTTTGTTTCAAGACGTATGGTTTGTCAACAAGTGAAATCTGGAAGCCAGCAACCTGGTGGAGTATTGAAACCTCTACCCATACCTGAGTGGAAATAGGATAATATCACGATAGAATTTGTCATGGGAACACCAAAGACTCCTAGATGGAACGATGCAATATGGGTTATTGTTGATCATCTTACCAAGTCAGCATGTTTTCTTGCAATAAGAGATGATCTACCACTAGAACTTCTAGCAAGACTATATATTAGTGAAGTTGTGAGACTTCATGGAGTACCCCTATTGATTGTTTCTGATCTTGATCCCCGTTTTACTTCATGATTCTGGAAAAGTCTTTAAAAAGCCTTGGATACTGAACTTCATTTGAGCACTACCTATAACCCTCAAACAGAAGGACAATCAGAATAGACTATTAAAACCTTAGAAGACATGTTGAGATCCTGCTCACTTGACTTTTAGGGTATGTGGGATCAATATTTACCTCTGGAAGAATTTTCTTATAACAATAGTTTCCATTCAGGAATTCAGATGGCACCATATGAAGTGTTATACAGAAAAAGATGTCGCACATCAACCTGTTCGGATGACGTTGGTAAAAGAAAACATGTAGGCCCATAACGGGTGGAGGAAACGATGTAAAAGGTGAAGGTAATACAAAACCATATTAAAGAAGGTCAAAGTAGGTAGAAGAGAAATGCTGATTATCGAAGGAAGGATTTGGAATTTCAATTTGGGGATAATGTTTTCCTAAAGGTATCTCCATGGAAGGGAGTCATACGTTTTGGTAAGAAATGTAAATTGAGTCTCAGGTACATCGGACCTTTCAAATTCTAGAACGAATTGGGGCTGTAGCTTACCGATTGTCAATGCCGCCAAGTCTCTTCAAAGTTCATGATGTGTTCCACAAATCTCTATTGAGGAAATACATGCATGACCCAATGCATGTACTCACCTATGAGGAATTATAATTGGAACCCGATCTGTCTTATTGCGAAGATCCCATCAAGATTCTTGATATGAGAGAACAAGTATTGAGAAACTGGACGACTAGTCTTGTAAAAGTCTTGTGGAGAAATCAAAAGATGGAAGAGGAAACGTGGGAACCCGAGGAACTTATGATGAAGAAAAACCCGAGTCTTTTCATGCGGTAGTATTCTAGAAATTACGAGGATGAAATTATTTGAAGGAGGGGAGAATGTAACATCCCAAGCTTCTACGGTACGCTTATCTTTGAAAAAATGCAATAGCGTGTGTTGTACGCAACATCGAGTTCTAACACACCACAACCCATCAAATTTGTCATTATGAATATTAATACCTAAATTTTATTTTTCAAAATGGACTTCATTTTTGGATTCAGAATATCAAAATTAGCCTATGGTGAATTTTTGGTATTTTTCTGAAAAACTTCATTTATTGATGAATATTGAAACCACTAAGTTGTAGTTAAAAAAACTAAATTTTTCATAAAACATAATTTTACCGCTTCTATGAGTGGAATTTAGAAAATCCAAGAGACATGGTTAATATCAAGGAGTAAAATGTGGGTCAATGAGATGAAAATAATTTTTGGTGAATAGTAACATTTTACTTTTATTTACCATGATTAAAAGTAAATAGGGTAATTAAGGGTAAAATGATATTAATATTACCCTAACACATGTCCTAATTCTATTGGATAAGTGTATCTCGACCAAAAACAACCTTAGGAATAAAATATTATCATTTAGGTCAACTTGGATTAGATTAGGACATTTATTATTATTTTATTCAAAGAAGAGTTAAAAGAGTTAAAATCAAGGTTTATTTACTAAACCATTTTTAATATAGGGTTACACATAAGATAAATTCGATTATAAATATTCTTTAGAAAGATAAAACGATTTAATACATAATTATATTTTATTTATAATTTTTATACATTAAATATTTTAATTTATTTATGACACAATGATGATGAAATAATTACCATAATAGTGAAAAATTAAAATAATTGATATTATAAATTCCGAAAGAAATATAATTTGAGACTTTTTATGAATTAAAATACTTTTATAGGTTAATATAACATCTTAGGATTAATTTAATTAACTTTTTTCGCGGTAATCATTCTGTTATGAGTTTCAAAAAAATCAATTTTCCAAATAGTGTCAAAATTGACATAAACAAGTTTTTTAAAAAAATATTATATTATTAATTGATATTCAATTCCTAAAAAACTAAGGATCGGCCAACAGACTTATATCATGATAGGTGTATCATTAATGGACCACTTGGTGGTCTCTTGGAGGTATATAGTATGTTTATTGACTATACAATATAAAAATACAAAGTGACATGGTAAGTATCAAACTAATTAACTAAGAGTCAAAACTAAAAGATAAGGTTAATATAATGACCCACACTTGTCTAAATTCTATTGGTTGATTGTTTTTCGACCCATACCCACATTAAACTTTATATAATCCACTTTGGAGCAATTAAAAAACGAATATTAATTTATTATAAAATAATATTTCTAGCTTTTCCAAAGGTGCCCCTCACCCCTCTTATAAAAGGGCACTCCCCCTTCTCATTAATTCACCCCATAAAAGCCATTTGGCTCCACCAAACTCTGCCCAAATACTCTATAAACTTCCCTCGCTTCATCATAGAGCCCTTAATTTAGTCATAAAGCAAGCATTAGGATCCCTTTTCATCAAATAAAAAGGAAGAACCCGAAGAAGAGGTAATGTTTTCACCACCCTCTGTCAAGTTCCTTTCTTCTTCAACTTCTTCTTTCTTTCCCATTCTAAAATAATAACTTCAGTATATTATATATAATGTGATGTTATTAAATATATGTTACAATAATATCCAGTATTCTGTCCATCCTTTGAATAACATGTCACCATACGTGCGTACGTACGGCTTACCGTCTCCACATCATGGTGTAATTGTTATTCAATAAATTATTTTTTGGATGGGTATAAAAATTATGTGTAATTCATGTAAATAATAAATATAACATGATAATGATTCTGAATATATGATATAACATCCAATTATATATTATTTTAATATCAAAAGAATGATATTTTGCTCGTGCGTACGTACGGACTACCGTCTCCACGAACACGATGAGATTCATTCTCCATCGTATCCATTCAGGTCTAATTCTAATTTGATAATTAATAATAGTATCTAAGGACTTAATATCATTATGGATATGATTAAGATACAACCTATCCATGAAAAACACGGCTTACATAACAAAACATATAGTATAAAATGAGTAAGTTAACACCCGAAACAACGATAATACTAAGATATTATTAACAAATCAATGTTAACAGATCATATACGATATCATATTAATGTATATGATTATTGTATAATTTAATAACAATTATTTCACAATTATACATGTGTTTAACCTACCCCAACCAAGGAAAAGTACAAGGTAAGGGTTTCTTTCGCAATCTCTTCATTATATGAGGTTGTTTATATGTAATAATCTACTGGGATCTCTTTATCATCCACATCCATGTTTCTTAAAAATGTTTTTAAAAACATTATTACTATTTTATAGAATATGGGTTAAAGTCATTTATATCCTTGTTTGAATTTTTATAATAAGTTTATAAAGGAATATATCTGTCGTTTTCCAAACAAGGTCCATTTTAACCTTTTCAACAGAATTAAGGTAGGAAAGTCTTTTTTTAACTTATACGGTGGGTGGGGGTATTTTCTTCAATTATAAAATTGTTGAAGCTTACCATACAGGTTTATAAGAATATTTTCAAATTAAATGTTTTCTTTTATAATTATGTTACTTTTAAATTATTTTAAAAAAAGAGATATTTCTCTCAAACAGTTTTGATTTCATCTATGTCAACATCCTTTGATAGATTTTAAGCTTATTTGATGTTGATTTATTATGAAACAAAAATTCCTTATTGTATTGAAGGTTTTGTGATATGTTTGACTGTGGATGTGTTATTTTCATACCATTCATGGTTTATGGTGAAAGTATTTACATTTTGTATGCTAGTATTAATACGAATGTTTATGTTATGTTTAAACCTTTTCATATGGGAATGCATTGGACTTAATATGTGATAGATGGAACCCGCTATTTCTCCTCGATGCATCGATAGTTATCATGAGACAAACTAGTTTATTGGCACAGGGCCTTGACAAAATCTTATTTGTAGTCTTGGCACAAGCCCATGGCTCTGTGGTTATGATAGTCTGGCATTATGCATTCCATCATTATGAAAGTGGTTATTGATATTGCATGTTAAAATTCGATTAGTAGAATATCCATGTGAATAAGTAAATGGCATTATTTCATTTTATTTTTTCCATACTATGTTGAAGTTCAAATTTAAAAGGCTTTTTTTAGTTATACATTGCCTTAAATGTTTATTCTTATTTATAAAAGTTTCTGCTATATTGTTATCCTTATCGGGCATTTGAGCTCACCCCTTTCTATGTTTAATTTTTCCCAGGATGTGAATATGTAAATTATGAATAACCTGCAGGTATAGTATGAGGGGATAAGAGGGTGGAATATGGAGACTATGTTGTTGTAGTTTTCATTTTCATGATGTAATGTAAAACTTTATGAATATATCTAGTTATTCCAAGGCTACTAAACTAATCGGTCTTTCGAGATTTGATCTTTCTTGTGATCATTACAATGTTATGTAATAATACACCGACTCTGGGTAACTGGGGTCGGGGTGTTACAATAAGAACCAAATATCTAGTAGGAATTCCACATATTTTAGTGTAATCAGATACTATTATATACGGGCACGTGTAATGGCCCTTATAATTTAAGATTATAATTGACGGCTTTATTAACACAAAAACTTATATTTATTGACTAAAATCATGATTCATGATTAAAACCAAAATATCAAATATTAATTGGAATTATGTAACATTGGGTACATCATGAATGACATATTATTCATGGATAAGTCAAGGAAGGATTTGTCTCTTCCATTTTTATAAAAGTTGATATATTGAACGTTTGATTGGAATACAATAATAACATTAAATTCAATGGCCATCGTGTAATGAAACATTTATTTTAGATATCCAATGAAATACACATCAAACATATAGGTTGATAATAGACATGTGAAACCAACATGATGAGATATTACAAGAAAGTGATTATATTACAGAATGAGCATTCACATGTGTTTTCCAAGTTTTCGACCTTAAGTTCTATCCCATGGAAGACATTTTATATTCTAAGACAGTAATCTTGGAATTTAGTCAAGATTAACTAATTTTAAAGATAAATATTCATAGTGGGACACACACTATGTATTTATTTTTATCTCAATTAAATTCTATGTGAATTTAATTATAGGAATAAATATTATTCTCAAGACAAAGGATTAATTTTATTCATGTTTTATTAATCTATAAGATTCATGATGTAAAAAATAAAAACATATTAATAAATTTATATATTATTTGAATACATGAATAATTAATATATATTCATTCAATAGATTGTGAATAAAAAAATTATTTTTTCAATTGAAAAATTAAATATTTATGAAAATATTTATTTGGTTATTCAGAAAATGTTGAGGAATTAGAGTTAACCATGAATGTGTATAGAGAAGAAATTTTATTTTCAATCAAGTAAAAAATATTTATCATTGCATGATTTAGATAACATAGTAAAATAATATCACTAATAATAACAATATTATTATTATATGTAATGGTGTTTATTAATGATTATTATGAACTTTAAGGGTTTAAATGAAATTAAATAATATTTTAACCTAACCCCTAGATCAATATATAAATAATTATGTCTATTAAATTGGGTTAATTGATATTTTAGAAACATTGAAAACAAAAAAACATATCTCCTTTACTCAACCTATTTTCCTCTCAATAACAAGAAGAACTAGAGAGATTCCTTCAATCTCTAAGGAATTCCATACGATAAACAAGAATAACAAAAGATAATTGATTATCATTGTGAGCATATAGAAATCAGTTGGTGTCATTTTATAATAAATGTAGTGCATGTGGATCACTAATAGAGGGATTATACAATATTATCCTTAAAGTGAAATTGAGGTATTCCAAAAGAGGGTTTTCAGATTATCAACAATATATTTATTGAGTAATGTTCCTAAGATGATGAAACCATTTATTTTGGTAAAAAATAAATTTATGATAAATTAATTGGGAAAGGTCCTCTATTTCTATTTTAGTGAAATTATACATTGAAATAAAATTTTATTTTTTTCCAACCCTAGGATCTTTCTTTGAAATTGGACCATTGAATTGGTATCAAAGAGGTCGCATTTCAAATTTTAAAAGTTTTTTTTTATTTTGGAACTATATGTGTGATAAGGGTTAGATATTTAATTTCAATAATAATAATTATTTAATACAATCATTAATTAATAATATTTTTGACATGTTAATTATCATCATTCAGTGTTTAATTTAATTAAAGAGTAAGAAAATATAAAGAATGAACAAATATTCCATCGATAATTACTTAGGATTCGGGATAGATATAATGGGATTACACGACATGCAACTAGAGTACATGTCTTGTACCCAAGTGTACTGCACCTAGCCATGTGACGTGATATAATATTCTACATGTTGTAATGACACAAGGTGAATTTATTGACCACAATGTATAGTTGTTACCAACATGAAACATGTCATGTTGTATTACATGACATGTAGCTAGCAAACCTGTTGTGTTGTATTCATGGTTTAGTGGTGAAATTAACTCAAGACGTGTGGTCATATACACAACCAAAACAACAAGAGATTGAAAACTGGATAAATAATGACACACATGATGTGCAGCTAGTGTACACAACATATAATTTTTTATTTCCCACAATCAGTGTTTACTCTGATCCTTTCAATGAGTCAAGAGAAAATGTAATATGTGAGATACATGGAATGTATCTAGATTATACACATTTTCTAGTCCCTCTTCTGATGAACATGATGAGTGGTTTAGCAGGTTCCACAGACACACGACATTTGGACCACACAACATGTAACTCATAAGTATATTCCATTTAATCTGTCAAGATGCATTCCAAAGACCCATGTGTGTATCGTAGGAATAGAACAAGATAAATAGATTACATGTTCTAGGATTGTACATTTCTTTTAGTGCAGTTGAGGTACACATCGAAGCCCCAAGCACGTAAGCTGGGTATATAGGAATCAAGGTGCATGATGTGTAGATCGTAAGTACATGTTCTGTAGACATCCAATAATGGATAGAACTAAATTACATTAAATACAAATTTTTATCATTAAAACCATATTATATTGATTTTTACCTTCTTTTTGACATTTTAATAATGGTTTTAAAGAATTAGTAAATATTAAATTAATTAATTATATATATATATTTAATTATTAGTTTTAATTTATTTTATATGAATTCAATTATGATGGGTATATATAATAGAATTTATATGTTCATCAAGTTAAAAGGTAATTAGTTAATCAATTAATGAAATAATTTTTAATTTAATAATAAATAACAAATATAAATGAATTTTAACCTGTTTTTATTTTTCTTATTCTTTGCATGTTTATGATCATTTAAGAGTATGACCATAACCTATGTATGTGTTGGTTTTATTAAAATGACTTTATTGCATAAGTATAGAATTGTTAGTGATTAAATTAAAATTTATGGCCTATGATTCATCCCTCCCTCCGTTTTTATGTGGGAAGTGCATGTCGAAGGTTATTTATGTAATCCACCTTAACCAATCCTTTATATCCCCCCAAATTATTTTGACTTATAATTACATGTAATAAATGGATTATCGCAAGACACTTGAGGGATATTGGTAATTAACAAAATAGTGTGATACTTAAAAAATATTATTATTATTTATCACATAATTTGTAATAAGGTAAAGTACTAATAATATTCACTTTATAATTATAAGATAAATGAAATGTTTGTTATCCACATTATCACTATGATAAATATTGCTGAAATGTTATCTCCTTATTGGCTGTAACATCTTGGAATGGATTAGAATCCATCATATTATGGTGTGTTATGACAAGAAATATTACTTTCTAGAATCATCATTACGTTTTCCTCCTACTAAGGAGGAGAGTGATAAAGGGTTTTATGTTTATGAAAGAAATTTAATGATGTGGTTTACGTTCACTTTTTAATGCAATCATATAAATCTAGTGAAATCATGAAGTGTCCCAGTATTGTGGATGCTTATAAATTCTCTATAATATTCATGGTCCTTACTAGGATAGATTCATACAAGAACAATTTGATATATCCAATGAACATTTCATATTAATCTTGTAGAGGGTGTGCCTATTAGGAACATGAACAACATTGGTAATACTCTCTCATATTATCTCACTCTTCTTCTCTATGTATATTAGAAGACAGAGCGTGTAAAGACATATGACATTATGGTGAATAAACAAAAAATGTCAAGTGAAGTTTCATTTTACTAATGCTTCTTAACAATTCCCTTACAAGAATAGAATGTTCGAGGGGAATGGAATGGAGTATGATGTTATCTGTATCACATATAGCATGAAGGGCCACTAGAAGAAAAACTGAACCCATCCAAAGAAGCAAAGGGAATCTTTAGGTACATTTTTTAGTACAATTTATCTATTTATATAAATGGGGTATTAGATATATCTTGTAGTGATAACATATGTATTAAAATAAATAAACCAATTATATTCAGAAAAATTATCTTATGGGAGGTAGTTGTAAGAGAATTTAATTAATCAAATCTAGTTGTTGTGGTTTTTAAGATTGTCACCTCACTTTTCCAATGTGGGTGATCTTGGTTTTGAAAGATTGTTGTTATATTTAATATGTTACCAAAAAAATTAATTCTAGATATGGAATTGATATGGATGGATTTATATTCAAATTTTAATTAATTTTTTTTCTTTTATAAGGATTTAATTTTTTACAATAAGGGACATTGAAATAAATTTCATTATGTGTTGTAATACATGAAATATTTAATTGATATCAATAATGAAACTACTTCACATGAATTATACTACAACCAACTTTGGAATCACCATCTAGGTGATGTAAATGAAAAAAGTCACAAAATTATACTGATATAGATATTGAGATTCTATTAAGATAAAAGAATAGTGTGTATTTATAATATGTTTAGAAGGTAAAATAAACAAAGTTCCATTTAGTGAGAAAGGATAAAAGGAAAAATAGAGGTGGATGCTTAGACTTCAAATCATTTACTAATGATTTTAATAGGTATGGATATGTCTACATGATGAGGTACCCGTCGACATCCATTGAGATATTCATGGAATTCAATAATGAAGTTTAGAACCATATAGGTAATAAGATTAATAATATCTACTTACTCCATTGTGGAGAATATATTAATAATGATGTCATTGATTATGTAAGGGATTTTTAGATCCTATAAAAACTCCCTCCTCCTTATAAACCTCAATTTAATGCTGTAATCAAAAGGAGAAACAACATCCTAGTGGACATGGTGTGATCAATGACAAATACAACAAGTCTTGCATTATTATTTTTATGATATGATTTAAAAGTTATTAAAAACATAATGAATCCAAAATTAAATAATGTTTTAGATAGTATAACATACTAATTTTTTTAATGAAAATAGACCCATGTTGTCATACATATATGTTTGGAGATGTATAATATTTGTTAAGGCCACTTCAAGTATCAAACATGAACCCCAAGGTGTGAAGTGTACCATTATAGGATAACCTACGTAAAAAAAGGGATATTACATATACGAACCCTTTGAAAAAAATAATAGTGGAAAGACATTCCATATTCCTTTAGAGGGATCACATATCTAAAACATATAGTGGGAATTATTTGGACTTTGATGAAGTCAAGGAATAATATACCCAAGATTTATCAAAGGAAAATATTCCACAAAAAAATGTGGAAGAATATGTTCTAGAGACAAAAGTACTAAATATAAGTACAAGGAAGTTTGGATAACTATAATGATATTTCTTCCTATTCGTTGAGGATTGTGACTAAGTATTATTTGGTAATGATGATCCTATAGTCTATAAGGATTAATTAAGTGGAATAAATGTTTCGAAGTGGCATAAATCCATGAATTATAAAATGGATTTCATGTACCAAATCCATGTCTATATTTTGGAAGATCTTCTAGTAGATTAAATGACCATTAGTTATAAATTGGTATTCAAGAATAAACTAGACATGGATGGGCACCTCATTACATATAAAAAATGACTGGTTGCCAAAGGGTTCAAATTTTTTCAAGGCATATAAGATGAAAAAAATTACAAGTGGAAATTCTAAAATACATAATAATTCCACATTCCATTTAATCCTTCCCTGACTAAGGGATTTTAAAAATTGATTTCAAAAAATCCTTCTTAAATGGTAATTTTTATGAACAAGTCAATATGACCCAACATGAAGGGTGTTTTACTCAAAAGTATGCCAACAAATTTTTCAAAATGAAAAGATTAATTTTTGGATTAAAGTAAGAATCCAAGTCATGAAACATTCATTTTGATAAGTCCATATCATAATATATTTCATAAATATTTAATGGGATACTTTTTTCTATAAATGTATTCATGCTGGTACAGTCATTTTAATAATAGTTTATGTTTATGACATATTACTTATTGGAAAATAAATACAAGTATTATAGTCTATAAAATTTAAGTTGAATAAATTATTCACCACGAAGTACATAGGTGAGGAAACATATATTCATGGGATTGACGTTTCATTATGATATATCTATGATACTTCTCAGCCTATGTTAGGGAACATATATTGAAAATATACTAAAGGGATTTAGTATAGAAAAATACAATAAGTTATTATTTAAAATGTCCCATGGAATGTATATTTCTATTAAAAAATTTCCCTAGACACATGAGGAATAAAAAAATGATGTTTTGGATTCCATATGCATTGGTTATTGGGTTAATCATTTATGTTATGTTTATACTAGGCATGATGTTTTTTGTAACTTGAGTGTGGTATAAATATATCAAACTAGCCCAAGTGACCATCATTAGATTGCATTTAAGACTATACTTAAGTATCCAAGGCATAAAAATTATATTTTTCTAGTTTATATTATAGATATGAAAATATTAATCAGAGGATATAAATTTCCTAGTTTCAAATAGATTAAGTTGATTTGAAATTGTATATTGGATACATTGTCACATTGAATGGAGTTTTTGTGAGCATGAAGAGATGAATGTAGTATTTGGTTGTAGATTCTATAACAAAGTCCATGTATATTCAATTTTTTAGGTATCTATCAAAGAGGGATGGCTAAAATAATTCATCTAAAATAATAATGTGGCACCTTGCAGTAAAGATCATATCACAAAATATTGTGACAATACCATTGTGGTGTATCTTTCTATGGATCCATGGTCACATATGTAAATGAAGTATATATATTGGAATTATAATCTCTTTAGGTAATTGTTTTAGATATTTGAGGTTAGAGTGGGAAAAATATCCATGGAGTATAACGAGAAAGAGTCGTTGACTAAATACTTGACTCAACAAAAACATGATTATCATGTGAATTCTAGCAGACTAAAAGAATTTTATAGTTAGATCTTGTCCAAGGGGATGTTTATTGGATTTGGTATTCTAGAAACAAATGATTGTACCTTGATTAGATGTGTATTTTATTATTTTAATTTTAATAAAATATTTTATTACATATTGTTTATTATTCTACATAAATGAAATGTATTAATTTCATAGAGTATCTATCGCCTTGACATGATCATATAATTCCCCCATTATGTTGAGAACATTGAACCACTATGATGATATTATTAAATATATTACTATGGTTTGATACCGTAATATTATATGGAAAATAATATTTAAACATTCATGTAGGAGTACTCATAAGTGGATGAGGCTTATACTCATGAAGATCAAACATGGTAATCGTCACGATGAGAGGTTTTAAGAACAAACCCACCCGTAGGAATTTCACATGATTTGGTATCCTAGAAGATTCAAATATATGATCATTTATAATGGTAATTAGACATTAATATTATCATTTATGAATGCCATGAATTACCAACTTAGATTTACTGACCAAAACCGTGATTCCATATTTTCATGTGAAATTGGGCATATTGGGTGCATCATGAATGAAATGTTATTAATAGATAATTCATTGAAGGATTTATCTATTACAAATTTATGGAAGTTTATATCTCATCCATTTTATTGGTATTAAAACATCACATTAACTTCCATGACCTTGGTGTAATGATATGTTTATTTTAGATAGTCAAAGAAAGACATATCAAACATACAAGTTGATGACAATGGTGTGTAACCTACTTGAAGATATTCTATGTAAAATGGATTATATTAGATAGTGAAAATTAGTATATGGTTTTCACTATAAAGAGATTAAGTTATATATCTTGGGTGACTTGACCCATTTCTAGATAATAATCATTGAATTTTGGCAAGCTCTCTTAATGTTCACAAGAAAGAATATAGTGTTTCACACTCTAAGTGTTTCTATAGTTGTTGATTAAATTATGTTTTATTTTAATTATTTGAATAAATATTATTCTCAAGAATGGGGAATAATTTTATTCCAATTTTATTTATTTCTAATATTAATAATCTAAAATATAATTATTTATTTATTAATAAATTATTTATTTGACTGTATGAATATCTAATAAATATTCAATCATTGTATTATAATTAAAATATTTTTTTAAATATGAATGAAATATTTAACTAAATTTCTATTTGAGTATTCAATAAAATTTGATGAATAGAAGCAGACTAAGATTGTGTCTGATGATGAAAATTTATTTTCAAGATGTTAAATAATATTTATCCTTATGCTAGATAGTGCATACCATTAAATAATAATAATAATAATATCATACAAACTTAGGTCCAATAATTATTATTATATTATTTATGGTATGGTATGTAACTAAAAAATTTATTTAACATAGTCCCTATATCTACAAATTGATTTTTATATCTATTGTGTAGGTTTAATTGAGATTTTATTTCATTGTGCATAATGGAATTCTCTCTCAATTTATTTTACATTCTTACTATCAAGAATAAAAATCACTAAATAGATTCCATCAAGATTGAAATAAGTAAAATTATTAAAAAAATATGAAAGATAAATGATTCATTACGCTTTCACCCAAAAATAAATTGGTAATATTCACAAACCAAAAGTGCATGTGTGGATCATCACTAGAGGAATTCTAGAAATGGTTTTTTATTGAACAAATAAGGTAATCCAAAAAAACATTTTTGGGTGATCAATAACATCATCATTATATAATCTTCCTAATATAAGGTAACCATTTATTCTAATATTAAAAAACTTAATTATAAATTAAATGTTAAATATCCTCTCTTTGGGTTCTAGAAAATTCTGTGTCAAAATAGTTTTTGATTTAACACCCACCCCGAGCACTTCCACTATCCTAGAAACTCTAGATGTTATGAATCCTTTCTTGAACCATAGACCAATTCCATATGAATTTTGATACACCCAAAATATTACACCACTCTGTAATCATATATCATCATGGTTTTCTTTCATACATTAATGTATGTGATTCATAATACACATTAGTAATGGCATCTAGTCTAAAGAAGAATATATATTTATATAGATAAGAATACCCAATGACACATATAAATTGTTTAATTATGATTTAGAGGTCTATATTAATGAAAATTATTCCTAAATATAACCTTGTAAAAAATATAAGAGAATAATTCACAATGCATGTGATCTAGTAAAACCTGGTATTCAAACATAATTTGTGTCACATCATATTGATGTGTCCAGATCACATGAAACATTTATTTAAGAATATCATTATATAATTCTCCAGTTCTCATTATGGAAGTGATATTATATAAACCTTTGATGTGAAAAATATTACAATGACTTTATTATATTAATGTTTCATATAAGAATAATCATTGTGTAATATGTGTAAATATATTTTTATTTTTGAAATCTATAGTTCCAAGATTGTTGGTTCTAGGGAAATAAATAAAACAGACTCTCACTCACTCTATAACAAAAAATATAACATTTATAATATCATTCGATGTCACATGATATTTATTCTTCTAGTAAAGTATGAATTTAGTCTCTAAGGATTCTATATTTATTATCATAGCTATACTAAAAACTGTGACTTTATCATCTTGAAGAAAATTACTTAAGATTTGATATCCCTAAGTATATACATTTTTAACCTATCATAATATCGAAATCTTGGATTCTACCACGATCATAGGATTATAATAATATATAAAGTTATAATAATTTACTCTCTTGATAAAATTTATTAATCTAGAAAAAAATTTGTGTGTATTTTATACCTTTTTTATGTTATTTCAGAAGCTACAACACACTGAATATTTACGGATAAGACAACAACTAGATTCTATAAGATTATCATTCTCATTTCAATATACTAACTATAATAAAATATATAAGGATCTATTGGAATACTATTTTTATATACTGTTGATAAATAGTGTTTTCACTTCTCCAAATACAAGGAACTTATCCTTTATACTTTCTTAAGTACTATAGGATTTATCTGACTACTATATTATGTACTTTTATTGGATTTATTTAATTATTTACCATCAATATTTATGACTAAGAAGAATAAAAATGGTTAAATATATTTGAATATTTGGTATATCCAATTTTATATATCTACTCATAATTTTAATCTCCTCACATGTATTAAAATGTCATATACGAATGATATATTTCATGTGACTTAAGTAACAATTCAAAGTTGAATTATTCAAATCTTTTATTTTTAAATACCTTACCAATATATGTATTATAAATTTTTTTATGTAATACCATAGTTCAATCTTAGTATATTTGATTCCCATGAACTTAGTTAAATACTTTAAGTTATTTATTATAAAAATTATTTTCAACATAGCCATAACAATACATAAAAATATTTTCATTTTTCCCATATGATAATGGCTTAATTTACTTGGTAAATGTTAAAGCTCCCACTAAAAACTTATAAAAACATCATAAATTAATCACCCCATGATTTAATTCCATTTTTTGACCTATAAATGAATCGTTGCTTCATTTAATATGATAATTACGGTATTTATAATGAAAAACTAAATTCTTATGGGGTTTCTATAACTATATTGATGAAAAAGGATTCCACACAATCAACACATTGAATTATCTTAAAACATTAAAAACCAATAATATTTTATAAGTATTCACTTTACCATCCATTTACAACTATTTCTTGTATACCCATTTGAGATCTATTGATTTTACATCTTTTAGAGATAATACCGAAATTAAAAGATTTATTTTTTCATGGAATCAATTTCCATGTTCATATTGTGGTTCCCACCTTATATTATTTCTATTTAATGTTTATTTATAGGATATGTATTTATTATTATTAATGAATATATATCCTAACATAGTGATAATATATCTACCACCCTTTGGTTTAAACATTCCTCAATAGTATGCATATTTGGAATGATTCTTCCAACTAGTCCTAGTGGAGTTTATGATCTTATGAAAACTCATGTGCATCTTGATCCTTGACTTCATTAATGTCTCATTCTACCATTATATAAGATAGTTATATTCTTCCCTCTTATAAAATTATTGTTAATCTCTTGAATATTAAATTTTTATTTTAGGGATTGTAATAGCCTTAGTAACATGGAGTAATAAATCATGATGCACACTATATTTTTTCATTGATTTATTATTAGTTCTAAAATAAACCTTAATATATGGGATTGATTAAAAACAAATGGTTTTATGAAATAATGGATTTCATTCATATTATAAATTATTTGGTAACCATTTATCATTATAATCAGCATATGAGTAAGAGTTAACACATCTATTTGAGAATCATGTCTTTAAAGGAATGTTTGATTACAAAGAACATATATAAAACACTTCATCAATAAATATTTTTATAGGACAATGTGATATATACATTTCTTGAATGGAATTTTAATACTAAATTAGTTTATTTTATTGAATAATTAATTTTATGATACAAAATCTTCATTTTTTATGTTATGGTAGGAAATAAGGATTTTCATACATTATAGAAAAATAATGAATAGAAGAAATTAAAGAAGAATTCTATAAAAAGCATGTAAATTAAAAAGTAAATAAAATTATGAATATATAAAAAATTTCCATCCTATCTATTAAAATGTAAGCATGGTAAACATCTTGAGGTAGTTTACCAATCACAACCATGGTTGGTTGAGTGGAAGAGAGGGAATGAAGAGAACTATAAAAACTACAGGGTGATGCTGGAGAATAGTTCTAGTTTGGGGTATCACTGGTAGGGGCTCAGGTACGGGGTTGGACCATGATAGTGTAACATAATTCTACAAATTATTCAAATATAATAAGAATTTCCCACCTAGACCGATCTTCTATATGGGAAAACTTTTCATGTGTTCACTATGCACTTACAACAGTGATGTCTTACTAAATCCTCCCCTACACTCTTCGATTATAGTTTCAATTTCATATTCCAAAAATAACTAGGCCATTCCACACATACCATGTTCATTTCATGACCTTCCATGGATTATGGTCATAATTTTGTTGAAATCCACCATGAAGGTTGAGTAATCAATGAATTCAAGTGGGGAGCTCAAGGTCAACTACTCTTGAAACCCTAAAAAAATGAATACACCATTTTAATGACATAACCAAAATGGATATTGGATGTATTGTTAAGGGAGATTTTTTGAAAATACATTACACATTAGGAGAATGAAAACTACCATTGACACTATGATTTAATCTCAACACTAGCCACTGACCCACTGTAAATCCATGTGCCCAATGCATGCATGTATCAAATATATATTGAGATACTATAGAGATAAAGATCATTAGAATATAATTTAAAATGGTTACTGTATGAATAGACAATAAGATACCCTAATAGTAATAAAAAATGGGAGAAATTTTAGGAGATCAAGGTTCGTATGAAGATCCCCATTGAGTCATCATGAATCTTGAACAAACTGAAATCCCAGCATATTGTTTAAGATAAATTTAATCCCACTATGAAGGATAAGTTCATTCTATATGATATATAAAAACCTAATATAAGAGATGTATACTATTCAGTTTTGTGCTATCTATGGTTCATAGATTCGTCTTCAAAGTCAATTCATCGGAAAAATCAATGAGAAGTTCACATTTTTCTTGTTGAATACCCACTCTAACATTTTGTGTAGTGTGTCAGCTAAATCCCCAGGAATTTTATTTCTTCCATAGATTGGGTTATTTGTGACAAAAACATAAAGATGAAATGAGTGAACATATCTGGATAAATTCTCATCCCTAAAGAATATAACATACCAAAATATATATAATCAAAATAATTTTAATGATATGATATATATGAGATTATATATATATTTTTCTTTATTTGAACATGGATTTATCGGTTAAAGTGGAAGGGATAGATTTAGGAGGATTTTTTAACCCTTTGTTAGAATTTTTTCCTATGAAATCTATGGGATTCTAATATTTTAAAGGTATCCACAAAATTTTGGGGGACTATTTTTGGGGTTTTTCTTCAGTTACTGAAACTTTTTGATGGTTTGGATTAATATTTTTTTCTTTTCCTATCGTGGCATGCATGAGGATGTATAAATTGTCCCATGTAAATTGAAATTAAAGTGTATTTCTATTTTGAAGAATTTAGTTTTTTAATAGTGAGTCTTGTGAAGTTTTTTAATAATTATATCTTCTTAAAAATCTCTATCAATTCATTTTACATGACCAATGTTAGTGAATTAAATGTGTTATTTTCTAATATATAAACTTATGTGTGATTCTATCGGAAAAAAATTGGGTGAGTTACACACAAAATTTGAACATTGTTTTTTGTGAGATATTTCCTTAATGAACTAAATTGATTGACCATGAGAAAAGGGGAGTTTTAAATATAGATAGTTTTTAAAGAGACTAAGGGATTAACTCAAACTCAATTCCAATAAATTCATGATTTCTAATTAATTATTTTATGCCTATTTTTTCTTGAACTTGTATTTTAAATTTTAAAACACTATTAGAGATTTTATTTTTTACTAAATTAATAATCATTATTAAAATTCAATTAGTTTTAGTTTCAATTCATCTTAGATTTTTTGTTTTTTAGTCAAAGTCTCTTATACCCTTGTGTTTATGTGTTCGAACTCAAAACATGAATTATAAATAGTAATTTATATTAGTTCTCATGTTTTTAGTTTCATGCTTATAAATTATAAACAAATTAACCCAAAGGGAATATCAATTCCTTATAGGTGATCGACATGATTATGATGTGTATAACAAATTTTTGTTTAATAACATATCCACTCCATATTTTAATGGTAACTAAATTCTTTATTAAAATATTCTTGGACTCACCCACCCAAAAGATATATTATATTTTATGAAAAATATTCTCTACTTAAATTTTATTTTAATTAAATATCATATTAATCTTTTGATTTAAATGAATTTTCCAATAAAAGCTACATGGAAAAGCTCATAGATATCCCATTGAATAGATTATAGATTATTTGTAGATTTACATATTTTTAGAGTCAAAAATATTTCATTATCTCCAATGTTATAAGGAAAAAATATAAAATACAAATCAATCTAATCTCAAAATAATATAATAACCCTTTAGTTTATATCCTTGAAATTTAAATCTGGTTTCACCTGACCAAGATTTATCCTTTTATAATTAGGTATTATTATAATCCTATATTTTATATTAATTGTTAATTTTTAATACTGTACATATATGATTCATGAAGAAATAAACTATTAAATAATAATGGAACATCATAATAATATTAATTTGAAACAATAAATATTAATTATATAGAGTTCCTTGATACAAATATTTAGCTGTATATATTTGAACCATATAATGTAATTAATACCCAAGAATTTAAACAAAAATAGTACTTGAAATAATGAACATACCTAACATAGGAGCTACTTTATTCTCCTTCTTCAATTAGTTTCAGTTCTTATTCATCTGATATACCATTATATATTCAAATTAAATAACTTAATTTTCAATTAAATGCCTCTTTATCTTTTATTTATTTTATAGAAGTTACAATTATAATAAAAAATTAAAAATTTTCATTTGATTTTGAACAATTTTGATTATTTTTTTCACCGAAAATATCGAAGAAACAAATTACCATATATACCTATGAACGTGGTTAACCATAGTAAAAATATTCTTGAGATAATTTTCCATACCATTCATGTCATAATTCTTAATGAAATTGGGGAATCTAGGATATAAGGATAAAATAATGAGATTTATTGATAATTTTGTATCCATATAGAACCCTAACATTACTAATTCTTTAATATTCCTCATTATTTACAGTAAATAATAACTAATAAAGTATCCAAGTTTCATTTTACTCGTGTAATATTTATATAGAATATCATTTATCATTTTCACTCTTTCACATTATGAAGTACCTAAAGATGAGTCATCATGGTGTATCCATCCATATCATGAATTAGTAATTTCACCATACTGTACATAACCGATAACATGATATATCAAATATATTATGCATAATATATGTTCCTCATGTATTAATTCTCACCCTAACTCACTTCAATAGGTGTATGATTAAGTATAGGTTATTCCAAAAATTGAAACTTATTTTGCAGTAGTAGTACTATGCGCAAGTGTTGGTATCACTCATGGAAATTTTAGTCAAAGTGGGAATTTTAATATGAAAAATTTATCATAGTGTTTCTTAGTTTTTATTTAAATTTTTATGTGAAAAAGAAAATTAGATGAAATAAATCATCTTGATTATTCATAAATTCGTAATTAATGATTAAATTATGTAATTAACTATTTTTTTGTGATCCCAATAGCCCAAAACATTGGTTTTAGAATATTCATTCACTTATATATTCCAATAGAATGGATTTATATTTTCCTTTTATTAGGCTAAATAGAGGCAATATCAAATTATTAGAAGATATTTAGATAATATTTAATCATTCCAACTATATTAATTCACAACACATTGATCTATTGGGTGGACTCCATTATCCTGGAATCTTATACTAATATTTCCTCAACAAATGTCTCCAAGTTACGCCAAGAATGATATAGAAAATTATCTTGATGAAAAAAAAATATGTCAACCAAAGGATTTATTTTCAACTCCTTGAAAATTATAAGTACCCCAATGAGAGGCATAATATATATATATATATATATTATTCACAACCATTTTAATTTTATGTAAAAATTACACAAATAATTAACTATTTATGATGAAATCATTTATGAATATTTATGTAACTTTTATAAGATATTTTATTTTTTCCTTCGTATACTTGATAATTAATTTATATGGATCTTAAATAAGTTATTGATTGTACCTGATAAAATATATCTTATATAATTTATTTCATTATATTTAGGTATGATTATTAATTTAGTAATAATATTATTCATGTCTAATTATCTAAATTAACCATGAATCAAATAAACAAATAAACATCCATGTAGTGATAGAAAAAAATAAAAGTGTGAAATGATCATGTGTTTTAATATATTGGTTGGTTTATTGGGTAGTGATAAACCAACCTCAACACTATAGAAAATAACACCTTATGACTTATCTTATCCCAAGTTTTACTACCCACTATTCTACTTTGTATCTCTTTGTTTGGAATCATTTCACCTCAGGTCATGAATTGTTGCCTCTAACTAAGATCCACATCATTTACAAATGTATAGTGACATAAAAATGAGGAGAACTCAAGGTTTTGGGATACATGAAATAAACCTTATAAATTTAGGGATATACATAATAAAGGAGGGAGGGATGATTCATAGATCATTATATTTAATTTAATAATAATAACCACATAATATACTAAGTAATAAATAATTATGTTACATAAACGAATCCAACACATACATAAGTGAGTCAATTCTAATGATCATTCCAAATATGAAATGGTATTCACTTTTATTATTATTAGCATTAGTTTTTTTTATTTTAATATAATATAATATTTCATGAATTAATAAAACTATAATTTTTTTTAAATTCATACCAATTTATGGTATTTGATATTTATTTAGAATCCCATGAATTATTGTTTCATAAATTATATTAATTAATTTTAATATTTATAAAATTTAGTACATGGATTATACTTTAGAGATTACACAACATATACTTCTTGTGTAATATAAGATCTTTTATTTATAAATTTAATATATAACATGATATCTAAATAATTTACTATATACTAAAAGTTATGTAACTCCACATAGTGTGTCTATACATAGACAATGTTTTGTTCAGTGTGGTATAAAATTTAATAGTAAATTGAACGTGAGTATCCCTATAGCTGTTATGATAGTTCCTCTTCTTTTGGAAGGGGATGGACTTCTATTGACCTCCACATGGATCCCACCTCATTCATTATCTCCCTTTTCTAATCATGCCCCCTAATTATATTTATCTTTTAACTAAAGTACCAAGCTTATTCAATGTCCTCACATAACATTCTCTCTATGATTTTGAGTTCATAGATGCATGTTACTTTTTATTTATGATGTGGGTAGCATGATTTAAACAACATCATCCATCGATGGACTAATTTGATATGGATTTATTTGGTTCTTTGGTTTTACAGGAAATTTCTACAATTGGTTTTCTCAACAATAAGAACATAATTGTTC
Organism: Viscum album; assembly: GCA_963277665.1. Lineage (NCBI taxonomy): Eukaryota > Viridiplantae > Streptophyta > Magnoliopsida > Santalales > Viscaceae > Viscum > Viscum album. Next base: position 675,199,859 of record OY728158.1, on the reverse strand, counting down.
AATTTTCTTGAGATAATGATATGATCTTGGCATGCTCCAACACCTCTGCTAGCTAAGGCAATCTCGTAACCCATCTCCCATGTTCAGTACATGGAAATGGAAGCTCCATTGAGGTTACCCCCTATTATATCTCCACTGGATGATTTGTGTTACTTATCCTGGGAAGTTCAGTCTGCTTCTTCCTAGATTACCATGATTCTGATTCCCACTATGGGAGAGATGCCCCCAAAATTTTCAAACCACCCAAGTATTTTATCCATTTACTCAACACATTGTAGAATGAACAAGATCATAGTCCCAACATAACTCTCAAAAAAATTCTTCTAAAAAGAATAATTCCTTGTTTTCTGGGGCCAAATCCAGGTTTCCACTTCTTTAATGATATATATCCTCAGCTAGAATTCCAAGGGCCCAGGTGCCCAGGTAAATATTGTTCTGATTTTGAGTGAGTTTAATAAGAATAATATCTATGTTTTTGTGATATTGGAGCCTAAGAAATAGACCTACAAAATTAGTGAGTACGATTGAAGAATTAGAATTAATAATTTCATGCATGAAAACCCATGAAATCAACATATTTGGTTATTTTGGAACTCTAACATCAGTGGAACTAAATTAGGCATTAGATCAATTTAATTCAACCATTGTCTCAATAGGTAATCATGTCAGGTTTTTATCTGTTGTCTATGGTAACTATGATGCATAGATCAGCAAACATATGGAGTGATCTTCGAGGTTTCGACATAGTGAACTCCCCATGGATTGTCAGTGGACATTTCAATATCATTGTAGATCCAAATGAAAATAAAGGTGGAGGTTTTGTTCCTCGTAATTTCATTATGGATTCTCTAGAATACATGGTTGTTAATAGGCTAAGAGATATGTGATACTTCGGGGACCAATATATGTGGTGTAACAATAAGCAAGGGAATATCCAATATTGGTGTAAGCCTGATCATTGTCTTGATGATGACTAAGTAGTTTCAACCAATCCTAATTCCACAGTTACCCTTTTTGTTTGTGGGATATTTAATCACTCTCTCATTCATGTTTCTTTTTCTTCTATGAAGTAGAGAGAATATTGTTACATTTTTTCTCAGATGTGGACCACCTTTTCAGGATATCATCTTGTTTTTTCTGATTATTGTAACAAGACAATTCAAGGTAAAGTTTCATTGGGTATCATATTTTATTAATAAACATAATATGGGATCTTTAGGCATAGATAAACAAGCATAATACTCATTCAAGTGACCTAGATACACTGATGATGTAAATTGATCATTGGGAACTCTCCTTAGAATATTATTTAGATGATGATATGTTTAGAGATCTATCGAGTAAGAAGGATATTTTTTCTGAAATGCTTCTGAAACGAGATCACCTGGCTTGGGAATAAGCATGAATTAAATGACTCTGAGAGGGTAATAAGAACTCGTCATACGATCCTAAATGTATTAAGGATAATCAATGTACTATTTATCCCAACATCAGGATGGATGATGGCTCGTTTACTAATTATCATACTGTGGTTGGGGCAGGGAGGATTCCAACATCAAAGAGATTCTAGTGGGTCCTCATCTATGCATGCCTGGTGGATACATGTGGGGATATCAAGAGATCATGGATGTGATTCTAGATAGTGTTTATATCTGAGACAACACAATGTTTGAAGTTGTCCCTAAGGAGAGATAAATAGACAAGGTGATGATAATACTTAACCTAGAGAGTGCTCCATGCCTGGATGGCTACCCATGTTCTATTTATAGGGCTTCATGAGACTAGATCAGGAGTGACATGGTAGAAGATTTAGAAGGATTTTTCTATGGGGGTAGAGTCCCAAGAGTTTTTAGAGGTAATTCTATGGTTCTTACCCCTCAAAATCAAGGATCTATACTTTCTTCAAAACTATAGAACAACAAGGATGTTCAAATTCTTGTATAAGGTGTTGGAAAATGTCATTTACCAATGGATTTGTCCACTTATTTCTCATTTTATTTCCCATGTAGCATGATTTTTTTTAAATGGATATCAATTCAAGGGGACATTGATTTTGATCAATAGGTGGTAATTAATTGTTTCATAGTTCCTTGAAATGTGTATTGTAGTTTTAAGAATCACTACTTCAAAGCAATTTCCATTGGATTTATTTTTGGAACTGGAAACTTCCAATAATTCTTTATCCAAAAGGGACCTACTTTTCAACGGAAGGAATTTGTTATGATTAAAATTTACAATATATAGGAACGTACATTGGTCGAGAGGATGGGAGGTCGAACTCATCACACCCTTCTGAGGGGAATTATTGCCTACTCCATGACAGTATTTATAAATTTAAGATATTTTCATGAATCCTTATTAATTCACCAAGTATGGAATATGTTTCCCTTGGAATTTTCAATCACATATTAACATGTATAAAATTTAGAATCATCAGAATGTATTCAAGGTTCTTCATCAATGGAGATATTCATATCTATTCGAGGTTCTTCATCAATGGAGATATTCATATCTGTTCGAGGTTCTCCATAAATGGTATCCTCTAATAAACTGTTTCAAGATTATTTTAATCATCATTACGATGATACTGTTTTTTAAGCCACTCAGTAGGGAATTCTGGAATTCATTGTCATCCATGGAGATGAAGGTTTGGTTTGATCTTGGTATTGTGCCCATAAAATGGGTTACCTACAAATCCTTATAAATGGGACACATAATACTTGTAAGGTCATGTGATAAGTACCTTTCCATATAGTTTAATGTCATGTGGTATGGACATCTAAAAAAAGGTTCTTAGACAAAACATAGTGTGGGACTTATTCTCAACAATCTCTAGGAACTTGGAAAGGATATGGATTTCCATGTAAGCTCAAACCCTATTGGGAATATGACCCAAGTAGTACAGGGTTTATTTAAGGTATTGGTCTTGATCCTCAAAGAGGCTTCCTAAGTATCTCGTGTAGATGGGATTAAAAAACCATGTCGTTTGATAAGTCTAATAGGAGAGTTCAGTCCTTTGAGAGAAATGAGTTTTGGATTAATTCTTGAAAAGGATGCCTTAATGATTTTAGGGTTTAATTTGGGACTTATTCTTAAGTAGGAGGCCTATATTAGGGGAATTAGGGTTATATTCTCGAAGAGGATGTCTAGTGGGATCGGGCCCAAAGAAGGCTTCCTACGTATCCCAAATATGATGGGAATCATAGTTCTTGTAGTTCATTAACTAGGAGTGTTTGTTCACATGTTTTAATCATTATAAATCATTAAGCCCACATGAGTCCTGCTCGGTGTGAGAGACAAGAGGATGTGGAAGATTCAAAAAGGCAGTTGCACTTTCAAAATTTTCCTCCTCCACTGGTGGAAGAGGGCGTGTTGGTCGTGGAAGTGGGCGAGGTGACGAGCATTCCCACTACTCTATTTACAATGAACAAGGTTCCAATTTAAGGAGAAAGGGATGAAGGTTAGGGGATTACACCAGGATTGATACCCAAAAATTGTTCATAGTAGGAGAGGGACCCTCCTCTTATATTTGTGTGGAAAAGAAAGTGTGAACTGTACCTTCCCTACTAGAGACTTAAGGTTATGGGCCATCTCTTCGACAAGGGAGAGGCCTGGACCCAACCCACCACAAAACCAGGAGATTCCCAACACTGTTTCTGGGATAATGGTCCATGTAACTATGGATATACAAACCCATATACGTCCCATGTATCCTAACACCCTTATAAAACAAATGTTGGAAACCAATGATTGTGGATACACAACCCCAAATGGGAGACATACTAATGTGCATTTCCACAGGGTTTTGATGTGTCAAGAGGATTTGGTGGAGGTCTCGAGAGAATCCCTTTCATAAAAGGGAGCCAAGGAAGAAGAATACATTCCATGAATTTATTTGATGACGGATTGATGGCTTGTAAACTGAAGTAAGTCATTGAATCAAAGAGGGTTTCCCAAGTAGGTATGGGAACGCAAGTAAGGTGCACAAGTAGGCTTGGGTGACCTGATGTTCACTTAAGCGACTAACAACCTATATAGTAATACTTGAGCGAGTCCTTTTTCAATCCTTCAGGAGTATTTAAAGGTGATCCCAGAAGTAGGGTGATAATGTTCTTATGAAAGGAATAGGCAGCGTGCAAGTATTTTTGATTTGTGGCGCGGAAGTGTAATGGTTTTCAAACACTAAAAAGACTTATGTCCAATGATCATCCATTAAATCATATACTCAAGGTGTTGAATAACTACCTTGAATGTTTAAGAAGACTTACGTGAAGCACTTGGGTGACCAGAGCATCATTTGGGATTTAGGTAAATTCGTCCATACAAATGGAGGCCCCAAGGGACTATTTATAGGCCAAAATAGAACCCTGGGCGAATGGAGTTTGGGTGTAGAAGTGGGTAGCGCACTAACTTTTTGGCTTGCAAGTGGATGCGCACCAGATGTGTGGTGCCAATGTATACCTTTTCACTGCTGCTAATTTGGCCAAACTGGGGTGCCACATTGAGGATTATCCAAAATAATTCTTTCATCCAGCTCTAGTAAGGTGGTGCACATGTGTTTGTGCGCAGGTACCCGGGGTGCCTCTTTAGGGATGTAATGAAATAATTAATTCATACCATGGGGGATGCGCCCCGACACCCCTTCTTGGGATCGGTGCCTGGCTATGGTCCTGACCCTTTAGGCTAGTGCCTTCACTACCATCATTATCCCCATTGTAAATGCAGAGTCGCGCCACGAACTATTCAAGCCCGATTGAGGTCATTTTGATTCACAGCACATGGAAATACATCTTCAATTGTGGAGAAGTGCATGAAACACATTTCATGGTCTCTACAAAATCCCCCCCCCCCCTAATAATTTGATTCGTTCAGAATGAAAAGAATATTGTTCTAAGGTAAAATTTGGGAACTATAATGCATTCCAACATCATTTGGTCAGATTTGGAGCTTCATCAAGTTTTGAAGGATTCTCTGATATTTTCCTATGCCATGAGGCATAGTGAGAATAGATTGATTTTTATATGGTTATATGTAAAACCCAAAAAAATTTATATCTCTTCAATTTTTATTTCTCAATATTACCTAAATCATACAAAAAATGTATGTTTAGTGAGTTGGGAATCGACTTTTGTTCATAGTTCCCTTTGCGGGTTCTCAATTCAATGAGTAACATGTCTTTTGTTATTGGCAGCTTAGATTAATTCATGTTGGACTATAAAGGGAGTGTATTTATGGTCAAATAGCTTTGACCATAAATTTTGAAATTAGATCCCAAACAAGACTCTCTGGCTAATAATTGAAATAATATTCTTTAAATATTTCCAAGGGGAATCTTGAGACATGATTTTTATGGTCACTTAATTTAAAACCTATATCAACATAAGGGTACATTCTTCCAAGAACGAATTTACCATTATTTTGAAAAACCCATTATAGGGGTTGTATTATGCAGGTCCAATTGGGGAATATAAATTCATATCCAAATAGTGGCATCTTTTGGCTGACATGCCAGTTGTGTAGACAACTTATACAAGGAATCCTAATGGAACGTGCTGCACAGTCAGGAAAAATAGTACTTCGAAATTTAATATTTTACTATTGATAGATAGGGGAAAATAAGGATTGGGTGACTCAAGATGATAGTGGGTGGTTTTTCCAAGTAAAATAATTTAAATAGTGATAGGGATATTTTATACCGACATATTTCATGAATAGGAAAACCATTTCTATTCAAGTTTTGTGTATAAAGATTGGTTTTATATTTTATCAGAAATAGGAATTTATGATATCATATTGCGTAGTTTTAATTCATACATTGAAGACATTGGTATTGTGCAGTTTTAAGTCATGTAGTGAGGATATTTTGTGGCTTTAATTTAAGGTCTTTAGCATTGAACAAACGTATGACAATCTCCCAATTTCTTGAAATTGTTTTAGAAATATATGACCATATTCTAAAATGGAATGGAAAATCATAAATTGTGATTTAAGAATTTTTTAATCCAAAGGATGATATAGGAAAATGGCTAAAAGCATTAGACGTAGTATTTTCCAAGAATGAAGTTACCATTATTTGACAAACCTGTCATGGGGCTGTGTTATGTAGGGCTAACTAAGGCATATGATGCATATCCAAATAGTTTCATCTTTTGGCTGACAGGCCAGTAATGTAAGAAACTTATGCAAGGCCACCTAAGGGAACATGTTGCATATTCAAGAAAAAGATATCTCAAAAATCTGACATTCTACTAATAAAAGATGAAGAACGTTTATGGTGATTCATATTTTTTGAAGCGCAGAGTTTGGCTTATTATGAAAAGTACCTAAATATGGAAAGGGTATTTCCATCACAGATTTCTAAAGAATCAGAGGAATAAGAATCCTATGATGGTCTGACCCAAATGTAGGAGTTATGGTGTCCTTAGTTATAGGTCATACAACTGGGACTATAAATGGAAATGGTATGTGATATGTGGCTAAGTGATTCCAAGGTTTTTTCATATTCCATTGAACACACAGTAATGGAAATGTATAATCTATGGTCTTGAAGACATTTAGATTGGGAGAAAAATAATGGGGCAAGTATACTTGAATAACTATTTTAAAATATAGCTTCTTGTATATTGTCATCAAGGTTTGAATGGGACAAAGATACTATAACCAAGAATGATGTTACCATTATTTGACAAACCCGTTATGGGGGATATATTATGTAGGGACAACTAGGTCATATGCTGCATAGTCAAATAGTTGTATCTTTTGGCTGATAAGCCTGTTATGTAGGTAACTTATGCAGGGCCACCTAAGGGATTGTGTTGCATAGTCAGGAAGAAGAGGTCTCAGGTATTAGAAACTCTGTCACCAGAAACCGTAAGAGTGATTTTTAAGATTTGAAAACATTCAAGATTAATATTGCGAATTAAAGAAGGGGTTTATGACCATTGCATATGAGAAATATTTGAACCAATAATGGACATTAATTTGATTTCCTTTAAATAGATCTAACTCATATGTAAAATGGAGGCATTATTTGTTTCCTCTAAATTAATATTATGATGTTAAGTTTTATGTCATACGATGAAGACATTAATAACCCCATAAGAAATTGAGACACATTATTTATATATAGAAGACTTTTACCAAATTTCTAAGCCCACGTAAGCTATGATCAGTGTGAGAAACAATGATCAATAACGGTTTCTTCTATAACACAAATGTACCACAAGTGAATAATATAGGTGTTATATTTCCATGTAGTTTAACGTCATGCGGTAAGGACGAAGATGAACCGATGTGAATAGAAAGACATATTTTAACTAGATTAATGGATAAAACCCAAGTGTCTCTATGTGTATTATTGGGAAAAGAATCAAGTCATTCATAGTTCTTAAAACATTCCCTATGCCAGTTTTATTGTTATAAAAGGAATAAAAGGGGTTTTTATATCACATTTGGGCCCAAGATTGGAGATCTAGGCATCTTAAGTATCTCCAATAAATGAGGATCAAGCTATATGTATTCTTTAAAAAATAATTCCTCACTCTAATCAAGTTTGACATGAATAATGGGGGTTTTTGACATGTTTTGAGATAACTGTAAATTGTAAGACATAAAATGGGATAAGAACCAAATAATAAATCTTTAAGAAATACATTATATAGATCAAATTTACATACATGAGGATAAAAATAATAATAAGATTTTGTGATTGTGTTTGTGCCCAAAATTGGAGATTTAGGCATCTCTATGTATCTGCAATAGATGATAATCAAATAATATATAGTTATTTAAATAATGCCTCTATGAAGATCTGAATTGGACATAGAAAAAGAGGGACTTTTATTCCACTAAGGAGTATCTGTGATATCAATGATGTTTGCTTATGGAAGCTTCTAATGCTAAATAGAGAAAACATTAGTCCTACGGTTTAATGTCATGCAATGAGGACAAATGATGTCATGCAGTTTAATGTCATGAAACATGGACGAAGGTACTACACATTTTAATGTCATGTAGCATGGATTCTTATGGTTGTTATTCAATTTAATGTCTTGCACCTAAGATGTATTACTATGCAGTTTTCAGTATTATAGCTAGGATGTGGTGACTGTGCAGTTTTTAGTCTTACAGTGAGGACATTGTAATGTATAGTTTTATGTCTTGCAGTGAGGATGATTTTTACAACTACACAAAGTATTTATTTAATAATCTGGCATTGGTCAAAGTTGTAATTAGTTCTCCATCCATTGAGATTATGGAATAAGCTCCATTTGAATTGACATTATGTATAGAATAAGGTCCTTCCCACTTTGGCTCAAGCATTGGAGGTTTATTACCTGATAACATTGGAGTCATAAGGAGAAATAGAAATTCTCCATGAAGAAATGAACAGAGACGAACATTGTTGTTAGAATCTCATGTTATTATTTTCTGATAAAATTCTAAATGCTGAAAATAATGTAATCCTTTCTCATCTAATCATTCCTACTCATTGAATAATTTTTGAGAGCTCTCACCTCTAGAAAATTGATCATAGATTGCAACTTTGAGTGAAGGCAATTTCATTTAAATTTTCAAAATTGCTTCAGTTTCATATACCAATGAATAAGGAGTTTCTTGGGTGGGAGTACGAGAAGTTTTCTGATAAGCCCATAAAGCATTTAAAGGATTATGAGGACAAGATTTATTACATTTATCCACCATCTTATGGGGTATATTTGATGGGGTCATGTTCACGGCCTCTATCTGCCCAATGGATACTACATGATAGCGAGATAAATGGTTATATTTGATATTATGCTCCTGATATAACCTCTTTTCCGCAATCGAACAAAAAATGGTTCCATAGTCCATAAATATAGTATGAGGGAAACCAAATCTAGTGATGATTTATGTATTGGCATAACAAACAATGATTTTGGATCTGACTTCTTTGAGAGGTATTGCCTCTCCCCTTTTAGAAAAGAAGTCATTAGCAGTAAGAATATACTTGAACTGCTTAGGTGTAGCTGGAGGATAATTCCCTACTACATCCATTACCCATGTGGAAAATGGCCATGAGTATTTAGCTGTTTGAAGAAACTCTGGGGGTTGATGAATGAAGTTGGCATGCACTGGGCGAGGATGACATTTCTTAGTGAAATTTGTGCAATCCTGCAACATTGAAGGCCAAAAGTCTCCAAGCCTTCTAATCTGATCAGAGAATTTGTGCCCAGACCAGTGGGGACCACAAGCTTTTAAATGTACTTCTTTCATGATAGTTGTAGTCTCTTCTCCATCAATACATATGAAGAGGATTCCATCAAAGGCTCATTTTTTGAGGATCTTTTAGTGGTCTGGACCATCATAAAGAGTAAAATCGGCTGCTTGTCTCCGGATATGTTCTTTTTCAGCCCTATTTGGTGGAAGTACTCCATTTTGAAGATATTCTATGATGGATGCTCTCCATCCCGTGGTATGACCATATGGATCATTAATAGGGATAATTTCATTAATTTCCTCTATTCTAGTTTGAGAAAATGGCGAGACAACATGACGATGGGTTATGCTAATGACTGTCTCATCCCGATTCGTATCTGCCCAAGTTGTAGCTGCATTATCCAATGCATATTCTTGAGAATTTTGTTATTGTGGGGCATAACTCCATGTCATATTTGAGGGAAATTCATACATTAACCTTCAGATGTATTCACACAAAAGAACTAACTCTTCTTTTCTGATAGAATATTCCTCATTGATTTGCTTGATTACCAATTCTAAATCACCATATACTTTCAAATGATTCAATTTCACCTGAAGGGACAATTCTAAATATATGATGAGAGCATAATATTATGTCTCATTGTTGGTACCACCTTCTGAGAACAGAAATTAATTTGGAAATACTACCTTTTATGGGGAGATAAGGACAATTCCAAACCCAACATTTTCGAATATATGGTTTCCCATTCCCTTCCTTGTTGGACTTCTGGAAGAACCATCAAAGTACATTTTCCATGTTTGGGAATTATCCTGAATAGAGAAGGCATATTCATTAGGAAGCTCAGTATTTAATGATGTATCTTCTTCAGATGGATTCTCAACACGGAAGTTGGCTAGAGCTTGGCCTTTTATTGACTTTTGAGGCACAAACTGGATATCAAACTATTGCAAAATAACTGCCCACCGTGACAGACAACCTGTAAGCATAGCACGACTGAGGATAAATTTGAGCAGGTTATTGCAAGATACCAAAATCATGATATTGCATGTAGTGCCTCAATTTTTGAACTACAAATATTGATTCAAGTCACAACATTTCAATACTTTAATACCCAGTTTCAGCATCAATCACAGTTTGACTCAGATAGTAAAGGTTTTTTTCATTCCAAGAATTGTTTTTTTTGAGAAAGGAAGGCACCTAGTGATTGTTCTAAAGCTGTCACATAAAGAATAAGTAGCCTTCCTTCATCTGGTTTCATTATTACCAGTGGACTCAAGAGATATTTTTTTCGGGTATAAAATGCTTATTAATAGTTTTCAGTCCAATGTTATGTGACTGCCTTTTTCATTAATCTGGTGAAGGGTAAACACTTGCCTTCCAAATTGGAGATAAAGTTCCAAATATAGGCCATGTGTCCTTGATGTCTGCTTAGTTTTTTCAAATATCAAGGAGTTAAAATACCATGGATTAATTTTTTTCTCAAGATCAACTTTGATACCACGATGGCGTACAACAAAGCAAAGGAACTTTCTAGAGGTTACCCCGAAAGAAAATTTCAAGGGGTTCATCTCCACACTTTGTTCCCAAATTTTATTGAATATAGTCTCCAAATCATCCATGTGATTGGAAAATTATAATTATTTGACCACCAAATCATCCACATTACATTCAACAAATTTCTATAAGAAGGGTTTGATGATATGGTGCCTGGCACATTGGTATGTTGTGCCTTAATTCATGGAAGCAAAAAGCATTACCTGATAGGAAAACACAACTTGAGGGGCTCTAAAGGTTTTAGATTATTCATCCTCTGGGTCCATACAGATTTTATTATACCTAGTGTATCCATCCATGAAGGAAATATCTTCATATCTAGTCGTTCCATCAATTAAATGTTCTTAAATCAGAACTGGAAAATTATCTTTTAGAAAATGCCGGTTAAGATCTCTAAAGTCAATGAAATCGTTAATTTTTACATTCTTCATTTTCACTATGATGATGTTGGAATGCCATTTGGGATATAGAGCTTCCCTAAAAAAGTTATCCTTCATAAGCTTATCAATTTCAGCTTCAATTTTAGAGGCATGAGTTGGGTGTGTTCTTCTTGCTGCTTGCTTGAATCCTCAATGTTCTTCTGGAAAACCCAAATAATGGGTGGATAAATCTAGAATAAGACGTGGAATTTTTGTATAATTCCAAGTAAATATATCCCAATGTTTCTTTAAAAAAGAAGTACACACCTCTTGATCTTCAGAGGTCATGGGCTCACTGATTAAAGTGGGGTGTGGATCTTCTTTTGTACCCATATTTATTTCTTTGAGGCCATTCACAATGGTAGAGACACCTTCCTCAAATATTAGAGGAGCATCCCTAAGAACATAATCTAATTATTCATTATGTGTTACCTATTATATTCAACTTCATATTAGATTATGATGAAAAAATCCTAGAGTTATTGGGGGAGTCAGTATTTAAACATCCTAAAGAAGAGGCCACCATATCTGACCCTACTAATAATGAAGGGTCTTCCTGTGTTAATAAATAGGAAATTATGGATTAAAAATCAATATCCTTGTCTTCCTCTAGAATTGGTACAATTTCTTATACTCTTATTGATGAAGTAATGGCATGTGGTAGTTTAACAGATGAAATTAAAACATCTCCATTTAGGCATCCATCACTGCTTGGTGGATCAACAATTTCTCCCATGTTGTTAGGATCAATGGCCGTAATTGACATTATGGATGTTATTGGATGAGTTATTGGATTTGGTTTTACCGTTTCAATATGATAAATAGGTAAAACATAATATGTACCCAAATGTATGATTGTGTTTGTTGCAAACTTTTCCAAACCATTCGGAGCCTTAATTCTGGATATTTCTTTTATCATGGACATCAGTCATTTGTTGTGATAATACACTTCCTCAATGTATTGAGATTCACACATTTTTAATGGAGCTTTGTCACGATACATTGTTCTGATTTGACCATTGAAATAGTACTTCAGACATTATTGGTATGAAGAAGGCGTGGCTGCATCTTGAGGCAGCCAAGCCATTCCAAGCATAATATTGAATGATGTGTCCGAAAGAACAACCAAGAAATATGAAACTGGTACAATATCTCCAAACTGAGTTCTATGTGTTTTTTACTAGAGTTTCTTTATCATTCTTAACATAAGATTGTAAAATTAAAGTGGAAGGAGAAAATTCATATTCAGTCAAGACCAATCGAAGAAGTGTTTGAACGAGAATGAGGTTGACTCTAGAGCCATTATCAATGAAGCCCCGTCAAATGTCTACATCATAGACATTACCAGACAAATTCAAGGGTCTAATATGTCCATATATAACATCATCTTCATCTTTATCTGTAAACGATGTGACTTCTTGACATTCTGCAGGATCATTTTCTATACGGTAAACCTTAGCAGTAGAAACTTCGGTTTCAAACACGTGGGGACTTGACAAAACCTCAAAAAGTGATTCTCAATGGTCTTTTGACATATTTAAAGAATCCAAAATTGATAAAATGGCCGGTAAATTGGCCAATTGTTTCACGACATCATACTTCTGGTCCAAAGGTCTGTGTTTTCCAGCATGAATATGCGGTTTTACAGGTGTTTTGGAAGTTGATTCTTCTGATGTAGATGTACCATGTTCCGTAGCAGAAGCTAGAAATACTCCTAGCATTGGTAGATAAGATTGACTAGGTCTACTGTTTTGCTGAGAGGAAGATGGTATGACTTTTAATAAGTCCACCAAAATAATTGTGTCAGAACTGAACCTATCTTGCATGGAAGAAACTCCTTGTTCCTATTGAGTCCACTGAAGGGATTTTCCATGAGTTTCTAATGAATATATGGTTCGATCAGGGTTAAAGTTAAAATGATGGTTTCTATAATTCCCATGTCTTCCCATGTATCCTCAAACATGGACTCTTCCCCTGGTTCCCTAATTAGGTATAAGTAATTATAGCTCATTATAATCAGAATCACCATTGTAATAAGGATCTGTTATGTGGATAACATTGATAGAACCAAAGATCAATTCTTCATCTGATGAAGATTATTCTTGACATGTTAATTCTTGTTGGGTCGTTTGGCTGGGCAGTACCTATTATTTTGAAACATATGGCATGAAATATGCCAGTGTCAACGAAACCTTTGGCCTTAACAGGAGCTCATCTTCTTCTGATTTCCCTTTGTCCTTCTGACCATCTGGTTTCTTTGAGGAATGACCTTTTGATGAATGTGGTTTTACTATGGAAGGATTGGTATAATACATGATAATTTGTTTCAACTATGTTCATAAAATAACAGGTGTCCAGTTGATCATTTTCCTTTTCATCCAATCATCATATTTCTGTATATTTTTACTTTTGAATTCCTAACATTCTACCTCTTCCTCAACATTAGTAGTTGTCAGACATGCTACTTCAGCTGACGAACTTTTCAGTTTCATTTTTCTAGAATCTACCATCTTTTGTAAGAGGTACTTAAAAACAAAACATTCTGGGATGGGATTCCCTAACATCCATTGAAAGTGAAAATAAATCAAAATATCTTCATCTCCGTCAATATTTGGTTTCTTCGGCCATGGAAACTGAACGAAATTATTTTCCAGGTCTGGGATGAAGTAACCAAAAAAGATTTTCATTCTGGAAAGAATTAATTTTTTTCTTTAGTTCCTCAAATTGTATCCTATTTTGATCTCATTAATCATTTTGATAAGTATGTAATTACTTTTTATGCTTCAGAGGTGGATCCCTTCAGTATAATGAATGTCTTGAAGTAGAAGCAGGTATAGGTTCCTGCTTAAGTGTGACTGTATCAGCTTCTTTCATTCCTAACCTCCTCCCTATAGTTGATGGAATTACACAAGTTTTATCCTTAGTTTCAATAATAGTCTTTTATATATTGAGCAATTGATGTAAGGTATCTAAACCATCTTGTGTATTTCATAGGGATCAATGGTGTGCGTAACTCATCACATATATTTTCCACATTAATTGGAAGTGATTCTTCTTTAGGGAGTTATAGAATAAAGTAATATGTTAATCCATTCCATCACGCAATGAAATATGAAACACTTTCATTATCCATTTGTATACAATTGTTAAGTACAAAGAATATCATTTTTGGTAGTGTTGAGCTAAATTGAAGAAGGAATTCCTGATGGAGATCTTCCTATCTACTAGTTGATAGAGATTGAAAACTTGTATACCAGACAAAAGATAGTCCATGTATTGACTGCACAAAATACCTAAGATTTACTACTTCTTGTTGTTGAGGAGTTCCCATCATGGGATCACAATGATAAAAAAAATGTGTTAAGTGTTTTTCTAGATCTCCCGAACCATTAACGATTGGGAATGTGGTATACAAAAAAAAATTTGGGGGAGGCATTACATCCACCCATTCTGGGTAAGCTCTCTTTTCTGGCTGAACTGGTGAACGTCATTTCTACATAGCTTCCCATAGATTCATTAATGCCTCAATTGTGTTAATAATCATTTGGTGAACATCTAGATGAGTTGGAACCTTTGCAGGTATAGCAACCGGAACTTGATCTGGTGTAATGACCAGCAAAACCACTGATGGTGGTGTTGATATTTTCTGTGGATAACCCATGAGAACATGCCTATCTAGATGTATCTGATCCTACCATGATTGTGTACCCAATGAATTTAATTCCTTACCTGCATCTTTATTTACTACAAATCATATTTTATAAGGATCTTCTATAAAATTTTCATTTTTAGGACCTTCCTAGGGAGTACGTCTAGTAGAAATGCTGCTTTGAAGTAACTCTGTATTGAGTCTTTTCAACTATTTCATTTACTCTTATTGCTATGAAAATATCTCTTCCAGAGAAATATATTGACTTTATCTAGTGGAAAAGTGATAGGAAATCTAAAATTTTCATTTCCCCTTGTTAGATTTCTTTCAGAGGGTTGGGAGTTGGTTATTTGAAGGCATACCTAGATTCTGGGTAACCCTCTGATTTCGGGTATGCACACCTTCTTAATTTCCCTCAGTGTGTACCATATTATAGAAAAGAACATTATCTTTATGATTCTTCTGAACTTAACTCATTTTATAAAGGAACTTCTATAGTGGTGGTAATGACATTCACTGATGAATAATTCATCGATGGAATGCTTCCTGTATTATTGTAAGATCTTCTTCCTTTGTATCTTCCATTAGACTTTGTTATCCTATATTATGAATTCTCGGGAAGTATTTGGCGGACAGTAACCTGATGGGAATCCGTGGATAGTTCATTTGTAAGCTTTCTTTCTGGATTCTTCCCTAATTAGGAGAAAACATACTTCCATTGAGGAGGGGATTTCAGATGCGAAAAATACCCCAACCCTATAGGTTGGGGCTATTCATGTTCTTCTTCTTCAAATCACTGAAGATTGTTTAATGAATTTGAAGGATGAATTAAATGACCCCCATACTTGCATGATTGGGTGATTATTGAACTTCTATGGCTGAAATTCATGCAATTTCTTTTCTAATTTTTCAAATTTTGGTTCAGACATTAGTTGGGTGCATTATACGAAAACCACTCAAATTGCCTATTTTGAAAGATCGCTTTTCTATTTCAGACATTTTCATTCTTTAAAACCTAAAATCCTCTGTGCGGGGTGCCTACTCAAGATTCTTAGATGATTGCTGTAAATGTAACTTAATACCTTCTTTTCATTGGGCCAGACTCTGATGAGAGATGGTTGAGGCATGATCTTGGGCATACATTCAATTACATTCTAAATCTATTTATTGTGGCTGACCGTGGGAAATAACATTTCATGAAACCACTTTTGGTAAAATTTTATGATTTTGGGGTGTAGTGAAATGCAATGCTTCATGTGAATAATATTCTCTTATACGAACACTAGATGGGGAATCAGAAATTAACTAGTGTACCCCCTTTAGAGCATTGAGGCATGAAAGCTAATAGATTCTCTACTATTTTTCAACCGTTGGATGTTGGGAAATTTAGAGTGATGTCAAGTCAATTTGGCGTTGGAACCCTTATATTACCTTTACATGATTTTTATATTAATCATATGGTAAAAAATTAGTTTTCAAATGACAAAGAGTCTTCCATAAATTGTGGCAGATATCATGAATACAATCTTCTGTCATCAATTCTAGAATGTTATACTGAGAATTTTCCAATGTCCAAAACATGGCAGATACTTATCCCTTAGCCAATTTTTTCTTTATGGATAACACAATCTCGTCGTATTTCACTAGAGTTTTGTCCACTTGGTCTGACCAAAGTGGATGCTCTTTATTAGAAGAAAAATGACTCAAGGGAGGTTCGGGGAATGACTATTCCCTTGATATTTCTTCCGGTTGAGAAAGTGTTTCACCTATCAATGAGAAAGGCATCAGACATGACTCACCTTGTGTTTGAAAGTGCCTAGTGATAAGAGGGATTTTTCCTTGCTACATTTCCAATAATAGAATTTTCTAGACAACGCATAATACTACTACTGAGAGGACTTTCGTAGCAAATTCTATCAAAGAGAGTATCACCATGGTGAATTACAGCAATGGATAAATTTTCTTGCTCTTTGGTCTACTGGCCACACAGATAGTTTCAATGGCTCTCATCCAATGATAGTCACTCCGGATTGACAGAATTTTTATGAAGTGGCACTTCATGATAATGTTTCCAATGTGGAACTTCCTAATTATTACTACCACTCCCATAATTTGGTAATGAGAGGATATGATCTTGAGCTGTAATAGAAAAATGTTTGAGGTCTTCATGAAATCCAGCATTAAGAGGAGCTAAATCGCTGCTTGACTCTTGATCTTTCAAAAGTTCTAGGAAAGTCTTATTTTGGATGTTCAATTATACTTAGATGTGGCCAGTTTCTTGGAAAAGTGGTTATCATGGGAAAGTGTATATGTCTTCCTTAGAGTGGTTTCCAAAACGGACCGATTACCTCCAATAGGAAAGGATGTATGATCCCGATCTTGTTTTCTGTATGATATGGGGGGTATTCACCATGACCCTCTTGGACTAGAACAGAAGTGTGTATCTATTATGGGATGTAATGCTGATGTGTCATCCCTTGTGTGATGATAGATTTATGTGTATGTTCCCCTGGTACTGCTGAAGTTGTGGTTATAATATCCTGGAAAGCTTCCAGAATATGGGTATGGATTTGTATCTTCCCTTTCACCATTTATAAGATATGTTTGGTGAATTCAGCGACCAGAATCAAAATATATGTCCATTCCTTATTTGGATTCGGTGTATGTTCCTTCTCCTACCATTATTTTCCTGTCAATGGGTATTGACCGTACTCATGCCTGGGGGTAGAGAGTTGGTTTTGCCCTAAATTTGTCATCAGAACATTCTGACTGACTTCTCCGAGTGCTACCAAATGAGACAGTTGGTAGACTCGGTGAAAATTTGAAGGTGTATGTACCTGTAAGATATTTCTTATCAATTATAGTTGACATACTTCCTTAAATACTGGTAGATGACACTACTGGTATAATTGGTGATTATAAGCTGGTGTATGTTATTGTTTAACAATTTCCACCACAGTAGATTTGCGGGGTTCTTTAAATTTAGTCTCACTAGCCTAATGAATGGATGATAACTTGTAATAATGTTTATGTTCATGTTCACGACACTCCACTAGATTTATTTGGTGGTATTGGTGCGTTTTTACTAGACGAGTATGCTCAGTAGAAAAATTAGGACGAATGGGTGTATATTCATGCTCATTATTTTCCATCAAGTTAGGTTGATGGGATTCTCTGGAAGGGCTATAGGTAAGAACATGCTTCCTGTTGACCGAATGTTTTCAACAAAAATTCATCTTCCATGCATGGGTCTGAGAGACCTGGGCTAAATTTCCAGAGGCCACACCCCCATCATGTTGGGGGTTCACTACAGTGTGATTATGTTGGCAGTGATTGTTGGTGGGAGTCCTAGGAAAGACCCATGCATTCATGAATTGAGGCCTTGAGTGGCCTCTTTATCTACCTCCCTATAGTATGGGAGAGATTAATTATTGTGTTCTTGGGATTACAATGTGAAAAGGTTGAAGAAGGCAGTTGGAACCGTCTTCTTCTTGATCATTGGTTCTCGTTGGCCAGATGATCGAGGATTGTTATTGGCCTAGAGGGTCTGGCGAGTAGCCTACAATGTTGGGATTGTACCATGCTATTGTTATTCTTTTACCATCACATTATAGACCCAGTTTTAAAGATGATGGGTTGGTGATGACATCCTTATCGTGAATGGGTATCCATCTTGAATAGCGATTGGGAAGTTCACAGATGTTTCCTTGACGAAATTCATTTTAGAGTGAATGGAATTCTATGAAAAACATGAAACAACAACAAAAACCATTAATGAGAATTATTTTTATATGGATACATGTGTGATTGATTCCATTGTCTGACATTCTGTTATCAATTTATAGGGGCCTAATATGTGGGTAACCAAATTATCTTGGTTAAGGATTCATGTCCAGTTCACCATTTTTGTTTCCTAGTTCCTTGAAACATGTATTTTAGTTTTACGAATCCCTGCTTCCAGGTGGTTTCCATTGGATTTATTTATGGAACCAGAAATATCCAATAGTTCTTTATCCAAAAGGGACCTACATTCCAAAGGCAGGCATTTGTTAACTTTAAACATTATGATGCTTAGGAAAGTATATTGGTCGAGGGGATGGGAGGTTGGACTCATCACACCCTTTTGGGGGAATTATTTTCTACTTCAGGACTCTCTTTATAAATTTAAGATATTTTAATGAATCCTTATTAATTCACCAAGTATGGCATAAGTTTCACATGGAATTTTCAATAACTTATTAGCATGTGTAAAATTGAGAATCATTAGTATGTATTCAAGGTTCTTCATCGGTGGAGATATCTGTAGGTATTCGAGGTTCTCCATCAAGGGTATCATCTAATATACTATTTCAAGATTCTTTTAATCATCATTATGATGATACTAGTTTTTATGCCAATTAGTGGGGCACTCTGGAATTTATTGTCATCCAGAGAGATGATGGTTCAGTTTGATATTGGTATTATTCCAATAAAATGGGCTACCAACATATACATGAAAAAGGAATTAGAACCCTTGTAGTTCGGTGCCACTAAATGTGACACATCATACATTTTAAGGTCATGTGATAAGGACCGTGCCATATAGTTTAAGGTCATGTGGTATGGATATCTAAGAAGAATGTGCTTATCCAAAACATAGTGTTGGACTTATGCTGAAGCATCCCAAGGAACATGGAAAAGATATGGGTTTCCAAGTTGGATCAGACCATGTTGGGAATATGGCCGAAGTAGAATAGGGTTGATTTAAGTTATTGGGTATGATCCTCAATGAGCCTTCCTATGTACCCCTTATTGATGATAATCATAGCCCACATAGTATGATAAGTATCATAGGAGATTATAGTTCTTTGAGAGAAATGAGTTTGGGATTACATCTTGAAAATTATGCCTTAATGATTTTAGGGTTCATATTTGGGATTATTCCTAATAAGGAGGCCCAGATTAAGGGATTTAGGGTCAGATTTCTAAAGAGTATATCTAGAGAGCTTAGGCCTTGAGAAGGATTCCTACGTACCCCAATTATGATAGGAATTAGAGTTTTAATATTTAATTCACCATGGGTGTTTGTGAAAATGTTGCAATCATTACAAATATCTAATACCACATGAGTCATGATTGGTTTTAGAAACAAGAGGATGCATAAGATTCAACAAAGGAACATTCACATTCAAAATATTCCACCTCCTATGGTGGAAGAGGGCACATCTACCATAGAAGAGATCGAGACGATGGGCTTTCCATCAGATCTGTTTACATTAGACAAGGGTCCAATGTAAGGAGGAAGGGATGAAGGTTAAGGGCTTAAACTGTGATGGATGACCTAAAATTGATCCTGGTAGGGGAGGGAGACTTCTCATTTACTTGTGTGGAATAGACAATGTGAATTGTACCTTTCCTACTAGAGACTTGAGGTTCCAGGCCATCTCTTCGATAAGGGAGAGGCCAGGACCCAACCCTCCTCCAAACCTAGAGCTTTCCAACACTGTTTTTGGGAGAATGGTCCATGTGATCGTGGATATTCAAACCCATATACATTCCATGTATCCTAACTCCCTTATAAAACCAATGTGGGAAATCTCTGACTGTGGATATAAAAAATTAAATAGGAGACATGAAAATGTTCTTTTCTAGAAGGTTTGATAAGTCATGCGGTTATGGTGGAGGTCTCGACAGAATCCCTTTCAGACAATAGAGACAAATAAGAAGAAGCCTTTCCATGAATGGATTTTATGAAGGCTTGATGGATTCTAACCTTAAGAGAGTAATTTAATCAAAGAGGGTCTCCCATGTATGTAAGGTCACGCATGTTATGGCGCAATGTAGGCTTGGGCGACCTGATGTTCACTTAAGGGATGAAAAACCTGTATGGTAATACCTGGGAAAGACCATGATCAAGACTTTAGTAGTATTCAGAGGTGATCCTAGAATTAGGGCACTCAGGTTCCAATGAAAGGAACAGGATGTGTGTTAGTATTTCTAATTTGGGGAGGTTGGGCCCTTTTGGGGCGTAAGTGATGTGGTTTTAAAACACTAAAAGGACTTAAGTGCAATGATCCTCCCTTAAATCCTCCACTCAAGGTGTTGAATAACTACCTTGAATGTTTAATGATACTTGGGTGAAGCACTAGGGTGACCAGAGCAACAATTTGGCTTTAGGGAAATTATTTCGTGCAAATGGAGGCCCCACCGGTCTATTTATATGAAAAATAGGACCTTGGGAAAAAGAAGTTTGGGAGAACAAGTGGGTTGCGTGCCAAATTTGTGGTGTAAATGTGGATATGTTCCAGATGAGTGGCGCACAAGTATACTTGCATGCAACTAGTGATTTGGTCTAACTAGGGCAGCACTTTGACGACATAGCCAAAATAATGCTTTCATTCAGCTCCAACACGGTGGCGCGTAGGTGTTTGTGAACAGGTACCTTGGGAACCTCTTTAGGGACTTAGCCAAATAATTTCTCCATACCACAAGGGATGCTCCGCGGCACCACTTCTTGGTATCAGTGTTGGGCTGCAATCCCGACCCTTCGAGCCGCTGCCTTCGCTACCGTCACTGACCCCCATCATAAATGTAGATTCGCACCATGATCTTTTCGAGCCCGATTGAGGTCATTTTGAATTGAGTCACATGGAAATACATATTCAATTAGGGAGAAGTGAATGCAACACATTTCATGGTATCTACAATGATCTAAATCTGAAAATTCATGGATATAACATTGAAATAAATCTATACTAGACAAGGAATACAACATAATAGAGTGGAGAATTATCATCAAGGTGTGTGTAGGTATGGGATTCTCTCATTAGGCTATTGATATCTTTTTATATGCTTTAGTTAATCATGGATTAGAATATTATTTAGGTGAAAAAATATGGTTTCTTCAAGTCTGATCATGGTTTGAGATGGAGATATCCCATTTCTCTCAGCATGTTTATTATTAGCCATGATTTTCTAATCTTCCTCATCAACTAGGTCATTTTTTGGGATAAATTCTACAGTATTCATATAAATGTCACTCTAAATAATTATATAACATTATTTTCATTGATTAAATGATAATTTTCATGAATTCCAACAAGATCTCAATTTGTGGTATCGACAATGTTATTGGTGACAACTACCATTAGAGTGGCCAAATATTTAATCAGATGAATAATGGCTTTTATTTATCAGGAAGATGTTCATATTGAAGGGTTGGGTCCATTGAAATATGTTTGGACATGAGAAGAGGTACTCTTACCATGGAGTAACTTGGTACACTAGTTTCCACAGGAAGGCTCCATATATAAAAATTTGACCATACTATTGGGAAAATCACTAGTTTCATATTGAACTGGAAGAATCATTTCTTATAATTTGGGTGAAGGATAAACATGGTGGAAAACATCATATAATCAATTCATGTCCATGCTTTATCAGCTTTTAGGGTCCCAAAAAGGTATTATTTTGAACATTGATTACATTTTGGAATCATTTATTTGGGATGAAAATTTGGTTTGAAAAAATCATAATGTTTCCTATTTAAGAATAGAAAATCCCCTCTAGGAGGGTGGTATCAATGTTAAGAGTGTTTCAGACACATTGAAAGTAATGCATGCCAAAATTTCCTGGGATTTGATTGAAGTGCAGAATTTATGGGGAATGTTCATGGAACCTATATGCTAAAGGATTATATGGTCAATGTGAGGTAATTATTATAAATTATGGCCCTTGATTCTACCCTATATTTTTTCCATTCAATCACGGACTAGATGGATTGTAGGGAGTAGGGAAATATAATTTTGTCGCTATAATTGGGTTGTACCACTCTTAGGTTTCCAGGCTATCTGGCATAGATAAATCTTTTATTCATGAATTCATTTACCCTACTTCCACCAAATATGTATTAGAAAAAAACCAGTGGGAAGTTTTCAACCATATTGAAATCAATAATGAGTTTTATAGGTGTGTTTTCATAGCATGTTCATCAGTTTTATTTTCTATTAAATATTTTAGGAGGGTGATAACCACTAAGACATCTACTGATGTGTGGGGAGATACTCTCTAGAGGAATGAGATTCCAACAAAGTATAACTTCCTTGTGTAGATAATTAGGGACCATGTAATACCTACAGATGAAAATGTGAAAATAATGGGTATTAATATTTCTTCCAAGTTCACATACTACAAGAATAGTAGAGAAGAGACTGTGGATCACCTCTTACTTAAGGGATACTAGGCGAGTGCGGTCTGGGGATTTTTTGGTGACTTTACAGGATTACATTCTATGAAGTTATCAGGTTTTCCATTCATTGAATGGTGGTTTTACAATGGGTGGGACATCATCCTGGAGGAGAAGTCCCATGAAGTAGTTTTTTCTGCAAGTTTTTAGAGTATTTGGAATTCAAGGAACCTAGATCAGTAAGAGGGTATTAGCTCATCACCATGTTCACTGATTTCCAGAACCAGGAGTTTGCGGCTAGATATGGTTCAACATATCAACAACTGGTAAGATGCACCATTTGACCAATTCAAGAACCCTATACATGAAGAGACACCACTTTCAACCCAAAATAGGGTATTTGGATACATTGGATGTCGCACACTTCATTATTCAAGTTGTATATAGATGGATCATGTAATTTGGGTTTGATGAAAGGTGAAGGAGTTTTTTGAGATAATTGGGTTGAATTCATTTTTTATTTTCCAGAAAACATTGGCAGGAGTAATTCATTGCATGATAAATCATTGTCCATGTTAACAGGTCTACAACTTTGTAGGCAAAAAAGGAACCAAGTTAGTTGTAGTGGAAACCGACACCCTTATCATCTTTAATGAACTACATCATAGAGGCACCAACCCATTTCCTATTTTCTATTCCATTAGATGTTCCATTCATGTTATCACATATTTCATAATGATTATTTACACTTGGCATAAGGGGAATAAAGTTTCTACCCTTGTTTCCTCCATCATTACCATAGTACAAGTATCACATGTTATTCTAGTTGAAAATATTTATCCTATGAGAGAATAAATCTGGTGAGTGGGGATTCAATGTGTTTACATTGTTTTAGACCACCTTATCCTTTTCCATTGTTCTACGTTTTTATTTACTTATTTTTTCAATAAATAATTATAACGATGATGATGGTTGGATGGTGATTTTTTCACCTTATTTCCCAATGTAATTTCATGTAAGAAGATGTTTAAAGAATTGTAATGAATAATGTATGAATTGTATTTTTGAAAGAGTTTTGATATAATAAACCAGTTCTCTTTAAGGTGTTGGTTGGTTTATATTCCTTGAGAATGTGGTGTGGTCATCCAATGGAAGTGTTTGATCAACTACCATAGGATAGATTCATATGGATTAGGTCCTGTTGGATACATTTTGGCATCTGTGTTTGATGCAAGTATGAAGGAGCAAGTTCAACTTGATGATTTCATAGACCGAAGAATTATCAAACCCTGGAATTCACCTTTTTTGGAGGCAACTATCTAGTTTAGTTGGGATGATGTAGTAAAATATTTTCCCACACAGAAAGAGGCATGCCCGTTGAAGCTTGATCCAAAGTTATGAATGTATATGGTATATTGAAACAAGATATGGTTGATCCAGTAGTGTAGGTCTTTTCCATGTTAAATGGGATTATGGGGGTATGCACAACAGGTAAGTTATACCCAACAAATGAATCTAAGGCTACAACCAATAAGGGGATTGGGTGAAATAGAAATAGAATTAATCCAACGGAGGGTCTACAGTTCGTAGAGGTAGTGCCTTTAATTTATGGTCCCACTCATGAAGTCGTGATTAATGTAGAAAATGTGGTATAATATATGTTTTTCATAGTCTATGAAACACTAGTCACATGGGGTGGGGTGAAAGAAGTGATTTGGCTAAGTCCTATAAAGTACAATTCAACTATTAAGATAGGAAATCTATTTGAAGGTCTGTAAATTAAAGGGATAGTCCAAGAACAAAGTGAACAAATCTGGGAAGCTTTTTCCACTAAAAGGAAAGGTTTTTCTTTGGAAGAGTCAAGTAGTGAGATACCTAACCAATTTTCAAAAGATAGTACTGATGGATGTCAAGGTAGGGGGATTTACATCCTAATGAGGAAGAATGGGTGGATGGGAGCCAGGATTTTGGGAGCTTTGTTCTGATCAAATAGAATAAATCCAAAGGGTGTAAGGACTAATCCTATATACCTAAACCAATGGATATATAGTGTTATAATAATTTGATTCCCAAGGAGATGGAATACAAACTAAATTTCTTTGATCAAGATTATAAAGGAAAGTTTGATGCTTCTGTTTGGAATCCAAATTATGAACTATGGTGTTCCTAAGGAATAAGGGATGGCTAATGATATGATAAAAGATACAAATCAAATTTAGATATTCTCAATGGTGGTGGATCATTCCTATATTTAGTCCATCATTGATTATGAAGAACCCAGAAAGGATTTACTGGTCGACGAATAGTGGGAGGTAGGTAAAGAGGATTCAAATCATGATAAATCATGGGTGATGATCATCCACTATGAGGAGTAAATGTTGGTGGAGTCCTTACTAATTAATTATTCATAAGAGGGTTTTAATATTATGATTAGAGATAATAATCCTATTGGATCGCAAAAAATTTTAATGTGGGAGGATTATAAATAATGTTTTTATTTTAAAAAAGGGGATTCAATAAATCAAGATAAATTTGGATTAATATTTTCAATCATGGGAGAACATGGATTATCATTTTGAAGACTTCATCAATGTTGATCTATATATAATGTTAATAACAATTACAATGAAATTATATAGAGAGAATGTTTATAATAGACTAATTTTTTTTTACAATGATCATGCGATCTCTTATGGTGATTGATACATTATAGTTTGAACTCATGGGGTTTCCCATATTTTCTTAATAGTGTTTAGGAAAATAAAAAGGTAAATTCCATTTGGGAACGTTCTATGCAGATAAACCATTAAGGTGTCATGATATGTATGGATACAAAAATTTTCATTACTACACATGATGTGTACTACTAGAATGTGCAAGTAGTACATAGAATATAACTAATATTTACGCATTTTTTTACTGGAAATGAACACTTGATGAGTAATTACACTATCTATCAATCCACACGGTATAATGAAAATTACTCGACCTATACCTTGTGTGGAATAACTTCTGTCACATGTTGTGTATGATTTCTATATGATCTATAGTTAATTTCATTTAATATTATAGGTTGGAAGTAAATACACAACATTTGATGATTTCATATATTATCCGACATAATAGTCTATAATGTACGTGATGTGTGACTTGTGTGGGTTTATACAAAGTCTACATAACAATTACAAACCATGTAGTCCCTCTAAACCCATGTGCCTCTCTTACAGTCAATAATCGACATGTAATGATGTCTTATATAAACCAACATTATGTGACACGATTTTAATGGAATGTATCTTATGTGGAGAAAAATCTATCACAAGGTGTGTACTTTTTCATCACATGTCATGTAAATGTTTTATGTAGTCAATGATCTTGGATTATCTAGATAGATTATTTGATAACTCTTTGATTTTTTCCTCATTTTATTGTTAATATGTTTTCTAAATAACGTGTCATCTCAATCGAGTTTCGTTTACTTTTATTGTTAGTGAAATTCAAGTTCCTATGAAATATTTTATTTGAGTGAACAATAAAATTGCATGTGGAATTAAAATCAAGTAATGATTCAAATTCATATGGAAGCTCAATCTTGATTTCATCCATAACTAAGCTGATAGTTTTGATAAGAGAGAATAAAATGATTTAATATACTAAAATTTTCGAAAAGTTTCCATGATAAGATATTTTTGCCTCTATATAAAATTTTAATTGAGTTCCCATTGCTCAATAAAAATCCCCAAGAGTTTTTGGATTCTAGAAGAACTAGTTAATACACTAGACTTAAATCGATGATTGATTTTCTAAATTACAAACACATTTCATATCAATCAAAGGGTCCTAAAACTAAATTGTTTTATTGAGAAAAATATAAATACACAAGCCTCATGTTTGAGTTCCCTTGAATGGAAAACAATATGAAACCCCTATATAGATTGAAGCTATTATCTAATCATTGAATCCCCAAACATGGATAAGTTAATACTAAATAACATGAATATTCCGAAGGATGGCCCCAAGAAGAGACATAACTCAAGAAATAATATTTCGTTTACACTCCTCAATTTTCCCCATTAATTTAGGGTTCACATCATGGAAGGATATATAACCATTTCACGCAATTATTTATAACTCAAGATGAGAGTTAGTAAAAAACCTAAATAATTTGTCAACATATTATCTCTTTGTGAAATCAGGAGATGATCCATCTAAAACATTTGGTTGGATCTGATGATGAAAATTGATTCATGTATTTTTTAAAGTAGATGAAAAAATACCCTCTAGCCCATTACCAACATCAGACTCCATCAGAGGACCAATGAATACCTCATTCTGATCAAAATACCATTCTGGATTGAAAGGCATGACATTCAAAAACCCACATTGCCAGGGATTCTTAAATAAATAAATTAATATTCAATTAAATTATATTAAATATATCAATTACACTATATCTAATAATTGACCCATATCCTCCCATAACATGTATCAAATTATTGAATAATAAAATATATTTTTTATAGAATAAAAATAAAAATTATATTCACTAAATTTGAAAATAAATATTTCTTTTAATATTAATATAAGTTTATAAATATTAATATTACTATATTAACTAAACATATAAATAAGTAAATATTGTATTAATTACCATGTGAATAAATAAACACCTGATAAAATTTAACTAAAATATTCTAAACATGAATATCTTGTGACTGAATTTATACAATTACATTTTACATAATGAAACACTATTATGAAAAATAGGTAATAACATTATTATTAAACATAAATTCAATATAACTTAAGATGATTTTAGATATATGTAATGTGCAAACGTTTAGGACTCTTTCACTATTATAATAGTGAGAATATACCTAAAATCCAAGATCAACATATTGTAACACTTCAATGCACCTATATATATATATTTATATATAAGAGTAAAACCTACAGAAACCTTCATATGAATTCTACTATGTAATATATTCCAATTTCAACCAATATCACATCACGTTGAATTTATAATTGTGTTATCACCCTATATGCTCGATTTTACATTATTTGAATTTTTTAAATGAAGTTATCTACAAACTAACATGAAAAGAATTTATAGTAGAAAATTAAACTTCAATCAAAGGGTCATAGATATATTTTTCCATTAATATGGTAGTTAAAAAATCTTTTATGGACCATTCAACTAATTCTATATCACTTATAACACACATGATATAGGTCAGCTCTTCGTGTCCATATAGTTATGGACACATAGAACATGTCAAATTCCAATTTTTGGGTTTGTCTTTATGAGTATCATTCTGGGAGATCACTATGTGTGAACTTTTTGAGAAGAAGCCTCATTTCATATAATACCCCTAACATCGGATAGTAAAAAACAATTTGTTTCATATCATATTTTTGTATATATGCTATTTGATATATTTATTTATGAATATCATCATTGTATTTGATGATTATATTTATTGTAAATAACTCATATACCACTTAAATGAAATAAGTATTATCAGTATGTTATTATATTAATGTTACACATGATTACAATCATTAATTGATGTAAGTAATTATATTTTTATTCTTATAATTGAAAGTGAAAATTCAATTGGTTTTAGGACACCAACCCCATCCAAAAGATCATATATCCATCATAAATTTCCGGATTAAGACATGAAATGGATACATGTAGAATAAATTCACTATTGTCAATGGTGATATATTTCTATTTTTCACTATTTTCCTTTCAGAAAAATTCATTTATAAAAATTGTGTATACCACTAGCTTCTTCATTCCACGTCATCAATCACATCCACTTATCACATTCTCTCTCTTTTTTTGATCTCTTTATTATGATTTTGAGGGTTTATTTCTAAATTTTGAATGTGTTGATGGAGTTGAAGATATTTAAAGCATCTGGATGTATATTTTTATAATAATTTTATTTGTTTATTAATTAATTTATTATTTTTTATTGTTTCGCTTGGTTTAAAATAATTTTTTTGTATTTAATTTTTATTACTCATAATCGTGAAAACTATGGATTAAAATACATGATCCCCAGACACTTATTAATATAAAAAGTATACAAACAAGGAAAACCAAGGGTTTTCAGTGATAAAATGTTAAACAAACAACTCCACCAAAAACAAAAGATCATTAAAGTGTCATATTATTTTATATATTCCATCCTGTCATCAAGAGATACCCCGACCTCTCATATTCTTGCATCTCTTTTAATTCATAGGAGGTTTCCATGTGTCATCCTGATAATCCATGCTTGATGATTCATCCTCCTCATCATGAGACACAAAGCCTCTAGTTCAATGAATATTTCCACATTCCTCAAAGAAAAAATATTAGGTATTATATATATTTAAAATTTCAATCAATGAAAGATTTTTTTACTAGGACTATAGTCTAGTGGGTAGTGTGACCCTCCCTTGCTATCGCCTTCCATTCCAGTGTACCATGAAAAACTAAATCACCCACTACATCACTAAGACTCGCTTCCTTTTCTCATGTGCATTTATGTGAGTCCTTTTGGTCATCATTAGTAGTCATAGATACATTATTACTAGCACCCATTACTTTTTCTTGAATGGTGATGTCACAATCTGAAAAACCCAAATTTCTAGTTTCCACAATAGGGTCACTGCCATGTTTTGCAGAGAAGTTATCAGTTATTGTGAGAATATCCTTTTCATATCATTCATTTTATATTTTCACATGTGATTGTTTCATGTAGAATATCATGTTTTCAACTTATCAATATGCATCCTGATTGATATTTTCAACTGTATCACTAATTCCAGTGTTCCATGCATTTATTGTGAATGATCCCGCAACAATAGCCTTAGAAAAGAGATAGGTCCTGAGATGATTTCGATGATGTTTTCATCCATGTTTCATAAATAACCCTTTAAACTATCTGATGAAATATCTTGAACACTATGTGAAATTTTGATCTTATAATTTTCAATGGAACTCCTAGAATTCATGAAATTGGAGTAGAACATATTCCTCAAACAATTCTCTTCCAGCTTCCCAATATTGCATCATTTTTATAGGATACATTCTTCTTCTCAAAATCAATTGACAATTTTATTCGTATATAATTGGAAATAAGGATGAAAATATCTAAAAGGGTTGTGCAAAGTTCATCCCTGGTGAGCACTAAAGAAAAGGGCCCATACCGAGAAAGATTAGTTTCATGGTCGACATTGATTGGAGAATTGATGATATAGGACATATCCCAAAGTAGTTGGGTATAAAAAATAGAACCCCCAAAGATTATGAATTTGAATCCATACCTGAGTGATTGAGTTCTTTATTAAAGAAATATTGAAAATGAGATCCCAGTCTTGGATCCGTAGAATGTGAGGTTTAATAAAGAAAAATCCTAATCAACATTCCCTTGATTTGAGCTCATTCGTAGGGAATATAGAATAAAAGAAATCTCAATTACCATAATCTTCCAACCACTAAATCTCTAAAATTTTGGAAATGAGTTTCAGAACTCCTCGACTATCCATGGATAATTCATCCTCTAAAATGTCAATTGTTCCAAAATCGAATACTTTCATTATTCACGCCTCTCTGCTACCAGTATCCAATATACTTCGAAAAAATAAAAACATTCATTTTTTGTGAGTATATAAGTTGAAAGTGTATGCCTAGAATCTATGAAGAACCTATTATTTGTCACCTTGTAGAAAAAGAGTCATGAAAATTCTCCACATCTCCTTGACTATGTGTGGCTCTAGGGACCTACGAAGTAGATACAAATGGAACAAATCTAGAATCTACTGGGAAGTGAACATAATTGTTGATGCCCTTGCCAACATGGACGTTGATAAGGAAACTACCTGGAGAGATGACTTCCCCCCTGAGCTTCTTCCGCTTTATTTTTTGGATGTAAAAAGAATTCCATCCTTTCAACTCATGCAACCCCATTCTTTTATCTAATAAATTTTGTGTTTTGGTCATTGACCAGAACCCTACCTTTTGAAAAAAAAAGAGAATCCATCACAAGCTGTAACCCAAATCAGCAGCATGGAATCACCTGGAACTGAGCCCACATAATACAGAAATCCATAAAAGTTTATTAATTATTAATGGAGTTTACAAATAATTTATATAAATTTAATAATATAGATTTCTTAATTTATTTTATAAATTATAATAATATTAATAAAATATATAAATATTTTTAATATTATAATTAATAAATTTATTAGTAAAATAAAGAATATTTACAATTTTATTTATTAATAAATATTTTTGATTGAAAAAAAACTCCACCCATCCATTACAAGACCTGAAATTTCTAGTGGAGCCCACCCCCCTTTGGTGTTGTATAGAATGTGGGTCTCAGTCTTTAAACTTGGTAACACTACACCTCTCGTGTTTCCCTACACTGTGGAGTGACTTATATTACTGGGCATGGAATTATGATGGAAATTTGTAATCAATGGGAATTGAACCCCCGTCTAGGTAAATAAGTGAATGGTCCTAAAAACTAAGCCACCCTCCCTGGGCCATTATTAATATGTATTATTTAATAATAATTTATAAAATATAATAATATAATTATTATGTAACAAACAACTATATATATATGTGATTATTTAATAAATTTAAGTAATGTGGATAAAAAAAAATAATTTAAAATTGAAATGTGAATATTTAGAAATTAATACATTGTTACCTATGAATTAAATTAAAAATATTTAAATAATTAATAAATAATATATTATATTTAGAATTATTTATATTCAAGAATAAATAAAATATGTAAATATTAGAATAAAATAAATTTCATAATAAAAAATGAAAATGTGAATGAATTAATAAATTATTTCAACATAAGATTAAAATAATGTTGATAATATATATATATATATATATATATATATATATATTTAAAAATGTATATTTGGGTGTAAAATAAATAAAATATGTAAAAAAATGAAATTGTGTACACTAAAATGTGAATATTTAATTAATAAATCTTGTATTAAAATCAAAATTTGGCCTCAAAGGTGTAATGTTTTTAAAATATTGATATATATATATATATATAGTTAGAAATTAAAATATTTTTTCTGAAAAAATATTTAATTTATGGAATTGGTAAATAATTCAAGTAATTTTTTAAAAAATATAATTATTAAAAAAAATTATAGGAAATATTAAATAGGTGTAAAGGAAAATAATTGAGGTATGATCTAAAATCATGAAAAAAATATAAATAATTTTTAATTTATAAATATTACCAAATTAAAAATATAAAAAATTATAAATATTCTTATGAAATTAAAGATGTAGTGAAAAGTAATTTTTTATGTCTGTATATTTTATTACTATAAACTAGTAGTTCTCATTAATGAAAATAACATTTTATTTTTAAATTAAGAGTTTAATATTTTATTTTGATGTGATAAGATATTGAGTAAATAAATATACAAGAAATATTTACACAATTTATCATCACATGGAATTTAAATATTGGTATCTTTATTTGATAATAGGGAATTTATTATCATAAATCTTTTCTATTGTTTTTTGAATTGTTAACATGATGTAATATTTTTAAGAATTTATTGTCACTACAGCTTAAAATTCATATGAATATTGATAATTATTTATAATTTTTAAAATATCATATTTAAACAGTTAGAAATTATTAATATTATTGATATGATTTTAAATAATTCCATATTTATTTTCCACCATACCTATTTAATTATTCATATAAAAATATTTTAATAATGTAATTCCCATTATAAATAAACATCCTTACATATTTATCAATTAAAATAATTAAATATTTAAAATTCATTTTTTATTTAATTTTTAAATACAGATATTAAAATTATGAATGTTATATAATATTTCCTCACTAAATTTATTTAAAAATTAATTTTTGAATATTATATTTAAAAAATAATATATGAAGAAAAAAGATAGCAAAATTTATTATGTGATCATAATTGAATATGTAATTCCAATGTTGTACATTTTTCCACTAAAATATTATCTATAAGGATAATTTTAAAACATTTATTCATTTTTTTCATCATATATGTAACTTATTTCCTATAATAAATAAAACGCTTTAATTATTTGTCGATTCATGAAAATAAATATTATCCAAATTATGAATGTTATATAGTACACTTATATTGAATATTTTTTAAAATTGTTTTATGCATCTTATTTTAATAAAATAACAGAGATAAAAAATATGAAATACTGTTTAATACATGATCATAGTTATACATGTCATTGAAAAACTCCATACATGTCAGGTATAAACACTAACTATATAGAATAATACAATGTTTTCTTTAATTTTAAAAAATCAAATATGAAATTTAGTTGAGAAGAGATTATTAATTTTAAATGAAATACATGTAACCTTATAAGACATGAATCATTTTATAGCATTATATTTATTTATTTTCTTGTTTAATTTTTTAATAATATTATATTTTTTGGTACCAATATGGATAAGTTCTTTCAGAGGAAAATTCATAGGTTTTTTATTACCAATCCATATTCATTTTAAAATTTAATACATATGGTTGTTGGACTATCTTTTCAAAAATGTAAATAATCAGAATGACGATGAAAATTAGTTTTTTGAATCATATCCAATTTATATTATGATAAAATCCAACGAGGATTCATTGTATTTTGGATGAGTGATATGAAAATTAACATTATTTTCAAATTTTGTGATAAATAAATTGAAAATTTAAATATATTTATCATTTTTGTAATCAAGTACTTTGAATTGCTAAATATTTCTCTATAGATTAAATAAATTTTATAATTTGTTTATAAAAGTATGTTTCTTGTGAAAATTTTAATTTTTATTTATACATGTTCAAATGATTTATTCTTATATTACAGAAATTATGAATCTCAATCTAACAGTCCAATATGTGAACAATCAAGATATAAAGAACTCCCTCATTTAAAAAATAAACTTATTCTCCATAAATAGTCTAAGTATTTTGGGATTACATCTAGATTGTATTAATTATTTCCAACAATATATATTCATTCATGACATGTCATTGATTAAATATTTTTTTGAATTGTAAATTAATGAATATATATAATGGTGAATAGGGAAATCATTTTGAAAAGATAAATATATGTTTTACATTAATACATTTTAATATTCAATTGGAACTTTAAATAGATATTTTATATCCTTTCAATTCATATGGTAGTCAATATTCTTTTTTTCATATTTTCATAACTCCATACAACTTACCACTTAATATATTGATGAGTAATATATTTTTATATTTTAAACTATTGATTCTAATACACCTAAAAAATAATATTTATATTTATTTGAAACCGTTGATTACTGAGTATAAATTATTATTTATTGATATAATAAATATACATGATGTAGGTTCACAATAAATTTGTTTAATGAAGAAACATTTTTTCTAGATATTAGTTAATTTATAGCATATAATTTGTTATTTGGTTGAAGTGAAAATGGTTCTGTTTTTTTCACATCATGGGTGTCTATAATTTTTTATACTCATTATTAGGAGAAAAACTTATTTTTTACTGTCATTAGATAAAAATTTAATTGATAATTCCAATCATATAAATAAAAATTCATTTATAAGAGGTTTAAATAAAAAATATGGCCCTCTATAAATGATCATAAGTATGTAGTTGGAAATTTTTGTGTCTTCAATACCTAATTTTTATTTGGTTCAACTGTAACCTGATAGAAAATATTTGGTTTTGGAATAGATCATAACGGTATAAATAGAAATATATTTTGGTATTTACAATATTGGTGAAACTGTTGAGTCTGTTATATACATTATTAAATGTATATTTTAATTAAATGATTACAACAAATTATTATATACCATATTGACACACCCCAAAATATGAAAGATTCCATCAAGGAATAGTTAGAATATGGATAAATTTAAAGGCATTCAAAACATAAATTATTTCAAAATGAAATTTTTAAAATTTTAATGAATCCAAAATCAATTAATTCACTTTTGAAAGAAAAAAATTATTTTTCAATATGTGATGTTTTCAGTTGGATATGATTCTAATTTTTCATGAGATATCAAATTTCATCATATATTCAAGTTAAATGGTCATGGTTTTGAAGTCATATGGGGAAAATTGTTTCTTATTAGACTTCGAGGGTTTTTTACATCATCAATTTGGGATTTTTTAACCAAAATATCACTATTTTCTATACATTTATGTTGTAATATCAGATAAGGAGTTATTGAATAAATTGTCAAAATAATTTTTTGCAAGCTTATGAATATTTGATAAAAAATATTCCCATTGACCTTCTTTGATTCAAAGAAAATTTTGATATTATATTTTTTATATCAAAAAAATGCGAGAGGATTGTAAACATTTGATAGACAAAGCAATTTGAGAGACATATGTATAATCAATTATTATGATATATAAGAAAGGATAAACTAAATTATCAATTAAGAAAATATATTTTAATGATAGAAATTTTAAAGTTCTACTCATATTTCTTTTAATCTGAATATTCCTAAAATCATAATATAATGTGTCATAATTGTAAATATGTTGTTGGTTATGCATGAAATTGATTATTAGTATCAACTAAATGATGAAATAGTTCTATTGGAAAACAATATCACTTTATTTCATATTAATAACAAAAAATAGATCATATATATGTTCAAATGAACTATATATAAATGACACATTTCATACATTACTTTCTACTATTATTGTTTTTCTTTATTTAACAAATTTTTGGAAAATAAATTATTATTATTTTATTTATTATATGATAATAATAATGAAAAAAATCATAAAAATTATCCCATGTACTCTCCAAGGACATATAAAATATAATTTTTTGATCATGTTTTAAAAAGTATTCATTAAAATATATATTACTTAATAAATACAAGTCGAAAAGGTAATTTATTTTGATAAAAATATTTAATTTTGTTTTTTATGTTTCATAATGTGAACATATAATTAAAAAAATATTATGTACACTAATTATATGGCTTCCTAAATTTTGTAAATTTTATAATGGTAACGTTGTTAATTGATTTCTATTTCACACAAACACAAATGGGGAGTTGATGAAATCATTGAGTAATAGTGTTTGTTTAAAAGGAAATTGTCATAATGAAAGTGGAATTGAATTATATGGCATGATGTATAAATTAATCATATTATATTATTAAGAATAAAATATGTTTCACTACTTAAGTGTCAATAATATCCTATTATTATGATTTTTTAATTCATAGAGTGTATAGAATCATTTACATAATGTATAATGACCATCTTTAATCAAAAAAAGATGTTATTTTAGAACATTATGTATAGAAATATTTTTATTAAAATTATTGTGTTTCAATTAAATAACCAATTGGTTAGTGTATTTTAATAAAAATAAAATATCATCATAATCAATTTATTGATTATTAATGTGGTTTTATAGAGTTTAGAATGAAAAAAAATGCAGAGATATTTCTATGTAAATATATTTCTCAAAGAGATACAGATATCACCAATGAAACATTACAATTAAGGGTTGACGATGATGATATTATGAATAAAATATTTGATTATAAATTCAAAAATTTGAAAAATAATTAAAGTGAAGATATTATAGACGTAAAAATTGATAAAAAGAATATAGATATAGTGATGGTGATTAAAATGAGGATTTAGATAATAATGAGGTGTTATGTATTAAAAAAATATTGATGACTATGTTAATTATTTTCTATAATTACACTTTTGTTTTAATTTTTTTTCATTAATATGTTAATTAATAATGTTTAATATTATTTATATTTAGTGTTTTGGATTCATATAGATAACTTTTATGATACTATTAATTACATAAATATGGAAATATTATATAATTACCTGACCTTAAACTTTACATAATCGTGAGTTTTAGAGAAAAATTTTACATTTTCATTTTGAGTATCTTTTTAGGATTACATATTTTAAAGAAATTTTTCATAGATAATACATAAAACATAATTTATAGAGTGAAAATTTATAATCAGTATTTATTTTTATTACAATAAAAACCTTTTAAAAGATACATTTAGCACCCCTACCTCATATAACAAGTATACGTTTTCTACTCTCAATTAAATTGGATTGACTATAAAAAATCAAGCCTCTATGGACCAATAGTTTAGTAGTCTTGGTAAACCAGTTACATAAATGAGTCATGTGTTACAAAATAATGCACTAATTATAACTATTTTTCTTTCAAAATAATTAACATTTATGATAACTCTAATCCATCTAGTATAACCATTCATATCATTCATAGTCTGCTTCTTAGATTCATGGGGAAAGAAATATAATAAGGGTGAGCTCAAATGCTCGGTAAGGGAAAAATATAGAAGAAATAACAATGAATCGATGAGAATAAAACATATTACATGGTAAATAACTAAACTCACATGCCATATAATCAATAAACTAAGAGGGAAGTTCATAAAAAATATGAAAAGGTAATAAATAGAAACACATTCCATTCAAATATCTAGATAAGGGAAAATAAATATGGAAAGATAATAAACTAAAAACACATTTCATTTACCGAATAAACTGAAAATGAAATGCATGTATAGATTTCTTCATCTGAAAATCTCATGGATAAAAAATAATGAATCAAAATAAAGTCAATGTTTAATTATTGGATGTCATGTCTCAGGAAAATGAAAACATATAATGTCTTGATTCACCCTCTAGATAGTTTAAAACTATGAATAAAAACATATTTAATTTAGACAACTTATTTGTCTCATAAGAACCTATTGATGCATCGAGGAG
Organism: Viscum album; assembly: GCA_963277665.1. Taxonomy (NCBI): domain Eukaryota; kingdom Viridiplantae; phylum Streptophyta; class Magnoliopsida; order Santalales; family Viscaceae; genus Viscum; species Viscum album. Next base: position 675,161,981 of record OY728158.1, on the reverse strand, counting down.
CTATATAATGTTCAGGCTCTACCCCTCAATTAATGTCCAAAGAATCCTTATTATATATTAATCAATTTAATTAATAAATAATATGCCTTATCAATTATTTTTGTCGAATAAAAGATATATATTTATCAATAATTTCTCAGTTAATCAAACAACATTCAATATAAGCACTATATGTAAAATGGTTAATGGTTTATGATATAGTAATATCCAAGATAAATGAAATGGATAATTTATGGGAAATTTAATGACAAATGATCAAAAAATTGAATATTTCAAGGGAATTAAAAGGAATCAAGAAACTAAATGTGAATACTATCATTGGTGAAATCGGTCAAAACCATCTATGAGAAGAATATGTGTGGTATCAATACAACATATACCACAATGAGTAAAAATATTGGTTTTTGTCATTGATGAATAAAAATAAAAAAAAAATATATTTTAAAAGAATTCTTGATTAAAATATCCTATTGTTTTGTAAAAACTTTTGAAAACAATAATTGATGACAACTTTTGAAAACATTTTCTATAAAAAATAATATTTTATTCATGAAATTTATGCTTCAAAAAAATTATTGTGGTTAAATCTTTACAAGTCGTATGAGGTAAAAATAACATTACATATATACTGTTAAAGGTTAAAAAAACGTATTATTCTAAAAGGGATAAGAACAATCCACTGAAAACAATGGTAAAATAAAAAAATGGTAAAAATTTATTTAAAAAATAATTTTAAAAATATTTCTGAAAATGTTTTAATAAAACATGATTTTTATAAGAAATCAATTTCTCCGACTAAAGAGACATAAAAGTCGGGATTTCTAAAAATAATTTTATAAAACATCATGAGTACCAAAGAGTGGAGAAATAGTAAAAATACTTGCTAATTGTCCTAAATAACCAGAGGTGAGAAAATGAAAGGTTTTACTAAACTATAGTTATATAATTTCCTCAAATAGAAATACCCTTGAATGATTACTTTAATTGGGGAATATAATCTTTATACATTATAAAGTGTCCCATATCACTTTGAAACATTTTAAATCATAATCCCCATAAAGGAATAAAATTAATAGAAATTTATAATATCATGAGTGTATGAAGATTCATGATATATCTTTTCAAATACCAGTATATACACCATATAAAGGAATAATGCTGAATAATAAAATATAAGTCGCAATAGAATGTAAATTGAGATGAAATCCCTTACCTTCTGTTTCCTTTCATGTAAATGTCCTTTAACATAATTTATAATACAAATACATTAATTTTTTAATTTCATGACAATAATTTTCATTTTTATCATTAATTTTATTTAACTTTTTACTATGTTGTATAAAAATACATAAACAATTATGTTTAGGTCGGGTTTTTTTACCTAATTTATTTTATGTGTCAAAAAACGACATTGATAGGTCAAATATGGTCAAAGGGATAATTACATAACAATTAATAAATATTAATTATGAAATAATTATCATATTTATACTAAAATAATAATGTTATGATCAATCATTAAATATGTCTATAAAAAATTAACCAACGTCATAGTCATAGAGATGGTAAGCCATATGTATACATGAGTAACATTCTCATTTTTCAATGATCGTTATGAAAAAAAGGTAAGTAACACCATATAATACCATAATTTTTATTATATACTAAATAATAATTTTATTAAAACATATATAATTATATATATCATTCTTTTTATGTAATATAAATCACATCGTATTGAGGAGGTGGTAGTCCACACGTCCACAAACGACATTTTAACTTTTTAAGTGTGTGAAAGGGTAATAAAGGAAGTGATATATATATATATAGTATATTTCCAAAGAGGTAATTATTTCATCAATATAACATATAGGTTTTTATGTCACATATGTTTAATTAAAAACATCCTTTATACGTTCCATGTTTAGTGTGAACGAATCACATCACTTCGAGGGGGTGGTAGTCCACTCTTCCTCAAACGATGTTATCGTAATAATGTAAAATTTAATGTATTGAAATTCTATATAATAAAATGATTAAATAAGTGTAAATACATAATAAATATCATAAATATCATATATAAATATAGTTTCTATCATACCGTCCACCATGAGAGGTGGTAAAGGAAAAACCAACACACATCTTTTCGTGTGGCAGTAGTTCTCCGTACACAGAAATAGTATGCATGTTATACATTATATGGAAGCATGTGTGTGATATTATATATAAATATTTAAATAAAATCATCGTAGTATATTTTTTATATACTTTTTTTATTTAATAATGTAATAAATATATTTGAGGGGGTGGATAATGGAAATAAAATTAAAAAAACATGAGATAAGATGTTACCTCTTAATCATGTAACTACATTTGGATTGTAACAAAAGGCTTCCTTAGAATGATTTATTCCTAAATGGAGGCATAATGGTCTAGGGGATGGATTTATGGAATCTATATTGGCTTATATTGGTTTATCCTATGTTATTTTAAAGGTGTGATGAATGGGGAAAGGTGGAAGCCTTATTTAGGGAAGGAAAAGGACTCACTTGGATTTTTTGGAAAACATTAGTTGTACACATGTTATTACCTAATAATATCATAAAAAACAACTAAAATGTATATTTTAAGGTTTATAGACTATATATGGACATATAATGGGTTTTTTATAAGTTTATAGTTCATTTGGGCTCCTATGATAAAGGTTTAGTCAAATATTAAGCTTAATTTTTCCTTAATAATTGTAATTAATTTTAATTACTTTAACTAATATATTTGTTCACAAATAAATTTAGTCTGATTGTAAATTATAAAAAATTATTATTCCAAATAAGGAATACATTTTTCCAAATTCTAATCACAGAAGTGGTATAATTTAATTTAAAATTCATCCAATAAGTGGGACGACAAAGATGGTTTTTAAAGTAAAAAACATCTGAATAATTGCCATGTTTTTATAATATATTTCCAATGGAAATTGATTAAAATGAAATAATTTTGTTAATTGATAAAAATATTTTATAATTAAAAATTAAAACCAATTATAATAACACTTTAACCTTATATATAAATTATATTTAACGGTTATTTTAAACTAAAATTATGAATTTTTTTATTATTAATTAAAAACGAAATGTTTCAAAAAAATATAAAAAATTAACCCTAACCTAATTATTATGTTTTTGTTTCAATTAGGAAATGTATTTTAACATTTTATATCAATTAATGTTTCGAAATTCATATTTAAATTGGTTCCCTATTAAAATGCAGTATAATAGCCTTTATAAAAATATTCGTTTTTATATGTAATGTAGGGTTTTTTATTATCTTATGCATATCTAAACTAATAGATGAATATAAAAAATATTTGATTGAACATATAACATAAATATTTCATTAAAATAATTAACGAATTTTAATTGATTATGATTATTAATACAAAACTCCTTTGAAGAATATAAATAATAATATCTCTTTTTATATCCAATCAGTTCTTATATTCATTTCTCATTATTTGGTAACCCATTAATTTATTTTTGATTTATATAAATGATAAATTTTTATAATTTAGTTAATAATATTCATATCCTCTAGCATAACAGTTGGGTTATATCATATTATATTAAATAATAATATTTTATTAATACATTTTTCTTCGGTGAAACTCAGTCTTGCATGTAACGAAAGAAATCATTGAAGGTCACTCTTTAATATAACATGAGATAAATTGGTGTTGGGTGCATTAAAATATATAGAATATATTTTAAATAGTAACTATATTATAATGTATCCATATATTATATAACCTTATGTGTTCGGTGTCACGTGTCATACATGCTATCGAATACAGGAATCTTACTTTAAATTTTTGAGGCATTACATCCTCCGCATGTTAATTAAATTACATCCTCTAAATTTTAAACATGGTCTTGGTGATAGATTGTTTTATGTTTTCTATATTGTATTCCCACATCATGTGAAGTTTTCAAAAAACATCCTCTATAAAATAGAGAATTTGATTTAAAATGTCCATAAGGACTACCATGTAATTACGTTTTTAAGTAGGAGAACATTAGTGGAAACTGAAAATACATACTCAAAGGAAAAGCGTAAATATTTATAGGGAGTGATTGATGTCATCAGTGACAAAAAAATTAATGATTGATAGAAACTTGGGGGCCTCAAAGCTATAAATCTGTGATGATTTTGAAGACCATCAGTTCAGCATAAATTAAAGTATTAGGATAATATTCTATTTCTAAGCCATTCTCAAAATTTTAACTAATTATTTTACAACCTAATAACACAATGAAATATTATTAATTGATCAGTTTCAAATTCATATGAATAATATTAACAGTTTTTTTCTCTTTGATCAAATTATAATTCATCCCTTTACTATATAAAATTAATTATTAATAATGAATTTTTTATAGCCTGAATAACTAAAATAAAAATTTAATGGATCGTAAGGACTATAAAAGAGTGAAAAGTATAAATATTTGTCTCTAAATATCTCCAAGGTAAATATGGTTAATACATTGATCTCTAATTCTCATATGTTATATTACTGGTTCATTATTAGCATTTATTCCTCAAATTATTTTACTAAAACCTATAAAAAATTAACCAGGACATTGTGTAGGTCATTGGTTAGAATGAAGCCCTTATCGCTAGTCCATTATCAGTTCAAGACCTATGGACATACCATATTTTATTTTTTTAACTCGTCTTATAGGTTTCCATTTTCTAAAAACAAATTAATATAATTTTTAAAATAAATATGGTGTACATATTTGAAATAATGATAACAACTAAATAATATTTTAACTAAGGTTTTTAATACAATTATAACAGATAAATATTTCACATATTTATTTACACATAGGTCTTTACATGGTCTAGGTTTTATACTCTAGAAGATAATATTGATTGGGGTAATTTCCAAGCCCTCCAAACTTATGACAATGAACTATAAAGGATTTTTTAGGATGAGATTCATTTCCATCTATTATACTCTTCATTTTTTTCGTAGCAATTCTTTTCTTTAGGTCCTTATTTTCTTCACATAAGGTATTTACTAATTTCACTAAGACACTTTCCCAGGTACCTCCATCCACACTTCTCACATGTTATAAATCAATCCTGATTTTCATTACTGTCTCTGCCACTTGAGTTCTTAGAAACCTCCACAATTCGCTTCTTTTCTGTGTTTGAGAGTTGGTAAAGGTATATATTGTTAATCATATTTCAGTAAAAATGATTTGGAATAAACATTATACCATTCACTCCTATCAATACATCATATTTTCTCCAATTTTCACCACCTTTTCATTCATGTTGAATGATAAGTTGAATCCTTTGGGTCACAAACATTTGCTAAATCCAGAAAGAATTGTGTGAGAAACAATAGTCATAGTGAGAAAAGCATATAATTATATATAAGATATCTAAATCATGAAACCTATTTTTAATATAAAAATCCTTAGGTTTAACATATAATATATATTTTTTTATCTATTCTAATTATTTATAATGGTTTGTAATGAAAATGTGGATTATAAAAAGCATATCCCTTAGGAATGTCAAAACATGTGCACAGTAAGGCTCGTTATCAAGTACAATGTAACCCCGAGTCATGTTCATAACACCTTGTAGGAGTTTTAAATCCTAGGAACATCTGTGCTAGAACCATGTAGACATGTAGTATCCCATAAAGATGTATTTCTATGAATACCCACATAATCTATACGTTACCCAATTATATGGTGTTGTTCTATACTAATCCCCAAATTCTACCTTAGTATTTTGTTCTCTAACCTATTTTTTTCTAAATCAAGTTCCCAAGGTTTCTAATAAACATCATATGATTCCAACTATAGTTCCCCGAACCCATATTTCTTGAATGTGGTGACTCATATCAATTACATTGGCATGATTACAAGGAATCATGCCCAGAAGGAACAATATTTTAATAGTCTTTATAAACAAGATACATAGGTGAGTCTTGTATTACAAAATATTACACTAATTATAATATAATTTCTTCTTCTTTCTAAATAAATATTTATGACGATAACTCTAATCGATATATTATGACCCTTTGCATCTTACATTGTACACTTCTTGGATTCTCGGGGATTGTAACATAATAAGGTTGAGCCCAAATGATCAGTAACCGAAAAATATAGTTGAATAAATAATGAATAAATGAGAATAATAATTATTACATGGAATATAACTGGACTCATGTGCTATATAATCAATAAACCGAGAGGGAAGTGCATAAAAAATATGGAAAGGTAATAACTAGAAACACCTTCCATTCAGATAACTAGATAATGAAAAATAAATATAAATAGGTATGAAATTGGAAACACATGTCATTTACTCAATATAATGAGAATGGAATGCATCCATAGATTTTACCATGTAAAATATCATGGATAATAAACAATGAATCAAAATGAAGGCAATGAAGATGATGGGATGGGACAGAAAGAACCCTAGTGTGGCACCCTCTTCTTCGTGACGGTGGCGACCTCTGCATCGGTCCCTCCCCCACCGATGGGGGAGGGAACCTTGTAGTTCACCAAAGTAGAATCTTTTTCCTTCATTCCCTTCTTGTTCTCTAACTTTTTTACTTCATTCCCACAAATCTCACTCATCATGAATGTCTCAGAGTTACTCGATGGTTTCCCTAATCTTTTGCTATCGATGGCAGAATTCTGGGAATCCTTAGATCTTCTGAAGCATACCTTTTTGTTAGGTTTTATCAAGAACACCCTCATGTTGACTCATTTGATCATAACATCTTTAGTTCGTGGGTTCTCAATAGAGGTCGATGGTGGGGCTTTTGGAAAATCGAAACATTATGATATGCTTTTCTTTATAGGTGGATCACATCTAAGCATGGTCAATCATTCTTCATATCTTCAATGGATTCAGATTCTACCTATTTCTATGGTCCTTTAATTTTCACATGAAGCACAAACATATCTCAATAGATACATGGGTAGGCCTTCAAAACCTTCCCCTACTATTTCAAAACCCATTTTTTCTATGTATTCTAGGAATCCTTATTGGTATATACATGTGTTCAGACAGCCGCACTGTGTCTCTTTGTCATCCCATTAATCCACATATATGTGTTGAAATGGATGTGTCGAGGGATATATTTAAATATATGTGGATTATGGTGGGTGGGGAGTATCATTTCAAATAGCATGTGATATAGGAAACATGGATTGATTTCTGCTTCAGATGCAAGAAATTAGGACATTCGATGGAATATTGTCATAGGGGGTCTTAGTTTAAGGCTTTGAAGAGGGGATATAGATAAAGAAGAGAGGATGATGTGCGTTTTGTGGCATCATTATTAGAGAAGAGGCCGAATTTTTGGTTAGGTAATATGGGTAGGGGCGATCAACCTATTAATCGACAAAGAGAGGAAGGGAGAACCATCAGTTCTCCAAGGGTCTCTGATGCATCAATTGAGGCTGAACCTAGTCAGGATCCTTGAGCTTGTTCACTTACGAAGAATGTCTTGGTGAATCAAACAATATGAAGGTAGATAGTTTGTTTAGAAGTTTGAGGTAGGATATGGTTGGACTGCCTTCTTTAAATTCACCATAACACAATGATAGTATTAAAGCGGAAGGGTTGCTTTAGCAGGATTCGGCTCATGTGGGACAGAAGATGAATGGGAGTAAATTTGTTGTGGTGCAGAAGAAGATAAGTGAGGAGGAGGTCCCAGGGGATGGGTCTGGCTTGGGTTATGGTCTCTTGGGGAAGGGAATGAAGGGGAATGATTTGAGGCTCCATTTCAATTGAGTACTTGAAAATCCGGGGGACCACACTCAAGGAGCCGTTCCCCATTCCCTTTTTGTAACAGATTTTATGGGCTTGTAGAGGTTGGTTTGAGCTCTATTCAAAATAACCCACCAGGTATTTTGGGGGGATGTGTGAATGAGTTCAACATAGAACAGGATAGTCACTTGGCAGGTGAAAATACAAGTCCAAGGAACAATTTGAGTAATAGGAGGAGAAATGGGAGGAATGTTTATGCCTCTTTACTACCTCCTTTTGAATCTTGATCAGCTGTAATGGAATTCACAAAAAAGGAGGTCTTTGATAACTTTATCCCTCTGAGCCTAGGGGATAATAGTTATCAATTCTTGGACCTATTGTTATGATATAATGAAAAAGTGGCCTAGTAGGTCTAGCTACTTAATGCTTCTCAGTAGGAGGCAGCTAAAATGATGGGTATGCCCTTAAGGGAAACCCTTTTTGGGGAGAAAAATGTATGGGTCGACAAAACCCCTTATTCTTGTTGGGGGCTTCAATAGAGGGAATATTAGCATTGAGGAGTACATACAGTCTTGGGATCATCTGGATTTAGAGTTTGAAAATATGATTATGGTGACACCGAACATTCATGTAACTTATATCTCATGAAAGTTGTTTTGGGAAACAATTTATGGTACTGTAAAATTAATTTTTGAGATCTCCAAGTAAATAAGTGATTTGTTTCATGGGTTGGAAGGTTTTATGGTTCAGATATAATTTACCTGTGGGACATTTTTTTTATTTTTTTTAAGGTGATGTTTGGGGGTCACTCTCTCAGTAATATACCCAGTTCTACTTCAAATAGCGTTCAGAGAATGAGGTCATCAGTTATGCATTCCATTAGGAATTGGAAGTATGAGATGGTATGGTTGGAACATTGCTTCCATTCCCGTGCATCTTTTCATGAGACTACTTCCTGAGAGGTAAGGTATTGGTGAGGATTTTCAACATGACTCACATTATGGGGTGAGGCAGAACCTGTATTTTTCATAGTGTTATTCTGTTCTGGTTTTTTGGTCATTCTCCTGGATTTTGTGATATCTCAAATTTTCCTTTAATGTGATTTGATAATAAAACAAAAAAGAAATAGAATATATTCAGAATTAAGGAAATTGTTAATAATTGGATGTAATTTCGCAGGCACATGAAAACCTACACTATCAAGATTCATCCTATGGATAGTTTAAATCTACAGATAAAATCTAATTTGTTTTGTGCAAATTATTTTTCTCAAGGGAACCTATCGATGCATCAAGGATCTATATAAAGTCTAGGCTCCACTCATCTTTGCATTTACAAAGAATCCATCATAACAATTAATTGAATTAATTAATAAACAATATTACTTATCAAATATCCATATTGAATAAAATATAAATTTACCAATAATTATCCATTTAATAAATTTAATATCAATGAAGGATCCTTATGTAAAATTGAATATGGTTTAAGAAATAGTTATATCATTGATAAATGAATTGGATAATTTTTGGGAAATTCAATGTCAAAATATCATATAAAATTGAATATATTAGGGGAATTAAAAGGAATCACGGTAGTGAATTTATTACTACCCTTGGTAAAATCAATCATAAACTATCCATTGGAAGACTAAAGATGGAATCAATAAAACATATCCCATTTAGAGTTAAAATAAGGGTTTTGTCATTGATGAAAATAAATACTATAAAAATATATTTCATAAGTATTCTTGAGAAAAATATCCTTTTGTTTTGGAAAGTTTTTTGAGAAATACTTTATTTGAAAATCAATTTTGAACGTTTTGTTTTCAAAAGTAACATTTTATAAAGGAAAAGGAATATTCAAAGATATGATGGTAGGTAAATTTTTACAAGTCATTTGAGGTAAAAATATCATTCCTTTTTCACGGTCAAAGGTTAAAAAAAATTCCTTATTAGTAAAGAGATAAGAAAATTCCATTGAAAATATTGGTAAATGAAAAAAGGGTAAAAAATTATTTTCCAAATCATTTTAAACCATTTTTAAAAACATTTTAATAAAATATGGGTTTTTGACGAAAAAAGGTTCTCTAAATAAATAGTGTTACAAATTTAGGTTTTCTGAAAAAAAAAATTTCTAAATCATTTTGAGTACCAAAGTGTTGTGAAATGGTACTAATACTTGAAAATGGTCATGAATAACCATAGGAGATAAAATGAAAGGTTTTAATGATCAAAGATCATATATTTATTCAATTTTAAATACTATTAAAATATCATTTGTCATGAACCATCCTCGGTCGAACCTGATCCAATCACCCATGTCGGCCCACGATAAGGCTTGAAGGTCATTCCCGATCCCCATTGTCTAGTACAAGTTCCAGGGTATCACAAGAGATGTGTGGGAATGATTTACCCAATCATTATAATAATAAAATAACCATCAATTTAGATAATCCCAAACAAAAATTACATAACCATACAATCCATTAATATATTCTAGATTTAAGTTTACAAACTAAAACAAAAACCAAAAAAGAAATATGACAAAAACAAAGAAATCTAGAACATCACCCTAAAAATATATTATAAAATTGGAGAAACATCTTCAAGCATCCACCAACGTGATCCAAAATAAGGGCCACTAAAAACAAAATCTATCAACACTACACTACTTTCCATAACTAGAAATAGATATACAATAGGGTCTACATACACCCAAATGTGTATGTCGGGTGTGAGCCAAAGCCTAGTAGGATGCCACCCAAAAGAGATTCCATTCCAAAACATTAATAAGATAATTTGGAATTATCATTTAAATAAATTCTTTTAAAACATTTCAAGGAATGCATTTGTGAGTAAACATTTAAAAAAAATAAATTGCTAACAAAGAAAACCAATAAAACCATTTTCATAAAAGGAAAAGGGATTTCTAAAAGTTCAAACAAACACATCCAAACACAAAAGATCCACAGTATTCTAACATTTGGCACCCCTTTATATAATGTAGAGAATCATGGGTAAATACCTAGGGTTAAACTATCTCAAGTGGGATTCTCGGAACCTCACATCTCCATGAAAATGGGTTATAGAAACCACAACCATCAGAGTTCTCATGAACGAGCCACTATAGGGGAATCAAATCCCAATTCCTAGTTGTCTCTAATCATATCGCATGTTTAGTTAGTGTCGTAGCATCAATCCTACTAGATGAAACCCAGATGAACCACTTTCTAATCATTTAGCATGCTAGTCTTAGTCCATCCACCTAGTTATCCAGGATTCCCTTTTTGTGATCAATCAAGTTTCACAATCACATATCATAACACAATTCATTTACACACAGAAGTCGTGTCAAAAAGGTACACATAGTGTGACACTACTTTCATACCCAAACCCCATTTTAAAAACATACACACACCAAATCATTTCAAAAACATACCTCACACCTCTTATGAAATTTAATAATTGAATTAAAAAGTTTATATAATAATTCTCCAAGGAACTGTGGGTATTTAATCTCAAAGACATACTCAAAGTACCCTTTTTAGACCAAACACATGCCAAAACCATCCATTTCGTGATTTTCATCACATAAATAATTTAACATAACATTTGAATAATTTATAAAGCATTAACAAATTGAACAACATAGTTTTACATCAAAAGTACCCCCAATTTCACATGAAAATGATACATTAAAATTTAAATTCAAATCATAACCGCAAAGAAACATAATTTTCAACACTTACATATTTTTAAAAATCAATTAAATAATTTAAAAAACACTTCCAATTAGAAAAACAACAGTTTAAACCATTTTACAACCAATTCCATGATAATCCCCTTTTTATGAATTTGTACACAACTCGAAATCATTTTCAAAACATGTCTTCCATATTTTAAAACAATTTACAACTCATATTGAAAAATTAACAACATGTTAATCTTGTCAATGTATGTCATTTTCCTTTAATAACCCACTTTCAAAACTATATGCACCTTAAGTACCTTAGAAAACATTTTTTTTCAATTTTCAAACAACCAATAAATCATTTCCAAGAAACACCACACTAAAACACACATACACACACACATCATAGCTACTTTCTATTATAAAATCCATTATCAACACATAAACATGTCAAAAACCATAAAAATATACTCTTCACCATGCAATAAAACTATATAATGAATTTATAAATTTAAACATGCATATTAAATTCATAAAATAATGATAGGGCATGGAACCACATACCTTGGGTGGAGAAATTACCAGAAAGTGGTGTGAAACCCCATCTGCACCTAAAGAAAACCTCGAAAAACCCTAAAAAGGAATGATTTAACCAAAAACAACATGATCAAACCTTAATCATCAATAAGTAACCCAAAATCTAACACCCAACCCACTAGAAAATCAAAACCCCAAATCAGAGGAATGAAGACCAAACATGGATGTAGACAACACCCATAATGGAGGGAGAAGAGGGGAGTTCAGTGATTGAGGAGTGGTTGGCCATGCAAAGAGGGGTTATCGTAGGAGGGAGGCTGGACAATAACATGGTGGAAGGGAGGCTCATACAGGTATGGGTCTCAAAGGGGACGTTTGCAGTGGAGGTGAAGCAGGGCGCCAGAGAGGAGCCAACCAAAGGGAGGGGTGTCTCATTATTCAGCAAGGGGATCGCTTCAGAGGTGGATTTTCTAGAATGGGGAATAAGGATCGTCGTAGGGTCAGACAATGGGGATTTGAGGTGATAGTAGGGAGAAGGGAGGTCAGTCGGGGAGGCACCGATAGGGAATTTGGATGCTAGCCGGGGGAGGAGTGCTGCACATAGGGTGTACTACATCGTGACATAAGGAGGAGTGGAGGGGTCTATGGAAAGGGGGGAGAGGGGGAGGAAGATGGGATCAAACCCTAAAAAAAGTAAACTAATTTATATGAATAATAATTCTAACAATAATCTAATAAAGTTAATAAGGTTAACAATAATTATATTCTTAATATAAATTATAATATGATTTATAATATTAATATTAATATTAATATACTAACACTAATAATAATAATAATATTCTAAATAATAATATTATTATTATCTTTATTAAAACAATTACTTAAATTTCATTCCACTTTCATAATTTTACATTATTTTAATTTTATTATTAATCTTATTAAAAAATATAAACACTAAGCAGGTCATACGGTGACCTAGGCAAAGATACATTATTTCGATCATGCTTTGCCCATCCACCAAACACTGTCAAGAACAGGAAAACTCATTTATTAGAAAAAACAAAAAATTCCAACCATCGCATGGCCCAAACCATGACAACAATATTTAAAGTAAGATAAAATAAAAAAATTAAATAATTACAAGGGGATAGTGCGATAATTCTCCCTACCAAAATGTTTTCTTTCACTTGAAATTCACAATAAGGTCTAGACCAAAAACAAAAACCGATTCTCCTTCATAGTTCACGGATATCCCAAATATAAGATGAGCTAGATGATGTAAGAGAACTACCAACAAAGGAAGGGACTTACAAATCATACTTAAGAGACTCAAAATGGACTCCTCTCTATGTGCCACCCACCCCCAAAAGCCTAGACACCTATAGTTGATAATCAAATGATAGGAACTCTTATAACACACCATTCAACATCCTGAGGCAAAACACCCTAAACATCCCCAAAGAGGCCCACAAACTTTACTAGAAACAAGAGACAAATTCAAATGTGGCTACAATATCCTTTCTTTGAAACACTGTTGGGTGAATTTTAACCCCAACATTTTATTCAAGAGAGGGTTTTGGGGATATATATCTCCAAATGGGGACACCTATGGCCATGTATTCACTAAGAACATAACATATTTACAAACATGAGGAGGCCCAAATAGACTCCCCACCATAAGAACAAACCTACACCCAAGGCAGAACCAGAATACCAACATGAGGAAACCCGAACGGAATCCCCACCATAACGTAGAGGCTAACATTGATTTACTTTTAGGGAATTCCAGTGAGACCCCTGGTGGGTCTCGCCACCATAAAGACCAAATAGCTTAACTGAATGACATATGATGACATAAAAATCCCAAAATAAGATAATTTTAGATCTTCCCACACACACAAAAATACCCCACTGAGAAATAGGGTCCTCACGACCCCTCCATCTAATGGGACCATTCATAATAGAACAAAAACATAGAAAATGTAAACAGTCTCCACTTCCAAAAATTAAGATAATCACTACACCATGCTCCGTTATAAACCTAGGGGTTTCTAACTACGTATCATCATCACTATAAGACCTGTGGATGGAGCTCTGATGATTGAATCATCTCCCACCTCACAGTTAGGAACTAAAAACCCCCTATTGAATCATCTTCTTCTGGTGCCACCAGCAACCCCACCATGATCCAACAACACCCCCCAAGCACAACTCATACATTCACCCACTTACACTCAAATGATACATTCACCAAGATAGGGGGATATAAGATTTATACGCATCACCCCTTTCAACTTCAAATGAAAAACATAGGGAGAAAGGACACTTAGAAAGTTCTTCTACATAAAACATAAAAACTCAGAATTACCTGAATGGGACACATGATTTTGGTAAAACAAAGGCTCTCAAAAGGTCCCAAAACATCTTCCATATCATTTGAAAATGAACACAGCACTACATAATGCCACCAAACATGACTATTGCAGCCTAATATCCCTTAGAAAGGAAGAAAAACACATGATTCTTACAAATGATCGCAATGACCTTTTAAAACAAGATTTTCCACATAGGTGGCCTAACATGAAATGTCACCTGGAAGAACCAGATGAGTGGTCCAAAGGCCCTTCCATACAAGACCCGTACCAATAACCCAAACTCTTTCCATCATTCCTTACGGGAATTCCCTTCACCGCTCTCAAGAAGAACCTTCATAAACAACGGTGTCAAAATTCACCTTTAATAACTCATGTAAATTAAGAACGTATGATATCCTTAAACCATTCACAACCACTCTTCCTCTGCAAGAGGATCCACATTACAAAAATGTATAATAGTCTGACTCAATTTCTGAATCTTAATTAGAAATTCCATACATTGATTTACTAGAGGGTCTGCCAATGGTGATTCTCCCATGGTTGCACTTAAAATATACATTAATTCTTTATGGGAGTGTGCACTAGCCGATAAATAAATCCATGGACCCAATAAAACTGGTCCATTGGCCTATACATACCATAATTGAACAACAGGTATATAGAGGGAACCACCGCAAGGGCTTCTTGAATAACTTTTTAGAAGGACCCACCAGCCACATATTTTCATACCAACTTACCATCAATAAATCAAACTCAAGACACAAGCCTACTAGAAAAGATTATCAGCTCAAAACTCCTTGAAAACAATATTCCCAAAATATAAAAAGACACACCACACAATCAATGGTTATAAAAACACAAAATATTCCTTAGAAATAAATTAAAATGTGTGGTTATTGTGTTTCACAATCTCTAATGGAGTCACATAGGCCTCACGCATGCATGTTTCCATGCCATACTAAGAATCCACCTCATGTCCATCGAATAACTCATCCAATCATTCCCTTTACCATGTTCCATTCCTTATATACCCATGAATGTAGTAACTCGTGAGAAAACTAAGGACCAAAACCAAACTTCTCCACTTTTCAAAACAAAAACATTCAACCCACACTTTTAAAACCCTAAACATCAATTTCAATGAACTATATTTCCAAAACATTTTCCACTTCCCAACAAACCCGACATAATCTCATCCATTTAATTAAAAATTAAAAATTAACATTTAAAACAAGTTTCCAAAACACCCATTTCAAAAACAAAATTCTATTTTTCCCAAATTACCAACATTAGATAAACCACAATATTTATTTGTAAAAATACACCCTTGATAAACTTATCATATTTTCTCAAAATAATTTTTGAAAAATTAACTTTCCAAAACATCATTTTGGTAAATTCTAAAAATTAATTATTCCACCATCCCAAAACTTAATCATTTTGACTTAAAGATAAAATTTCCATGATTCCATAACAAAGGGAAATAGAATGGTGATAATGTAAACTAGTTCTGATATGTCACTTATAAATATGGTGCCCAACCATACAATAATCACTCCCCCATCACCAAGAGTATTCTATGATAACGTCCCTAGTTCCACATTGATTTCAAGGCACTGAGAGCTCATTGATACCATTGAACCAACTCCCATTTAATATCCCAAAAAACATGCCACCACAGGGGATAAAGAACATAGATGGTACCCAACTTCCCTTGGTGATTGGAGCCCCATCACGAGGTGTGTTGGCCAGACATTGCACTCAAAACCAGAATGATAAGACTTGATAATCCAAGCTCTTGTCTACCCAGAATATTCCCCAAGAAAAAAGACTCAAAAGAAGATGACCTACTCTGATACCATTTTGTCAAGAACTGACCTGGGTTGATCTTGAACCAGTCACCCGAGTCAGCCCGCAACAAGGCCCGAAGGATATTCCCAATCCCAACAGGATGGCACAAGTTCCTGGTATCAAAATATATGCATTGGAATGATTTACCCAATTTTTAGAATAATAAAACAAACAGAAATTTATATAATCCAAAACTGAAATTAAATTATAAAATAATCCCTTAAAAAATCTATATTTGAGTTTACAAACTAAAACAAAAAACTAAAAATGACTATGACTAAAATAAAGAAAACCAAAACAACACCCCAAACCTTAATTCAAATAGAGGAGAAACATTCTCAATATGCCACCACCAAGATATAAAATAAGGTCCATAAAAAATCAAACATAAAACACTACATGGCATGCCATTGTGTGAAACAGATAGACAACAGGTTCTACCTACACCCAGGGTGTATGTAGAGTGTGAGCCAAAGCCTAGTAGGATCCACCCAAAAAAAATTCCATACTAAAAATATTAATAAGATAATATAACATGATCATTTAAATAAATTATTTTAAATTATTTCTAGGAAATCATTTCTGAGTAAACAAGGTAAATAAAATAAACCACTTAAAAAACCTAATACAACCATTTTCATAAAAGAAACACATGCACATCCACACAAAAGAGGTCCACCATATGTTGATAGTTGGCACCCCATCGTATAAGTTAGAGCATAAAGTGTAAATTTCTAGGGTAAAACTAGATCTTGTGGGATTCTAGGAACCTCGTATCTTAGTGGAAATGTGGTATATAAACCACATGCATCAGTGTTCTCATGCACGATCCACTTGGGGGGATCACATCCCAAGTCCTAGTGGTATCTAATTATATCACATGTTTAGTTAGAGTTGTAGAGTCAATCCTACTAGATGAAACAATGATGAACAACTTCCAAATCATCTGGAGTGGTAGTCCTAGTCCGTCCACCTAGTCACCTAGAGTTCCCATATTGAGTCCAATCAAGTTTCATATTCACATATCACTAACACATCTCATTTACACACAAAAGTCATGTCAAAAAAGGTACACATAGATTCACGCTACTTGAACACAAAAACCCCATTTTAAAAATATAAAAACAAAAAATAATTTCATAAACATACCTCTCACATCTTATGTAATTTAATAATTCATTTAAAATGCTTCAATAATAATTTTAGGATTCACCGCAAGGCTTTACACCCGAAGACATACTCAAAGTACACTTTTAGACCAAAAACACACCTAAACCATAGCATTTCATGATTCGCATCACATGAAAAATTTAATAAAACACATGAAAAATTTATAATGTATTAAAAAGTTGAACAACAAGGTTTCAAATCCATAAAAAACCCAATTTCACATGAAATTTATACTTTAAAATCAAACACACAACATAAATGAAATGAAATATTATTTGTAACACTTATATGATTTCCTAAATCAACTAAAAAATTTATCAAACACATTCAATTAGAACAATAAATGTTTACACCATTTCATAACCAATTCCACACCAATCCCCTATTTATAAATTTGTACACAATCTAAATTAATTTTCAAAACATGCCTTCCATATTTTAAAAAAATTACAATTCATTTTAAGAAATTCACATCATGTTAAACACTCCAATGTATGTCATTTTTCATTAATAACTCTCTTTAAAACCTCTACACACATTAAGTTCCATGAAAACATGGTTTTCCATTTTCAAACAACCGATAAAACCTTCCCAAGAAACACCACACTAAAACACACACACACACATCATATCAACATTCCATTTTAAAACTCAGTCTCTACACATAAAAATGTCAAACACCATAAAAATATTCATCACACGATGTAATGAAGTCATAGAATAATTTCATAAATTTTAACATGCATATTAAATTCTTCAAATAATGCTACGTTATGGAACCACCTTACTCGGGTGGATAACTTTATAGAAAGTTGTGTGAAACCCCATCCACACCTCATGTGCACCTCAAACAAACCCTAACAAGGAAATATTTAACCAAAAACAACAAGATCAACCTCTAATAAACAATAACTAACCCTAAATCTAACACCATGCCTGCTGGAAAACAAAAACCCCAAATAATAGGAAGAAAACCCTTACCAAGAGGTAGACCGCACCCGTGGTGGACGGAGAAGAGGGGTGGAAAGTAGATGAAGAGGGTATAGACAAAAAAATAGGGGTCGCTGAAGGTGTGAGGCTATCTGGAAAAGCATACGCTAGGTGGCTGAAGTTGGAAGGGGTTTCCCTAGGGAAGGTCATGTAGGAGGTGGAAAATGGTGCTAGAGAGGAGCTGACCAAAGGGATTGGAATCACGCCAGCCAGAAAGGGGGTCGTGCCAGAGGTGGATTCACTGGAAGAGGGAGTACGGCTGACCAGCAGGTCATATAAGGGGGGTCTAGGGAACCAATAGATATATGGTAGGTCGATCGGGGAGGCGTCATGGGGGAAGACAGAGGCCATCTGTGAAGAAGTGTTGTGAACAGGGGATGCGGGGTCGTGACGTAAGGAGGAGTGGAGTGGGTTCATGGTAATGGGGAAGAGGGGCGACGAAGAGGGTATCAAACCTTGAAAAGATAATTAATTAATATGAATAGTAATAATAATAATAATGAGGATAACAATAATTATATTCATAAAAATAAAAACAATATTATTAATATTATTAATATTCTAACATTAATAAAAATAAAAATAATAAAAATATTCTTAATATAATAATAATAATTATAATATAATCATTATTAAAAAAATTATTAAATGTTATTATTTTATTTATTATTTTATTTATTATCATTTTATTATCCATGTTATTAAAAAAATTGATCATCATGATGGCTGTATAGTGACATGGGTGAACTAGAATGGTTTCTACCATGCTCTGCTTATGGTTCTGATGCTGTCAATCCCAAAAAAACTCATTTATTATAAAAACACAAAAAATTCCAACTAGGACTCCACCCGAACCTCGACTATAATATTTAAATCCAGATAAAATAATAAAATGAAATAATTAAAATGTTCAGGGTGTGTCATAATTAATGTTATTTTTGAGGAAAATAATCTTTAATCATTCCAAAGTGTCCCATACCACTTTGAAACATTTTAAATCATAAGCCTAAAAAATAAATAAAATTAAATAAAAGTTTTAATATAATGAGAGTAAATATATTCCTGATATATCATGTAAAAGTGTTATATATACATAGTATGGAAGAAACAATATTCATAACAACAAATAATCTCAATATAATGTAAATTAAGATGAAAACCCTAACCTTGAGTTTCCTTTGTGGAGAACGTCCTTTAACTTCCTATATAACAAATTGATGTAAATTTTCTTCTATATTAAGAACATTTTTGGTGTTTTTTTTATTTTTATTTCAAGTTTTACTATTTTTTATACATATACTTAAACAATTATGTTTACATTGGTTGTTTTGACCAAATCAATTTTTTTGTGTCAAAACTGACTTTAGTAGGTCAACTATGGTCAAATGGTTCATTACATAACATTTATAAAATAATTAAAATGAAATAATTATCATATTTATTCAGAAATTATACTTTTATGATCAATAATTAAATATGTTTATGAAAAATTAACCAACATTAAAATCATGAATACGATAGTAGTACATAATCATGAGTAACATTCTCATTTTTCTATAATGATCTTTTCGTGAGGCAGTTGTTTGTCGTACACAGAAATAATATATTTATCACCCATTAGATGGAAGTGTGTGTAAGTGTAGGTTTAAAACAATACATAAAAACATCCTAGTATATTGAGTATATTTTTATTGTTACATAATAATTAAATAAAGATATTTTAGGGGGTGGACAATGGTAAAAAAATTAAAAAACATTAGGGAATACATTACCTCTTACTCAGGTAACTACTTTTGGTTTAAACTAAAAGACTTCCTTGGAAGGATTTCTGCCTAAAATAAGGATTAAAGGTCTAGGGTAGGGATATTGGGAAGCTATATTGGAATATATTGGCTGAACATTTGTGGTTTTAGAGGTGTGTTTAATTGGGAGAGGTGGTGGCCTTTTATTGGGAAGGAAAAGGACTCAATTGGAATTTTTGGAAACAAGTTAGGTGTACACATGTCTTACCCTAAAAAATTCATAAAAAACCCCCAAAACATAATAATTTAATGTTAATGGAATATATATTTTTTCATCCAATGGTTTTTTAATTGTGTCTAGGTCATTTGAGCCCCTAAGTTAAATGATTAGTCCTATATTAAGCTTTATTTTCAATAAATATTTGTAATTAATTTTTATTACATTCATAAATTTTTTTGGTAAACAAATTTATTATTATAATAAATTATAAATATTGGTGATTATAAATATGGAATTCATTTTTTCAAATTAAAATCATTGAATTGGATGAAATTGATTTAAAATTCATCAATCAAGCAGGACGACATTGCATATTTTTTAAGTAAAAATGACTGAAAGATTGCTATGTTTTTATAATCAATTTCAAAGTTAAATTTCCTCCAAATGACATAATTTGTATTTATTGATAAAATAATTATCTAATTAAACTTTAAAACCAATTAAATGTATAATATTTCCTTATAAATAAATTGGATGAAAAAGAAATTTTCAACTAAAATTCTGTATTTTTAACTATTGGTTAAAAAATAAAATGTTTTAGAAAAATATTAAAAAATAACCCTAACCTAAATATTATGTTTATATTTAAAATATTAATTTTATTTTGAAATATTAAATCAATTAATGTTTCAAAATTCAAAAGTTAAATGGGTTCTCCATTAATATTCGGTAAAATTGTCTTTATAAAAATATTGGTTTTATGTATGAAGTAGGGTTGGTTCTTATCTTATGCATATCAGACATAATGGATGAATATCAAAAATCATTTATTGAAAATATAAAATAGATATTTCATTAAAATAATTAACTAATTTTAATTAATTATTTATATTAAGAAAAGTCACCTTCGTAATCATAAAAATATTAATATATCTTTTTATATCCAATTAGATCTTATTTTCATCTCTCATTAATTGGTAACACATTAATTTATTTTATATTTATATAAACCACATATTTTCATTTTCTAGTTAATAATAATAATAAACTCTAACCTAACAACTAGTTTATAAAATATTATATTAAATAATAATATTTTAATAATACATTGTTATTTGGTGAAACTCGATATTGTGTGTAACACAATCTATTGATGAAAGTCTCTCTTGCAAGTAACATAAGATAAATCATTATTGCCTGAATTGAAATATGTAGAATATATTTTAAATAGTAAATACATTATAATTTATTCGAATATTATAATACCTTACGTGCTCGGTGTCGAATGTCATACATGCTATTAAATAAAAGGATCTTACTTTAGATTGTCAAGGTATAAAAATATATGTTTTTTTAATAAATAATCTTCAAAAATTTAAAATTGAGTTCTCCATTATTCTTATCCATCCTTAAAACTCTTGAAAACCATTATAAAACATGGGATTATCATCAAAATATTAACAAGGTACATAAAAAGAAGAATGAAATAAACTTGTCAGTCTATGAAAACATATAAAAATTTTCCTATTTCAAAATAAACTTTGGGCTCAAAATAAACATGATATTATCCCTGAAATCATATTATATTCCCCAATATTTTTATATAATATTTCATAAGAAATATTAAATGAAAACTAAATATCATAAAAAGTTAATTAAAATGATAAATATTCATAAAACAATTTCACAAAGTTATATTTTTCAACCTTAAAATTAGTATATACTTTCCTTTAAGAATTAGATAATTATCTTAAAATGATAAATCAAAATATTTCCATAAAATACCATATGAGGTATAGATAAAACATACAAGTAAATTGAAAAATATATATTTTAATATAACTCATACAATCACTCTTATAAATGGAATAAGAATACAGTTAAATTCTATACCTAATGAAATAGAGTGATATCACGGATACACCCATCCTTGGATTATAACAAAACAAACCGTCATTGGTTTATAATGGAACCAATAATCCTTGGATAATTATTTTACCACCCATTCATGGTTTATAATTTTACCACCAATCCTTGGTATATAAATAAACCACCCATAATAAAAAAAGTGTCCCAGAACCATAAAAAATTCATAACACATAAGTGTTTGCATCATTAAAACATTTTTTTCACCCATAAGATTGCATTTTTTTATAATTATATACCCATTTTCCATAAAACCCATTTATAAAAACTAAAACATCAAAAAAAAAGTTAAAAATGGGTTTTTATTTAAGAAAACATGAAATATTGAAAAGTAATCCAAAAATAAAAGAATAGTTACGATGATGGTAAAATTAATTGGCGCCATTAATGTTAAATTAGAAAATTCCTTTTATCTTTTGTATATATTGTGAAACATTACCTATAATGAATCATTTTTGAAAAAAATTAAAATAAAGTCAATGTATACATAGAAATTACCATTATATTTAATACATCAACAAACTAATTCTAAAAAATATGTCAACGGGAGAATAAGAGTTTTATGGGAAACATTAAAAGATTATTTCTAAAGGATATCCCCATTCATAAAAGATTAAAAATATTTATTTTGTAAAAACATTATAAATAATGTTAAATATTTTTTAAATTGACCATTATCATCAATTAAATAATAAATAATAATTTTATATGAATATTTAGAATAATATATACATGGAAGATAAACAATTGGGAATTAAATCATTAAGACATTTAAAATTAGGTTTTATGTTAAATTGTCCCTATCCATGAGTCCAAATGTTTTTATAACTTGTCTATATTACTGAATAATAAACTTATGTTAATAATTTTTTTTCTTAACAACTTTATTCAATTCTATTATTCCATTTATTTATTTCTTACCTTGTTATAAAGAATTTGTTAATCATTTCTGTTCACTTGAGAATATTTTATTAGATTCGTCTTATATGTCAAAAATGGATTTGGTATGTTGGAAATTGTAAACGTTTTTATTAGTCCATCATATAAAAAATAATAATGATGAAATAATTATAATTTTTTACTTAAATATTACTTATAAAAAAATCATTAAGTATTATTATGAGAAAAAAACTATGTTACAATCATGATTCATGAAGATGGTATGTCATACATCTATATGGGTAACTTTTTCATTTATCAATGATCAATATTTAATGAAGGTAAGTATTATTTTATATTTACATAATGAATAACCTTTAATAAATAGTATTTTATTTCATTAAATATACTTATATATATCATCTACGTGATGTGGTGGTGAAAAAGGAATCACATCATTATCTGGAGGCAGTAGTCCACACATACACATGAGTGATGTTATCAGTTTTTAGTGAATTGAAATATTAGAAATTAAATGATATATTATGTTTTTATAATTATAAATATTTCATGAAAATAATATATATACATTAAATTCAACATTATAACTTTCATCTAGAGGTGATTATAGGAAAAAACTACATCGGTTCGAGGTGGTAGTCCACCATACACATAAATGATGGTTTCATTTCCCATTTGATGGAAGAGGAGATAGATATCAGGTTTTCATTAACATAATAACATATAATTATATGGATGTTTGAAAAATATTTTATGTAGGTAGAAGAAAAATAAAATGAAAAGGATTGATTAAAAATATTCCTCCTCTTTGACAAACTCTTTTTGTTTACACTAAATGATTAACTAGGATAGTTTTTTGATAAAAAAATGACACTAAAACATGGGGATATATTTAAATAATTTATTAGGGTTAGTATTGGATGAACCAAAATTATTTAGAAGTTTTAATAAAAGTTCAGAGGATGTTCCATTCTATAAGTGAGAATGATTGAAATGTTTTTGTAAATACCAAAAACAATTCAATATTGGGGAGTCACTCAAAAACCATGTGCCTCCAAAATTGGAAAATAATTTATTAGACATATATTAAGTTCAAAAAAACCTCTAACAAAAAAATATGTTTTAAACATGTTATTTCATAACTACTAAGGTTACTCACTCTTACCATTTTAGTTTTCAACTATGATAACAAGATTTTATTATTATTTAGGGGTCAATATAGTATCTGTAAAAGGAAAATTGGTACATAATTGGACTAGGGTTGATATTATAAAAGATATACTAATAACTCGTCTAAATATTTTAGTTTTATAATTTTTAAATCATTTAGTAAATTTTAATTTTTTTATAAAATATCCTTAATGTCGACTTTAAAACTATTTATTTAATCTCAATTTAAAAACATCAAGATATAGATGTGTTTTGAATATATTAAATTAAAGAAATTATAAATTATTATATTTATCTAAAATATTATTTTAATAAAATCAATCATTCAGTTTATATTACTTTTAATATTGTTAATATAATTTTTTCATTTTACTATTAATTAAACAATTACTATGTCATTATTACCCAAGATCTTAAGATAATTATTTCATCACATAAAATTTATAAATGAATTATCATTCTAAAATAAATAAATAAATATATATGTAATTATATATTTAAATTCTTACATAGGATTTTATATCCCTAGTAAAAACTATTATAGATATTAGAAGCAAGGAAGGTTCCCTTTCTGTCTTTTTCATTATAAACATTATTATATTGGTCATAATAAAAGAATGTGGATAAAAATGAGAAATACATAGGAAATAGAGGATATTTTTTAAAATATGTCCATCCAATTAAAATGTGACGTGTTTTATTAAGTCATTATCACCCTTATATCTTTTGTTTGACCCTAGTAAACCTGTTTTACCATTAACCATAGTAACATATTTCATCATTTTTACTGATTATTATAAATAAAATTTATGTTGAAAAAAATAAATAATATTAATTATTATGATTATAAATATGGAATACATTTTATAATATTAAAATTATATAATATTGTATTTGTAATCCAACCTTTAGAAACAATCAAAAATCTGTTTTCAAGAAATATATTTTTCATGCATAAGATGATTTTATAATAATTATATGATTTATAGTCTTAATTTGATTAATTTAAATTCATATTTAATGTTATATAATCTAAAAATTTAATTTATATCAATCCTTTAGAGTGTAAATTTTAATTAATTAAAATAGAGAATCATTATGTACTTTATCATTGTTTTATGAAAAATGTATTTTTAAGCCCAAAAATAAATTTATACCAAAATCTAGTATAAAAATGATTCAAATTTAATTAATTTGATTAAATATAAATGAAAAATAATTATTTTAAGTTATGTAAGATTTTATTCATAATATAACATTTATATTATTTAGCTTATTAAAAAGAAATGATCGTATTTGAAAAATATGTATTTTTCACTATACACTGAAAAATCGATATTTTATAAAAAATAACCAAAAATTTAATGCTAAGATAATTTTTATATTATGGTTTCAAAAACTATTGAATTTTATATAATAAATATTCTAAAATATTAAAAATTAATTATAATATTTTCTAACAAAAACTAATAAAATTAATTTTGAAGGAATCGTATTTTTGAAAATAAAATTACTTTGGAAATTTTTTTTTGATTATTTATAAATATTTTACAAATAAATTTATATTGATTATATGATAAATAAATATATATATATATATTGAATAATTTATTTAATATTATTCAGATCCAATAATTTAACAGCTAGGTTGTAACAGTCATATTTAAATAATAATATTTTTTGGTTTTGTTTAAGTTCGGTGTTGCATATCTTGTATACTATCTAACATAGTTTTCCATTTTAAATTATAGAGGTGTTAAATCCTTATAAATATTTTAAATTTCATCCATTTAAATTTAACTTGATATTTTACTCAATATTTTGACATTTTAAAAAACCTTTCTAAGAATCTCACAATATAAATATTGTTAATGACACTTCAACTTGATAAGAGAGAAACGAAAATACAAAGGTCACATGAAATAACACATAAATAGGTTTCCACATTGAAAAACATTTATGGGAAGTGAAAATATTGACATGGAGAGAATCATAATTCCCAAATAAAGACAAAGAGTGGTATATATAATTGATCCCAAGAAATTGGATGATCATTAGAAATTTAACAAAGACAAAACCATAAACTAAAGAGGTTCGAAAAAGACCATCAATTTCATAGAAAATGATGGTAATAGGACAATATTTTGTTCCAAGATCATTTTAATGGAGTTGATGATTTTATTTACTATCAATACAATGAACATAAATAAATATACATACCAAAAAAGTATAATTTTATCCATTAATAAGTTTCCACCACAATCTTATCTTTTTTTCCAAATGAAGAGTAATAAAGATGATTTTTTAAGCCTAAAACACTAAAATCTACTTTTAATGGGTTACTTATTGAAAAAAATAATTCAAATATATTAAAAATATAGTTATACATTAAACACAACTGAAATGGTTAGAACATAGATAGATAATTTCCAAAATGAATAAACCCTTATATGTTGAAATAAAACATTAAACTCCAATTCCTAAACAACTAAAGTTTATCTTAGACCATTCAATAAAAACTATTCATAAAATTATTCAAAATATTCCAAACTAATATTTAAATCCAAATATTATAATGATCACATATTCTTCTAAGATAAATTTATCATTTACTTTTATATAACTTTAATCACTCTTAATGTTTTATTGAAAAAAATTGTATACTCCAAGATATGTTAATAATTTCCATAAGTGACAATAATTTTTTTTAAAGGTTGGTATTGAAGCATCATTTTATTATTAAAGCAAAGAAAAGACTTCTTTTTAACTGGGTAGAGGGAGTCCCATTACATAGCCCTAAGGCCCAGTGGGCATGTAGCTCATTACATAGCCCATAGGCCCAAATTTTTGGCCCAATGCCCATTTTTTGAATAGTAACCTGACTGCTACATTACTGTACAGTACCCGTAGCTGCTACAGTAACATGCCACCGCTACAGTGGCCACTGATCTACAGTACCACCGCTGCTACAGTACCACTACAGTATGCTACAGCACATGCATCCATTGGGTTTTGAACCCCCATTTTTCATGTAGGATTACAGGGTGCTTACCACTAATCCAAAACCCATCTACAAAGTGACACCAATAACCATAAAGCCACCATAAAATCATATATAACTTCGAAAGATGATTTAACCATGATTCCTCAAATAAAATAAAATAATTTTCTATTTACATTAATCATTTAAGGTTACCAAAATCATTAACTTATTTCAAACTGAAATTAATCTCTAATCACCAAATCAAATTTCAATCCCATGGTCATCTATACAATAAAAAATATTTTCCCAAGATCAACACAATCATTATCTATCACATTATTATAAAAATATTTCACACTGACCAATATATCCCATATTCTAGTGGTAGGTTTTGCAAAAAAAATTTCTTTTTTTGTGGGCTTATGCCTCATCGCCTAGCTATATTTTATTTATTCTACAATTATATAAATATAATTTCTATAATATTCCCAAATTTATTATAATCATTATAAAAAATAATATTAATCATCCAATATCACATAAAACCTAAAGGATTAAAATAGCATTAAAATTATTTCCATAAAATTAAAAGTTATTTCACCATCAAATAATATTTTAACATGTTAAAATTAAGTTACATATATATTCAATTTCAATAAAAACCCAACAAATGTCTCTAAAATTACACCCATCACATAAAAAATCAATAGAGTAATAATTAATTTAAAATATTGATCATAATTAAATATACCACTACATCATAACTATTGAATCCCTATACATAGACACCCTAATTGTTAAATTATATTCACAATCCACTGACAATTATTTTCCATCTTATTCTATAATAATTAATTCCTATAAACAAAAATAATAATTATGTATCAATGTTCAAGAATTTCAAAACAAATGGAAATATATAATCCACAGTTTTCATTTTTCATTTGAAGTCTCCTCTTATTCAATTGTAATAGCATTGGTCATTTATGGACATTTATATGTAAATTCATGTTGATCATATTCCTCAACTTTCCCACTAGGAAATTAATTTTCATAGTTCCAAATATATCTACATTTTAAACAATTAATTTATACCTTAGAAAAAAAATTATTCCCCTTCATGGAATTAGCCAAATTATTCCTTTTTTCCTTTGGAATATTATTTCTTTATACCTTATTTTACCACATACAAAATATCTTCCCATTATCGTAATAAATTTTCTCAAGTTCTTCTTCAAAAATTATTAACTCATTGGTAGTTATATATTTTTTACTTTTATGATTATCACATGAACATGTATAGAGATGCATTAATCTCTTTTTTGGTACATTAAGAAACTCACCTAGGTTTATATTTTTAACAATAACTCATGATAGCTAGTTAATAATAACTAAAATATTTTTCACTGTATATCCAATTATGTTTGGTTTATCATTCATACAACAATCACATTTACTATCACAAAAATTATTTATTTGGACCATACTATAACAAGATATTTTAAAAAACAAAAAAGGGTTAGTGTGAGCATATCAATAAAATCACAATTAAAAATCTTATGAGGTGTATAAAAACTAGGATACCCTTAACTACAGTATCTTTAACAGATTATATTTACCCAAAATAATCAAATTTATCCTAAACATACTATCTTATGTGGTTATATGTGAATATTAACTAATGTTAAAATACAATAATATTCTATTAATCTATATAAATATTTCCTATGACGAAAATACAAAATACCATACATTAGCCAATAAATAATATTTTGTTTTAGTCCATAATTTTGTTTCTTTCATTTTTAGGATCTTTTCGGGATTAGTGTTTTTGAGGATTAGTTCATAGATCATACATCAAAAAATCTATTATAAAAGGTGGACACTTCTAATTAGTATACATTTTTCTCATAATATAATATATTTAAAAAGATATAGGTTTTCTTTTCATGAAAAGTCTTTACAACTGTTAACATGACTTCCTCTTTGTTCCTACACATCCTTAACCCATATTTTTTTTATAAAAAAATTTGATGAACAGAAAAATATCAGTAAGGGAAACATAAATAATAAAAAATAAACTCTTTAGTCATTGAAAACATATAAAAATTTAACATTTTTAAAATAAACTTTGTTCTCCAATTAGACATTTCTGTACACAAGAAATCACCACCTCTTCAAAAATCATTTCACAAAACCATTAAAAATAAATATTAATGTAATTATAAATCTATACTCCATCATTTCATTCTTTAAAACTCATAAATTCTTTTTGAGAAAGATATATTTTTTCACCCATAATAGTATTTATAATATCATTTAAACATAAGATAATTATCTTAACTTGAGAAATTATAATATTTCTGTAAAATACCGTAGAAAGAATAGATAGAAAATATATATAAATTGGGATATAATTTCCATATCACTC
Organism: Viscum album; assembly: GCA_963277665.1. NCBI lineage: Eukaryota > Viridiplantae > Streptophyta > Magnoliopsida > Santalales > Viscaceae > Viscum > Viscum album. The sequence goes on along the minus strand of OY728158.1, from coordinate 675,132,181 downwards.
ATACAACATCTCTAACAAATTCAATAGCCATGTGGTTGTCTTCTATACCAAATTATTTGGAGGGATATCATAGATTCAACCATCCTAGGTTTATAATGGAACCACCCATCCTTTGTTTATAATGGAACCACCCATACTTAGTGAATAACATAACCCATTATTTTTGGTTTATAATGGAACCACCCATCCATGGTTTAAAATGTAACCAACCATTATAATAAAAATTTTCCATGAACCATAACATAATCATAAAATATAAAAACTTGCATCATTAAACATTCTTTTCACCCATAAAAAAGAATTTTAAAAAATTGATATATCAATTTTCTATAAAACACATTTTTAAGGATAAATTTATATAATAAATTGAAATATGGGTTTTCTTTTAAGAAAACATGGAACATTTAATGCAAGATAAAAAATAAATAATGTTTATGGTGATGGGAAAAGTGATTGTCGTTGTATATGTTAAATAAGAACATTCATTTTTTTACTTTATTAAAGATTTACAAACATTAATGTAAAACGCTTACTTGTTTAAAACTTTTAATTGAAATTAAATGGGGACATAAAATTTTTCTATTATTATAAAAACATTGATAAAATAATTTTTAAAAATATGGACATGGAGGGAAATGATTTTTAAGGTAAATATTAAAAAAATAAAAAGAATTTTCTTTATATAAAAATGTAAAAACATTCCTTTTTATAAAACATGATAAAAATGTAAATTATGGTATAAATTGAAATTTAGCATATATTGATGAATAAATCATAATTTTATAAAAAAAATTAAAAGAACATTGAAATAGAAGAGAAATTTTAGAAAACAAATTTCTAAAACATTTAAAATGATATTTTAATTTATGGTGTCTCTTACCTTGTGTTCAAATAATCTCATACGTTCTTTGTATTCATGACTAGTAAAATAATGTTAATTGTTTAATTTGATAATAAATTTTTAAAAGTTTATTATTACTTTTATTTTATTTCTTAACTTGTTATACATAAGTAGTTAGTCATTTAAGGTAACTTTAGATGTTCTGATGGTATCCGACTTATATACCAAAAATGACTTTGGTAGGTTGACTATGGTCGAAGATTTCATTATAAAATACTTTTTATTATATTAATAATAATTAAATAATTGCCATTTTTTAACTCAATTATAATTTTTAATCCAATCATGAAATATGGTTATGAAATTTTAGTTTTGTTTTAATCGTGGAGGTAGTAGGTCATACATACACATGAGTAACATTTTAATTTTTCAATGATATTTATGGAAAGAAGATAAGTATTATTATATCTTTAAATAATTATAATAATATCATAAATAAAATTTTATTTTCTTAAATTCCCTTTTATATATCATACATGTGATGTGGTGATGAAAAACGAATTACACCACTTTGTGGAAGCGGTTGTCCACACGTACACATGGACAACGTTATCGTTTTACAATGAATTAAATGGTAAGAAATTAAATTAAACATTATATTTTATGAATGATAAATATGACATTAATATCATATATATACATTAAATCCATCATAATTAAAAGTCTTAATATGTGATGATGGAAAACAAACCACATTGTTTCATGAGGAGGTAGTTCGTTGTACAAGCAAACAAATATTTTCTTTCCCATTTGATAGAAAATGAGATGGATATAGATTTTTACATTAAAATAATAAAATATAATTATAATGGAGATAATTTTTTATTATATAATAATTTTTTAAGAATATTTTAATGAGGTCGAGTAAGAAATAAAATGAAAAGGCTTCATTAAGAACTATGCCACTTCTTGGACAACCTCTTAAGGTTTATAAAAAAGCATTTCTATGAGAATTTTTTTGATAAAATAAATGAATTTAGAATTAATGTAGGTATATAAAGAATGTATTTTTAAAGGTATTGGATGAACTAAAAGGATATGTAAATGTGAATAAAATAGGAGAGGATGTTCCCTTTATAAGTGATATTGAGTGGAATTTTTAAAACTACAAAAACCTATTCATAAATGGGGAGTAACTCTTTAACAAAGTTCCTCAAAACTTATAAAATAATAAAGAGGTAGTATTTTAATGTAAATCAAAACCTACAAAAAATAATATAAATATTTTTTAGACATTTTATTCCTTATACACTATGTTTACTCAATTTTACCATTTTAGTTTTCACCTTTGGTAACTAATTTTTTTACTCCATTAGGGTCAAAATAGTTACTATAAAAGGAAAAAATGGAACATAATTAGACCGTGGTTTATTTTTTCAACCATATAATAATCAATAGGTTGATTAAATTATAATTACAAATTTTAAATAATTTAATATAATATTATTTATTATAATGTATCTTTAATGTCTATTTTGCAACTATTCATTTAATTTGACTTTAAAAACCACAAGACACATATGGATTTCAAATATATTTAATTAAATACTATATAAAATGTTATTATTATCATAAAACATAATTTAACACAATATATCATTTAATTAATATTAAATTAAATATTTTTTAAATCATTTATTATATTTTTCTATTAATTAAATTTTTTCTATGCCATTGTTTCCTAATATCTTAAAGTAATTATTACATATCAGAAAACTATAAATAAATTAACATGATAAAAAAAATGTCTACAATTAGTATTTATAATATAACATATGTTTCTTTTATCCCTATCAATATTATTATAGATATTAAAAGAAATAAAGGTTCCTTTTTTATCTTTTCTTTTACGTAAATTATTATATAGGTCATAATCATGAAAGGTGCTCAAAATGGAATATTTCTTTGAAATATATGAGATGGTGTAGAAATATTGCAATAAAATTGAAAATTGACATGTTTTTTAGTCATTATAATAATTATCTATTTAGGCTAATACCCTATAAACTTGTTTTACTCTTAACAATGGAAATAGACTTTTACAATTTTTACTATTTATTATAAATAAAATATTAAATTGAACTTATTATATAATATTAATTATGATGATTCCAAATAATTAATCCATTTTATTATATTAGACTAAAAAATTCGGAGAATTTAATTTAATAACTAATTAGTAGCCGCGAAAAAAATGGTTTTCAAGAAATGTATTTCTCGAGTATAATATGGTATTATAGTAAATATATGACTAGTAATCATCATTATGTGAATATAAATTCAAATTTATTAATATATAATCAATTATATTTTTAATCAATCCTATTTATGGGTTATTTTAATTAATTAATATGGAGAAACATTATTCACTGTAAAATGTTTTCTAAAACATTCATTTTAAGCCCAAAAATGAATTTTTAATAATTATGTAACTTTATTTCAAATTAAAATCATAATGAGATCGTTAAGTTACTTAATTTATTTAAAATTAATGAAAATATTTGAAAAATTGGTATTTTTAGCTATTCATTGAAAAATTAATATTTTCTGAAAACCCCAATATTCAACCCTAAGTAAGTTTTGATATGATGATTTCAAAACTGATGTTAATTTTATAAAATAAATTTTCCAAAACATATATAAATTAATTAAAATATTTTCTCATAAAAATAAATAAAATTATTTTATGAAGAAAACATATTTTTATAATTAAAATTACTTTACTAAAAACGATTGATTATTTAATTAGAATTTATCAGTATATTTAAATTTTGTTAGATATATATATATATCTTATAAGGTGGTTAATACTATTCGTACCTACAAATTTAATAGATTGGTTGTAATGATCATATTTAAATAATAATATTTTTGGGTTAGTTTATGTTCGGTCTTGTATATCTTATATTCAATCTAACATAGTTTTCTACTCTAAAATAATGGGGTAATGAACCTTACCTTATAATGATCCCATATTCTATCATTTCATCCCCTTAGTGGGGATGCTAATGATTTACCCACTATGAGGGATCGATGCCATGCTAGATTGATGATCTCGAGCCATTAATTTAACTAACATCCATCTACTGATTTCGATCAACATTTGATGTTGAAAATTAGAATATATAATTTTAAAAATAATCATTAATTTATTTCATTAATAATTTTTTTCTACAAATTATAAAATTAATTTATCAAAATATTTTATTCTATCCAATGGTTAGGCATCTGTGATACTGAGAAACTATTTTTTATCCATTATTTTTGGAATTTATTTGTGCAAGATCTCATCAATGTTTGTCATCATATCTTTAATCACTTATTGGTATGTAAATTAATTTTTTATTGATAAAACAATTAAAATATATTTATTTATATAATTTTTTAAAATTATATATACAGTCTACAATATCATATTGGGAATTCCAAGATACCTTCCACTGGTGAGCCATGGACAACATGCCTTGTAACATCCCACCCATCCTCATTGGCTAGACTCGAGGTAGAATTGCTACCACTCCTTACGCAACATTCCCAAGATTCCAATAAATATAAATAAATTCCAAGGTCTTCAATTCAATTGGGGGATGATTGTACCTTTGAAAATAAAACAACCACAACCAATTATATCATAAACCTATAACAACTATATGATGCATGTTAACAATGTAAAACAACTCAATGTATAACTAATGAAGCCAAACAACATCAGAGTACTAAAAGAAGAATCCTAAACCAAAAAAAACTCAAAGACTCCAAAGACACCAAATCTACAAATCCTAAAAAGATTCAATCTCAAAATCCATAATCCATGCCCACATATCCTAAAGCACCACTAAATAAATGTGATACTTTCCCCTTTTCGGTGTCATGGTAAACAATATTCACAAAAGCACTGATGTTCTAAAATAGGGGAGAGTAATGAACCTAAATAGTTTTTCCCCAAATTACTTCACTACTAACACCACTATGATAGAACATGTTATCAAATCTATATATAAAAATTTATATAAATTACTTTAGATTATTCTAAAAGTTTATATCAAAATATAAAACAATTCTTAAAAAATGCAGCTTCTATGCCAAACAACCAAACCACTCTTGAAACCATATCACATTACTTTTGGGAACACCTATTCCAATATTCACACATGCACACACACACACACATTCAAGCTTCAGTGATAGTTACATACTCATGATTGGTTCCTTATCTGTCTAAAAATTCATCACAAAGTGTCCAATATCATTGATTCTCATTGACATACACCCCTTATTCAAGGACACATCCCTTTGTTCCCCAATGGCACACACCCCATATTTAGAGTCACATCAAAAGTATGATATCACTCTAACCCATATATTCTGAAACCATTCCAAAACAACCGTTTCAATTTGTTTCAATAAAACATCATTTATTTATCGAAAACCTTTTCACAAAACCATTTTCTAGAAACCAAACAAAGATTCATTTTAAAATAATCATTTTACAATTCTTAAACAAAGAACTTTACACAACAACCAATTTCCTCTAATCCACAAACCATCACTAAATAGTGTTTCTATAATGACTTTAAGTTAAATTTATTAATAAACATCATGAAATTTAATAAAAATAAAGGTGATAATTCATATTCAATTAAGAGGAGTCATGGGTAAATTCATATACCTCTACAATTATGGAGAAAACATGGAATGATGTGAATTCTTTAATGAAAACAAGTTGAATTTCGAAAAACTATCTTATATCATGTTCCCTAACCTATATATATATATAAACAAAATTGGATGACATATCATGGAACTATCCCTAATAGACTAGATCTTGGAATCCAAGATATGGAATAGATGTAGATTGAAGGAAAACCACCAAAAATGAAGGCTTAAAAAGGGAATCGGGCTTCAACACACCATGATTTTCTACCAGAGACCTTCTAGATCAATGGGGAGAGTCCCCAAATCCTCTAAGAGGAAGAAAATTTTAGTTAGGGTCAAAATAGAATAATGAAAAGGGTATTTGGGGTAAAACCGGGTGAGATACACTTTTTTAGGATATAACATTTAACTCTACATTGTTGGATATCATGTTTAGGAAAACTGTGCACCAACCATGAACCAGCCACTACCTCTAAACACACCCCTCATGGTTGCTCACACGGTTAGATAGACCATGCACCAACCATGTTTTCTCTATATTTCATTTTACACGGTTACTCCAATGTGGTCTCAAGGTGTGAAAAAACCATGCTCCTTACCATGTACCTTCTTAGAAGCCCATGTTTCATCTTGAATGGTTTTTTTAGGAGTTTCATGGTTTCTATTAACTATTCTGAAAATATTCACCAGTATAAAATCCCTAAAACATGAAAAATGTTATCATAACCATCCCAAATTTCACCCAAACACTTTACATACAGAAAAATCATAAATAAATGGTTACTTACTTAAAAAATAATGTGCTAAATTATCCCCACTATTTGACTTTCCATCATTGAAAGTATAAATACAACACTTTCTTGAAATATTTTAGTCCATTGCACAACAATTTCCGTCTCAAAATCCTATGTCTTTTTCTAAATCTGACAATGTTTTTACATAACCTGTACTAGACTTATTATATTCCCATTAAAGATTTTATCTTTCCTATCCACAATCTATACCATCATATAAACTAAAAAGAATCCAAATATAGGTCTACGTGATCCCATAAAATCACTTGGATAGGATTATTCCAATACCATTTCCACTAAGACACATAGAAAACATTATAAAATACACTGAACCATGGGGGAAAAGCCGACCAATATTCCACCTCACTGACCCATTCAAGTATCACAAAATGGAATATGTATCAAGGATATAACATAAAATTATTCCCAAAAAACAATTCCCAATACGTGGATATATTATCTAGAACACATGATCACTCAAATTTAATAACAATGAATATATATGATAATCACCATATGATTCTTGATAACTTTGATTCTTCTCTATTCTCTTCATGATCAACTAAATCTTCTCTGTTGTTTCTAAGACAAGGCTCAAAACAAGTAGTGATTTAACACTTGTTTCCACCAAACAAAGTGGATAACAGAAAGAACTCATGTACAATTCTTCAAAAGGATCCATATGTATCAAGGATTGATAAATTTTATTATATGATAACTCCACTAACAACACATGTTCATCCCATTAGCCACCAAAATCCATTACATAATCTCGAAACATGTCTTCCAATGTTTGTATCATCCTTTAAAATTTCCCATCAGTTTGAGAATGATACATCATGCCCATGGTCAACTGACTTCTAAGACCATGAAATAAATTTTTCCAAAAATGATCTATAATCCTTGGATATCTATCTGACACTATTGAAACTAGTACTCCAAGCATATTTACCACATCTCAAATATATATTTTTTGAAAATTCCTCCACTGCATGAGAATCTGGAATAGGGATGTAATTTCAAGGCATTTAAGATAATACAATATCACCCTTATGGAGTTATGCTTTCAAACCATCCTTGGGAGAACTTTTACACAATCAATGGTTATTTGATCACACTTCTAAATAGGAATAGGTAATGTCTAAAACATACATTCTGGCCACTAATGTTCTTTTTTAACCTACTAATAAGATAAGAATCTTGAAAAAAACTCATCCACCATCCTTTTTATTTCCTTTCCATTGAAACAATGGTTCCAATGACTTTTACATATTCTATATTATTGGTTGAAAAACTCATCTCAAATATTATAAAGCATAGATAAGTAGTTCTAAACAAGCCATAGGTATGACGATCTTATTTCAAAACCATAAAATTAATCTCCCATACAGCTTACATCCCTCAATGGTCTCCCCAACATTGAGTTTCGACCCCATTGAAACACATTCAGAATCAGATTTGTAAGCCTCTCTAACTATTTTAAACAAATCATGAATGAATGAAATTGGAATGAAAACTGAAACGTCACCTCATTCTTCACGTTCCATGTGCATGTTAGTTATCACTCACATAAACTACCACTGATCTAAAGATGACTTTTCCAATTGAGCATATGAAATTATTCTCAATGCATCTACTAAAAAATTTCCTTCACCCGATGTATATATCAAGTTAATGTAAAATATTTAGAGATAATCCATCTATTGTCTTGGTCTCAGATTGAAATCTATTTGTGGGAAAATATATTCAAGATCTTATGATCTATAAGCACCGTAATATTCTCACCAAATAGGTAATGATCCCAAGTATTAAATTCATGGACTAAAATAGCTAACTCTAAATCATGTGTTGGGTAGTTATTCTCATGAAACCATAAATATCTTGATCCATAAGAAAAAATATGATCTCCCTACATGATAACAAATCAAAACCCAAATTCTGAAGCATTATAATATAACACTTACCCATTTCTTGATTTTGATAATAACAAGATTGGTGCTGATGTAAGTCAAACATTCATCTATTGAAAATATTTCTAACATTACTCATTCAATATTAATTTAAAATTATTCATTGTGAAATTTTTCATAAGTGAGGATAGTCATGAAATATGATGAAAAATATTGGCAGTAACTAGATAGTCCAAGAAAATTGTGTATCTCAAAGACATTATTTAGTGGTTTCCAAGAGATACCAGCCTCAATTGTTTCTGGATCCATAGATTCACTTCTTTAATGGATCATATAGACAAGTAATCATACCTATTATATCAAAAAATAACACTTTGATATTTTTTTTATAAAATAAATGATCTGTCAAGATTCCCTACACTATGACCAAGTGTTTCTCATTCTCATCCCTTGTCCAAGAGTAGTCCAATATTTCATCTATAAAAACCACCAAATAATTCTAGATATGTTTAAAATATCTAGTTCAATAATCCCATAATGATTTTTGGCGCATTAATATGACTAAAAAAAATAAACACATACTCATAATGACCATATCTACTCATGAAAAATGTTGTTGAAATATCCTCTTTCTGAACCCTCAATTGGTGATATTCTAAATGAAATTAAATTTCTGAGACCCACTATGCTCCCCTGAATTGATCAAATAGATAACTAATTCATGGAAGTGGGTAACTTTTATTTTTCAAAACTTATTTAGGATTACAATAATCCACACACAAATAACGAGTTTTTTCCGCCTTTTTTAGAAACAAGATCGGTGTTGCCCACAAAGACATGCTCGACTGAATGAACCCTATACTTTACTAATATTCCAACTGAACTTTCAGTTTATGTAACTCTGTTAAAGTAATTCAATAAGAATTTAGTGTGACAGTAATAGTCATCTAGAGGATATCAATCTTAAACTCCACTTATCTAATGGGTATAAATACCAATAAATTTCAAGAAAAAAATTAATATTATCTACAAAATGATAGAAAACTACTATTATCAATATTTTCCAATAATTCCAAAGTAAATAATTCAAATCAATCACGATAACTCTAGCTTCTAGTGCCAAAAATCATGTTTCACCAACATTTACCTTCTGATCTCTTTTAAAGAGTGTCTTGATTCATTCATTAGTCATAAAACTTACCCATAGGTTATAATAGTCGATGTGAGCCTTGAACATTGTCAACCTATCCATAATCAAGATTGTCTCATATCTGTCCATCTAAAGTACAAAGAAATCCCATTTCAACTCAACTCAATCAACAATTATAGAACATTCTTTACACAAGAAGGCTCAACATTATCTTTGTCTAAGAGGAGTTTGAATTTTCAAAAATAAAATCCATTATATCAACTTTTATAATTAAAAAATAAATAACACGATAAGCTATAAGTGAATGGGATTCACCTGTGTAAAATAATTCTTTTATAAGGTTATAATTCAAAAAATCATTCCTCTCACCGTTGAGGGTCTCGATTGATCATCCATAACAAATTCATCTTCTCTATATAACTGCTTACTCATTGTACTATGTTATTTATTGAATTTTTCATCCCTCTAGTTGCCTCTATCCACAACTTGGAAATCATGGACTATACACTTAACCAATTGTTGGTTCACTTTTGGTTTAATTGCAACCACATTCTTAGAAGCTTATTTTAGTTGGTTTCTTCTACCCCCACCAGTTTCCATTTTCTATAAACACAACAATGTCTACATGTATCACTCTATAGAAACTGAAGTCTTAAAATTGTCAAATTATACCACATCACTACAATCACAATAAGGCTTTCCCAAAAATCAAAACATTAATTTTTCAAACTAATTATGATATTCTGCCATCATTTTAAATATTAATCCACTTTCAAATTACCCAAACCATGCCCATTTTCAAATCACACATTTTTAAAAAAATTTATTTTTTCAAAAATCAACACATTTTCACCAAATCATAAATTATTACTCAAAATGAAATATGTAATCTATGTGGGAATTCATTTATAAAATTCACATCATGCTCTTCTCGTGGGATAAACCCATGGAAATGTGATTTCAACTTCAGGATGTTTCTTGAAAATACATATGTACCCAAATCCCTAATAACATGAATTTCAACATAAATAAGTTAGATTCATCTTTTTATGCTCTATATTTTATATCTCAACAATATTACCCTTTTCCACTTCCCATCGTAAAGACTAAAATAGAATAAATGTAAACTCCATGACTGAAAATGAAAAACATTTGTCCCCAATGATTTGTAATGACCAATATGGATACCACATGAAAATCAAGGACCAAACAAGCTGATACCATTTGTAACATCTTTCCCCACATAATTGGCTTGATTTGTGGTGGAATTTTGTCTAGGACTTAGGATAAATTCCGAAGATGCCCATGGTAGGTAATAAATGCCAAGGGATTTAATAAAATTGGGGGACAATTTTTTGTTAGAAAATAAAACATCCATGAAAAACAATACCATAACCCAATAAAAACAATATAATGCATGATAAAAATGTATTAAAACTCAATGTATAAAAAATAAAAACAAAACTATATCATTGTACTATCATTAGAGTAATAAGAGCGTAAGACTAAACCACAAAACTCAAAGACTCCAAATAAAACAACTCTTTAACTCCCAATAATCTCCATTCTCCAACTCCATAATGCATAGCTATGTATCACGAATCAACGCAAGATAAAATGATACATTCCTTTTTCTTATATCCTAGAAACTGATATCTGTAAAAGTACTAAAGTTCCAAAGTAGGGGTATGTTGAGATACTCAGTATGTTTTACCCAAATGAATTTTTAACTCACATAACTAAGATAGATAATGTTAGTACATTTATATAAAACACTTTAAAACATTTTAATAGTTTATATCAAAATATAAAACAATTTTCGTACCAAAGCATTTTCCATGGAAAACAACCGAACAACTCTTGAAACTGTTTCACATTCCTTTTTTGCATTCACATTCCCTGATTCACACACACACACATGCATACATCTGTTACATTTTCAAACCCATGAGTGGATCCTTTTCCATCAACTATGTTTTCTAAAATTGGAATATCTCCTTGTTCCCCAATGACACATGCCCCTTATCTAGGGCCACGTCCCTTTGTACCCCAATGATACATGCCCCGTATTTAGGGTCATCCAAAAGCATAAAATCAGACCAACTAGTTTATGCCAATAACATTACAAAACAACCATTACAATCCATTTCAATAAAACATCATTTTTATTTAAAAATAATTCTCCAAAAACATTTTCTATAAATAAAAAAACATTTTAAATTCCACATTTTAAAAATCATAAACAAAGAACTTTTCAAAATAACTAATTTCAAAATATCCACAAACCATAACTAAGGAAAGTTTATACCATGATTTTCATAATAAATTTAAATAAATTATATCAATTTTAAACAAATTCATAAGGTTCTAATAAGAAGAGTCAATAGTGAATGATCGTATGATAAACATTATGGTGAAAATGAAGAACGACATAAATACTTCAATGAAACCGAGTTGAATCTCCAAAAAACATCTTTAGATCTTGTTATTGAACATCAAAACATACAATATCTACATTAATTGAATAAACTATCATAAATATATCCCCAACATACTATATATACTAATATATGATATTAATGATAATTATATCTAAGAAAAACAACTGAAAAGGAAAACCTACCAAGAGAATTGGTCTTCAACGAACCATGATTTTCCACCAGATCACTTTTAGATCAAAGGGGAGGGTATCCACAACATTTGGAAGGAAGAAAAATATGCTTTATGGTTAAAATGAACAAATAAATAGTGTTTTGGGTAAAACTGAGTTACATACACTTTTTTAGGATCTAACTTTTAACTTTGCATGGTTGGGTCACAATATTTGAAAAATTTTGTGACAACCATGTTCCAACCTCTAACTTCAAACACACCCCTTATGGGTAGCTACAATAGTCAAAAAACCATGTTATAATAGTGTTTTTACCTATGTATCACATTTCAGGGTTACTCCAAGGTGTTAAAATGGTTTGGACAAACTATGCCCTTGCTTAGAAGCCCTTGTTTCACCTTGCACTGTTTCTTGTAGGATTTGCATGATTTCAATTAAACATGGTCAAATAGTGTACCATTAAATAACCATAAAAACATTCAAAATGTTATCATAACACTCCTGAACACCACTCATTAACATTACAATCTTAAAAAATAATAAATAAAGGGTTACTTACTTAATACCAGGGGAGATACATGCATTCACAATCTTTTTCATCAGTTTTTATAAAAATATTTTAACCCTAAATATGAAAATACATTCCATTACTAATTTATATGAGTTATTTATAACATATTAACATAATATATTACCTCCAAATCCTAGGAAGGGAATTAAATATACTTGATACCTGATAATTTCAATATGATATCATCTATAGGTCTATAGATCTAGGTGATATACGATATATCTCATAAAGATCAGAGTCGTACATTTGGTCTACATCATTGAACAATGGTAAGTAACACTATTTTATTAAATAAAAATTAATTTTTATATATAATACTAAATTTATGTGTACAACTCATACACTTAATGATCAAACTTTCTATTTTGAAATTAGATTTGTACAAGAGGGTGTACCCTGATTGTATTACTGAATAAGTTTTTGGTGACTAAAAATTAATGATTTTGGTTCATATATATTTCTCTTTTTTGGAGTAAAATAATATATCTATTTTTATTTATTATTTTATTATTATTAAACAATTTAAAGTTATATATGTTTTAGAAACATCTCACATGTGGGAGAGTTATGATAAGAAATATAAATAATTCATCACCAATGTTGATTATCATGACTAGCCAAACCATCACACTACATAATATGAATTTGTCAAAATAACCATACCTATATAATTAAATAATTCATTATTATTACAAATTTTAATGGGTTAATTAGTCTATATCTGGGAATATTACATTTCAATATTGATATCCACTCATAAAATTTCATTAAAGCAATTCCCTTATTATTCTATCTTAGAGAGAAAATAACAATTATTGTGCCCTAAAAAATTTTCACTACACCATGAATAATAATAACAATATCAATTAATCTTGAAGTACCACAATCCCAAGCCAGGTAAATTAATTATCGTCAACTCCGAAATAATGACATTCTAAATAAACACTAATATTGTCAAAATAACATGATTTAATTTTTCTTAATTAAATATTTATGCACCCTCTTCAATGTAAAATCACTTATGTGTCATGGTATTATATCCAGTGCATCATTGGAAAATTATTCATCAATTAAAATAATATTCAATAGATTTCCCACAAGTTCACCATATAAAATTCATCTAAATTCTAGCATTATTTCTACCCCATAAGAAGAAACTGTTTTCTTAAATTCACTATAAAAATATATCTTATTTTATTTGATAATTTTGTATTTGTGGAATTATATCATAAATAGTATATAAATTAAAATTTTATCATAGATGTTACCATTTATGATGACACGTCACTATTTAGAGAAACAATATTATAATTTTTATCATTTATCCCTCTCTTAACCCTTTTTCTTAATTTTATACATGGCCACTTTAAGGAATGTTGGAAAATCATGAATTTACTATTGTATATTTTTCACAATTTAGGAAAACCAAATATAACATACATAAATATTACATCATTTTCCTGATTAAAAATAATATATCACAAATAAAACACACACCTACCTAAAGGTTTGATTCCTTTAGATATAATAATATAACTATATTAATAAAAAATAGTATTTAAAAATAACCCATAATGTTTAGAAAATATGATTTCATCCTAATCATATTCAATATATAAGTTCCTTGAGAAATGGGGAAACATAATATTGGAGTGAGATGAAATTCTTACTAATGAAAAAGAATATAAATGACCTAGGGATAACATATCATTAGATAAAAAACATGTGAGGAAACCTACAACTGGGATAAATTATTATTTAATGCAAATAGATGATGGAATCAAAAATTTGATTATAAATCATGGTAACATGGTCAAAAAATACTATATAGGAATGTAAAACCATTGAAAGGATCATCATGATAGAATAACATTTACCATTGTAGAGGAAAGTGATACCAAAATACAATAATCATGATCCTTGGATAGATAACATAGAAATGTGGCCCAAACATAACCATGGAAATTTATAACATAATAAAAGGTTAACAACTAAGGCATTCAAATAATTGTGGACTAGCCTAACCACCTATCCCATAACATAGTTGAATTTGGATAAACACTTGTGTCCCATAACATATTGGACTTGGGAAAACCACCAATGTCACAGAATAATATAATGACGTATAAATATTAACTAAATGAGTTAGGGGAAATATATAGGTCCAAACCCCCCCCCCATAGAATAAAGATAAACTGTATATATATGTGTCACATATGAATAATAATAGATATAGTTACATGAAAAGTAATAACATGACTAAATAGGGAAAAATAAAGCGGGTCACATAAAATCTTTCAAAATGTATCATACATGTAATGTATAAAAGTAGATGACACCCAACATATAAATACATGTCTTAACAATCAATTAATAGATTTTAAATTTAACCTTGTATAATTAAAGTATATAGGTTCATATAAATTACTATAATCAATCAATTTAAAAGGTATAGATATCTTAGTTAATGACCTTCAATCAAAGGAATTATAAATAAAACATTCACAGTGGAAAAATATTAGATCAGATGATACCCAAAATTCATTCATCCAAAAGAAAAGTATCATAATAGAATTTAGTGGCTGATGAATAAGTGATTTTAAATAGTCAATGATAATTTATATATTAGTGAAATAAAGGAAAATAGAATAAAAAAGATTAAAATATTTTTATTCAAACCCTCATAGAATTGAGGTAAAATAATTGTAAAATCCACCTTGAAAATAATTTTTAAATGGTAAAAATACTTGTAAAGAATTATTTTTCTAATAAATATCCAAATAAAGTAATAGTGAGAATAAATATTAGAAAATAATAATAAATATGTATTGAAATACATAAAATGTTTTAAATATTAAATAAATATCTTTTTATGCATTTTTTATGATTTTAATTAAACCCACATTGATAATTTGTTTTTAAAAAATTTCCCCTTTAATGGGGATACAACGAAATATTATTGTTTAAAAAGATAATACATGTTTATATTTCAAAATATGATGTAAATGGATTTAGGGATGAATTAATGTGGAGAAAAAAAAGAAATATCTTATATAGAGGATGATAATTACTCTTAACAATTTTTGGATTTTTATCAAGTAAGAAATCAATAAAATATAATTATATTAATATTGAAATGTAATTTCCAAAAAAAATGAAAAAAAATCTCTAGATATGTTTAATATTATATAAATCCTAGAAAAATATATTTAATAAATAAATAAGATGGATCAATGAAATAAATCTTTTTTCATAAAAAAAACTTCAGGATTTTGTAATATATGAATCAAAATATCCTGGAAAGAGTTTTTAAAAAAACATACATATCCCATTAATAAAAAATGATTAATGATAACATATTTCAATGCAGGTAGTATGAATTGTGGCTTTCTCTATCTCAAAAATATTTTATTGATAAAAACACTTAATATTTAATTTAACTAGTTCATTTGAGTAGATTATAGTAGTATTTATAGGGTTACATGTGATGAGAATAACGAAACAAATTAATTAATATTGTTGACTTTGAAGTGTTAAGGATAATTCAAATAAAGGAATGAATATTAATTAATGATATTTTTGAAGTCATACCTAATTTGATGAATTCATATAATAATTCCTTTTAATGAATCGAAGACTTTGGAACAATTCTTATGGTTCATAAGTGGAGTCGGAGAACAAAAAGCAACACCAGATAGCTAGTTCAGATCCACAATATAGTTATTACAAATAGAATAAAGGTAAAAATTAAAGGAAGTCAACTGGATTTCGTATGGAGGATCATAAATTGTCCGGTGGAAGCATACAATGAAATGCATCTTATAAGAAGTTAATCGAATAACTGATGGAATATAGTGTCTAGCAGTTGGCTTCGATCCAATATAGACTAGATGGATTAATTTCTTTATTTAATGGTGTCTAAATAGTTCATTTCTTATTTGGATCAGACTAATGGGATCCCAACTCACATAGAGGTTATAAATAGAGTACAATGGAGGCTTGGATTCAATAACTAACATTTACAATGACTATTTCCAATGAATGATTCATTGATTGATCCAAGTTGAATCAAAGAAATCATCTCCAAGTGCTTTCTTAAGTTCAAATATCTTATTCTAAATCTATTGGGATCTCTCAATCTAATTTTTCCTCTACAACACTCTCTTATCATGTTATATAATTTAATATATATGATATTGAATTTGTAATGGGTCTTCACCACGTAAACCTTACTTTTCATATATATCCGTGTACATCAGGTTCTCATTATAGAAAAAGTGAGGGATGGATTCTTTATATATTGATGAATTACAAGTGGGTGATCACCAACATAAAAGTGACAGAGATGAGTTTCATGAAAAAACTATGAAAATTCAATGGAGGAATATTTTTTTTATTTCCATTAGTATCATGGTAGTAATAATACACACCTACAAAATCTAGGGGATGAGACAAAGGTATGAAACCTCATAATGTAATATTAGTTATTTTAACCCTGCCACAATTGTATTCCTCTGAATCAGGGTGTCCTAGGATTGAAAGTGTTTGTTTTGAATGGTTTTTTAGGATTTTATATTTATGTTCTTGGTTATTGAAATTTTGTGGAATTTTATTATTAAAATATGATTTTGATGGTCCAGCACATGTTTTGCTATATTTTTTGAAGAACCCATATATCCTTTGAGTTTTTGACGTAGTGGTGATCACATAATCCATGTGTTGTTTGGTAAACCAGGCATAAAAACCATGAGACTTTCTATCTTGGGTATTTTTTTCATTTTGGGATAGTTTTAATTGGGTAACCCTTATTCATTCGCCTGTATGAAATTATTCATTAGAGGAACATCACACATCCCACTTTGGATCTTCAATGCTTCTCTAAGTGGATTTAGAGTGGATATATGGTGTTTCATTATTTGGATCAGGAGGTAAGGGATTCTACTCTATTACTTTCTTATTTTACCCTTTTTAAAATCTTTTACACTAACCCTAATTATAATGTAATCTAATTTTCATGGTTAAGGTTGTGCTAAAATTTGTTTTTTTGTTGTTTAAGAATTGAATCCATATCTTAAGGCTTGTTCCGAGGAATTTCATTGTATTTTCCAAGATTCCACCATTTTATGTAGATTTTTCCATTAAGTTTAATTCAGTTGAAGAATTACTTGGTTTCATGTTGTGTAAAAATTGTTATTGACCAAAATTAATATTTTACAAGTTGACTAGTTTTTTGTTATCAAATGTTTTATATTGTTGTTGTTTTTTTCCTTCATAAAATTGGGTGAAATTTTTGGTTCAACAACACATTGATTTTAAAATGAATTTTATTCCCTTAATTTTTCTTATAAAATGTCAAGGATGGTTTTATATAATAAATTGTTTTTCTTTATGGTGTTATGAACCTATTAGAATTTATTAAGTGATGTTTTATTTTTTTTAGAAGGGGTTTCATTATTTTATGAGGTTACACACGGAAAACCAATTTTTTTATTTTAAGTCAAGAACCCTTCTAAAGAAGGAGTGGGAACCCAAAATAACATCATAGGAATAAAAACATCAACCAGGACCCAATGGTACAAAATTCAAAGATAAAAAACAACCACTTCATGGGAAAATCCCCTCCCAACAACTAAAACATAAAATCTAGCTTTCACCATCTCATCACAACACGACGTGTTATCCCATACATAATTTCATGAGCCTAGTACTGATGCCAAATCCATACCCTATCAAATATCCAAATCATAATGAAATGGAATGGTGAATTATCCTTGCTCTAAAACTCATCTAGATCAAAACCTTGTAGATATAGTTGAAGGATCCATTGAAATGTATAGAAAGGAGGCCACTAGAAAAATAAAAGCCCCACGAAAAGCATAACACAGAGACAAAACATACCAAATCATCACAACCATTCTCCTTCAATACCACGACTTATCCCATGATCACCTATAGAAAAACATCACCTCAATATATCGCATCTCAGATGCCAGACCTAACGCCAGAAATGCCCCCACCACAATGATCTCTTCAGCCACCCATAGACCCTATAGATAAAATCAACCCAAAGTGGAAGGCACTTCAAGATGTGAGGTGCCAAGACAGTATCACCTAGGGCTAGAAGACCTAAATACTACACCAAATATGGATGAAAAAGGAGGGGAGCCGAGTCGACCTGGACTAGAAGAACTGGTATGGGCTAAAACACGTAGGATTTGGACAAAGGAAGAACCCTCAACAGATTCTTATTTTAATGAACTCACTAAAAAGGGAGTGAGGGGAAGCAGTATGAACCTGGATTAGGGCCATACCTGTAGCGTCAACACTATATGCCAATCATAGACATTCATACATCTAGTACATTGTGTAACCAAACCAGAAATGATGACGTGATAATCCCCAAATAAAAAACCACCATCAAAAACTAGATCCAGAATACCTCCCCTCTTCCAAGACACAATGGATCCAACACCGAGACACATTGAAAAAATGTTGAAGCCATCACCAAGATGCACCAACCCACCTATCCAAGATCTAGAGCTGCTCCAGAAGCTGTAGACGTTGATCCACACTTGATTGGACGAAGCATATATCTATGCTTAATCTGGAATCGTGTCATGCCGAGCTCTATTGGAAGATGATTTTGAGGCTCATCAATCACACTATAGGAGGGGGAAAACGGATTTGGAATGGTAACCCTAGCCATCATGAGAGGGAAGGAAATGGCCACTTAGAGGCCACTGTGTCTGTTTCATGTGATAATTTCTTCCATTTTCAAAGTTTAATGTTTCATAACATCAAGATTCCATGTTTGTAAAATATTTTACCTTCATTAAAATGTGTTCTCCCATATTTCTAAAATAAGGTGGGGTTATTTAATAAATTTATTTCCTTCTATTAAAAAGAAGGTGTTAATATTAATGTCTTGTTTTTTAGATGAATCCTTTTGTTGGTTTAACAAGTTGATTCTTTATTTTGGATTATGAGTCTTCTATAATTTACCATGGGTTAAAAAATATATTTTGAAAGATAAATTAAAATGTTGAATTTTGGGTGTGATTTGGTGTGCTGTGTCTTTTCCATTGAGTTGAATTTGGGTTCCAAATGGTTTTTAAAAAGGCAATTCAAAAGAATGTAATATTTATGAATAATAATAAGGTCCAGTTGGTACATTATTTGATTCTCTTTATTTTTCTATTATTTACAACATAGTTGACCCTATTTCCACCCATTGTTTTTATTAAGAGCATGTGATTGTTTATATGAGTTTTGATTTGTGTTTCTATGTTTATTTTGGTGTTTATTATCAAAGGGTCTGTGTTGAAGGTGATCTATTTATTTTATTGATATGTATCATTTTTTATGTATGTGTTCTTGTCACATGATGGAGTTAGATTCATGGAAATTGAATGTTTTATCCATGACAAAAAGAACCTAGCTTAATAAGTTTTATGTTTATCTAGATTTTCATTCTAGTCAAGTGTGATTCCCTATCTATTATCCCATACATGAATGGTATTCCTGGCTTGTGGATGCATCTCCAATGAGGAAAGTGAGAGAGTGATTCTGGAAATGATTTGTGGGACCGTTAACCTACCAACAACTCGTTCTACCTTTTCACATCAATAAATTCACACCACAAGTCACTAGAGTATTTAATCATAATATTTACAATATGTTATTCTTATTTATCATTGTTTTCATTCCAATTTAACACTTATTTTTATGTTCTTACTTATACTCTCTATGATTTATCATCATGGGGGTGAGACATGCTTTTTTGGTTAATATCACTGATTTTTTACCCTTATGGATTGATATTATGTTATATCTTACCTAAATAATTAGCCATGTTGGGTGCATGTGTTAAAGTTATAAAAAAGAAAAAAGATAGGTTTGTTTTAAATTTAAGCCATAAATAATATTTTATTTGAAAATTTAATTCTAAACTATGTGTTGGTGGGGTTTTGAATGAGTATATATTTGAAATAGAATGCTAAAATGATTTCTTTTAAATTATATGTTATTATAAAGGTAATGAATTTTTTTTTAAATTTAATTACCTTATTATGTCATTTTTGGGGAATGTTTTATAAACAACATGTTTTGAGAAATAATATGTAGTATACAATGTTTATTTCCATTTGAAGGAAAAAGAAAATGAAACCTTATTTTTATGATTTTTCATCTAAACAAGGGACATGGTTTATTTTAAAATAGAATGTGAATGTACTCATAGTGGTATCCTACTGGACTATTAGTCTAAATATACATAATCACATCAGTGGGTATGTATTCTTCATGTTTTCTATAGGTTATCATGTTATATAATCCTAGTTGGATTTTTATTAACCTCCTTTGTAAATATAGTGTTTTTAGGTAATGATGGTGACTTGAGAGTTACATGGAGATGTACAGGTTTGTCATCTGTATTAGTTCGGCTTGATAAGTGATGTCTTTTATCATCCACTTAAGCCACTAGTTATTTTTAGTTTATTTTTTTTCCAATTTCTTAGGAATTTAGAATATTTTTATAAAAAATATTTTATTTATGTAACATGTTTTATAAATTATTGTGGTTATTCTGTATGTTTTATAACATGTTTAGATGTTCCTTTTTTGTATCACTTATTTATTTATACCATCATTATCCATTTTGATAAGACCTCATGATGGGATCCATTTTGTAATAGTTGTATATATTAGATTTTAAGAGGGTGCAATCATTCAAATGTGCTCTCCGATAATACCATGACTCCTATAACAAGTTGAATGTGATTAAGAACACACCTTTGGCCTTGGGGAGGAATGAATTAGGTGATGTGTCAACTCATTTAAATATTTTTCATCATAAATGGTATTAGATCCCTCATGTTATTTTTGGGGAATGGTAGATTGGAGATAGTACCATCAAAACTCAGGTGATAGGTCCGAGGAAGTTGTTTTCTATCAATTCATTGTGTTTGAAATCATGTTTTGATGGGTGGTATGGAGTTTTAATTTAATTTAAATATTTTTAATGGTTTTTCCTTGTTATATTTTTATGTGGTGTGTTGATAGGTTTAGTTATAGGAATACCCCATTAGATATATTTGGGAAATTATCATTTTGGAGTGATATTAAAGGTGATACATAGTGAAGTTAGTTAAGTTACACTATCTATCAAGCCATGCATTGACCTTGCAAACCATTATGGACAATTCAAATGGCACTTTAATGGTTGTTGAATGTTATGAAAAACAATGTAGCCAAACCATGCATAGTTGAGAATGTTATGATTTTTTCCCTTCATCATTGTTAATGACTTATATTATATTTTATGGGTCTTCTTTGTGAATTTTTTTTCGATGTTTTGTGAATTTTGAATCCCTTGTAACAATGTTTTAAATAAATGATTTATGCTTTGGAATTTTTGCATTCTTTGAAAACGTGATTTTCATTACATTAGTGGCATTGGGAAAATTTTTTTTAAAAACTAGAAAATGTTTTTGGGTTGTTATGGTTTTCAAGGAAATAAGTTCATGGTATTTTAGTGAGGGAAATTATTAAAATATTTTGCATGACTGGTTTAAAGAGAAATTGGTTTTCAAGAAATGATTTCATTCCATTATTGGGTTTGAAATATTTTTGTTTTCTAACTACATATTTTGTTTTGAAAGGGAAAGAAGACCATGTTAAGAATTTTTTAAATGAATTTTAAAAAATTGTCTTTATCTTGTTTTATTTAATCTAGTTTATTTTGTCCCTTGTGTAGGTATTTGTAGTGATTCAATTAAGTGATGTTTTTTGTTGTTTTTTGTACACGACCGCTTTAAAGGAGTTATAAATTCAAAAGGGATATTTTTTTAGTCCTCCTTGTGATCCAAAATCAGTCATTCTATCTTCCGACTTTTCTGAGACTCTTGATAGAGTGGAAGGGCCTTGTTATTCTCATATTATGGATCATGTGGGGGAGTTTATGAATTAAGATAAAATTGTGTTTTGTGGTGGTCCCGGATCCCATGAAGTGACAAAGTGTCTATATAATGTAGAGGAGATATTTAAGTCTCTAGGAACCCCAGGGTCCTCTAGGGTCAAGTGCACCACTCCTTTGATTGATTATTTGGGATCCCATTTATAGAGACACACTATCTATGACAAACCATTTGAATTATTTTCATGGGGATATTTCAAGAACAAATACTACCATTACTTTTTTCCTAAGGAGTTGAGAATTTATTATGGTTATAGAATTCTTTAGTTTTCTTTAGGGAGATCATTCAATAAAGTAATATATAGAATTGTTCTTTGGACTAGTTCCTTTCCCTCTTGAGTTCGTTTCTGATGATTCAATGAAGGAATGGCTTTTTACTAAGTGAATTTTTCTCAAATTTAGTTCTATGTAATTTTATTATAGAACATCCACCTTTATAGAAGTAATTTTTAATGATGTAGTAATTAAGGATTTTTCATCAATGAAAACTAAAGTAGGTGATGTTGCAACCCCATATGGAGTGATTAATGGAGGTCTGACCAGTAAGAAGGCCAGTTCTATACTATTTTAGTGGGAAGTCCATGAATACTAGGAATTTATATCTGATAGGTCCTAGGGACATTAAATGGGGTGTACATATCAGTCACCTTTAGAGTATATACATGCTAAATGAATGCTAGAATAAGAATTATCATATGAAAATTTAGTCCATGTAGTGATCTCTGATGTTTCTTCAACATGGAGAATCAAAATCTATTTTAAAGTTTTCGAGGATGTTCAAATTACATAAATGTATTTTTATACATTATTCCATCTCTTTTATAGACCAAGTTTATCTTGATATAATTGAGGAAATATATTTTGGGTCATTTTATTGTCTCTTAGTTGTTTCACCCTCATTTTATTTATATATTTTTCATTCTTTATTATATTAACTATGGTTTGAGGATTGTTGATGAATGATATGGGAATTCCTTGGGTTCAGGTTGGGGTGTCAAGGATAAGATTTTGTTTATTGGGTAAACTATAATAGTAATTGAGATGATATTTTCTTTCAAAATTCTTGTGGGTTGGTATTCCACATGTTTAGTACCGAGTTATCCATTATTTATTATTGTGACCCAAAATTAGAGCCATATCATTTCTTATTGATTCATGTTCATGTTTTTGGTTTTTTCCCTGATTTTTTGGAGTGTGTTAAAAAAACTGAATATTTGGATGCTCTTGAAGAAGAAATATCTTCTAAGGTTTTAGGCTAGATTATTGGGTTATTGGCTATGTGGTTATCAAATCATGCCTGTTAGGTGATGAAATTCTTATTGAGTTGTCCCTTTGATTTTTCAACAGTATAAATTAATTATAAATGTGGGGGGGGCTTTGTCTTGTCAAAGTGTATTTTCCATATTCATAAAGAGTTTCATATGAGTTTTTTTAGTTGGGACACGCTATTGTTTCTCAATCGTGTATCCTTGGTTGTTCCAAAGTTGTTGGTGTTGTGAAGACCATCGATTGTTTTTATGAAATGATATGAACATGCTAGTATCGGTACCTTCATTTTTTGGAGATCTTAAATTTATGTTAGACTATAGGAGTGTTTTTCCTAAAATTTTATTATTTATGGAATCTATACATAGTATTGTTAGTGTTTCAGTGGTTGGGAAATCTATGGATGCTTGGATTTCTTGATAGGTGGGATTTTTGGGTCATGAGATTCTAAATATAATTTGGGAGTTGGAGTTTATGTTTGATTTTCATTTTCTCTATGTTGGGCATACCCCATTCATTACTCTTTCATCATAGAATACTTATAGGAGTGGAGTATTTGGGAGAAGAATCTGGCATGGTTAGGAGTATTGGGACACCCCTAAATTCCAATTTATTTATTTTGACATTTTTTCTCAATTGGTCTTGGAGTTTAATATCCTATTATTTTAAAAGAAATACTATATATAAGAACACACAAGACACACAATATCGATCTTAAACGAACCACAAAATATTATAATTTGTATATGACCATTATAACCTAGCTGTTGAATTAGAGGGTATGAATATGATTTAAAAAAAAATAAAATATATATAAATTCAAAACAATTCATATTTAATGAGTAATTTTTAGGAAATAACACTTAATTTCTAGTTATTCTATTTTTTCTTAAAAATTATATTTTCATCAAAAAAATTATTGGTTTTTATGTGAAAATATTAAAAATAATTTTACAAAAATTAAGAAAATTTATCTTATAAAATGTATATAATTTTTGAAATCACAATTTAAATATTATCTTAGAGTAAAGTTATGTGATTTTTCTAAAAATATTGATTTTATAGTGAACATTAAAAAATACTAATTTTTATTAAAAACATTATTTCTTTTAGATATTTAAAAAATTACATTTTTATTTTATAATGGTTTTTAAGTGATATTAGTTATATAATATTATTAATAATCCAATTATGTTAATTTGAATCGATTTTAGGTTTTAATTTAGTATAAAAACATTTTTATACTTAAAATACATTTTTTTGGAAAAATGATTTTTTGTTGCATTTTGTAATTTAATCATAAATTAATTTTATCCACTTATATAAATAAAATATTCAAAAATGTATTAGATAATAATAATTATGAGGTTTAAATTTTGTAAGTATATTGCTTTTATTTTTTATTATTATCAATAATAACCATAATAAACAATTAACACCACAATAATGGTAAATTAGATAATTAAGGTAAAAATTAATATGATATGGACTACAAATGACCCCAAAAATTTCTTTTATACTGTTTCATGGGTGGATTTTATATATTTTCATAGAATTTTAGATAATATGGAAACTTGGTTCGATATTTTTTTGATTTTTTACTTTAATAATATTTAAGTAAATGATAAAGTCAAAAATGAAAGTTTTTTGATTTTATTATCTATAAAATTTTATAATTGGGATAAAAGAAATTATTTTATTCTATAAATGGATATTTAAAATATTAATGATTTTATTATCATACTGATTTATTTCTAATTTCAGGTAATAAAATAATTATATCAAATTCCGAAGTAACATGGAAAAAATATTTATTCAATTAATAGGAAAATAAAATACAATATTCTAAAAATATTAAATGTAATGTAATTTGAATGAATTATTACGTTAAAAGAATTTTACACATAAATATTAGATGTTGTAGATGTTTTAAAAGATTATATTATATTTTATTATATTTCTTATTGTTTATAAAGGAAAATTTAACTAATTGTGTCAAAAATGGATTTAATTATATTTTATGTAACACCCCAAACATTCACGGTACGTTTTACTTTGAATAATGCAGTAGCTTGAATTGTACACAACTTGGAGCTTTAACACACTTTGACCAATCAAACTAGCGGTTATGAATAGTAATACACACTTTTTGAAATTTCATAAATTTTATTTTTCAATATGGACTTCATTTTTGAATTCGGAATATCGAAATTAGCTCAGGGTGAATTTTTGGTATTTTTCTGAAAACATTCAATTTTGATGAATAGTGAAAAACACTACATTATTGTTTAAAACCAAATATTTATTTAAGTAATTAGTTATTTTATTTTAAATTATTTTAGGTCCAAATAGATACATAATAACAATATATTTTCAATGTAATTCATTGGAGTCATTTTATAATAATTTTAGATATATAAAATTTTATTGAACTTTTTACCATCTATTAACCACCTTCTAGGAGCATTTGAAAATTTGCATAAAACTTAATTTTTCCACTTTTGTGCATTGAATTTCAAAAATCTGAAAGACATGATTGACATCACTAATTAATATGTGGTTCAATAAAATGAATTATTTTTTTGGTGAATAGTAACTTCGGACTTTTATTTACCACGGTTAAAAGTATATACGGTAATTAAAGGTAAAAATGATATTAAAATTACCCTAACACATGTTCTAATTCTATTGGATAAGTGTAATTCGACCATAAACATCCTTAGGAATAAAATATGATCTTATTTGGTTCAAATGGATTAGATTAGGACATTTATTATTATTTTATTTAAAGAACTGCTAAAAGAGTTAAATTGAATGTTTAATAACTACACCATTTTTAATATAGGATTACATGAAATATAAATTCAACTATAAATATTAATTACAAATATAAAAATATTTCTTAAATAATGGTATTTTATTTATAATTTTTATACATTAAATAATTTAATTTATTTATGACACAATGATGATGAAGTAATTACCTTAATAATAATATATAAACATAATTGATATTATAAATGTATGAATAAATGTAAATTGAGACTTATAATGAAATGAAATAAATTTATAGGTTAATATGAAATGTTAGGGTTGAATAAATAAATTTTATTCGAAGTGATAAAGTTTTTATGGATTTCAAAAAAAAATCAAATACTAAATAGTGTTAGAATTGACATAATTGAGTTTAAAAAATACTATATTATTAATTAATACAATTTATTAAAAATCTATTTTTTGTCCAATATACTTATATAAGGTTATATATATTAATATTGAACCACTTGGGGTTTTCTTGACTTGTTATAGTAATTTTATTAACCATATAATATAAAAATACAAAGATACATGGTAAATGTCAATCTATTTAACTTAGAGTTAAATCTAAATGATGAGGTTAATATGGTACCCTAAACCTATATAAAACTTATTTATTGAGAGGTTTTAGACCAATACCCACCTTATCCTCGAAATAAATCATTTTTTAGCCCTTAATGACCGAAAATAATTTTATTATAAAATAATATTTCAAGCTTTTCTTAAAGGGACTCACACCTCTCTTATAAAAGGTTGCTTCCCCTTCTCTTAATTTCACACATCTAAAGCCATTTGGTTCATCCAAACCATACCCAAATATCCTCTAAACTATCCTAAATTCAACTTAGAGGCCTTACATTTATCATAAAGACAACCTAGGAAGCCCTTTGGTCAACTCAAAAGGAAGCACCCGAATAAGAGGTAATAATTTCACCACCCTCTTTGAAGTTCTTTTAATCTTACACTTCATCTTTCTTTGTTGTTTCCATACCAAAATAATAAATCTAGTACCTTAAAAGTACTATGATGTTATTATAAATATGGTAAAAACATATTTGTTATTCTATCTATCTTATAAATGACAAAGTCACCATACGTGTGTACGTACGGCTTACCGTCTTCACATCGTGGTGCAGTTTGTTTTTCAAACACATCATTATTTGGATTGGTATGATAATGAGTATAAATAATGTAAATAATAAATATAACATTTTAATTATTCTTTATATATGATATACCATCCAATTACATAATATTTCACCAAAAATATAATGATATTGTCGCTTGTGCATACGTACGGATTACCGTCTCCATGAACACGATAAGATTCACTCTCCATCGCAATCATTCAAGAATAATTTTCATTTTATTATTAAAAATAATGTTTATTAACATAATATAATTATTTATATGAATCAAATACATCATATCCATAACAAACATTACTTACGTAGCCAAGCATATAAAGGAAAACGAATAAGTTAACACCCGATATGATGATACTACTAAAATGTTACTAACAATTCAATATTAAAAGATCATATATGATATAATATTTATGTATATGATTATTTTATAATTTAATAACAATGATTTAACTATTATACAGGAGGTTAATTTACACTCTACTAAGGAAAAATACAAGGTAAGGGTTAATTATACAATCTCTTTACTTATCTGAGGTTGTTAATACGTAAGTATCTACTGTGACCTCATTATCATCAACATATGTGTTTTATTTAAAATGTAAATCAATTTTTTTACTATTTACTTTAATATGGGTCAAATCATTTATACCCTTATTTTACTACATATGTTTTGAAAAAAATATTTCTGTCATTTTCCAAACATGGTTCTTTATGACCATCACAACAAAACTAAGGTAAGAATGTTTTTTTAACTTATATGGAGGGTGCAGCTATTTTCCGCCATTATAACATCGTCGAAGCTTCCCATACAAGATTATAAAGAACATTTTCAAAATAAATGTTTTCTTTAATAAATATATGACTTATAAATGACTTCAAAATAGAAAGAGATATTTATCTGCAAAAATATTGGATTTCATCTATGTCAAAATCCTTTGATGGATTTTTAGCTTATTTGAAGTTGATTTATTATGATACAAATATTACATATTTTATTGATGGTTTTGAAATATATTTGACTATGGATGTGTTATTTTTACACCATTCATGGTTTATGGATAAATTATTTAAATTTCGCATGCTAGTTTTAATACGAATGATTATGTTGTGTATAAACCTTTTCATATGAGGAATGCATTGGACTTAGTAAGTGATGAGTGGATCCCCCAATAGCTCCTCGATTCATCCATAGGTCTCATGAGAAAAAATATTTCCTTAGCACAAGGCTATGACCAAAACTTAATTTTTTTCATGGTACAAGGCCTTCACTATGTGGTTATGAAGTCTAGCATTTTTCATTCGAATATTATAAAATTGGCTATTGATATTAAATGTGATTATTCAACTAGTAGAAAATCCATGTGAATGAGTGAATGGAATTATTTGATTTATC
This sequence comes from Viscum album, assembly GCA_963277665.1. Classification (NCBI taxonomy): domain Eukaryota; kingdom Viridiplantae; phylum Streptophyta; class Magnoliopsida; order Santalales; family Viscaceae; genus Viscum; species Viscum album. Next base: position 675,102,991 of record OY728158.1, on the reverse strand, counting down.
TTTTCCATATTATGATGATGTTTAAGTTTAAATGTCTTGTGTTTTATCCTTATACATTGTCTTAAATGTTGATGCTTATTCGTGAATGTTTCTGTTATATTGTAATCTTTACTGAGTATCTGAGCTCACCCCTTTTTATGTTTTATTTATTTCAAGATGCAAAAATTTTTATTCTGACTAACCTGTAGGGATAGTCTAAGGGATGAATTTGTTCAATGAGGACAAATTTCCTATTGTTTTTTATTCTATAATGTAATTTAAAACTTATGAATATATCTAGTACTTATAAGGACACTAAATTGATCTGTCTTTCGGGATTTTGATCCCTTGTGATCATGCCTATTTTATGTAATAATGCACCGACTCTGGGTAACTAGGTTCAAGGAGTTATAGTTTGTATAAAAGGAATTTTAATACAAACCTTGGAAACTAGATTTATATAAACTCTAATTAGATCACATTACACTAAGATAGACTATGAGGACTGGTATATAATAACTTCCTATAATTTTGGTAATGTAGAGAGTTTGAATATTTTCAAAATAATACATACCAGTCTAGATAAGATCAGGTATAGGTGGATCTAACACATATGTACCTAGGAGTGAAAACTCTAAAAAGGAGATTCAGGATTGACCTGGGGTATCCTGGTACACAACAATGGGCCTTTCCACACGCTTGGTTATGACACTCTCGGGGGATATGCTTAGGGTAATTAAAATTTTCTTTACAAACCATTGTGAATGATTTAAGAGTATATATCTTCTCAAAGAAAACAATTTTTATGATTATGGATTATATCCATAAATTTTTCAATTTATGTTATGTGTTTTACAAGTTTGGAATTATGTATTGTGATTCCTAAACTAATCTAGTGTATGATATTGTTTAGAGATGGGTCCCAGTGGAAGGAATGGAAACTGTATCAATGCACAGAATCCGTGTAGGGAGTTCCCTCCAACTAAAGATAATTATAGTGGAGTAGGTGATGAAACTGGTACTGATCAAATTATCATCATACTGGGATAACTTACTCAGGTTATGAATTATAACCTTACCTGTATAGAGAACCGAAACCAAAAACACAAAGGATCAACTTTAAACTGCTTCATGAGGAAAAAACCACCAACATTAAATTGCACTACAAATCCATTAGTAGATAAGTTCCATAGAGAAAATATTTCATTCTTTGGGGAGTAGCGAAATCGAAAAAGTTTCTATAGTATTTTATAACCTCAAGAAATATGCAGATCAATGGTGGTCATTAATCCAAAACACAAATGAAGTTGAAAAAGTATCAAACATGGAATTGAGGGAGTTTAAAGAGATTTTCATAGAAAAATTCATTCCTCATGACCATCGATTGGATATAGAAAGACAATTTCTGAGTTTGAGGAAAAAATAGGATGAGAATTTCGTCAAGTATGAGGCTAACTTTGCAAGGTTAGCAAGGCATGCAGTAGATTATATACGGAACCCAAGGAGTAATATTGATCGATTATTTGATGGGTTAAAACCATTTCTCCATTGAGCATTAGTCTCGCATTCCTTATCATCGTACAAAGATATTTTCTCATGCACTATCAATACAAAAAAGGAATTCTCTAAGTCTTATGACTTCAAATCAAAGAAAGAGAAGGAGAGATCTTTGGATCCCTTTAGAAATAGAAATAGGGGGAAGAATGGAAAAGTAGAATATCCATCTTATGGTAAATGTTGGAAGAAACACCCTGGTACTTGCTTAAAGGGAATGACAGTCTGTTAAAAGTGTGGTGAAAAAAGCCACCAATCTCTTGATTGTAAGAGAAACAAAGAGGCCCTCAATGTTGAATGCTAAAATTGTAGAGAAAAGGAACATTATGAAATATGAATATACTATGCAGCAAGGGAACTTAGATAATAAATGGCCAAGGGAGAAAGGCTATGATTATGTGATCACTACTACTAAGGTTTAAGCTCAGAAAGACGTGGTGGAATGTAATTTAATGGTTTCCTCAAGTTTAGCCAATACTTTCTTTGATTATGGATAATAAATTGTTTCATATCTTCCCAGTTTTCTATGAAAATTATATATTTTCAATTTGACTTAACAAGAGAGTTGTCAGTCAATAATATTTAGGGAAGTATCATCGTAAATTTTTTTTGAATCAATTCCCATTATGGTATATAAATGTTCATTATCTTCTGATCTCATCATCATACCCATGATTTAATTTTATATAATCCTCGAAATGGATTGGATTTGGAACCATGATGTGAAAATTTATTGTAAGAAGAAGGATATTACACTTTTCATTGATGATAAAGAGTACCTTATATTTAGAAGAGAAACGTCACCACCTGATTCTTATCTTGATCCACTCCCATAGCTCTAATAAATTGAATGATTGGGAATGAAGTGAATGAAATAATTATGGGTGAGGAAAATAATGTTCGAATAGAGGACGTACCTATTGTGGACGAATATGTTGATGTGTTTCCAGATGATTTGCATGTACATCCTCAAGAATGAGAAATTGTGTTTTCCATTGATTTAATTCCTGGTTCAAGGACCATATCAAAGAACCTTACAAAATGGCCACTGTGGGATTATTGGAACTAAAGAAACAACTAGAGGAATTAAGTAATAAGGTATTTTTCACCCTAGTGTTTCTCCATGGGGATCCCTTGTCCTTTTTGATAAGAAGAAAGACAGATCTATGAGGTTTTCCATTTACTACATGAAGATCAATGCTATAAAAATAATAAAAATATATCCCCTAACTCACATTGAGTATTTATTTGACCAATTTTATGGAGCTCAATATTTTTCAAAGATTGACCTTCGATCTGGATATCAGCAGTTGTGTGTGAAGAAGGAAGACATTTCGAAAACAACATTTTGAACCAGGTACGTGCATTACGAGTTTACAGTAATGCCTTTTGGATTGACTAATGCACCCTCTGTTTTCATGGATTTATGGAATACATTAATCATGGAATATCGTGATGACTTTGTAGTGGTATTTATTGATGATATCTTGATATACTCAAAAAGATACAAAGATATGAAAATCACTTGCACAATATTCTAAAAACCCTCATAAGAAATGAATTATATGGGATGTTTAGCAAATGTGAATTCTGGCATCAAGAGAGTTTCTTCATGGCTATATTGTCTCCAAGGATAGAATCTGTGTTGATCCTTCAAAGACCAAGGAAGTCATAGAATGGCCAGCACCAATGAGTATAACTGAGGTACATAGTTTTTTTGGTTTAGTAGGTTATTATCTACATTTCGTCCAGAATATTTCCAGGTTGGCTAACCCATTAACCAAGCTCACATATAACAGGTTTAATTTGTTTGGACAAAAGAGTGTGAAGAATGTTTTGAATAAATGAAGAGAAATTAGTCAACACTTCTATCTCGACTCTACCATTAGGGAATGGTGTGTTTGTTATTTATAGTGATGCTTCAAATAAAGGACTTGGTTGTGTCCTTATATATAATGATAGATTTATTGCCTATGCATCACGATAGATAAAAATTCATGAGAAAAACTATCCCACTCATGATCATCAGTATGCAGTTGTAATATTTTCTCTGAAAATATAGAGACACTATCTCTATGGTGAAAAATTTGAGATTTAGACTGATTACAAGAGTTTGATGTATATTTTTTCCAAAAAAGAACTCGACATAATGAAAAGTAGATCGCCTAAAAAATTCAAGGATTATGATTTCACAATACACTACCACCTGAGGAAGGAAAATAAGGTGTCAAATGGTTTGAGAAGAAATGATCATGGAGTTTTTAACTAGATGAAATTTGAATGGGATCCCGTTTTTATGGATATAGTAAATATGGATATTGGAATAACCAACAAAGGTGAAACATCAATAATTTTTTAAATAGTTTCCAAAACCATCTTTACTAGAATGGATAAAAATGTTCTCAAACTAATGATGAGGAGTTTCAAAATAAGATTAAACCTTTAAATGATGGGAGATTGAGTGACTTCGTATATGAATATGGAATTCTAAAATACGGGAAGAGGCTTTGTTTTCCCAATATACCAAATCTAAAAAGGAAATTGTTGGTTGATTCTCATTGCTTCAATTTCTCTGTTCAACCAGTGAGTACCAAGATGTATAGATATTTGAAGGAGCATTTTTTGTGGGACCACATAAAGAGGGAGATTCTTGATTAAGTGTCAAGATGTATGGGTTTTCAACAAGTGAAAGCTGGAAGGAAACATCTTGGAGGAGTCATGGAACCTCTTCCCATACCTGAGTGGAAATGTTATAATATTACGATGGACTTTGTCATGGGGATACCAAAGACTAATAGAATGAATGATGCAATATGGGTCATTGATGATTGACATACCAAGTCAGCACATTTTCTTTCTATAAGAGAAGATTTACCACTTATATGTCTAGAAAGACTATATATTAATGCAGTTGTAAAACTCCATGGTGTAGCTCTATCAATTGTTTATGATCATGATCCTCGTTTTACATTAAGATTTTGGAAAATTATTCAGAAGTCCTTGGATACTGAACTTCATTTGAGCACTTCCTAGCACCCTCAAACTGATGGAAAATCACAACGGACTATTCAAACCTTAGAAGACATGTTGAGATCTTGCACACTTGACTTTCAAGGTATGTGGGATCAATATTTACCTCTCATAGAATTTTCCTATAACAATATCTTCCATTCAGGTATTAAGATGGAACCATATAAAGAATTATATGAAAAGAGATGTTGCACACCAACTTTTTGGGATGATGTTTGTGAAAGAAAACTCGTAGGCTCAGAATATGTTGAGGAAACAATTGAAAAGGTGAAGATTATCCAAACCCGCATCAAAGCAATCCAAAGTAAGAAAAAGAGCTATACTGATAACCGAAGGAAGGATTTGGAATTTAAAGTAGGATATCATGTTTTATTTAAGTTATATCCATGGAAGGGTGTTATACGATTAGGCAATAAGGGTAAATTGAGTCCCATGTACATCAGAGCTTTCAAAATTCTAGAAAGAATTGGAGTTGTGGATTATCATTTGGAAATGCCTCCAAGTCTCTCTAAAGTTCATGATGTATTCCATGTATCACAGTTGAGAAAATACATTCCATACCCAATGCATGTACTCACCTATGAGAAAATTGAACTGGAACATCATCTGTCTTATTGTGAAGAGCTTTTCAAGATTCATGATACCATAGAACAAGTACTGAGAAACCGAACGACTCGTCTGGTAAACGTTCTATGGAGAAATGATAACATGGAAGAGAAAATGCGAGAACCCGATGAACGTATGATGAAGAAACACCTGAATCATTTTATGTTGTAATATTCATGAAATTTCAAGGATGAAATTATTTTAATGAGGGGAGAATGTAACACCCCAAACATTCATGTTACGTTTCACTTTGAATAATGTAGTAGCTTGCGTTGTACACAACATGGAGTTTTAACACACCAAGACCAATCAAACTAGCCATAATGAATAGTAATACCCAATTTTTGAAATTTTATAAATTTTATATCTGAAAATGGACTTCTTTTTTGAATTCAGAATATCGAAATTTTCTTGGGTGAATTTTTTGTATTTTTTTGAAAACATTCAATTTTGGATGAAGAGTTAAAAACACTACATTATTGTATAAAACCGACTTTTTATTTAAGTAATTAGTTATTTTATTTTAATTTATTTTTGGTCAAAATAGATACGTAATACCTATATATGTTAAATTTAACTCATTTGAGACATTTAAAAATAACTTTAGATATATAAAATTTTATTGAACTATTTATCGTCTTTTACCCACCTTCTAGAAGCATTCGAAAATTTGCATAAAACATAATTTTATGATTTGTTTTAGTTGAATATCAAAAATATGAGAGACACAATTGAAATCAGTAAGTAAAATTTGGTTCAATAAGATGAAAATTTTTTGGTGGATAGTAACTTTTGACTTTTATTTACCACGATTAAAAGATAATTGGGTAATTAAGGGTAAAATTGATATTATAATTAAACTGAAACATGTCCTAATTCTATTGGATAAGTGTATTTAGACAAAAAACGACCTTATAAATAAAATATGATCCTCTTCAGTCCACTTGGATTAGATTAGGACATTTATTATTATTTTATTTAAAGAAGCGTTAAAAGAGCTAAATTCAATGTTTAATAACTATCCAATTTTTAATATAGGTTTATAAACAATCTAAATGTGACTATAAATATTAATTAGAAATCTAAAATTATTTCCTATATAATATTATTTTATTTATTATTTTTAGACATTAACTAATTTAAAGTATTTATGACACAATGATGATGCAGTAATTACCTTAATAATGAAATATAAAAATAATTGATATTATAAATATCCAAATAAATGTAAATTGAGACTTATGATTAATTCCACTAATTATATAGGTTAATATGACATTCTAGGGTTGATTAAATTAATTTTATTCAAAGTGATAAAGTTTTTATTTCTTTCAAAAAAATCTATTACTAAATAGTGTCAAAATTGACATTATTGAGTTTTTAAAACAAATACTATATTATTAATTGATATAATATTCCTAAAAATATAATTATTGGCCAAAGGACATATATAAGGTTATATATATTAATAATTTACCACTTGGGGTTAGTTTGTCTTGTAATAGTTAGTTTATTAACTATATAATATAAAAATACAAAGAAACATGGTAAATTTAAAACTATTTAACTAAGAGTTAAATCTAAAACATAAAGGTAATATGGTAATCTAAACCAGTATAAAACCTATTGGTTGAAAGGTTTTCGACCCATCCCTACCTTATCCTCAAAGTAAATAATTTTTTAACCATTAGAAAATAAAAATGATTTAATTATAAAGTAATATTTCAAGATTTTCCTATAGTGACCCTCACCTCTCTTATAAAAGGGTAGTTTCCATTCTCTTAATTTTACACCTCCAAAGACATTTTTCTTGGCCAAACCCTATAAAAATATACTCTCAAATATTCAACAATTATCCTAGAGGACTTACTCAGATAATAAATCCAACTAAGGGATCCCTTTTGATCAACTCAAAATGAAATACCTGAAAAAATAAGTAATAATTTCAATACCCTCTTTCAAGTTCTTTTCTTCTTCCACTTCTACTTTATTTGTTTTTTACATACCAAAATAATAACTCCAGTACCCTATACATACTTTTATGTTCTTATAAATATGGTACAACCATATTTGTTATTCTATCCATCATCGAAATGACAATGTTACCATACGTGCGTATGTATGGCTTACCATTTCCACGTTGTGGTGTAGTTTGTTATTCAAACACATCATTATTAGGATGGGTATAATAAAGAGTATAAATAATTTAAATAATAAATATAACATGTTAATTATTCTGTAAATATTATATACCATCCAATTACATTTGATTTTACCATCAATATGATGATATTGTCGCTCGTGCGTACGTATGGATTACCGTCTCCATGAACGAAATGAGATTCAGTCCCCATCATAATCATTCAAGAATAATATTCATTTTATGGTTAAAAATAATGTTTATGAACATAATATAATTATTTATATGAATCAAATACTTCATATCCATAACAAACATGGTGTAACACCTCGACCCCAGTTACCCAGAGTCGGTGCATTATTACATTACATTGGCATGATCATAAGAAAGATCAAGTCTCGAAAGACCGATTAGTTTAGTAGCCTTGGAATGACTAGATACATTAACAAATCTTACATTACATCATAAACTGAAAACAAAAACCACTTAGTCTACATAGTCCACACTTATACTATCCGTGCAGGTCATTCATAATTTAGTTCTTCACAATCCTGGGAAAAATAAAACATTGAAAGGGGTGAGATCAGATGCTCAGTAAGGATAACATTATAGCAGAAGCTTTCATAGATAAGCATAAACACTTAAGGAAATTTATAATTTAAACAAAATCCTTTTAAACGTGAACTTCAGTATAATATGGAAAAGATAAAATGAAATAATTCCATTTAATTATTTACATGGATATTCTACTAGTCGAACAATCACATGCAATATCAATAAAAACTTTCATAATGATGGAAAAATAATGGCAGACTATCATAACCACATAGCCAAGGCCTTGTGCCAAGACTAAAAATAATATTTTTCCAAGGCCTTGTGCCAAGACACTAGTTTGTCTCAAGAGACCTACCGATGCATCGAGGAGCTATAGCAGGCTCCACCCGACACTTATTAAGTCCAATGCATTCCTCATATGAACAGGTTTAAACATAACATAAACATTCATATTAAAACTAGCATACGAAATTTCAATACTTTAACCTCAAACCATGAGTGGTATAAAAAATAGCACATCCACAGTCAAACATAACTCATTCGATACAATATGTAAGATTGTATTGAATCACATTAACCTTAATCAAGAATAATGAAGGATATTGACATAGATGAAAATAATCATCAAAACTATTTGAGAGAAATATCCCCCTTTTTCTTGAAATCATTTAAAAGTCACACTATTTGTCAAGAAGCCATTTAAAAATAGATTTTTCAATCAAAGTGTCCCATACCACTTTGGAACTTTTAAAAGGAGTTTTAATTTTAAAACATCAATGTCCATATAAATAAATCCTTAAAACCATTTTTAAAACATGGACATTAACGAGCGAGATATAGAAGAATAAATCTTTAAAACATTAAAAAATGGTATTTTAGTTAGAGTTTCTAACCAAAAGAGTGACACTTGAATTCAAATAATTGAGGTAATTAAAACTTTGTAATATCATGGGAATAAATGGATTCATGATATATTATGTCAAAGTACATTATGTACACCATATAAAAGTGATTTGGTGTATAACAACAAAGAAGTCTCAATGGAATGTAAATTGAGATGAAATCGCTCATAAAGGTCGTATCCTTTGGTTAATGATAAATCAACGACATTATTATGTATGAAAAATATAAATACACTAAATATGATTGGATATTCAATGTAAAACAATCAAAGGACATTCACACATATTCTAGTAAAAACAACACCAATGAATTGGATGTTTACCTCAACAAATTGAGATTGAGTAAAAATTACTCTTATCAAGTTCATACCGATGACATGAGAAATTATCAATGGAGTGATTTTGTGTATAAAAATTATATCCACAGAAAGCGTAGTGGAAATTATGACATAATCAAATGAATTTTTATTCCACACATAATCATGGAGTAAAAATAATCAATGAAGTACACGTAAAGACGATTAAATGGAAATTGAAATTTCAAATTCCCTTATCGATTAGGTAACTTATGAAACATACACCCATGAAAGTAGGATCGTACAATGATGATGTAAATACCCATTTAATTTATATTATACAATTAATACAATCATGGACAGTACACATACACCACATGCAATAAATAAGTGGTGAACAATGGAATTCTCACGAAATTAAGAGTGAGATAAGAAACCCCTTACCCCTTTGTAATCAACTGAGTCGTATGGAAAAAAGTTAATAACCACCAAATGATTCACAGAATAACATTAATATAAATATAATCATGATAATATATATCAAATGGTAGTACACAGTACACCACTATCAATAATTTAGTGGCGAACAATGGAAATCTCACAGAATTGAAAGTGAGATAAGAAAATCCCTTACCTTGTACTTTTCCTTGGTTGGGGGTAGGTTAACCTCCTGTATAATGTTGAAATAATTGTTATTAAATTATTTATGAATCATATACATTAATATGATATCATATATGATCTTTAACATTGCTTTGTTAATAATATCTTAGAATTATCATCGTTTCGGGTGTTAAGTTACTCGTTTTCTTTTATATGTTTTGTTACATAAGACATGTTTGTCATGGATAGGTTGTATATTATTCATATCCAAAATGATATAAAGTTCTGAAAAATTATTTTTAAATCTTCAAATGATAATTATTTTTGAATGGATATGATGGAGACTGAATCTCATTGCGTTCGTGGAGACGGTAGTCCGTACGTACGGACGAGTGACAATATCTTTTTTTGATATTAAAATAATCTATTCTTGGATGGTATATTATATATACAGAATAATTATCATGTTATATTTATTGTTTACATGAATTATACAATATTATTATACCCATCCAAATAATAATATATTGAATAACAATTACACCACGACGTGGAGACGGGAAGCCGTACGTACGCACGTATGGTGACATGTTATTCAAAGGGTGGATAGAATACTGAACATGGCTGTACAATATTTATAATAATATTACTTTATAAAGAAGATATTGGATTTATTATTTTAGAATGGGAAGAACAGATGAAAGAATAAGTGGAAGAAGAAAGGAACTTGAAAAGGGGTGGTGAAAACATTACCTCTTCTTCGGGTTCCACCTTTTGATTTGATCAAAAGGGCTCTTTAGAATGGATTTTTGATCAAACAAAGGCCTCAAGGGTGTAGTGAGGGAAGTTTAGAGAGTATTTGGGCAGGGTTTGGCCGATGAAAAAGGCTTTCAAGGTGTGAATAAATGAGAAGGAGGAGTTCCCTTTTATAAGAGGGGTGAGGGGAACCTTTGGAAATGCTAGAAATATTAATTTATAATAAATTCATATTCGGTTTCTAATGGCTCCAAAGTTGATTATTTATGGGTTAATGTGGGTATAGGTCGAAATACACTCAACCAATGGAATTTAGAAGGGTTTGGGTCATTATATTAACCTTATCATTAAGTATTAAATCTTAGTTAATTAGTTTCACTTTTACAATGTCTCTTTGTATTTTTATATTATATAGTTAATGAAATAACTATATACATCCAAGAGACCCCCACGTGGTCCATTAATGATACACATATCATGATATAAGTCTCTTGTCCGATACTTAGATTTTTAGGAATTTAATATCAATTAATAATATAATATTTGTTTTAAAAACTCTTTTATGTCAATTTTGACACTATTTAGAAATTGATTTTTTTAAAAATCATAACAGAATTATTACTTCAAAAAAAGTTAATTAAATCAATCCTAACATGTCATATTATCCTAAAAAATAGTTTAATTCCCAAAATGTCTCAAATTATATTTATTTGGTTGTTTATAATATCAATTATTTTAATTTTTCACTATTATGGTAATTACTGCATCACCATTGTGTCATAAATAAAGTTAATTATTTAATGTCTACAAATTATAAATAAAATATCATTATGTAGGATATATTTTTATCTTTATAATGAATTTTTATAGTCTAAAATCCAAAATATATAACCCTATGTACCAATTGTTTTTCTAAAGGATATATGCTTGTGTCATTTTTGTGTTCATTTTAACTTAATTAAACTAAAGTGTCACTATCATATTCAAGTGGATCCATGGGGTCCTGAAATCGACCCAAAGATGCCCAGGGTCGGACATGTATCAAAAAATAGGGTTAAGACACGTTTTAGGGTAATTTAGTATAATTAGAATATTATTTGTTTAACCCTTATTTACCGGATATACCCTTTAACCATGGTAAATAAAATATTTACCGAAGTAATTATTAAAAATTTATAAAAATAAAAGTTACCTATTTACACAATTTGAAAATCCTGATTCCAAATATGGAATCCATTTTTCCAAATTCAAAACACAGAAGTGGCAGAAATTAATTTAAAATTAATTCCCATTGTTAAAACAAAAAGTGTGTTTTTAAGAGATAATAACTATCAAAAGATTGGCACTTGTTTATGTCTAGTTTAATTGTGAAATTATGTCCAATGACAAACATTGAATTAAATGGTTAAAATATATTCTAAATATACTTTAAAACTACTCAAATTAATAATTTATCAATATAATTATTTCTATTAAAGAAGTTGTTTTTAATTAAAATTTAGTAATTTTCACTATTCATCCGAATTTGAAAGTTATCCGAAAAGTACCAAAATTTCACCCTAGACAAATTTCGATATTCCGAATCCAAAAATGAAGTCCATTTTGAGAGACGGAATTTATAATATTTCAAAAAGTAGGTATTACTATTCATAACGGCTAGTTTGATTGGTTGTGGTGTGTTAAAATCTCGAAGTTGCGTACAATGCACGCCATTACATTATTCAATGGGAAACGTACTATGGAAGCTTGGGGTGTTACATTCTCCCATCCTTCAATAAATTGCGTCCTCGCAATTTTTTTAAAATTGGTCTTGAGAATATAATGGAAAGTCCCACATCGGAAAGAGAGTCAATAAAACTATCACTTTAAAAAAAGGAAGAGAGGTATAAAGGTCACCCAAGATAACCCATACTAGGATTCAATGTAGGAAAACATGGATATGGACGATAAACTAAGTGTTTAGTTCTGATGAAGAGGGATAGAAAACATGATCAGGAGAAAGTTAACAATATGAAAATCACAAACTTGTGTTAGGACAAACGGTCCATAGTCTCCCAGTAGGAAAAGTAAACGGACAACATTTTTTTTGTTTTAAGTTACATTACATAAGGATGAGGAATTCATTTATGATATTGACTATGAATATAAAGATATATACTTACTTTTTAAGTAGAGTTTCATTCTTTAATAAATTTCCACCACTAACTCATTTTTTAAATGATGAGTATTCACGAAGACTTGGTCACACTAGAAGAGCTAGAATAAACTTCTATAGAATCACATGATCCATGAAGGATAAAATATATAATTACATTGTCTTTAGAGATTAATCAAAACCAAAATGGTTGGTCGAAGATCTAATGATCCCCCAAAAGGATATTCCTTGAGAGAAATAAACACTAATCTAAATTTCTAAAATTAAACCAATAATACCCCAAAGTTAAATAAATACCATTCAATAACCAATTGTCCTTAAAATCCTTCAATATATTACAAACTAATATTTATACTCGAAACTTATAAGAATGTAGTCTTCCACGTTAAATTGTATCTCCAAATGACATCAAATACTCTTAAAGTCACATACTTAAAAGTAATTAAACTAATCATTTCCATAAACAACCTCAATCACTATAAATCCATAATAAAAACATATATAAAAATCCACCATTACTCCTCAAATGAAATCCCAGAATATCTATTTTCCATGGGCATATAGTGTTCACAACAAAGTGAACAACTTCCAAAATAACATCTATCACTTAATCACTAAATCATTTTCCTAAACCAAGGGTATTCATTTAATAAAACATAAGAACCCAAATAAACTTATTATTGATCAATAAAATCATTTAAATAAAAATAATTAGTCACACTATCCAGGGACTTCACAGTCCAGTGGTAGGCGATAAATCCAAATCGCACTTTGGTTGTGGGTTCGATTCCCACAACTTTGTACGACGAGACGGGTTGTCACACGGTCTACGTGTTGTCATTTTTCAAAAACTATATTTTATAATATTACCAAAATGAGATAAATTCCTCAAAATACCAAAAAAAAATTTAACCACAAATGTTATATAATACCTTGCATTTTAATCCCAAATTATAATAACTTATAATTCTCTAAAACCCCAATGATCAGATAAAACAAAATTGTTATTTATACCTATATCCACAAGAGAAGAGATAATTCTTCCTCAAATATCATTCTCACATGGCAAACTGCAGGGTTACAAATACAAGTGAAAATTATTCTAATGTAAACCCATCAACAAGGAGCACTAATACATTTTAAACATTTCTCCAACCATTTATTTCCACATAGCTTCTTCTTTGACAATGAAAATATCCTATAGAATAGGGCATTCACTCGGGTAATGGCTAGGTCCCCAACATTAACAGAAAATGACTGTAAATGTACTCTTGGGACCATTTTTATATTCTTCCATAGTACTCTTTATTTTTCTTTAGAAATTATTCACTTTATGTCCTCCTTCCCGCATGTAAAGCATTTCTTTGTCCCCTTGAGACACATTCCTGGGTGTCCCCTTCCACATTTCCAGCATGATGGAAATTGAGGATTCATTTCTTCATGGTCTCCACTACTGAATCTCTTATCATTCATCACCTTTCTCGTCTTTTTTGAGTCCGGGAATTGGTTAATATATATATTATTGGTCATATTTTTGGAAAATTTATTTGGCATAAAGACGATATATTTTATGCCTATCAACATTCCATTTTGTTGCTCATTTCCACCACCGTTCCCACCTTGTACATCATTACCAAAGTCACTATGAATATCTTGGAATCCATCCATTGACTAAAACCAGAAATAATTATGTGAGTAACAATAGTCATAAAATCATTTAGAGATTAACATGTCACCATATTCTCAATTTAAAACACATTAGGATTAACAAAGGTAATTTACTATCATCATATATATTTAATAATTCAAATCAGTTAGTAAAGAAAATGTAAATTATCCTATGCATATCCCTTGGGAGTGTCATAACCAAGAGTGCAGCAAGGCCCGTTATCATGCACCAGTTCCTGTTCGAGTCTAGCTCAAAGCGGTGTTTTCGGGTTTTACCCCTAGGTACATATGTGCCAGAGCCGCCTCTACCTGCTCGTATCCAGATAGAGATGTATTGATCGGAAAACTCACAAAATCTTTACAATACCAAAATTCTAGGAAGTTATTCTATACAAATCCTCAAAGTTCATCTTCGGTCTACGTGCTCTAATCAAAGTTTATCTAAATCTAGCTTCCAAGGTTTGTACTAAACTACCTATGATACCATCTGTAACGCCCCGACCCCAGTTACCCAGAGTCGGTGCATTATTACATAACATTGACATAATCACAATAAAGATCAAGTCTCGAAAGACCGATTAGTTTAATAGCTTTGGAATGACTAGATACATTAATAAAGTTTACAGTACATCATAAACTAAAAACAACAACAACATAGTCTCCATAGTCCACACTCATACTATTCCTGCAGGTCATTCATAATTTACTTCTTCACTATCCTGGGAAAAATAAAACATTGAAAGGGGTGAGTTCATATTCTCAGTAAGGATAACATTATAGCATAAGATTTCATATATAAGCATAAACACTTAATGAAATATATAATTAAAATAAAATCTTTTTAAACATGAACCTCAGCATAATATGAAAAATAAAAAATGAAATAATTCCATTTACTTATTCACATGGATATTCTACTAGTCTAACAATCACATGCAATATCAATAACCACTTTCGTAATGATGGAATGTATAATGCCAGACTATCATAACAACATAGCCAAGGCCTCGTGCCAAGACTACAAATAAGATTTTTCCAAGGCCTTATGCCAAGACACTAGTTTGTCTAATGAGACCTACCGATGCATCGAGGAGCTATAGAGGGCTCCACCCGTCACTTATTAAGTCCAATGCATTACAAATATGAACAGGTTTAAACATAACATTAACATTCTTATTAAAACTAACATACGAAATGTCAATACATTAACCACAAACCATGAGTGGTATAGAAAATAGAACATCCACAGTCAAACATAACTCATTCGATTCAATATGGAAGATTTTATTGTATCACATTAACCTCAATCAAGAATAATGAAGGATATTGACATAGAAGAAAATAATCATCAAAACTGTTTTAGAGAAATATCCCCCTTTTTCTTGAAATCATTTAAAAGTCACAATATTTGTCAAGAAGCCATTTAAAAATAGATTTTTGAATCAAAGTGTCTCATACCAATTTGGAACTTTTAAAAGGAGTTATAATTTTAAAACATTAATGTCCATATAAATAAATCCATAAAACTATTTTTAAAACATGGACATTAACGGGCAAGATTTAGAAGAATAAGTCTTTAAAACATTTAAAAATTGTATTTTAGTTAGAGTTTCTAACCAAAAGAGTGACACTTGAATTAAAATAATTGAGGTAATCAAAACATTTTAATATCAGTAGAATAAAAGGATTCATGATATACTAGGTCAATGTACATTATGTACACCATATAAAAGTGATTTGGTGTATAAAAACAAATAAGTCTTAATGGAATGTAAATTGGGGTGAACTCTCTCATAAAGGTTGTATCCTTAGGTTAAGGATAAATCAACGACATAATTATGTGTGATAAATATAAATACACTAAATATTATTGGATATTCTGTGTAAAACAGTCAAAGGACATTCACACATATTCTAGTAAAAACAACACAAATGAATTGGATGTTTACCTCAACAAATCGAGATTGAGTAAAAATTACTCTTATCAAGTTCATACCGATGACTTGAGAATTTATCAATTGAGTGATTATGTGTATAAAAAGTATATCCACATAAAGGGGAGTGGAAATTATGACATAATCAAATGAATAGTAATTCCACACATAATCATGGAGTAAAATAATCAATGAAGTACACGTAAAGCCAAATAAATGGAAATTGAAATTTCAATTTCCCTTATCGATTAGGTAACTTATGAAACATACACCCATGAAAGTAGGATCATACAATGATGATGTAAATACCCATAAATTAAAGTATATTACACAATTAATACAATCTTGTTAAGTACACATACACCACATGCAACAAATAAGTGGTGAACAATGGAATTCTCACAAAATTAAGAGTGAGATAAGAAACCCCTTACCACGTTGTAATCAACTGTGTCCTATGCCAAAAGTTAATAACCACCAAATTATTTACCGAATAACATGAATATAAAGATAATCATGATAATATATATCAAATGGTAGTACACAATACGCCACTTTCAATAATTTAGTGGCGAACAATGGAAATCTCACGGAATTGTAAGTGAGATAAGAAAATCCATTACCTTGTAATTTTCCTTGGTTAGGGGTAGGTTAACCTCCTGTATAATGTTGAAATAATTTTTATTAAATTATTCATTAATCATATACATTAATATGATATCATATATGATCTTTTAACATTTCATTGTTAATAATATCTTAGAATTATCATCGTTTCGGGTGTTAACTAACTCGTTTTATTTTATATGTTTTGTAACGTAATACATGTTTTTCATGGACAGGTTTTATCTTATTCATATCCAGAATGATATAAAGTTCTTAAACAATATTTTTAAATCATCAAATTATAATTATACTTGAATGGATATGATATAGAATTAATCTCATTGCGTTCGTGGAGACGGTAGTCCGTACGTACGCACGAGCGACAATATCATTTTTTTGATATTAATATAATATATACTTGGATCGTATATTATATATACAGAATAATAATCAGGTTATATTTATTGTTTAATTGAATTATACATTATTATTACACCCATCCAAATAATAATATATTGAATAACAATTATACCACGACGTGGAGACGGTAAGCAGTATGTACGCACGTATTGTGACATGTTATTCAAAGGGTGGATAGAATACTGAATATGGTTGTACCATATTTATAAAAATATTATGGTATATAGTAGATACTGGATTTATTATTTTAGAATGGGAAGAACAAAGAAAGAAGAAGTGGAAGAAGAAAGGAACTTGAAAAGGGGTGTTGAAAACATTACCTCTTCTTCGAGTTCTTCTTTTTGATTTGATCAAAAGGGCTCCATAGGATGTCTTTATGATCAAACAAAGGCCTCAAGGTTGTATTGAGGGAAGTTTAGAGAGTATTTGGGCAGGGGTTGGCCGAAGAAAAAGGCTTTGAAGGTGTGAATAAATGAGAAGGAGGAGTGCCCCTTTATAAGAGGGGTGAGGGGCACCGTTGGAAAAACTAGAAATATTAATTTATAATAAATTCATATTCAGTTTCTAATGGCCCCAAAGTTTATTATTTAAAGTTTATGTTGGGGATAGGTAGAAATCCACTCAACCAATATAATTTAGACAGGTTTGGGTCATTATATTAACCTTATCATTACGTATTAACTCTTAGTTAATTAGTTTCACTTTTACAATGTCCCTTTGTATTTTTATATGATATGGTAAATGAACTTACTATATACATCCAAGAGACCCCCCAAGTGGTCCATTAATGATACACATATCATCATATAAGTCTCTTTCCCGAAACATAGATTTTTAAGAATTTAATATCAATTAATAATATAATATTTGTTTTAAAAACTCTTTTATGTCAATTTTGACACTATTCAAAAATTGATTTTTGTAAACATCATAAGAGAATGATTACTTCGAAAAACATTAATTAAAGCAATACTAACATGTCATATTAGCCTTTGAAATTAGTGTAATTCCTAAAAAGTCTCAAATTATATTTATTTGGTTATTTATAATATCAATTATTTTAATTTTTCACTATTATGGTAATTACTGCATCATCATTGTGTAATAAATAAATTTAATTATTTAATGTCTAAAAATTATAAATAAAATATCCTTATGTAGAAATTGTTTTATCTTTATAATGAATATTTATAGTCTAAAATACAACATATATAACCCTATGTAACAATTCTATTGTTAAAGGATATATGCTTGTTTCAGTTTTGTCTTCATTTTAACATAATTAAAATAAAGTGTCCCTATCACTGACAAGTGGATCCATGGGGTCCAAAATCGACCCAAAGATCCCCATGGTCGGCCATGTATCAACCATTAGGGTTAATACACATTTTAGGGTAATTTAGTATTATTATAATATTATTTTTTAACCCTTATTTACCGGATTTACCCTTTTACCATGGTAAATAAAATATTTACCGAAGTAATTATTCAAAATGTGTAAAAAAAAAAGTTACCTATTTACACAATTTGAACATCCTAATTCCAAATATGTAATCCATTTTTTAAAATTCAAAACACAGAAGTGGCAGAAATTAATTTGTAATTAATTCCTGTTGTTTAAACAAAAAAGCGTGTTTTTAAGAGATAATAACGATCACAAGATTGACACTTGTTTATGTTTGGTTTAATTGTGAAATTATGTCCAATGACAAAAATTGAATTAAATGTTAAAAATATATTCTAAATATACTTTAAAACTACTCAAATTCATAATTTATCAATATTAATTATTTCGATTAAAAAATTTGTTTTTATTTAAAATTTAGTAATTTTCACTATTCATCAAAATATTAAAGTTATCCAATAAGTACCAAAATTTCACCCTAGGATAATTTCGATATTCAGAATCCAAAAATGAATTCCATTTTGAGAGATAGAATTTATAGAATTTCAAAAGGTAGGTCTTACTATTCATAATGTCTAGTTTGATTGGTTGTGGTGTGTTAAAATCTCGAAGTTGCGTACAATGCTCGCAATTACATTATTCAAAGGGAAACGTACTATGGAAGCTTGGGGTGTTACACATGGCTTATGTAACCAATTATATAAAGGAAAAAGAACCAGTTATCAAAAAGAAACGATGACACTACTAAAATATTATTAACAAAGTAATATTAGAAGATCATATATGATATCATATTTATGTATATGATTCTTGTATAATTTAATAAAAATGATTTAACTATTATATAGGAGATTAACATACCCTCTACTTAGGAAACATACAAGGTAAGGGTTAATTCTTCATTCTCTTTACTTATCTGAGGTTTTTAATACGTAAATATCTACTGGGACCTCTTTATCATCAACATATGTGTTATCTTAAAAATGCAATTCAAAACATCTTTACTTTTTACTAGACTATGGGATAAATTCATTTATAACCTTATTTGACCACATATGTTTGGAATGAAATATTTCCATCTTTTTACAAACAATGTACTTCATGACCTTCTCAAAAAAATTAAGGTAAGAATATTTTTTAACTTATACAGCGGGTGCGGCTATTTTCCACCGTTATAACATCATCGAAGATTCCCATACAAGAATATAAAATATTTTCAAAATAAATATTTTATTTTATAATTATATTACTTTTAAATTATTTCAAAAATATAAAGAGAAATTTCTCTACAAAATTTTTGGATTTCATCTATGTCAATATCCTTTGATGGATTTTAAACTTGTTTGAAATTGATTTATTATGATACAAATCTTCTATATTTTATTGAAGGTATTATGATATGTTTGACTATGGATGTGTCATTTTATCACCATTAATGGTTTATAAATAAATTATTTATATTTCTTATGCTAGTTTTAATACGAATGTTTATGTAATGTTTAAGCCTTTTCATATGAGGAATGCATTGGACTTAGTAAGTGAAGGGTGGAGCCCGCTATAACTCATCGATGCATTAGTAGGTCTCATGAGACAAACTAGTGTCTTGGCACAAGGTCTTGACAAAATTTTATTTGTAGTCTTGGCACAAATCCTTGACGTTGTAGTTATGATGTCTTGCATTATGCATTCCAACATTATTAAATTGGCTATTGAAATTATATGTGATTACTCGACTAGTAGAATATCTATGTGAATAAGTAAATGGCATTATTTGATTTATCTTTTCCATATTATGATGATTTTTATTTTTTAAAGGCTTGCATTTTAGTCTTATACATTTACTTAAATGTTTATGATTATTCTGGAATGTTTATTCTATTTTTTTATCCTTACTGAGCATCTGAGCTCACCCCTTTCTATGTTTTATTTTTCCAAGGATGTGAAGAAGTATATTATGACTGACCTGTAGGGATAATCTATGGGATGAATGTGGTCATTAGAGAAAATGTTGTTGTTGTTTTTTCATTTTATAATGTAATGTAAAACTTATAAATGTATCTAGAACTTCCAAGGCTACAAAAATGATCGGTCTTTCGGGATTTTGATCACATGTGATCATGAAAATGTTGTGTAATATTTCACGGACTCTGGGTAACTGGGGTCGGGGTGTTACATTTTATAGTAAATAGTATTGTAATAAATTACTATAAAAAAAGAAAAAGAAAAAATAAGGATGATAAATGGTAAAAAAAAATGTCATATATTAGACATTAATGAGCCAATTATCACCTTATATGTTAAATTATTATCCATTAATGTTGAAAAATTCATTACCACGGTTAAGGTTAAAATTAATTAACCAAGGGGTTACTCAAAAATATATGGTTTAAAATGATATCAAAATCTATAAAAATATTATATTATGATTAAATAAATACCATATGTTTCTTATATGGAAATATATGTCATTTTTATACAATTTTACATGGGTTAGACACTTATTATATTATAAGATTTCACGTAATTCCTAAATTTACATAAATTATATTTTATAAAAAGTAATGTTTTACAAAATTGATAAAATTACTAAAAAACTTATATACATTCCTGTTATTGGTATGTGTTTTAAATTATCATCTATGGTCTATTTATGGTTCATTTTCCATTTTATAGTCACTATTGTTACCCCTAATGAGTAAAAAACATTGTTATCATGGCAATCTTCACAAGGGTTAATAGAGGTTAAAAAACGATAATAGTGAAAATATCACCCAAACTTGTACAATTTTTATTTTATTAGATAATTTATAATAATAATTTTCTTATATTATAATTATATAATTATGTATCTATTTTAATATGAATATTGATTTATATTAATTTTATACTTTATGAAATTCTAAGAATGCCCCTCTCTTCATTATAAAAAGGGAACCCCCTATACATTTCTCTATAATTTTCAAGAGTCTGTTTAATCCAATAGCTAACCAATTATCATAATAAAATCCCTCCCCACATAATATAGGAATTAATTTGTGATTAAATTTTATGTTATATTTATAAATGTGTCAAGAAAAGGATGATATCTAAAGAAGAGGTATATATTTTTACTAAATGTATTGGTTTTATTTATTATTCTACCTTCATAAAATATTTTTCAAACATGAAAAAATAAAAAAAACATATCTTACATATATGTAAATGTTATTATGTTAATTTAATAACCTATATTCAAATTCTCTTCCACCAAATTGGGAATTAAATTGTCCTTCGTGTGTATGGCAGACTACCGCCTCGCGAACCAATGCAATATTTTTTTCATCAACGCCTCTCGCAACTATCTATAATAAAGTATTTAATAGTTTTATATTATATTCATAAAATATTTATCTGTATTAAAATTTATTATATCTTATTTTTAGTACCTTTATATCCATTTAAAAATGATTACATCATTCTTGTATACGTGTGGATTATCACCTCCACAAAGTGATGTGATTTACTATTCAAAACCACGTCACATGTATGGAATATATAAGAAAAATTAAATAATTAATATTCTATTTATATAATATTTATCATTCTATAAAGATAAAATAATTCTTATTTTTTTCATCACTTTTATGGAAAAATTGAAATCATTACTCATGCATACATAAGAACTACCATCTCTAGGATTGTAACATGGTTCATTTGTCAAAGCCATATATCCTGGTTAGTTTAAAAATAATAATTTATGTATAATAATTATAATTATTTCATTACTATTATTCTATATATTATGGGATAATGACCTCTTTGACTATAGTCAACCCACCAACGTCATTTTGTACATATGATAGAGATATCGTCAAAACATCTAAAAAGAATGAAACTGATGAAGTAATTATATATAACATGAAAAAATATTAAATATGATAAATGATCATAATAATGTAAATAATTAACATAAGTTTATTATTATGGAATATAGATAAATTATTTTAAGAGTCTGACTCAATTTACCTTACACATTACTTTAAAAGCATTATTTTAATATTTTAACGATCTAGATTATAATTATTTTTCTTCCTTGTGACTATTTTAAAAAAATTATTTAAATGATATAATCATATTGATATAAATTAATGTTAAAATAAATTTTATGTATCATTTTAAATTCATTAAATTTTTTTCAGTAAGAATATATGGATGTATATTATAGGGAATGTTTTTGACTGGAAATTAATTTTTTATTATCAAAATCCCTTTTAAGGGGTGAGAGGGAACCCAAAGTGACATCAAGGACATAAAGACTTAAACTGAACCCCAACGATCAAAGAGTCATCAACAAACAAAACAAGATGACAAAGAAAAGCTCCTCCCTGGCATCAAAAAATGATTAGTCCATCTTCCACCTTGTTATCATTGTTCGGCTAGCTGTCCCATGCAAAACTGCACGAGCCTGGTACTGATGACAAACATCATACCCTCTCAAACATCCAAATCCAAATAGCGAAGTTCATGTGAAAACATCCCGCTCTGAACCTCATCTGAAGCAGTACTTTGAATAAGGTCTGGTTGCTTAGACCCTTGTAGAATGCTGGTCACAGGTCACAGTATCACAAGTTGCACAACCATCACGAGAAACATTTACAAAGATTAAAAAAACAACAGAAATAAATGCATCAACGATAAAAAAAACTACATCCCATATGCTGAAATAGTCACCAGAGGACATCCTCACTACAACGAACCCACGAGACTCCTATCTAAACTGACGTCGCACATGAGCTTCCCAAAGAAGCTAGACGCACCAAGAAGCAAGAAGTCAAGCCAACGCCACCTAGGGCTGGAAGGCCTGTCAACCACACCAACAGAGCATCACCGGAGATAGGAACCCCACCGATCTAAAAAATTATTTTAATTTAAGATTCCTTTTCAAGATTCCATATTTTATTTAAATAAAATCCCTCTTTCCATTTGTTTATCTAATTTTAGTTTTGAAAATAGGGTTTTAATGGAATGAAATATAACACGATCCGAAAATGTTTTCTTATGGGTGGAGGGAATATTTTTATGATACAACATTTCATATATTGTGATTATGTTATAGTTATTAGGAAATTTATATAATGGAAGGTGGATTTTTTATAAAACTATGATGGGGGTTTCCATTATAAACCAACAGAAAGTGGTCCCATTATAAATCGAGAATGATTGAGCATGTTATAGCTCTCTAATGCATTGGGAAAAGGTATAGAGATATCAAATTAGGTTTCACCTAAGATATTATTGTAATTTTACCATGAATATTATTCTATTTTTACGATTTATTTTTAGAGTGTCTTGAAAATAATGCCTCATGTTACCTATATGATTTATCTATGTTATCTCTGGCAATTTACAGAACTCTTATTATTTAACATGGTAAGCTAATGTGATTATGTTTAAAAAAATTATATGATACTTTGTAAGGGTTAAATTATTATGTTTTTGAATATTTTTTCATGTGTTTTTATTGATATTAAATAAACCTTTATTATTTTTTTCCATTATGATTTCTTATGAAATGTTTTCTGAATAGATTTGAGAAGATAAAGTTGATTTCTAGGGTAAGAAAATATATAAGTGCAGCTCAAATTTTATTTTGAAAAACTATTTTTTTTATTTTTATCCATAGATTAACTATATTATTTATTCTCTATGAAATTTATTTATAATATTGTTCTCATCCTAAATTTTAACATGATTTTCACAAGGATTAATGCTGAATGGGAATAAATAATAAGTCAATTTTAAAACCGTAGTGAATTTTCATGAAAGGAAAAATGTTTTATTCTAAATGTTTTATATTGTGGGATAAATGGAAACAAAAATTAATCTCCCAAGTTATTATGTATGAGTTTTTGTATAAATATATATGATATAAGTCTCAAAATATATGGACCTAAAATGATTCTGGAAATGTAAGATGATGAATGGTTTTCTAAAGATTCAAGTTTTTTTGGATTAATTAAGGACAAGTACTTATAGTTGGTATTAGAGGAAAGGTTTAAATAACATTATAGGCTTATATGTCATTGATAATAATTTAAATCTCCTCTATAAACTTAATGGTTAGTGGGTTAGGGAGAATTAGTTTTATTTTGGATAAATTGGATGTTTTGAAGACTACATGGTTAAGGATGTTTTAATTTTTATTCTCCATATAAGATAGTTTATAATGATTTTGCTGATATAATCACAATTTCCTTTTAAGTTTTATTATATAGATTGATCCTTCTAAACAAATATCAATGGATGTTAAGGTAAATGAGGTGGTTGTAAAAATGAGAAACCAATGTTAATAGTAGTTATGTTGAAACTTTTTGTCATTACTCTTAATCATATATCAAAATTTATGATTAACAACATGAATTGAGGTGAGTTTCCTAATTTATAAAATAATAGTGAAATGAATATCCATTGAAGTTTAGTTGATAAATATCATAAATGTAAGATCCCAATTGTTTTTTGAGTTGAATCAAGATTGATTTCAGGTGACCTTTTATCTTTATTTGGGTACTTTTTGTTCGGATTATATATTAGGGTGTGGTTGGGAGGAATTTTTAAAACAATAAAATAAAAAAGAATTTTTCACAGTTGGCATATGGTAATAGAAAACTGTGCACCCCTGCCCAACAAATCGTGAAACCATGGATAGTGGGGATTCGCATGGCTGGCACACAGTTTCTCAAACTATGTGCCCTAAAAGTTGAATCCTTACACCCCTAAAATAATAGGTTCATGGTTTGAAGGTTTTTATGGGAAACCATGCACCCTAGACTAGCTAACCATGTATGGGAATTAAAGTCTCCTGAAAATTTATTTTAAAATTTCCTGAGCCCGAAAAACTCACCAATTTTTACCATAATTCAACCCTACAAAGTCTTTTACAGTTTTGGTGCTCTACAGAATAATTCCAAGTCTTCCCAACCTCCATTCATTGTGATTTAAGGATTTTATTAAAGATCATCTCCTCTGCTGTTTAGTTAATTCAATCACGTTGTTTTCTTATTCATCCTCCTTCCTTTTATCATTATTTCAATGGGAAGTAATCTTAGGTTTTCCTAGACCTAGATCTAGTTTTGGTAAATCTATATCTATGCTTGAGGATCTATATTTAGAAATTAATTGTTTTTTATTTTTTTACCATGATTTGGGGTTTTGATATTTAGACCTACATCTACGTCATTGTGTGGCTCAATTTTCATGATTGCTATTGGGTGAATGTTCATCAAAGAATCAAGATAGGTTATATATTATTCAAGTCCCATAGTTTTATTATCAATTATTTGTATGTGATTGTTTAATTTATAGAGTTCACTTAATAATTGTAATTCCCAAATTGAATTAATTAATTGGGGAGTGGCGATTTGATTGAATAATATAAATTGTGGAATTACAATAGTTTATTGATGAATTAATTATAAAATAATTGAATTATGGAATTGGGATAATTAATTATTAGATTAATTAATAAAATATTTCATTATGGTATTTTGGAAAATTAATTGTTCAGTTAATTATAAGAATGTTAAATTAAGAATTTGAAAATAATTAATTTTTGAATTAATTATTGGACGTTTCGATGTTAAATGATTAGTTAATTTTATAATTAATTAATATAATTTATTTGGTTAATTAATTGTTAAATTACTTAACTGAAGATATGTGATTAATTAAATGTATAATTAATTAAGGGGTTAGATATGATTAATTAATTCTTTAATTAATTAAAAGAAATTATTGTGATTAATTAATTGTATAATTAATTATTAGATTGGGATTAATTAATTAATAGATTATTTTTATAAGATTATTAATGTTGATAAATAATTATTGATGTGATATTGTGATATGTTATGATATATATTTTCATGGTTGATAAATGGGGTGCTAGACATGATGATCTACATCGATGACATTTATATGTATGGTTGAGAATTTGGGTGTTAGAAATTATGATCTACACCAATGATATATATGCATGGTTGGTAAATGGGGTTCTAGACATGATGATATATGCAAAGGATTTATATTCATGGTTGATAAATGTGGTGCTAGACATGACGATCTACACTGATGATATACATGTATGATTGGGATTTTCGGTGACATACATGATCCTATATGCCCATGATATACATGCGTGGTTGATAAATGTGGAGATAAACATGGGGTTCTACACCCAAAACATTGGAATTAGAAGATTATTCCTAGTGGTTGTAATAATGAAATTATAGTGACATGGATAACGTAATATCATGTGCTATAATAACATTTTAATTGAATAAGTATCATGGTTCAGACCTAGTGCGGGTCAGAGCAGATATTGAGGTATCAGTGTCCACAAAACCTTGGTGGTATATGTAGTTAAATAAATATTAATTGATAATGTGAAAACTATTTTCTTATGGATTGTAATTATTTATTTATACAACTACATACACTTGTTATTAACATCATATGTTTTAGACACTTTTTGTGGTGGTATACTGAGTTGTACTGACACCATACTCAGGATACCTGATTGGTACCCAAAAAGACATTATTGTTAGAGGATATGTTAAGGGAAATGGCCCTATGTTTAATTAATGATTTGGGGAAGAAGCATGGATGAGGGAACCAGATGTGGTTCAGGACCACTAGGAGTCATCAGCGTATTTCTTTTTGGTTTTCATTTTAGACAAATGACACATACATTAGCATGGCATGTTTTCTTATTTAGTTTGGATATTGTATCTCCAGATTTGGTTATCTCGAGATATTGGTATTGTTAATGGTTATATATATGAATCGTCTATTATTTATTATTTCTTCAGGTGTTTTCTCTAATAAAAGAGGATATAATATCTCCATGATTGACTTATCATAATCTTGTTGCTTGTCGACAGCCTCTAGCATACGTGGAGTCGTGAATGAGGTCATGTGACTGATCAGCTCGGGGCACCGGTGTGTGGAACCTAGGTTGGGACATTACAAAGTGGTTTCAGAGATCCTATTTTCTTTACTTTTTCTTTTTATTATTGTTTTTGAAAGGTATATAGGAGAGTTGTAAGATTTAGGTCTTGGTTATGAGATCATTCATGGGATTTGCAAACACATGTATGGGGGAAAACCCCGGTACCCAGGGTGGGATTTTTTTTATTTTTGTTTGATGTTATGGTTGAATATTAATTCACCTTGGGTGACGCCCTTGTTTTGTAGTGTGATTATTGTTTCTAAAATTTTTGGAGAACTGTTTTCTAGAATAGTATAGAACATTAGTTTCATATATCATTCTATACACTTTGGATTATTTTGTGACATGCATCATCTTATGCATAGATAAGAGAATGGGGTTTGCGTAAGTAGTTGAACTTAAACTATTTTTCCTGGATAGTGAAACAGAATTTAAAATAATTCCTAATATGAATTTTGAAGTGGTAAATTTATGATATTTGAGAATAAATGGGAGTCTAATATGAAAACATGAAAAAAAGAATTATAATACCCTTTTATAACCAAAACATAGGTGTATGATGTTTATGGTTAGTGTTAGCACCTTAGTTTTGACCGCATGGAGAGATTTGGGGAAAATTCATGTTCTGACTTGTTATAATTTTCCTCTTAATTAACAGTGCTAATGTTTTGTTATGAGTCTTAAGATATGTGTTTGTAATTGTACATACATTCCTACATGATGACGCTTTTTGATATGATGACAGGGGGGATGGCTAAGAATGATACTCTAGTGATGGAACCAGAGGAACCGATCATGCCATGTGAGGAAGAAGGGGATAATTTATGAGATAAATTGGATGGAATCATGAAATTCATAGAAAGAGACCCAGGGTGGGTTGTTAAATGAATGTACAACTTGATGAGGGAGTTCTAGTCATAGCACCCTCTAACTTTCACTGAAGAGGGTGGGCCTTAAGGAGGTGAGTTCTGGATTGAGTCTATTCAGACTATACTAGACCATTTGGAGACTTTGGATAAGAAGAGAGTCAATTTGTCTACTTATATAAAATGAGGATCAGTGAAGTGCAGGCGGGATACCCAGGATCCGACTTGACTTGTTAAGGGTATGTTATGGAATGTATTTTCTGATAGGTTCCTGGAGCACTTTAACCCAAATAAGTTGAGGAAGGATTGAGTAAATGCGTTCATGAGGGTGACACAGGGAAGTATATCAATGATGGGCTATTCTAGATGATTTATTGATTTGAAGCAATTTTTTATAACATTGTAACGATATGGTTCTTCTTCATAAAAACAATTTGAGGAAGGAATAAGGAGTCAAATTCATTCCCATGTGAATATCATAAGGCTGAATAGGATTTTAGATGTGGTAAATCGAGATCTCATTTCAAAGGGGAACCTGAATTAGGATTCTAGTGGTGAGAATGTGATTTCTTCTAGATAATCTGGAGGTACATCTTCTAAGAGTGGTAAATTTCATTATGAGAACTTCATCCAAAGTAGTGAGAAGCAGAATGGCTAGATGGTGGAATTAGTGTCTCATGATCATACCCATGATTTACACCCACAGTTTGGTATTACGGGATAGTTTTATAAAAATATCCCCATCCACTAGTGGAGTGTTGATTCTATGAAAAGATGGGACATCTATATAGGTTCTACAAGAACCCATAAAAGATGGGTAGTGATGGAGAATCTAGACAGAACTAGGGTGTGGGGATGGGATCTTCTCCACCATATTAGTCTTGAATAGGTAGTTCTACTAGTATAAGAGGTATAATTAGTGGATGTAGTGCTTCTAGGAAATAGCACCCACATTAAAATATTGGTAAAAATTAGGGGAGTTAGATGACATCATATGGGAGAGGGGCATGAAAATTGCATGCAGTACAGCCTACACTTATGGATAGTGAGGTTAATCAATTAACATCGATAGGTACTGTTATTGTAGACTCTATATTAGCTAGTTCCTTATTTGATATTGGGGACTCTCATTACTTAATATCTAAAAAACATGTTAATGGTTTAACCTTGGTAGTTGAGTTTATGAGTGGGGTCCTAATTATAGATACACAATTGGGGGTACAATCTAGAGTCATCTATGTTTGCAAGGTATGTTCCCTTGATGTCAGGGAATATATTTTTATGTGGGATCTCTATATCCATGATATATTAGGCTTCAACTTAATTATGGGTATGATATGGCTAGTCATATAACAATCCCAAATAGATGGTTATAGGAGGAGATTGAATTTTATTCCTTATAAGGGTGAACAATATATTCACCATGGGGATTGGGATGTACATGTTGGATGACCATGGCCAATCAATCATCATTTGGAAGAGCTCATAGCCTAGGATTCTAGTCTATTGATTAATGATGGAGACGTAAGTCATGATATATTTCCACCAGTAGTGGAACTATTTTAGGATGTGTTTCTTGAATACTTCTCAGGGAATCCACCTAAGAGAGTATATAATTAACTATTGAGACCAAACATGGGGCTGATCCAGTTTCTATTCCACCATAAAGAATTTCACCAATAGAGCTTCAAGAACTCTAGATGCAGCAAGAGGAGTTCCAGGATAAAGGATTTATTAATTTCAGTATGTCACGTTGGGGTTCTATAGTGTTGTTTTCTAAGACGGATGATCGAAATATAATATTGTGTGTTAATTATTGGAAATTGAACTAGATAATTATAAATAACTGGTATTCTCTTCAACATATCGATGATATTTTTGACTAGTTTAGAGTATCTTGTGTTTTCTCAATAATCTACATGAGATAAGGGTATCATCATATGAGAGTTCATATATTTTATATACCAGGGACTAATTTCCATAGTAGGCATGGACTATTGTAGTTCTTCAGAATTCCTTTTGGGTTGATTAATGCACCAGTAGTGTTTATGTACTTGATGAAAATAATCTTCCATTTTTACCTAGATCATTTTTTTAAAGTATTTTTTGATGACATCTTTTTGTACTCCAATACTCATGATGATCATGCCCAACACCTTGACATAGACCCGAGTACACTGATATAGCATTGGATATACATCAAGCTATCTAAGTTTCAATTTTGGATCAACCACATACACTTATTTGGACAATTTTTCTTAGAGTAAGGTGTTTCAGTGGACTTAGAGATGGTTCAGGCAGTGGTTTATTGGGAGAAACCCAAGAATGTATTTGATATCCATGGTTTTTTTGGTTGGCTAGATATTATCAGAGATTCAACCAAGACTTTTATTATTTGTAAATTATTCTCATATGCTTAACCAAGAAAGGGATAAATATTTAATGGTTGGAAGCTTGTGATAAGCCTTAAAGTATCTTAAGAAGTGTTTGAAATCATAATATATCTTGATCCTACCTGAGATAGGTGAGGAGTTTATAGTGTTTTGTGATGATTATGGGGTTGTATTTGGAGTAGTGCTAATAGAGGGAGATTGAATATTGGCCTATGGGTCTCAATAGATAAGGCCACATCAACAAAACTACCATATGTAGGACCTATATAAAAAATAATTGGTTTATACTTTGATGTGTTGGAGGCATTATCTTTTGTGTGAGAAGTTTATTGTGCTTACTAATCACAAAATATTATTGTATATCTTTTCACAATGATATTTGAATCTCTGATAGTGGAGATGGGTTGAGTATATGGAGTTATTTGATTTTGAGTTAGCATATACACTTGGAAAAGGAAAAGGTGTGGCTTATGGATTGAGCAGGAAAAATTAAACTCATATGGTTCAGTAGTCCAATGTTGAGTTGAAGATGATGAATTTTCTGGATTAAATGCATGTGTGGTTTAGGAAAGGAATGAAAAGATTACTCTTGAATTAGTCTCAGTGGAGTCAAAACACTTGATCCATATTAGAGATAGTTAGAATGAGGATATGGACTGATTGACTCTGAGGGAAATCCTTGAAGGTGGGTAGTCACCATCTGATTGAATCATAAAGAAGGATGAGAGAATCTATATCAAGAATCAGGATGTCATGCCAACCATATGAAGGAGTATCTCTTACGATAATTTCAATCCCTGAGGTGGGTAGTACATACAGGTGTGACAAAATGGTATTGTGACCTATGAAGATCAGTTTGGTGGCCATGCATGAAGAAAGAGAGAACAAGGTTCATGAAATGATTTTGACCCTATCAGTATGTGACGTTAGAGCTTCAATATATTGGAGGTTTTCTACAACCAATGACCTTTCCAAAATAGAAGTGGGATGAAATGATCATGGATATTGTTGTAGTTATTCTGAATATTCCAAGGATAATGGTGTTATCTATATTGTTATGGATCAACTGACTAACTTAGTGCATTTCTTACTTATATGATAGAATTTCTTAGTGGAGCAATTGGGAGACTTGTATGTTTGAGAGATAATATAACTGCATGGGGTTACAAGGAATATATTTTTAGATAGTGACTCAATTTTCACTTCATTCTTCTGACAGTTCTTGTAGAAATGTCTTGGTATAATGGTATTATTGAATATGGACTTCCACCCACATACAGATTGGAAGTTGGATCATACCATACAGGTGCATGAAGCTATGTCGCGAGCATGTGTTATTAAATACAGTGGGTATGGGGAGAAACACATGGATTTAGTGGATTTTTCCTATAAAAAAATTTATCATGAAACTATAAAGATGGAACCATGAAAAGATCTTTATGATAGTCCAGGTAGCATAATGTTATGCTGGATAGAGGTATGTGAGGTATTGTTTTTGTGAACGAGTCTGATACAGGATATGCATCTAATTCAAAAACATGTGGCTATAGGTCATAGTAGATATAAGTCATATGATGATAGATTTTCACTACCCCTAGAGTTTAAAAAGGGTGACCAAGTAATTTTTTTAATTGTTGCATTGGTTGGGTCACCATAGGATATAGAGAGAGGGGATTTTGGCACCCAGGTTTGTTAAACCATTTGAGGTTGTGGAGAGAATTGGTTTAGTAGAATAACGAGTGTCTCTTAAAAAAATAAATTGCTATGCATGATTTATTTCATATATCACAACTACAATGGTATCAATCCAATCCTTCTCATGTTATTTATGTGGATTATGTCGATCTTTTGATAGATTATTTCATCGAGGGGTATCCAATACATGCATTGGATCATAGTGAGAAAGTGTTATGGGGAAAGATTGTCTTGATATTTCATATATTTTAGAAAATAGATATGTGTAAGAGGAAACATGGGAAGATGGAAGTAGATATGTGGGCTCTGTGGCCTGATAATTTTGACATAGAATCTTAGAGAATTTTAGGAGGGAATCTCGAGGATGATCTTTTATAAGGGGGGAGATAATAAGATCTTGACCTTTGTTGGAGTTGAATTTGGATTGTTTTAAAGTACTCCATTTTCCTTATTTATGTATTTTTGTTTAGATTATATCTTTTTTATAGTTGGGTGTAATTTAAAAATATTAATGAAAAAGTATTCTTCACTATTACCACAAGGTTAGGGATAACCATGCGCCATAGCCCAACAAACCATCCAACCCTTGATAGTGTGGATTCACATGGCCGTAACACAGTCTTTCAAAATGTGTACCATAAAAAGAGAAATTGTGTAACCCTAAAATAAGAGGCACATGGTTGGAAAATAGTTAGGGAAAACGGTGTTCCCCATCCCAACTAATTGTGCATGGGAATTAGAGTCTCCTGAAAATTTATTTTAAATTTCCCAAACCCTCGAAACTCAAACATTTTGAACCCGATTCAACCCTCTGAGGTCTTTCATGATTTTGGATCTCTCTGGAAAAAATATATGGTTTTCTTACCTATATTATTTCTACATCAAAGCTCAGATGTAAGATTATCTCCCCTGTCAATATGTTTATTCAATCTCTTTTCTTTCTCATTTATCTTCTTTCAATCTCTCAGTCTTTTAATGGGATATAATCTTCTGTTTTGATATATATATATATATATATCATTATTTTTTTAATATAGATTTGGGATTTTGGATCTAGATTTACAATTATTGAGATCATGATTTTTGGATCTTGATTTATGGTTTTGAGATTGAAGACCTAGATTTATGTCATTGTGCTGCTCAGTTTTTGGGAATTACTTTGGGAGACCATTCATTAAAGAATCGAGTTAGGTGGTCGATTATTCAAATAATATTGTCTTATTATCAATTTCATGTATGTGATTTTGTAATTTATAGAGTTGATTTAGTGATTATAATTTCTAAATTGAATTATTTAATGTGTTTAATTAACTAATTGGGGAGTTAGGGATTTGATTGAATAATGGAAATTGTGGCATTAAGATAATTAATTGATGATGTAATTATCAATGAATTGAATTGTGAAATTGGGATAATAAATTGATAGATTAATTATCAAAATATTGAATTGTGGTATTAAGGATAATTAATTGTTGAGTTAATTGTCAGAATGTAAAATTATAAATTTAAAAATAACTAATTTTTTAATTAATTATTATATATTTAGATGGGAAATGATTAATTTATTTTCAGATTAATTAATGGAATTGATGTGGTTAATTAATTGTTGAATTATTTAATGGAAGATATGTGAATAATTAATTGGAGAATTAATTAATGAGTTTGAAATGATTAATTAACTATTGAATTAATTTAATTAAATTTTTGTGATTAATTAATTTATAATTAATTAATAGAATATGATTAATTAAGTTATGAATTAATTAATGGAAGTTTGTTACAAGATGGATAATTTTGATTAATCATGATTGATATAATATTGTGATATGTTATCATATATATATTTTGTTGATAAATGTGGTTCTATACATATCGATCTATGCTAAATGGCACATATATATATATATATATATTCAGGGTTTAGAATTGGGGTGCTAGACATGATGATCTAAGCAAATGATATATATGCATGGTTGGAAAATGGGGTTCTAAACATGATGATCTATGCTAATTATTTCTATGAGTGTTTTATAAATGGGGTGTTAGACCTGATTATCTATGTCAAAGATATAAATGTACAACTAAGATCTGGGGTGCTAGACACAAAATTCTATGCCCATGATATACATGAATGGTTGATAAATGGGGTGATAAACATGGTGTTCTACAGCTAAAACATTGTCACTAGACTATGGTTCCAAGGGAAGGTAATATTTAAATTCAAGTGGAATGGATAATTTAACCACATGTAATATAATAAAATGTGAATTGAATATTTAACATGGTTCAGACCCGATGTGTGCCCGATCAGGTATTGAGCTATGAGTGTCCATAGAAATTTGATGGTTAATGTAGTTCATTAAAGATTAACTGTTAATGTGATAATTATTTACTTATGAATTGTAATTATTTATTTATACAACTAAAAACACTTGTTATTGATTGGATTTGTTTTATACACTATTTGTGGTGGCCTATAGAGTTGTACTCGCACCCTACTTAGGCTGCCTAATCATTACCTAAATAGGAATTATTGTTTCAAAATAGGTTATGAAAAAGAGACCTATGATAGATGGATGATTTGAGGATGGAGAATGTTTGAGGGAATCCAACGTGGTTTGGGACTACTGGGATTCATTAGTGTCTTTCTTTTGGGTTTTTATTTTTTATAAATTGACACATGCATCAGAATGACATGTTTTCTACTTAATTTGGATATTGTATCATCTTCTTTGGTTTCCTTGAGATATTAAAATTATTAATGGTTATATATATTCTTCCACTATTTTTTATTATTTTCCCTAGTGTTTAATCTGATAAAAGAGGGTATACTCTCCCCATGAATGAATTATAAAACCCTCACTACAATTCGGTATCCTCTGGCATATGGGGAGGGATGCATGAGATTATGTGACCGATCGGCTTGGGGAACCAGTGTGTGGAACCCCGATTGAGACATTATAATAATGGTTAAAATATTAAATAACCAATGTTTTTTGAATGTTGGAAGATTAACCTATCAAAATTTCTCAAAATAATGGGAATATGTTTTGTATGTGGTAAATGAGGTCATAAAAAAATAATATACTATAGAAAAAATAATAATGTAATTAACTTTGCGAAGTAGAATAAGGTTCTTACCAAGGTATTAATTGAATGTTTTAAATGTATAGAGTATCTTCATTATGAAAATAGATTTCCTAGGGGGATATATCAAGAAATGGATTAGAAATACCATATAAATAAATGTTTTTAAATTCCCATTTTCATTATTGATGAAGATGATGAAACATCAAATGACATATAAGAGGTATTGATTATATCTTGTATTATGAAAGGATTTTTTTTAATCTTAATAATTGATTTATATTTTTGATTTCAAGAAGGAAGTATTAAGTATTAAAAATGAAAAACATGGTTAATATGTTATGAACTATTTTTAATGATTAAAGTTTGTACATATAGGGATTCAAGTGAAATGTTGTAGTTGTATATTTAAGGATGATCATAACACTAAAATAATTAGTACTCTTTTGATATTTTTTGAAAGGTGAGTAATTTTGGATAGATTTATTAATTTTTGAAAAATTTATTAGGTATATGTGTCTCTTAATATTAACTTCTGAAAATATTATTTGGGAAGAGTTATATTTTAAATTTTTGGACACAAGCCGAATCCTTTTTTTTAATTTTCCAAATATACACATTATGGGAAAGTGGGAACCTTACAAAGATCTAGATTCAAACATAAAAACATCCCAAAAATCATCATTCTACCTTCAAAAAAACCCACCCATAATGCCACATTCAATTTTCAAAATTCAAAATTCAGAAGCACTCGTCTTGCGCCTTACCCGAATTAAGGCCACACTACGACATCTTTATCATCATCGTAACTCATCAAATCGACACTATCATCGTTGGAACCATCACACCACACCAAAAAAACTGAATCATCCCAGAGGTTCAAAACATAGCCAAAAAATGATTTTCCCCAAACCATATTCATCCAGAATCTAATAGATATTTCACAAGAATCATGTGAGTTGACAAGCGGGAGATGACCCTACCTTCGCCGGAGCACCACCGCTGGATTGACGCACACCAAAGAAATCCACGAAACACCATCCCAAAATCCATCCAAAACTTAATATCAAATGAAAAAACATGAATCGCAAAAAACCATCACCATAACACCGAAAGAAAAACTAGTCACAAACTAGATCCAAATCCCACCTCCGCCATCCAAGACGCCCGCAGAGGCCACTCCCAAGCACCAAAATCATACCATCAAGGGTGATTCGCTACCCCCATACCATGGAAGTGGAGCTCAGCCTCTGGTCTGACACCATTACGCCGAGAAACCCTATCTGTTGAAGAGTCTTCGAGAAAGAATGATAAACAATGATGAGTGTCACTGTGAAGGTTGAGCCAGGATCTACTACTGCGAGAAAGTGTCATCACCACGAACATCGGAGTATGAGGAGTGAAGCAATGCCGATGCGGGACGAAGGAAGGAGGTGGTGGCAGGAGGGAACCCTATAATGCTTCTCCCCTTACGGGCTCATTCTCAAATTAGGATGGAGTTTTTTTGGACATAAGATTAAAAGTATTGATAACATTTAGGGTTTATATGATATTTTATGATTAAGGTAATTTTTTAGTATTCTCATTACTTTTATGGGGATATTACAAGAATTGTATTTATGTAGTCTTAGAACAAGGAAAACTCATAGGCTATGTGAACAACCATCACATTAAGAAAGTATGCAAGGATTGGACCCACAACCAAAGGAATAAAAGGTGGTATGCTATAAATTGGCCAAAATGATCTCCTAGATTGTATAATATTATGTAACTGATATAAAAAATGAATATTTATTTGATTTTGGGATCATTTTTTTACATATAGATTACCATAATACTAAAAAGTTATTTGGTTATTAAGTAATTAATGTTAATTTGGAAAGAGAACACTATAATTTCTTGAGGGAATATCATATGATAAAGGTAAATAAAATCCTATGGGATATTATTTGAGGATTAATGGTTGTATTATCTTTTTAAAGAATATATGATTTTAATGAAGATTTATGGTGATTCAAGTCATTTTTGGAAATTTTTAGCATATCATGATTATTATATGACTACAAAATATACATTTTGTTCAAACCACATTGAATTTGGTTAACGTACAAATATATAATCCATTTATTATTATACATTATTGTAATTATTGGATCTTTTAGATCTTCATT
Organism: Viscum album; assembly: GCA_963277665.1. Taxonomy (NCBI): domain Eukaryota; kingdom Viridiplantae; phylum Streptophyta; class Magnoliopsida; order Santalales; family Viscaceae; genus Viscum; species Viscum album. The sequence goes on along the minus strand of OY728158.1, from coordinate 675,065,184 downwards.
TTAGTGCATCAGGAATGAAAAAATTCATCATTAATACTCATCATTTGCGTAAAAAGATGAGATTTTGGTAGAAATTGATTAATCGAAGAAATGATACTTGAAAAGTAATGATATTTTCTTATTTTATTAGTCTTTATGGTAATGGGATTCCTAAACATTGGAACAAGGATCTTGAAGTAAAAATATTATCAAATTTCCTTTATTTATAATAAATAGATGGAATTTCTCATATCTCCTTGATTTATGGTTTTTTGTTGTCAACTATTCCATGTTTATTCACTTTCCTATGATCAATAATATCTATGAATATCCATAGTTATTTAGGAATATCTTTCTTCCCCATGTCTAAGACTTCACTTCCAATTAATGTAATTAAACTTGGAAACCTAATATGTGTTATTTCAGATTACAGCCGTACTTCCCTTTCTCTCTTTTCAATAAGATGTTTTATTAACACATTTTATGTTGTGGTATTTTAGAAAAGTTATTTTCAATTATAAAACCATAGATAATTTAAATGAATTTTATATTGTAATGATGAAATATACTAAAGGATATAGGGGATGTAATATTCCATGATTTTTAAAGAAATACAATATTCGATAGAGTACAAGATATGTATCCCTGATCTTAAATCAACCAAGAAATATTATTATTTAAATTTGATTGTTACAACAAAACCAGTTAATTGGAATATATAAATAGTACCGAAAAAAATTATTTTTACAATATAAATAACATAATGAATACAATTATGTTGATTAATTCATATAAAATAAGCACTCAATTTAATAGTAAATACATTTTTTCCTACAAAAATACATTTTCCTTAAAAATGGTTTTATCACTTTTTGTGAGAAAATATTTTAATTAATTTATAGAATATTTTGAAATATAATTTTGTACAAGAATATATTTTTTAAAATTATCATGTAAAAATTATATTATAGTTAATTTTTGGGATTTTCTGAAAAGATTTATTTTTAAGTGAATAATGAAAAATAAGGATTCTTATTGAAAATAGTATTTTGTTTCAAGAAAATATGAATTTAACATTTTTATTTTAAAATTTATTCAATGTAATATTATTTATATTAAATTTTTTATACTACCAATTTGTTCATTTGAATCATTTTTGTTATTGAATTTTTAAAGAATACATTTTAATAATTACAATGCAGTTTTTCTAAAAAATCGTTTTTCATTGAGTTTTTCATTATAATTATAAATTAATTTATATAAATTAATTTTTGAAAAACGTATTACATATTTTGAATCATGTGGTACATACTTGGTAAACATGACTCTTTTATTTTTTTCATTATAAATAGTAACCATAGTGAATAATTATCCCCAAGGTAAGGGTAAATCAAGTAATTAAGAATTTAAATATTATGATAAGTACTAAAACTGATCATAAAATTTTCCTTTATTCCATTGTAGGAGTGGATTTAATATAATTCTATCCATTTTTTTGAAAATATGAAAGGTTTGTGTCATATTTTGTTGATTTCAAACATTATAATTTTTAAGTAAGAGTTAAAGAAAAAAATGTCACTTTCTTACTTTTAATATCTGTAATATTTTGGTATAAGAATAAAAAAATTATTTTCATTTATAAATTAATTTTAAATGATCAATGATTTATTTTAACATTTTACTTTATTTATAATTTTTATTAATGAAATAATTATATTAAATTCTTACACAATAGAGACACTATATTTATTAAACTAATAGAAAAATAAATTAAATGATTCTAAAATGTTAAAAGTAATATAATTTTAATTAATTATTATATTTTATTAATTTATAAATAAATACAAGATTTTAGGTATGTTTGAAATTTTTATATTTTAATTCTTTTGGTGTCATGATTTTTTCAAAGTTAAATTAAATGAATAGTGGAAAAATTTTCATTAATGATAATTTATGTTAAATAATATTTTATTAAATTATATTAAACATAAAAATAATATTTCAAAAGGTAAATAAGGTATATAAATGGTATTAATTTTCTTAAATTGGTCATTTATGATCCAATTCTCAAGTTATATGTAAAATTATAACCTATAATGTTGAAAAAAGTCATTTCTATAATTAAGTTTAAAATTTTTTAACGAACAACTTAATAAATAAGAAAAGGATTAAAATGATATAAAAGGAAATCAAATTATTATTTTATGGATATATTAATACCATAATTTTTTAACATATAATCCATTCATTATTGTAACCATTTTACATGTATTAGTCAATATATGTTATTATAATATTTCATGTAATTCCAAAAATGACATAAATGATATTTTATAATAAATAATTTTCAATTAAATGATTTAAAATTCATAAAAATTACTATATTCAGAAAATTTATTTTTATATGGTTTAAAATATCAACAATGTTCCATTTATGGGCTAAATATCCTTTATATTAACTATATTTACCCCTAATTAGTAAACAACATTGTTATTTGGGTAATCATCAAAAGAATAAACATTAGTTTAGAAATAATGTTGAAAAAATCAACTAAATTTATCCAAATATTATTTTATGAGAGGATTTTGACTCATTATCATATTATATTTTAATTATATCATTTTTGGATTTATTTTAAATTGATTATTTATTTATATTAAATGAATACTTTAAGAAACTATATGATTTTGTCTCCCCTCTTTTAATAAAAGGCATCCCTATCGTTTTATAAATGCACATAAATATATATTTTTCCAATAAAAATTACCCAAAATATATTCTTAACATCCCTAACCCCATTATATAGGTCTTAGGTTTTTCATAAATCTAACCTTAGAAGGATTAAGGTGTCATGGAAAGAAGGTGGTCTGAAGAAGAGGTCAACTTTTTACCAAATGTTTTAGTTTTATTTATTCTTATACCTATATAAAATATTCTTAAAACATTAGGAAACACAAAACCAGTATCTTAAATATATAGATATATTATAATTTTTATGTAATAACATATATCTATATTTTCTTCCACCAAATGGGGAAGGAAACCATCGTTTGTGTGTACAAAGGACTACCGCCTCGCGAACTGACGTAATTCGTTTTCCATCAATGGATCTAACAGATGATTATAATGATGTATTTAATGTTTATATATGAAATAAATGACATAATAATAATTATTAGAAGATAAAATATCATCTATTTATTACCATTATATCTATTGAAAAATGACAACATCGTTCCTATGTACGTTTGGATTACCACCTTGACGAATCAATGTGGTTCATTTTTCATAACCACACCACATGGATAACTTATATTAGAATATTTAAATAATTAATATTATATTTATTAAATAATTATCATTATTTATGGATAATGCAATACTTAACTTCTTTGCATCATGATCTTTGGAATAATGGAAATGTTACTCGTGCGTACGTAATACCTTCCATCTACAAGATTATTATGCAGTTCATTATTAATATCCATATTTAATAGATGGATTAAAAATTTTGATATATGTATAAAAATTATATTTATTTCATGGATATTGTTTTATTTATTATGTAATAATGACCTCTTTTACCATATTTAAACTACTTAATCTATTTTGTGTATATGAGCTGAATATCATCAAAACCTCTGATGAGAACGTAACTTATTAAATAATTGTGTATAACAAGGGAAAAAGATAAATAATAAACATGAAAATGGTTATTCATCAACTAAATAATTAAACAAGTTTATTAATCAATAAAATAATTATTTAACTTGATTATTTGTACACAAGGTAAGTGACACTTCACTTTTAAAACCCCATTTTTAATATTTTAATAAATTCATTTAAAAAAATTTCTTCCACGTATATATTTTTTAAATTAATTTTTAATGAATTTATATGGAAATAAATGAATTATTAAAAAAAATTAGGTCACTTTTTAATATTATTTTAATGGTTTTAAGTTGGATTTTTTATGTTTTTTATGAGAAATATTTTGACTTTACTTACAAAAAGGAAAATTAATGTTCTATTTTTATGTATAATAAATCTATATGTTTTCACTATTCCACAAAAATTATTTGAATTTTGGGTTCCTATATAAAAATCCATGATTTTATCATAATAAAATCCTCCTTAAATTATTTTCTGGTAATTTTAGATTTTAAAATTTGGTTTTTAATGAAAGGGATATACCATGATTTGAAATTTCTTCTTATTGATGTAAAGAATTTTTTTCCATTAATTTTTTCATATATTACTGTCACGTTATAGCTCATGGGAATTATTTAATATGACAACTATCATTATTATAAACTAAGTATGGTTTGTTCTATATTATACCAAGGAATGGATTTTCTTTTATAAAATGAGATTATGTGAACATATTATAATTCTATAAATCATTTCGTAATGTGATGTAGTTAACTTACTAGGGTTCTCATAAGAGTTTTTTCGAATTCTACTACAAATGTTATTTATTTTTTAATAGTGATAGTAAGCATGACATAAAAATAATTCCACATGTTACCTATAAAATTTATCTACTTTTTATTTGGGTTTTTACCAAAATAACAGGATTTCACAAGGTAAGATAATGAGATTATGTTTAAAGGATTGTATATCCTATATTATAAGGTAAAATGTATAAATTTCTGGAAAAATATTTATATTTTTTTCATGAAAACACACACATATATATATATTTACTTTAAAATTTTTTATGAAATGTTTTATGGAATGCTTTGGGATTAGAATTTAATTTCTTGTGTAAGAAAATATTTGTTTAGGGAAAAAATTATTTTTTGAAAATAAAAAATTTTATGGGTGTGCATTCACACAGTTGTTTCTTTTTTATGTCATGTGATAAGATTTATAATCTCACCCATATCATTAAATTATTTTTATAGGGTTTAATGTTAAGTAGTAACAAATGAGATGTCAATTTTAAAATCATAGATATTTTTTTCTCAAAGGAAACAAGTTTTATTCTCAATTAAAAAAATTATGGAAAAAATGGAAACTAAGATGATATTTTCAAATTTATATTTATGAGTTTATTATATATATATATATAGTTATAAATTAATTTTCGTAAACTCTTTACATGAAAATATCCCAAAAAATTAACAAAGTTATTTTCTAATGATTGATTTTTTGGGGAATGATCCTTACATAGTGTGTCCTGAGATTGAAATTTAATGTTTTGGATACTTTTTATGGGTTTCATATTTATAACCAATGGTTTGGAAAATTTTTTAGGGGAAACATTGATCCATTTTTTTATATAGGAAATCATATGGATTGGTAAATTATGTGAGATAACCATGTAGCCAACTCAGTTTGAGGTATTTTTTATTTTGGGTTGGATTGAATTGGTTATACTCCTATTATTTTTCCCAATTGAACCCATTTATCTGAGGCACCACTCATATCCCAATTTTTCACTTTTAAGCCTATATAAGTATATTTTGTGTGGATATTTAGTGTTCCTATGTTTGGATCAAGAGCTACGTGGTTCTCCACTCTTTCACTCTTAGTTTCTCTTATTTCCTGCATATTTTCTCATAACACTAATGGAAAATGTTAGCCAATATATTTGGTTAAGGTTGTGATAAAATTGGTAATTTGTTTCTTTATGGTTGTGATTTGTATCATAATTCCTCTTCCGGTGATTTTCATCAAAGGGGGCATGATTCATCTATTTTTAATTATAGTTTCCATTACATTTACTCTAGTAAAATAATTACTTGATTCCATATTAATTTAAATGTGTAATAAAAATAAATTAATGTTTTAAATAATACCAGTATTTGTTATATCACAGTTTTTTTAGGGTTTTTGGGTTTTACCATTCAATAAATTATGTTAAATTATTGGATTAATGTAAATTTGAATTAAAATGGTGGTTTATGACCTTAAGGTGTTTGATAAAATTTCATTGACTGTTATGGATAATAAAAGTGATTGGTTAATGGTGTTTTGAACTAATTTAAATTTATAAAGTGAATTGTTCTTCACATAAAATGGGGATTTTTTTTAATATATTCTGATGTTTTGAAAAAAAAGATTCCTCGTTTATAAAGTGTTTTCCATTGTTTGAAAAAATTAGGGTTCTTATTTAATGAAATGATTTAAAATGGAGATTGAATTTTTTTGGATTGTTATTTTTAGATGAATCCATTGTATAGTTTAACATGTTGGTGCTTCATTTTGTTCTATGAGTTTTTTGGAATTTACCTTCTGTGGAGAAGGTGGTTTTGAAAGTGAACATCCCATGTTTGATTTTTTTTGAGATTTAGTGTTGTGTGTGAATTAACATGAGTTTTTTTTATCCAAATTATTTTTAAAAAGTTATTTAAAAATCATTTAATCTTTAGGTATTAAATAAACTTTCGTTAATCACTTTATGTGATTCTATTTGTTTATATAAATATTAAATTCTAATTTATCATGTTACCACTTGTTTTTCATGGTTGATAGCATGTTATTTTTATATAAATTTTGATTTATATTTCAAAATTTGGTTTAGGGATCACTATTTAGGGGTATGACTGAAGGTGATATATTTATTTGATTTCTACATCGCATGCATTTGGGCAGTGGGATTATCACATGATGACATTACCTTTATGGTAATCACCTATTTTAAACATGACTTGATTAAGCTAGATTACTAAATGAGATGTTTAGAGAGACTTATTTTTTATTTTCATGTGATACCCTGGATAGAAACCAATATATGAATGTCATAACAGACTAGGGGACGTGTCTCTAATGAGGCTAGGTTGAGAGTAATTTGGTAGATGGGTTGTATGATTTGTAATTTCCTGGATGTTTTTTACACCATTTCATATATAGAAACTTGTGGTATTAGTCCCTAGAGTGTTTCCTTATGGTTTGTACATTATGTTATGATTATTTATCATTGTTGAAATTTTTTTTTCTAGTTACATTTTTTCTATTATTTCGTGATTTATGAGTGATCATATTTGGGGTATGACATGATTTTTGTGGATATTGTCATTTATTTATAACTATTATGGCTTCGAATTTTAATATTTTTTCCCTTTTCCTTTACCTATTTTGTGTTTATGTGTTAATGTTTAAAAAAGGGAAAATATATTTATGTTTTACATGAAATATTTGATTAGTATTTCTTTTAAAATGTAATTTTAAACCATGCGTGGGGTGGATTCAAAAGAGTTAATTTGTGAAATAAATTTTTTAACATGTTTCTTTTAAAATGAATGATGTTTTAATGGTAATGACTTGTATTTAAAATGAATTTTACTTAGTACATCTTATATGAGACATGTTTTATAGACAACATGTTTTAAGAAAGTATATGTAGTATACATTATTTTATTTATGTTTTTAGGAAAAAAGAAATAAAATATATTTTTTGTAAATATTATTTAAAACAATGGAAAATGATTCATTAAAAATTGAATATGAATATAATCATTGTGGCATCTTACTGGCCTATGGATAATTTTTGGCCTACTCGCGTCTATGGTTATGCAATCATCATGTTTTTTCATGTTATCTAGTTATAACTTGTCGGTAGTCTTGTTACCACTATCCATTGGGATGAAAGTGTTGTTTGAGTTTTGGTGGTACCATAATAGTTACAAAGAGATTTTGTTGTTTTTCTCCCAGTTTTGTATGTCCTATTGGGTCATTTGTTTTATAGACCTCTTAGGCCACCAATTCTTATTTATTCTAGTTTTATTCCCATGTTTTATAAAGTAAAATCTTTGTAATTTTTTCATTTATAGATTTTTTTTGTGAAATATTTCGATTATTCCTTATTATTTATGAAATTTTTGGGTGTTCTTTTATTTTATTATAACAAATAATTTTGGGAACAGTTATCCATTGTAAGGATGATTTATACTAGGCTCCCAATTTGAATTATTGTTTTTTCCTTGTCTTTAAGAAGGTTTATTTATTCTCATGTGTCTCATGTAATAACCCACATCTTGTATCTAGCTTTAGGTAAATGAGAACATGATTCAAGACTTGTGGTGGACTGACCAATGTTATGTTTTGTGTCATCTGGGTACGATTCACTACCGTAGGTTCTCACATATAGAAAGATATGAATTCATTTATCAAAAAAATTTACACTCTTATTTAAATAAAACATTTCAAACCTTATGATTTTGCATAATTTAGTAATTTAAATATACCATTAATCCACTATTCTTACTCATTTAATTTAAATTTTATTATTAATAATTTCTCATATTGAAATTATCAGGATTCGATTATATTTTGAGTTATATTTCCACTATGCATATCTTCTTTATTATTTCACTTTACATTCTTTATTATATTTTTAAAAGACAATCAACCCCCTATTTATGTCCTATATGGGACCTACAATTGGAATAATATCTATTTAAGTCTTAATAATTATGCAGTTTCAATGTTTTTTCATCTACCATGGCCTTCTATACTCATGCTCTATTATTTGATGGCACTAGTTAATCTTATTGGAAAACTCAAATGAAAAATATTCTTATAATTATTGGATATTTAATTTTGAAAATTTGTATGCATGTTTATAGTCAAATATATTAACCAAAAGATAAATTTACTCCCCATGACATTACATCCTTTATGTTTGATGGAGAATCCATGACTTCTCTCCATTTTGGTCATGGACAAAATTAATTCATTAGAATATACACTTGTATAACCACCCATAAAATTTAAAGATTATTAGAAATTAATAAATAAGGATGTAAAAAAGTCATATATACTATATTGATTTATATTTACAAGACATTTAATGTTTTAGTATCCATACAAATGAATCAATTTATAATATTTTCACTCACATTACTAAAATTATAAATTGATGAATGCCTCTTGGTGATTATTTTTCTATATAAAATTTAGTAAAAAATATCCTCTATGTCATATGAAGCTCTTGGTCCCTAAAAGAGATGGATATACAATAATTGAATGATATAAAAAATATTCCCCTTGAAGAACTAATTATAACCCTAATGACGTATGGAATTACCATGAAGAATCAATCCAATAAATAAGACAAAGAGGATAAGGAATCCAAATAAGTTTAAAAAATATTAATTTTAAATCCATTGATGATGATGTATCATCTAAATGTGATATTAAAGAAAAAAATTGCTAATATATTGAATAAACTCATGAAAAAAGGAAGTTAACTCACCATGAAAAAAAAATTCAAATTCAAATACTAGATATGGAATTGTATGAATTCAAGAAAATGGTCAAATTAAGCCAAATTTCCCCATCTATAAATAGAAAATTTATTAGAAGAATAAAGGAACGAAATCCCGAAACATCATATCTTATTGCGCTACTTCATAAAGAGATTCAATCCCTAAATGACTCATGGAATATCTCAAGGTAGATAAAGAGGTTGGTTTTCCTTTTTTCTTCCTCATCATATTACTCTCATTAATCCTACACTAATTATTATGGTCCAAAAAAGAACATTAGAATTTTTTTGAAGAAATAATTTCAAAAAAAATATTACAAAGAAATTCAATTAAGTACTTCATGAAAATGAAAAAAAAATTATGAAAATGGTCTCAATTTAAATAGAATTTTAATTTGGTTTTGAAAATAAAAAATAAAACAAATAATGAGATTATTAAATCTTAAATAAATTATCCTAAAAATAATATTTCTCAATTTACTCATAGTGATAAATATTTAAATATTTATTGGGTTCCCACTATTTTATAAAAATAATTCCATAATAGGTTTTTGATGTCCACATGGTTTTTTAATAAAGATATTTATTCTCAAAATATGAATTTTTTAAATGGATGTTATACGAACATGTTTTCTAAATATATTCATATATTTTGGTATCTATTTAATGATTTCAATTTCTAAATTTACAGATATTGAATACCTAAATCAGTTCATTTTTATGACATATTTCTCATTGAAAAAATAATACTAAACAATTTTATGTTCCCAAATCCTTACTAGTTAATATTACCAGTACCAAGTTGATATGGTTACCTAATGGACTTCTCTGTTGATATTTTTCTGGACTACAACACTGATCTTCATTTTCATTTCATATGGTGTCATATTGATGAAAATGGACTAAATTTTTTTGAACTCTTTGAACAATTATTATTTATTGATCACATTGTTAAATGATCTAATTGATGGGGATCCTTATTCGATAAATATATGAGATGGTCAACATGGAAACTTTTTTTATATATTTAATGTTAATTAATATCATGAACATCATTTTTATTTATTCTATCATTCTCCCCATCTATGTTTTCTTATTATTTTAAGGGTAAAAGTAGTTTTTCAAATTTAATATTTTAAAATGTTTTTATTTCATTTTTTTCAAACTCCATTAAATTTATTCCTTGTATTCATTTAAAATGGTTTTATTTTTATTAAAATTTTAAAAATTCATTTCTATAGCCGCTTTGAAAATTTCATTTAAAAATATCATTCAGATTTTCTATTTGAAACCTTGAGAATAACTCTTATATTTTACATTAAAAATTTTTTTATAGTTAATTGATATATTTTGAAAATATTTTTGGGATTTTATTTAATATTTTGTCATCAATAATACTCTTTGAGTGTATTTGTAATCGAGATAATTTTAAAAACATTAAAATTGAGATAGTCATGCATGTTACTATTATTTAACTTTATGTGAAATTACTTTATTTATTTTAATATCTTTTTATTTACCATACTAGTTATATTTTTGATAATATAAAAGGGGGTTATGTATTTTGGTTATTGAGAATTTGTTTTTTTAGTGTAAAAAGTGGTAGGATTTTATGGTCAATGGGAAGTAGTTTTGGTTGTGAAATAGATTATTATAAATCATATTTTGGAGAGAAAAAATATATCTTTGTTTCACAAAGGGGGATATATTATTTATTTCAATATGATATGAGTATATTGAATTTTTTTTTTTGATGTATATTGAATTATTTTGAATACATGTTTCACTATTGATCTAAATTTGATATATATTTTTATGATAGGTGTTTATAATCATTAAAAGGGGTAGATTCTTGTACCTCCATTTCTCCCATGGTGTTTTATTGGTCACAAACACTATATAATTAATCTAATGATTTAAATTTATTGGGTAGAAGTTACATGTATATGTTTTTATGTGTTGTGATTAATTAAATTAATTAATGATTTTTATTGACTTTGAAGAGTCATGGATTATTAAATCAAAGGCATAAAGGTTTATTAAAGATCCTATTGAAGTAATAATCCATGATTTATTTCAATGATGAATGTCCCTGAAGGAATATAAGACTTTGGAATGATGTTGATGAGATTGAAGTGGAGTTATATAACAAAAAACTGCATAGTATAGCCGGTGTAGATCCATTGACTAGCCATCAGTGATTGATAAAAGGTCCAACATGGATGAATTCTACCATATAGATATTAGATTAGAATATGATAACCGTTACAAGAAGTGAGTTCTAGGTATCCTACAACAAGTTTCCTGGCTTGTTAGTATCATTGATAGGCTAGTCGGTGGCTTTGATCAAGCTTATTTATGATGCATTCATTACTTTTTTTTTAAATTTATTGAATCAATTAATTAAAGACATATCACAACCCAATGGACATCTATATTCTATGAAGGTTATAGATAGATTCCAATAGATTCTTGTATTTAATAACAATCATCTATTATGACTCTTCATAATTTATAATTCCTTGATCTAACCAAAATGAATGAAAGAGATCTTTTCTAGGCCTTCTATCAAGAGACAATACCTTATTGTAAATATATATGGCTCTCTCTATCTAATTTTTCTTCTAAATATATATATTATCTTGTTCTACATTTTGAGTTATATTTGACTTTACATGTAATGGGATTTCTCCAATAAAACCATCATATTATAATTTCCCACTACAATGGTTCTCACTTTTGAAAAGAGGGGGATGATTTCTTTATATATCGATGAAGTTCAAGAGGGTGCTCACAACCATAAAAGTGAGGTAAATAGGTTTTTTTCACATACATGAAATGTAAAGGGTATAATTGGTTATTAATTTACATCAAAATAAAAGAGGTAATAATAAAAACCTCTCTACCTAATGGATTGAGATATAGAAGATCACACATAGCTATTACCGAACTCCTTTATCAAATTGTGTTTTGTCACTCTTTAAAGAAACACATTTTATATCATGTAATTTCACTTAATTGAATAAATTTGATATAATTTAAATTTAGTTCACATACTTAGTCATTTAACCTTGAAATTATCAAATACTAGTTATATTGAAATTATATTGATTCTGTTTTTTTATTTATATTTTTACCATGGCAATCATTTTTTTATTACCCATTATATTATTTGTTATATTTTTTAATATAATTCAACACCTTTATACATACAATCTCAAGCCTGTAGTATGTAAAACATTTAAAGGATATTTGGTTCATAATTATAATCATGTATCAAGGAAAGGAAATTGAGACAAAAACCAGTACCATAGATTTATTCTTGGCCAAACAAACTCTAATTCCTTGTATAATCATTTTTTAATTAATATTAATCGATGTAAAAACATTATTTTTATTTATTTTACTTCATAAAATTATTTTATTATTTTGTATAAACTAATTAATAGTACTTTATTATAAGAATAATATTTTTGGTGTTAAATGTTCTATTTGTTCCTTGCTTGCTTTGGTATGAATATTTTTGCTCATTATCCTTGATTATGTGCCCATTACATCTATAATTTTCAAGGATATAAAATAGATAGAGTTTATAGAGTTATTGAATCTCAAATTCATTCATGGGAGTTATGGTGATGATTCTTAATTAAAGGTTATAAAGTTTATTTTTTATAAATAATGAATCAATAAGAATAATTGATTTTATTAATTAAAATAAATATATATATTACAATTATTGAATTTAAAACACTACCTAAATTGATCATTATTTTCATATATTTCTATAATTTAAAATTTATTGATTAATCTGGATGGAAATATTATTGAATCATTTATATTGGTGTTAAAACCTACCCAAACAAGAATTTTATGTATTGAATGAATGAGATAGAATATTAATTTATATGGTTATAATATCATTTGTACATAATTATAATGATGATAATAATTCATCATTAGAGTTTTGGAAAGTATTTAAGGTTATTTAAGATGATAAAATAAATAAATAATGATAAATAATAACTCATTACTTATATTAAGGGAATCGCTCCTTGTCACAACATATTGATATAACATAAATGACTCAGATCACTATCTTGTGGGAAAAGGATACCCAATTTGAGAGATATATTTAAGATTAGAAATTTGGGTATGTATTGAAGGGAAAACTGCAATATATATGTTTGTTGTAATGGTTGGAGGAGCGGTCCTTTTATATGAGAAAATGATGGTAAGTTTTTGTAAACTTGAGTTAGGTGAAGGGTAAACATGGAATCATATGGGATTTAGTTGAGTTAGGTGAAGAAATGTTTGTTGGAATATTAGGATTAATTAAACATCTAATAAATGTATCCTATAATGTGTTAATAGTAAGTTAATCATTAAAAATTCAATTCATTCTATTTTACTCCAATTTTCATCACTTTATTTATTTATTTTTTATAGTGATTATTTATTATCAAAATAACAATATATAACTTCCCTCATAATTTAATCATTATAATTGAAAATTTTGACACAATTTAATAAAATTTAAAATACAAAAATTAATAATTTAACATTGAAATTAAAACTTATAATCAATGGGAAAATCTATAATTATAGAAAAATAACTTTTTAATCATTAAATGTTATTATTGTTATATCATACGAATAACTAACATTGACATGAGTTTTAATATATATATTTAAACATATAAAAATAATATTTAAATAAAATAATCATTTAACTACCATATAATTTGTTTGTAAATATATTTTATTAAAACCATCATTTAACCATGATATATTATATTGGTAAAATAAAAATAAATTTTGCATAATATTTTTTAAAAAATATCTTTCTTGGCATTAAATGATTTTATTCATATTTACAACTAATTAATAATCAATACATGAATTTTAATTAATCTTAAACATATATTAACAATAAATTTCATTTAGTTTCATAATTAAAATGTGAGAAATTTTACACTGAAATAATAACATATAATATATAAAAAAATTATAAAATAAAACATTTTTCCTTAAACACAAATAATTGAATTTCTATTCATCATAATGTATAAATTATTTTTATTAGTTTTTTTTATTTATTTTTCTTATAATTTAATGAATTTCATCATTCCTTTCTTTTAAAACGAATCTTTAAAAGTAAAAAATGTAATAAAAATGCGTAAAGTATTAAAAAAAGTTATATTAAAAAAAAATATTTCATAGCTGATTTAACATATTCATATTTTTTTATAAAATTATATATTTTATATAAAATAAGTTATTAATAATGCAAAAATATATTTTTTAATATCTGAATAAATATTATTTAGAATAATTATATTCCAGCAATTCCAAAAAAGGTGATATGTTTACTAGTATTTGTAATAACCCAGATTTTTCCTAGGCCCTTCCTTTGTAAAAATCTACTATTGAGGTGTTCATGGATAAATTGGTGGCTCATTTCACAGGGTTTTCAAATTTCCAGTTTTTCCATCAGCATGTCAATGTGTCGGCATGTCAGTGTGTCGGCAAGTCAGTGTGTCGACATGTTAGTGCATCGGCATGACAGTGTGTCATTGTGTTGAGTGTATCAACATTAGTGGGAGAAGGGGTGTCGACATTAGTGAGTCAAGGGGCATTGACATCGATGAGTCAAGGGGATCATCATCAGTGAGTCGAGGGCATCAGCATCGGTAGGTCAGTGCGTCGTTAGGTCGAGGCATCGGTAGCTAAGCATCGGTAGGTCGAGGCTTCAGTAGCTTCATGTTGGTAGATCAGGGTGTCGGTAGGTCAAGGCATCGGTAGGTCACGTCGGTAGCTTACCCATCAGTGGATCAACGTCGGTGGTTAGCATCGATGACTCACCCATCATAGAATCATTTCTATTTTTTCCATTTTCACCCCTATTATGTGTTTTTCTCCATTTAAAGTTAATCTATCAACTCATAGATGTCAGTAGGCCTACCTCACTGTTTCTGAGGGTAATTATTAAATCTCGATTATTTCCATCGTGTGAAACCACCCAAGTGCATGGTGAAGCCATGATCTAACATTTTATGTACTTCTAAATGGTCTCCTTGATTTTAGGATCTAGTGTCTTATTAATATGAAATCCTCTCTTCCTTCTTCATTTTTATTTCTCTTGGTGAACCTAGAAACTTCCTCTTGAGATGAGTCATGCAACCATGCTAGAGCCCTTCCCGCTCATCCATGGAGTCCTCCCGGCATGTCACACCATCCCATGTTCTTAGTGCAAGAAGGAACTTCGATTCTTGATCACCCAGGTAGAGATTTACGTTTTGTTTTCTTGATTGTGCATCATATGTGGTGGGTATATTAATGTTTTATTATAAGGAACGTCTGGATACTCTTCATGAAACTAGAATTAAACAATAATTTAATATGATCAAAAGATAACTCGTGTAAATAAAATAATGGGCAAGGTGTGGTTCGATGTTGGTTGATTGTTTTATTTTATTATCATTGATCATTTTATGGTTGTTGTGCCTATATTCCTTCTAAAAAGCATGACCGTTGGTGGTCTTTTCTTATGCACTAGTGATGTTCCATTATGATGTTTTGATATACATATGTAAAATGAAATATGATTAATCACATACACTCAGTTAAATAAACAGATTCCCCGGGATCAAACCGATTCTATGATCACCCCGATTATATTTAAGTCGAAATTATAGAACCCTTGTCGGTTAAATTTAAATATGTTTGGTTTGATGGTTGTGGTTATGTGTTGTGTACGTTGGCTGGGGTTCGGTGGGCTCGGCATGTGCGGTGGTACAAGGTGGGTGTGTTTTTTTCTTAGTTTGAGAGATTGATTGACTGTGGAATGGATGAACTTGCAGGCAGCTGAACTACCTTTATGTTGTGTTTTGGTCACTAAGCGACATCGAACAGTGGGATTATGGTGTGGTTGTGGACTCATTATGCAGTGGGACTTCATTGGGGATTTGTTTGGGAAGTGGGGATTCTGAGTTGGGTTTTGAGATAAGTAATGGGTGATATCAATTTGAGGAAAGATAATTGATAGTATTTTAATGAGTGTGTATAGAGGTACCTAGGTCCAATGACATGTTTTTGTACAGTGGGACTTAGTTTGGATTCATTGGTTGTTTGGTGTTGTTACAGTTGCTAGTTTCCTGGAAGTGTGGGAATAATTTAAGTGAATCCCCTTAAGGAATTAAATAAATGGAAATTTAACGAAATGTGTGTTGGGTTATGATTTGGCAGTGGCTATTGTACAGTTGTGCATATAAGAGTAGAAGCAGAAGCGGTGCTGGTTTGGGCTTGTTGTCTATTCATATGAAACCCGTAGGTTGGGTATGAGTGTTTGTTTACCTCTATATATATACATATATTTTTATATATATTAGTTCCTTGTGATTTCTATATTCACCCCACCCTTGTCGAGCACTATGTGCCGAACACCTCCATTTCATGGGGGAGGGTATCTTTCCCAACAACCTCGTGGGCGGATGGTTGGCTGGTTACTGATTATTCATCCTCGCACCCACTTCTGGATCTTCCCTCTCAGGCATATCTGGGTAGGCTGTATTGGATTGAGGCTTACCATTGTACAAGATTCTATGGGAAAATGTTTGTTGTGGATGAGGGGATCTAGTGTTTGGGTTCCAGGTATGTTTTCCTATGTATCATCGGGATGAGTCCCAGGTGTCTTCGGGCGTGGTAGTTGTAATTATGGCCATAGTGTCTGTAAGCGTGGTTGTGTACGGTTTGAGGCCAAGGTGTGTGCGGGAAGGATGTGGCAGTGGGACTGTGTGTAAGAAGAGTGGCAACGTTAAGACGTCAGATCATTAAGAATGAGTAGTTACCCAGTGGGAAAGTTGTGTGTGGGGTACCCAAATGTTGATGTTCCCTCACTTTTGAACACATAGCTTTAGTATCCCTACTGAGTATACTTGTATGCTCACCCTACGTATATAAAATTGTTTTCAGGTTTATAAGAGGAATTTGAGGACCATGATAGACCTTACTGGCTTAGGAATTGGGATAGTTTCTTTCACTGCTAAGTTTCATTTTCTTTGGTACATTACTGGGAGTTTTTCTTACCTTGTATCATTTTTACATTTGATCATGAATGTGGAAATGGATTATTGGCTTTACTTTTATCTTTAGTCTTTGGTGTTGCTAGAATTTACCATCTTATCTCCTGATCTTGTTCTCCAAAAAGGGTAATTACTTCCATTTAGGTGAGATTCTATGCCCTTGGTGCTAGTCACCAATTCAGGGCCTACTGATGTCGGTACTCGGGGATCCTTATCTCTCTTTCACCTTGATGAAGTTAGGGTATGACACTTTTCCATCCCTTCCATCATCATAGAAAAGGTGGGTCATGACTGAATGATATCAAAGGTGAAGGTTGAGATATAGGATGGAGTTCAGGGTTAGGAACGATAACTACGAGAATTCCCATTTTGAGCAACGGGCTATTTGCGACGGTATCCCGTCACAAATACCTTTTTGCGACGGGCCCCAGTCGCAAATACCTTTTTGTGATAGGCCTCAGTCGCAAATATCTCGTTGCAGAAAACGACATTGCAACAGATATTTTTGGCGACGGGCCCGTTGTAAAAAAAATCTGTCCCGATGGTAATTTTGCCCGTCGCTAAAAAGCTCTCGATTATATACATTATATACCCAAAAACATATTTGTGACGGGACCATAGCAACTAGTTTTTGTGATAGGGAACTTACCCGTCTCAAATATTATTCCGATTATATACATTATATACCCATTAACCTTTTGCGACATGCCCTTCATCCCATTGCAAATACTAATTTTAAAAAAAATATATTTCACTTAGTTGGGACGGGGTCCCATTGCAAAAGACCTTTTCACGAATACTAAAAATAATTTAAAAAAATTATGATTAATGAAAAAAATAATAATATTCTTATAAAAATAATAAAAAAATAAAAAATATTATTATTATTAATAAAATAAAAAAAACATTAAAAATATAATACTAAAAAGATATATTTAATAAAATTGTGATTAATAAAAAAAATATTAATGTTATTAATATAATAAAATAATAAAAAATTATTAAAAGTTTCAATATTTTCAAATATATAAAAAAATTTCATAAAATATTATTATTATTAGTAAAATAAAAAAATATTAAAAAATATAATACTAATAATAAATAATAAAATATTAAAAAAATTAAATTATGCAATATTTCGACCAATATAAATGATAGAAACTATAAATAGTTCATATTATTACAAAACCTGAATTCAAATGTTTTTTACATAAAAAAATCAGTAGGGGGTCGTTTGGAGGAGGTGGAGGAAACTCTATCCCTAAAATATGAGTCAGACGGCGCATGTACTCCATATGCCCGTAATACTCCTACTGCTGCCACTGCTCCAATCGACGTAGCTCCTCCTCATGATGCTGCTCCTACTGCTGCTTCCGCTGACACATCTCTTCATGCTGCTTTTGAAAAGTCTCTATAAGATCGGCCTGAGTTCGCAATTGCTCCTAATACGGTGAGCCAGAAGATGATGCCTCTCCACAAGCTCCTTTCGAGTTGGACACTCACATAGCACCAGTACCATAATAAGTACCAGGAGTCAAATGAGAGCTGATACCAACTACTTGGCCCTTCTCAGAGCCATACTGAGTCACCTACATCCATGTCGCCTCATCGAAATGATGAGAACCGTTCTGCTCAGTCATCTTGTCCTGACCCTCAGTCTGTTTCTAAGAGGTCGCAGTCTCATATGACTCCTTCAATTAAAATTTAAAATTAAAATTGTGAAAATATTATATGCAGTTAATTTTCAAACTGAAAAAATAATACTAACCATAATCTGACGTTGGCGATCACCTCTAATGTCTCTAGTGACTGGATCACTGTACATCATCTGATAAACGTCGAACTCCATAATATCGGGATGCTCGACTTCCTACAGAAATATAAAATTAAGTGTTTATAATTAAATTAATATAATATATTTAAAAAATATACTTACCATATTCTCTCTATGCGAACTAAATGTACGACTACCAGCTCGATGTGTCACCTCCTGTCTCCCCCGGTTCTGCCGTCCCACTGAAGATCTCCTCTGAAATCCACCACCAAACCAGTGTAAACATAATCCATCCCAAACGTGAGATGGAATGTACTCTGGTTGGTGGGCTCTACAAGACCCATCAAATTATGTCACTCCTACTTTCTTAATGGTTGTCCTTATCAAATTGTGTAAAAACTGACAGAAACAGGTTCACATAGAAACCCTTCATGCCGCGTGGATAGCGTCACGCATGATATCATTGATAGGATACCATAAACCCTAAAAATAATTTATAATATCAAGTTATTTATAAAATAAATTTCAAAATATATATTATTTATTTACGTACTAGCCAATGATGGAACATGTCGCGTCACACATCAATGGGAATTTGTTTCCACATGATCCATGTCTAATAAAAATAATTGTGCAAGATAGTGCTCCCATGTCCAATAGCTACATGTGAAAAACTGTGAAAAGGGAAAAATTAATCAAACAATTAATATATATATAAATATATTAATGAAAGCTAACTAAAATATATAGGTTACCATACCTTCGTCTGTGTGGATCGAAACCAAGATGTGGATGTCGCTCGGGGATAGGGTCCGGAATCATCAGTCGTGCAAGACCGCGCCCCCTCCGCTTACCCCCTGAACCCCCAGTAGGCTGAGGGTCAGATGATTCAAAATCTTCCTCATCCAATGGTAGGTCAGCCTCCTGCAACTCGTGATATAGATCAGGGTCCATCTGAAACCCAAAATGATTGTTGATAGCAAGTAGTTTAAAATCACTATTATATATAGATATATATTATTTATGATTATAAACAACATTTAACTGTGTCAATGTTCATCTTCATCCTATTTTTAAAGTCCTGGAAATTTCAATTAAAATTTTTTCTTAATTTTCTTTGGAATTTTACAAGAATGTAGTTTCTGATGGTGCCTGATTCCGAGGCTCGGAGTTCCCCGAAATCAATTTCCGAAGTTTGGAACGGGTACATTCAGTGAACTAACGAGCGAGAATTCCTATCTTTTGAACCAGTGCTTGGAATTGAAATCCGATGGCACCGATGAACTCACAACGCCAGTAATCGCTTAAGGGAACCATTACCGTAGTTGTGTTTGTGCGGATGAAGAAGTTAAATTAATGGGGTTTAATTAAAAAGTAAATAAAATTGTTGAATCAATTTTATTTCTTTTCAAGGTGGTCAATATCTCCCATGGGAAGTTGGTGGTGGGGCCCACATCCACCCAACTTCCCCTGTGTGGATAATTGAAAGGGTGGGGCCCACACGAACCCCCCACCTTTTCAAATCCCTTAACTCCTCTTAACCCCTCACCATCATAACTCCCCATTAAATCACTTTCAATAATTTTTGACAACTTTTTATAATTAATAAGGTGAGTTACTTAATTTCAAACTCGTGAAATTCAAATGGTTAAGTTGTGTGAATAAAATTAAGACTTGGTCTTATTTTATTATTGGTAGAGTTTTTCCACAATCAGAGGTTTGGGAAGCGTGAAGTATTCTTCTTCTTCAACCTTGACGAAGAACGCGAAGAACAGCGTTCTTCAACGAGGAACATCTCCGCCGAAGAACGTGACGTCTTCTTCCAACGACATTTCCTCTTCGAACGCACCTTGATGTTACCGGAAACGAAGTTCGTTTTCTGTGACGCCCGATTTCCGCAACGCTCATCTTCCAAGGATCGTTGACGTGCACGGTTCCTGAACCGAGGTAGGGAATTTAAATTGTGATTTTTGGTGAACCCTGGTTTACTCCCTTCTAATTCTAAGAACGCAGATCAACTAAATATTATGTTGATCCGCGAAGATTAATTTGCGGATTGGGATTATTGTTATGATTCTTTTTATTTATGAGGTTGTAGGGGGTTAATGTATTTATTTACGTGATTTCCCTTCCGTCTTTTAGTCACGTATTTTCGGAAAACTTGATATCGATTAACGGGAGGAGGCCGGACCGCACAAACACGGCCGCCCCACCCTTATTATTTATTTCTTGTTGTTGCGGATGGAATGGAAGTGACGCGGTTCCCTCGAACCGCGCAGAATCGTGTGGAAAGAATGCGCAACGTCGTCACGCCACACAATCAATTAATTTTTGAATCAATTCTACGACACCATCGCGTCGAGCCGAAAAAACCAGCAAAAGAACCGCGGTCGGAGTCGGGCCGCGGTGAAGGGGTGCAGCGCCATCGGGTCACGCTATAAAACTACAAAGACGACACTATTCATTTTGATGTGCGGGTTGATGGGTGACGATGAAGCAGGCCGCTATGGAATTTGAATTCCTTCGCAGTGAAGGTCGGGTCCCGGGGGGACCATAGGCGAAGACGACAGGAGAAACGGACCACCAGAGCGTGTCCGGTGGTCCGCGGAAGGCGGCGGCGGCGCGCCGCCGGAGGGTTGGCGGCCGGCGGATCCGCCGCCGGCCGCAATAAGCGGTGAGCGGGGGAGTCGCGCACCCTGCTCCAAATTTCGGCTCGGCCATGCCGGCTGAGTCACGGCCGGCTGGTCGGGCCGGACCGAACCGGACCGAGCCGGGCCGGGTCAGCTCGGGCCCAGACCCCCCGATTTCGGATCGTCTTCAG
Organism: Viscum album; assembly: GCA_963277665.1. Taxonomy (NCBI): domain Eukaryota; kingdom Viridiplantae; phylum Streptophyta; class Magnoliopsida; order Santalales; family Viscaceae; genus Viscum; species Viscum album. The sequence goes on along the minus strand of OY728158.1, from coordinate 675,043,314 downwards.
TTTTTTGCCCGTAACATGAGCTACGGACCTCCGAATGATGCCCCGTCAGCGGCAACTCGATACTTGGATCGAGACGTTCGTTTCTGTATACTGCACTCAAGGTTTCAGAAAACTTTGTGTTCGGCCGGGTTGGTTCGTACACGAAACCAATCGGGCCCTCGGAGCGAAAACGCTCATATCTTGAACTCCGGACGTCTGATTGACGTGTCGTCGACTTGGTTGAGTTCCTCTTAGTGAGATGGATCTTTTGGCATACTCCGCCCGAGGTTTGGACGCAGGTGGAGTATGGTCGCGTTGGTTTTTCCTTCAAAACCAACCGGGCCCCTGGAACGAAAAATCCAATAACTCTCAGACCGGGCGTCCGATTCACGCGCGGTCTGTTGCGTTGAGTTCCTGTTGACGATACAGAATTTTTGGATACATCAACTTCAGACTATGTGACAGTTGATGTATCAGCCTCTCGGCTCATGGAGCGGACCCTCCCGAACGAGCTTGTTGTGTGCGGGAACCCTAGTGTTGGCTGCGACTTCGACGACGACGATTGTGCAGAGATCCTCAGTGGACTGCGATGATGAAGAGAGCTGGTCTTGTATCCTATGTGGGTCCTAGATGTGCTGGTCTTGTATCCTATGTGGGTCCCAGCTTAGATTATTCAATAATGGTCTTGTATCCTATGTGGGTCCCAGTATAGATGAATCAATGAAGACAGCTGGTCTTGTATCCTATGTGGGTCCTAGCTGTGCTGGTCTTGTATCCTATGTGTGTCCCAACATAGATGATTCAATACCGGTCTTGTATCCTATGTGGGTCCCAGTATAGATGAATCAATGAAGACGGTTGGTCTTGTATCCTATGTGGGTCCTAGCTTAGATGATTCAGTATCTATGTCTGATCATTTCCTTCACCTTTTCGATGATGTATACCTGTGTGAGCTGAATCATGTTTGCTTTCCTGTGTGGATTGTGTTGTGCTATCTTGTGTGGATTACGTTTTTCATTTTTGTGTGGAATACGTATATTTTCCTTTGTGGACTGAGTTGTACTTGGGCTCAGAGGTTGGAGCATATTGGAATTGATGACCTAGTTATATGTATGTGCATATACCTAAGTAGTGTCGGTTGTTACTTCGTGATTGTATATTTCCTTGAGGTTTATCCTTTGTGGATTTCGGGAGACCTTTTGGGTCTCGGGGTCTCTACTGAGTAGCTTATACTCACCCCTGCACGGGCTATGCCCGCAATACGTTGTGTTGGTTGTAGACGACGGACAACATTGATCGTGGTTGAGGCTTGCGGAGCAGGACGGTACCTGGAGGAGGACCACTGGGCGAGAGGTACTCGGAGCGGACAGCGGGACCCGAGGAGCAGTGGAGCTATCTGTACCCACCCTTCAGGTGGGATTTCCAGTGGAAAGCTCGACGTAGTGGATTTTACTTTTCAGTTGTTTTTTCCCTTTCGAGTTGTACATTACATACAGTTGGGGCTTGTATTCGGGCCCACTTACTTTCCGCACTTGTAGTTGTACTCTGTTTTTACATAGTGGTTACTTTTTCCGCTTGCTTACTATGAGGTGCTTGTTTACTTTACAAAGGCAATGCCTTCCATTTTTTCGGGATTTACTCCTTAGTGCTAGTCGTGAGCCCCTGGCCTATGGAAGGCGGGCTTGGGGTAGTCACGGCATGGGCCCCGAGGACGGGTCGTGACACTATTCTCTATAGCTGTCAATGTCAATGTCTTCATCTTCCTCATCAGCATCATCAATATCCATATGAGTTTCAGTTTCAGTATCTCTTATCATTTCAAATTCATTTGTAATATCTTTATCATCTTCATCACCATTGATCCTTAATTTTGTGTTTCATCATTGATATTCACATCTCATTGTGAATCAGATGGATTTTGAGCAGTCTCTTGAAAAATTTCAATTCCTTCAACTTCAGCGGAACCACATTTAGTTTGAGTAAACTGATTTTCTCGAGATTTTATTTTTTATTATGCTCCACCAATCGCTCAAGTCTCTTGAAGTAGCACAGTACTTTGCATAATAAATATTATGTGCCCATAGAGCAAGTAAAGATAGTTCATTTTCTGTAAGAAGACTTTTATATTTAATATCGATGATTCCATGAGTCGGATGAACACGCAAGCCTCTCTCATTATCCAACGACTGACATTTAAATATTTTTATGTAATTATGTCCTAGATAACACACCTCAATAATTTCATCCAAAATACCATAAAAGACAACTTCAGTTTCTCTATGATGTGATCCTCTCAAGTAAACTCAACTTTTCATTGTTTTTTTTTTGATTCCCCGTATGCATGTGTATGAAATCGAAAACCATTCACCACATATGCTTTATAAGATTTAACCATTTTGGATGGTGGGTTACTTAATATACACAGCCACTTATTAATTTTATCTACATATTGAGACACCTGAAAATATGTAAAACAATTATAAATATAATAAATAATAAACAGAATTGATAATAACCCATCAATAATTTATGTTACCAGTTTTTGAAACCATTGAAAAAAAATTGTATGTGTTCTTCAAGAGAAGCTGATGTAATTTGTGGAAGTTGTTTCTTGATATGATTATCATATAACCTACAAATAAAATATGTTTAAAAACAGTAACATATATTATAGAATAAGTGATAGAATAACTCATGGTAAAAATAATGTCATTTCTTCACAGTTGAGAAGAACATATGTATGAGCTCTGTGATGTTCATCATCTGAAAGCCAACGTTCATGAACTTCACCGAAACCAAGATTTGGCTGATTAAAAACTGTTAATTTATTGTCCCTTTCATCATTAACAATCCCCTTGTTTCGTCCCATGCGATTGTGTTTTGAGGGATATTGAGATTCAAAATAATGAGAGTAGAAAGAAGCAATTTCCTTGTGCAAATAAGCTTTAGCAATTGAGTCTTCAACTGATGCTTTGTTACGTACTTTTTTCATCAATTTCTACATGCATCTCTCGAATGGGTAAATCCATCGAAACTATAATGGACCTCTTTATTTATCTTCATGTGGAAAATGTAATATCAGATGTTCCATTGAGTAAAAGAAAGCTGGTGGAAAGATTTTTTCCTGTTTACAAATAATTATAGCAACATATTCTTCCAGTTTTCTTAGCACATCATAGTCTGTTGTTGTTGTACAAATGTCTCAAAAAAAATATGATATGTCTATTATCTAATCCCAAATCATAGAATTCAACAAACCTCTAAATCCAATTGGAATTATTCTTTCCATTATAACATGACAATCATGACCTTTTAATTCAGTAATATAACCATTCTTAACACATCTTCCCAAATTGGAAGCAAAGCCATCAGGAAGTCTCAAGTCTGCAATCCACTGACAAAATAATAAGCGACTCTATTTAGATAGTGTATAAGCTTCTTTTGGCTTTATTAACCTCTGTGATCTGACATTTTCAAATAGTTCAAATTCTGGTCGCCTGTAAATTTGGGCAAGATCTAATCATGCCTTTACAGTATCTTTGGTCATACCTGGTGTATCCAACCCTGTATGAAATAAATTATCAAAATAGTTCTTCTCAATATGCATAACATCCAATGTGTGGTGGACCAAAAAATCAGACCAATACCGAAGATCCCAAAAAATGCTCTGTTTTATCCAATTATGTTCTTTTCCAAAGCCATGAATTTTTTGTTGGTTTACTATTGGTCCAAATGTGATTGGAGGTAATGAAAATACAACTGATTTTAACTATATACCTGAGATCATCTTTGGAGGTTCATCCCTTTCAATTGTACCTTTTCTGAAATGATATTTGTTCCTCCGAAAAAGATGATCGGTAGGAAGAAATCTACGGTGACAATCAAAATAGCAAGGTTTTTTCCATTGATGAGCATAAGGCTTTGTTTTCATTCATACAGTAAGGAAATGATTTCAGACCATGTGTACTCCAACCAGATGGAATTCCATATACCAGAAAGTCACTAATCGTCCACATCAATGCATCTTTTAATATGAAATTTTGTTTCGCAGTAACATCATATGTATTAAAACCATCATTCCACAATGCTTTTAACTCAGCAATCAATGGTTTCAAATAAACATCAATATTATTTTTCGGATGTCCTAGGATAAATAGAGTCAGAAAGATATAAGTATCCTTCATCAACATTCATGGAGGAAAATTGAACGAAGTTATAAAGACAGGCCAACATGAATACTGACTACCATAAGAACCAAATGGACAGAAACTGTCAGTAGAATGACCAAGTCGCACATTTCGGGCTTCTATGGCAAAAGACAGATGCAGACACATAAAATGTTTCCATGAATCACCATCAAATGGATGGTCCAATCTTTTATCAGTTGATATCTTGGTTTTGTTCCATGAAATCATTGACGCTGTGTTCTGAGACATAAATAAACGCTGCATCCTCGGTGTAAGGGGGAAATATCTCAACTATTTTACTGGAATCGATCTAGACTTCCCTGGTTGAGCTTATTTATACCTCGATTGTCCACATGTTGGACAACGATCAAATGACTCAATTTTTCTAGAATATAAGATGCAATCATTTTTACATGCATGAATATTCCGATAACTACGGCCCGGATTGCGAACCAGCCTCTTGCTCTCATAATAATTTGCAGGCAACACATTTACATCAGGTAACAGTGTTTTAAAAAAAGAAAATATCTGATCAAAACAGTTGTTTGACATTGAATTATATGATTTAATGGCCATAAATTTTGCATTCGCTTCTAATTTTCTTATCTTTCAACCAGGAAATAATGAATCCTCAGCAGACCTCAACGACTCGTAAAATTTGGATGGTGCCAACTCAGGAGTTAAATCAATATCATCATGAGTTTCAGTTTGTTGCACATACGGACCTGCAACATCATGTACTAAATTTTGAAACCGTGATGGATTAGGAATCAAGTTAATAGGATCTTCTCTATAACTGCATTCACCGTGTTGATACCAAAAAACATAATCTAGTTGAACACCAAACCGCAAGAAATGTCCCCCAACCTTGTCAACGGTGTCAAACATTCTCAGAGCACATTTTTTACAAGGACACATAATTGTGCCTTCAGAAACATATTCTGTTTTTATGATGAAAATGCTATTAAAGCTTCAACACCCTCAATATATATAGGATTTAAACCATAACCATTTGGATTTTTACACTGATTTATCCAATCACGATCATCTAATAATGAATGATGTCGACATTCTTGTTCCATATTTTTCTACATAAAATATATAATCATCATTGTTTTTGTATAATTTGAAATTATAAAAGCACTATCTGAAAAAAGAAAATAAATAATTAAAACTACTTCTTAATAATCACCATTTATTAAAGGAGACACAGTTTCCAGTGGATTAACAGCTGCTCTTTTGTCTGACACCTCATTTACTTGCATCTTTCTCGCACTCAAATCACAATGAAGAATCTGGTCGGAGGTACGCATATTCATTCTCGTATGCCTAAGAATGAATATCCTTATCTCCGACCAGCTTATTCATTTTTATTTCATTGTGAGAAAGATGTGAGTAAATGAGCCATCGGGAAAAGAGCCCCCTTTTCTTCGATGAATCGTCTTCTTCCAACTATCACCGCATGAAAACATTATAAAAAATATTATCCTACGAATGCATATCCAATCTCGTGTATACAAGATTGAATATGCATATGTAGCAGCACATTTTTCATATTGTTTTGAGTCGGTGAGAGTTGAAAGGAGAAAAGTCATTGAGAAAAACGAGTGTCGTCAATCCACTGGAAATTGTGCCAGTTTCTTGGAATTTATTAAAATTTATTAAAATTTGTTTCTAACTGTTCCTAACTAATTATTACTATTTATTGATAATTATTGAAAATTATTACTAATTTAGCTATTCTTATAAATACATAGCTAAATGAAAACTACTTGAATAATGAAAGGAATTTTGGTAATCATCGTTGTGGAGATGATTACAAATTTTCGCTTCATTATCCAAGCAGTTTTTGTTTACTAATTATTACTAATAAAAAAATTATATTATCAATATTTATGAAAAAAAAATATTAAAATTATTAAAAATAAAATAAAAATATAAAATATTAAAATTGTCAATATTGGCAACATAATTTTCTCTATTCTTAACATGTTCAAATCTCAAAGGGTCGCCAATTTTCAGGTCATGCGCAATAAAAAGTTTGTGTCAGCCATATCCAATGTAAACATCATAATTGTCCGTGCATGGTTGATCACCTCGCAAGTAGTGTTTCAATAGGATGACCAAAGTAATGTCGTTCTCGTCTCTAAGAATCATCTCGCCCCCATTACATAGATCATTCTTCCTTAAAAATTTGAGGGTACATCAATATATTTCCCTTATATTTTCAAGGAAGAACAGTCTATGTAAAGGGTCATGTGATATAATTCTTATAGATGAGAAGGGCATGACTTGGGTTGTCATATTGAAACGCAATGTGCAATGTGATCAACCAAGCAAGGACAATTATTACTAAATATTACTAACTATTACTAATTATTAATAATTATTACTAATTATTACTAATTATTACTAATTATTACTAATTATTCCTAATTATTCCTTATTATTACTAATTATTCCTTATTTTGGTAATTACCCCTTACTATTGCTAATTACCCCTAATTATTCGTAATTACCCCTTATTATTTCTAATTATTTCTAATTATTAATAATTATTACTAATTATTCCTGATTATTACTAATTATTCCTAATTATTACTAATTAATCCAAAATATTTCTAATTGTTCCTAATTACCCCTAATTATAGCTAATTACCCCTAATTATATCTAATAACCCCTAAATATAGCTAATTACCCCTAATTATTTCTAATTACCCCTAATTATTGGTAATTACCCTTAATTATTTCTAATTACCCCTAATTATCCCTAATTAAATCTAATTATGACTAAATTTCTCTAATTATCTATAATAATCTCTAATTATTGCAAATTAACACTAATTATTTATAATTATGACTACCAATATCAATTTCTAACTAAAAATAAATATAAAAAATCAATTTAAATCAAATTTAATTAAAACTAATAAAAAACACTTAATATTAATATCAAAAAATAAAATACATATAAAAAATAAAATATAAACACCTTAAACATTGATATTTGGATGGTATTGGCATCTTCCAATTGCTCTCGTATAAAAAAATTTTACTAAAAGAAATTTTTGCCACAAAACTGGAGAATGCAAAGAGAAAGAGAGAAAGATATGAGTGGTTTTGAAAAAAACCGGTGGGTGTATATATAGGTTAGATTAGTTACGATGGGGTTATTTGCGATGGGAAACCCGTTGCAAATGTTGATATTTCTAACGGGCCCCATCGCAAATACTCTCGCCCGCATTAATTATGGTCGGCGTTTAAAAAGGGTATTTGCAACGGGTCTCGTCGCAAATACACACCTGCCGACATACTATTTCTGACGGGCAGATTTTCCCATCGCAAATAGTATTCATCACCACCGGGTTTTTGCGACGGGGACTCACCCCCCATCGCAAATACCCTGATTATGTTTTGGTGCGCAAACCGCGCCAAACCTATTGTGACAGGTCTCCTATTCCCATCGCAATTAACCTACTATTTGCGACGGGAGTCTCTTACAATTTCAAATACGTATTTCGTCATAACTTTTGCGATGGTATAAATTATCGTCACAATTGGCTCGTCACAAATAACCAATTTTCCCGTTGTGGGTGAGGATTGAATAGGTTGGTAGGGAAACAGTGTTATGAAATCATGGTGCATGATGTAGGCTAGAGAAGACCGGCTAGGACATTGGATTTTAGGTCCCCCATGTTCCGATGCAAGGACTACGGACCTACTGAATGACCAAGTGAGCTTACACTGATTTTAGGGTAGAGATCCTAGAAAAGGTACATGCATCCTAATGACTTGTGTTCACATGTTCCTTGGGTGTTTTGGGAATTTAAAATAAATAAATAGTTCAAACAAAATTAAAAAATAATTTTCCACACTACTTGGGCTTAAGGTTCTATTGTATTATTTTTTAGTTATGGAACCCAGATGTCATCCACGAGTGGTACGAGAAGTCGAGGCTCATTAAGTTGATATGGTTGTTCAGGGGAGTTTCGATGGAGAGGAGGAGGATGACCAATGGTAGAAGATGCTTTGTACCTTACAGCGGATGACCGTGAAAAAGTATAAGGGTAGCGTCTCAGACATGGAGACAGGGATCTATCTTGAGAAGCTATTGATCATTTTTTAGCTTGATCTAGGCTTCAAACGAGAACTGGGTCCCTCTGCTAGTGATCTAGATGTGGGGAGTGGTGTGTTAGTGGTGGATGCTTTACCTTAGGGAGAAGAAGGAAACTGAGGTTTTGTGGACTTACATTGAGAAGAAGTTCTGGGTGAAACTCCTTTCTTCCACGATGAAGGCTGAGAAGTGGCAGAATCTACTCTCCCACCAGCAAAAGAGTATATTAGTAAGCGAACTGGGGATCATGTTCAAGGATCTCCTTATATTTTTTCTAGGCCACTTTATGGATGAGGGGTCGCGGGCAAGGTTCATGGAAGAGGTACTTCGACCTTATCTTTAGTATGTTGTTACTCCCTTTACTCTACCAATGTACATGGAGCTTAAGAATAAGGCTGAAGTAGTGGAGTGGATTCACATGATGGGAGGTGTACTGTGAGAGGGGAGCCAGCTGAGCTCGTCAAAGGGGAAGGCCATTAGTTGTAGGTCTCTAGCATCAGGGCCATCCAGGTTTGGGCCGGTAGAGAGTAGGCCTCAGTAGTTCTTGTTTCATTCCCCCGGTCCTTGCCCTTTCATTACTGGACTAGGACCGAGATTCTTTATCTGTAGTACGTGTGGGCATCATCAATATCAGTTTCCTATCCGAGTTCAGATAAGTGGGGGTGGATGGTTCAACACCCATCTCAGCAGCAGTAGTTTCTAGCTAGACCCTTCTAGCAGTAAGGGCAGCGAGCTCCCGCTCCACTAAGGTTAGACAGTGCATGAGGAGGCTAACTTCAAGGCACTCCTCAATAACCTCAACCCGGGCGTGGTAGGGGTGGCATTTGACATCCGAGGGGCTGAGGGGTTGGGCGTGGGTAGTTCCACGTTGCAGATATAGTAGTTCCAGCGGGTCCAAAAGTTGTTTGAGGTACGATCAATCTATTTAGAACTCATTCATGTGCCTTGTTTGATTTATGAGATTCACATTCCTTTGTTTCACCCATTCTATCCCATTCCATGGGTCTAGATGTAGAGATACTTTCCATTCCCCTAGTGTTGAGTACACTAGTTGGAGGTCATACCAGCCTATTTGATGTTTTCGAGGATGTAGACTCATGTTGGGGTCAAATCAGTCTAGTGGGGATCTTCATCGACTACAAATTCAGCCATGCAATGTCATCCTAGGAATTGAATGGATGTTTTCCATGCATGATGTTATCAACTGCTTCCAAATAAGGGTCATATTCTCATATATGGGTGGCCATCGTGTAGCATTTATTGGTGAGAAGAGTTACAAAGAGATTAGTTGGCATATAGATCCCCTTCTTTCATTGTTATCTGATTTTTCAGTGGAATCAGTAGACTCATATATGGTGGATGTTCTGAGGGTTTCCTGTGAGTTACTGGGAATCTTCCTCAAAGAAGTTGTGACTCTACCCCCTCGATGTGATGTTGTGTTCAGGATACACATACAGCCCGATGTCTATCCGATTTTGATGGCTCTATGATGATATTAATATTTTCAGGACATATTATATACTCCCTTTACTTATTTTATATGAAATGTGCATTATTTGTGTGAAATATTATTGTTTTATTACTAAGTATAATTTTTAAGCATTTTTAGAAGTAGTCCAATTGAGTTTTTTTACTATTTTATTTATAACTATCACCCTACTAATCCAATTTGTGTGGTTTTTCTTTTTTATGATTTCGAGTTCAGTATAAAACATTTCATTAGATGGGATCATGGTCCAATTCTTCCATTTGAAGGATCATATGGACCACACAAGAAGGCCCATAGAATCTGTGAGGAAATTGGACCATCCATGAAGATTGAATTACTGGGCTCAATCCAGAAGTTAAAATTCATTAATTATCCTCAAAAATTTGTATAACAATGCAAGGATTAATGGATAAAAATTTTAGGACCCAACTTCAATAACAAGGGTCCCAACTAATGAATTGAAGTCCATCCCACCATTCTATCCGAGAATTGAAGCACAGACACTATTCATGACATGTCTGAGGATGTAATCATCAAATCAAGCTGATATTTTACAGTGTGAAATAGGAGATATAGTCGGCCAACTTTTTTGAAGAAATCATTCAGATTTGAAGGCATATTTCTATTCAAGAACCCATTCACATTTTGGACATCAAAAAGTTTGGATTGAAATGGACATATTAACTTTTTTTAATAAAATGGACATAACGTTGTATCCTTAATTCCAATGGCAACCAAATTTTCAGAGTAGACATATAAGATATTTATCTAAAACTTTAAAGAAGATCATATCTCTACATTTGTCTATATAATTTATCAAATTGATTATCTAATTGGAGGGTCTGTTTTAGAATGCAAACAGCCCACAACATTAGGCTATAAATACATTCCCCTACTCTCCTTGCAAAGGGTTGGTATTTTAGAGCAAAATAGGATAGGTTGGCATGACCAATTCTCTACTACAGGATTGGGAGTATTTCACATACTCATGTTTTTACTTGAGAAACCATTCCTCCTTGCTTCCTTTCATTTACATTATTATTTTTCTTCATTTATAATCATGTATGTGTTTGTGTTTTGTAATTCTATTTTAATGAAAGTTTCTTATTTAATATCTATTATTCTCATTCAAATACAATTTTTTCATATTAATTTTCATGAAATATTTTAAATAAAGTTCAATCCCCTTCCCTTATTTCACTTTCTAATTCAATCTAAATATTGTTTTTAATTATGATCACCCTTCATGTGTGTGCTGGTGTCCTGCCTCCTCGCTTACCGATGACGGTTTTTAACAGGAGCTACGGGAGTGGGCCTCAGAGGAAGAGAGGAGTGGGTCGATCTTCCAAGATCCAGGGGAGAGGCACTGTTCAGGTGGAGGATGTGCGTTTGGAGTTGACAACCGATTTATTGGTGGTGGCTGGTGACGATGGCTTTTGGAGGAGGCTACCTGTTGTTGTGGCGACATGTTTCTTGATTCCCAGGGGTGAATAGTGGGGTTGCGACTTCGTGTGGAATCATGGCGATGTCGGGCAACTAGACAAAGGGAGGAATTGGGGTGCATGTATGCTGGAGGCGATGGACCGAATTTTAGATGGTATGGATGGCAGTCAGCTTGGTGCGTTTGGGGGGCAGCGTAATAGAGAAAATGGGCAAACGGTGGCCGGAGCAGCCAACTGCAGGGGCCGGCTGGGGATACGGTCAGTCGGCGATGACCTTTATGGGGAAAAGTGCGGATTCCATAGGGTCCTGGGACCTAGGGATGAAGGAGACGGGGTCACTATACATCACATGCTTTGCTGGTCAGATCCGGTGATCATGGATGCTCGGTTGGTGCTGATCGGATATGTTGGGAGATGGTGGCCAGCATCAGTCATGAGATACCAGAACAAGAGGACGACCGATGATCCTCACAAAGCGGGATTGACATTGGGATGTGTAATGGTGGGAGCTGGGGAAATCTTGTAGTATCGGGATAGGGACATGGTGTCGATATTGTGCCGGTGACAGGCTGGTAAAGAAGACCTCGGGCGTTGTGAGGCTACCATATACACACAACTTTGACAGTGTTAAGACATGTTTTTTATGGGCCGAAATGAGGTCTTCTTTGGGTGATTGAGTTCTGTACATTGGTGTTTATGAATGGGCTTTTGAGGTTTGTGTGTTTGGGTGGTCCGTAGCCACTTTTCTAGTTTGATGGTACATTGTGATCCATTTGATTTTCGGTTAGTGTCTTTGTACTATTTATTTTCATTAATAATTTTTAAGGCCGAATTCATTTGATACCTGAAACTTTCTAGTAATATTCTTCAAATTAAAATTGTGTATGTTGGACATAACATGTCATGAATTAATGACTTGTTTTTTTAATGTGTGGTTTCCATGGATTATTGGAACCATAAAAACACTACCATCAACATGATCTAATTGAGATTAGAACCCTAAGATATGATAAGTCTTGGATTAAATCCTTAACACTTCGGAATTCCAATCAACATTACCTTGTGAAGTGGGTGTTAATTTAAATGCAATATAAAGAAAATCTCAATGATATCACAAGCTTAACTCCCTAAAAATGAACCCACGCCAATCTTTATAAATTTGATAAATCAATTTTAATAAATAAATCATTTCATAAGCTCTGAAAACAAACCTCCTCCAATCAGAATACAATTAACTAAAATAAACAACTATTAAAAAGTATCATCACCAAAGATTCGACCTGAGTGCTGCTATATACATTATCAGAGCACCGGAACCTTTACCGGTCAATAGGCGACAATCAGTCGTACATTTCACTGTCTATCAGATGATTCCTTTTGAGTCGTGGGAGTTGCGGATTCAGGTTGATGACCTGATAAAGAAGGGTTTTATCAGAACAAGTGTTTCACCATGTGGTGCTCCAGTCTTTTTCAAAAATAAGGAAGATTGTGGTCTCAGGCTGTGTATAGACTACTAGAGGATGAATTAGGTAACATTAAATAACCATTACCCCCTCCCAAGATCAATGATTTTTTTAACCAGTTGAAAGGCGAAGGTTGGTTCTCTATGATCTACTAGCAGTCTGAATATCACCAGTTGAGGTTGAAGGAGGGTGACATCCCAAAGACTGCTTTTAGGTGTAGGTATGGGCACTTTCATTTTGTGGTTATTTTGTTTGGCGTTACAAATTCCCCCGTTGTTTTCATGGGACTCAAGAACTCTATTTTCCACGAGTGTCTAGACCGGTTCATGTTCGTGTTCATCAAATACATTATGATCTAATCATGATCAGAGGAGGATCACATCAAGCATCTAAGGACAGTTTTGGAGGTCCTCCAACACCCCCATCTCTATGAGAAGTTGTCCAAGTGCACGTTCTGGACACGAGAGGTGCACTTACACGGTCACTTGGTCTCCCAGTTGGGAATAATAGTAGACTCATCGAAGGTTGAAGCGGTTTTTTCTTGGGAATCACCCATGAACGTGGTAGAGGTTCATAGTTTCCTCGGTCTGGCATGTTACTACTAAAGGTTCGTACCCAACTTCTCTTGAGTTGTGGATCGGTTGATGGATTTAGCTAGAAAGGACCACGATTTTTTGTGAAGTGAGCAGTGCCAGGCAGGTTTCATCTACCTGAAGGGGGAGCTAGTCAGTGCCCCAAGGATTAGGCTTCCGGAATAAGGGGTGATGTTTGAGGTGTTCTATGATGCTTATGGGTTGGGGTTGGGATGTGTGATGATGCATCAGTGAGGATTAATCTCTTATGGGTCTAGGAAATTACATCCTTACGAATGTAACTATGCTACCCACGACCTAGAACATGTGGTGATTGTGTTATCACTGAAGTTGTGGAGGCATTACCTCATCTATGTACACCTCATGGTCTTCACAGATCATAAGAGATTGAGGTATATGTTCTCTCAGCGAGACATGAACATGCATCACCAGTGGTGGATAATGTTCTATCAAGACTATGACTTAGATATCATTTACACATTAGGAAAGGGTGTCGTGGTGGCTGATGCCTTGAGCATGAAGTCACAGAAGGATGTATTTCAGGAGTCCACATATGTATAAAAGATAATTGAGGGGTTGGATACATTACACTTGGGAATGAGAGTATAACACGATAGAGGCTTTATTTTTCATATAAAAGTGCAGTCTTCCTTGGTACGGTAGGTGAAAGAGTCTTAGTTGGGAGACTCAATGGATGAAGTGATGCGTGATCACGTTAGCTTGGGTGATACACCGTTGTGATGGTCAGAGGATAGTCAGAATTGGATGTTGTTCCATGGGAAGTTGTTTGTTCTGGTGGTGATGCGTGATGGAGTTCATGGTGAGTTGCATAACACACCCTTGGAGGTACGTTTAGGAGTCTCCAAGATGAACCAGAGCATGAGAGGTTAGTTTTGGTGGTTTGGATTTACATAGGTAGTGGTATATTTTGTGGCAAGGTGCTTCATGTGTCAGATGGTTATGGTTGAGCACTATGTTCCTAGAGGACATCTACATCCCTTAGAAATTCCTGAGTATAAGTGGGATGATGTATTAATGGATTTCTTCATAGGACTACCCATGGCTGAGGGAGGCTGTGATGTCATCTCGATAGTGGTGGATCAATTGATGAAGTCGGCTAAATTCTTAGTTGTTAAGGAGACGAGAAATGTGGATGCCTTAGCACATAGGTACGTAGGTGAAGTGGTACAACTACATGGATTTCAAATATCCATTGTTTCATATCATGATACATGCATTACTTCAAGATTCTAGAAGGGATTACCACATGATTTTAGCACCTAGCTTTGCCTTAGCACTTCTTTCCACCCTCAGATGGATGGACCAATAGATAGGACTATCTAGACGCTAGATGATATGCTATGGGAGTGTGTTATAGACTTCGGTGGATCGTGGGTACAATACTTTACCCTTGTGAATTTTTCCTACAATAATAGTTATAACTCTACCATTGGCATGGAATTGTTGAAATCCATATACGGAAGACTGTGTCATTCATTTGTGTGATGGATAGAGGTTGGGTAGGTATGTGTTCTTGTCCTAGAGGTAGTACAGAGAACGAGGGAGATGGTTCAGGTTGTGGATGAAAGGATGAAGGCATCACAGGACTGGCAGAAGTCATATGTCGATCATAGGAGGAAACCCTTGGAGTTTGAGGTTGGGAACCATGTGTTTTTAAAGTTCTCCCCTCGGTGTGGATAGCGGAGGATTGGTAGGGGAAGTAATATTTCTATTAGTTTCATCAGAACTTTTGAGGTGTTGTGATGAGTTTGAGAGTTGGCACATCAGCTTGCATTACCGCCATGGTTGGAAAGGATCCACAATGTGTTTCATGTCTTTCAAGTCCTTCAGTATTTACACGATGGCTCCCACATCCAATATTGGGGAGAATTGGATATCTAGGATGATGTGACACTCACAGGGTGACCAGTGAGAATCGAGGACCATAAGGAGAATGTTCTTCATGGATAGACCAATCCTTTGGTTTGTGTGTTATAGAGGCATGGGGTACTCAAGGAGAGTAAATGGGAATGGTAGGTATATATGCATGCCTAGTACCCTGGGCTATTTTGAGTTTTTATCTTCTGTTTGTTTAGTGTGTTGCTTATGATGTAAGGTTTAATTTCGCTTGTTGTATAATAATTCTTCCCCATTCTGTGTTTTTGTGTGAAAATTCTTGACTATGGGGAGGGGAGGACTTGGTCCCTAATCGAGAAACATTAATTTGGATGATATTAAACTCATGTGGGTGAGTTAGTGCTTCCCAATGTGGATAGTATATTGACATTGGTGAAGGAGCTCTATAATCCATGTGTCTGGATGCTGTGACTTTTGGCATTTGTGTGGTTACTTGAGGGTGAAGAGTGGTAGTGTTTCTATAGTTGTTCAAGGGATATATTCTAAAGATGTGTTCTTGGATGTTTAGGTTTTATATCCAACATTAGAATAATACAGGGTGGTTTACTCATTAGAGGTATTTGAAGGGATGATTTTTTGGACCTTTTTTCTTCTAGGTTAGTTTTGAAATTCTTGAGGACGAGAGTAGTTTGAGAGGTATCTGATGTAATAATCCAGATTTTCCCTAGGCCCTTACTTTCTGAAAATCCAGTTTCGTGGTGTTCTAGGAGTTTTTGGTGGCCCATTTCAATGGTTTTCCAAATTTCTAGTTTTTCCGATCAACATGTCAGTGTGTTGGCATGTTAGTGCGTCAGCATGTTAGTGAATCAGCATCACAGTGTGTCAGTGAGTCGAGGGTATTGACACCAGTGAGTCATGATGCATCATCATTAGTGAGTCAAGGGGCATTGGCATTGGTGATTCAATGGGCATCAGCATCAGTGAGTCGAGGGCGTCGATGTCGGTAGGTCAGGAAATCGGTAGGTCGAGGGGTCGGTAGCTCAGCATCGGTAGGTCGAGGTGTTAGTAGCACTGTGTCAGTAGGTCTTGGAGTTGGTATCCCAGCGTCGGTTGGTCAGGGCATCGGTATGTCAAGGCATCAGAAGGTCACGTTGGTAGCTCACCCTTCAGTGGCTCAGCGTCGGTGGATCAGCATCGGTGACTTACCCATCGGTGACTCATTTCCATTTTTCCCAATTTATCAAGTTTCACCACTGTTACATGTTTTCCCAATTTAATGTTAATTTATAAACTCAATGGCGTCCGTTGGTATATCTCAATTTTTTCATAGGTGAATTTTTAAGTCTCAGTTAATTTCAATGTGTGAAACTACCCGTCTGCATGGTCAAGCCACGATCCGACTTTTTAAGTACATTGAAATGTCTCCATGATTTTAGGATCTAGCCTCTTCCTATGTTGAGATCCTCTCTTCCTTATTCCTTTTTTTTCTCTTGGTGAAATGAGATACTTCCTCCCGAAACAAGTCGTGGAACCATGTTGGAGCCCTTCCGGCTTATCCTTGGAGTCTTGCCTACATGTCGAGCCATCCCCTGTTCTTAGTGAAATGATAAACATCGATCCGTGATCATCCAGGTAGGTATTTTCTTTTGATCATCTTGATTGTGCATCATATGGTGTGGGTATATTAATGCTTTCTTGTAAAGAATGGTTGGATACTCTTATTGAAACTAGAATTAAACAATAATTACATATGATCAAAAGATATCTCGTGGAAATAAAATATTGGACAGGGTGCTGTTCAGTATTGGTTTCATGTCTTATTTTGTTATCTTTGATCGTTTTATGGATGTCGTGGTTGTATGCCTTCTGAAAATCACAACCATTGATAGTAATTTCTTGGGCACTGGTGGTGTTTCGTTGTGATGTTTTGATATACCTATGTAACATGGAATATGATTAATCACATACACTCAGTTAAATAAAATGATTCCCCAAGATCAAAACTGTTATGTGATCTCCCTGGTTATATTAAAGTAGAAATTAAATAACCCTTGTCAGTTAAATTTGAATAGGTATGGTTTGATGGGTGTGGTTGTGTTTTGTGGGTTTTGGTATGGGTTTTGTGGGCTCGGTATGTGGGGTGGTATAAGGGGGTGTTTTGGTGTCCCATTCTGAGAGATTTATTGAATATGGAATAGAGGAACATGTAGGCAGCTGAAGTATCTTTATGATGTGTTGTGGTTGCGAAGCGCCGTTGATCAGGGAGACTATGGTCTGGTTGTGGGATTGTTATGTTGTGGGACTACACTAGGAATTTGTTTGGGTAGTGGGGCTGCAGGACTGGTTTATGAGATAAGGAATGATTGGTATCACTTTGAAGAAATATAATTAATAGTATTTGAATGGGGATGTGCAGTGGGACCGTAGGTCCAGTTATGTGTTGTTGTACAGTGGGACTTAGTTTGGTTTTATTGGTTCATGGGTGTGGTTATGGCTATTATTTTCCCTGTACTGTTGGAATAATTTACGTAAATCCCCTTAAATAAATAAATAAATGGAAATTGAAGGAAAAAGGGATGGGTTATGCTTTGGCAGTGGTTGTTGTATAGTTGTGCATGTAGGAGTGGAAGAAAAAGGGTGCTGGATAGGGCTTGGTGTATGTTCATGTGAAGCATGTATGTTGGGGTTGAATGTTTGATTACACACACACACACATATTGTAGTTCCTTGTGATTTCTTTACGCACCCCACCCTTGTTGAGCGCTATGTGTCAAACAACTCAATTTCATTGGGGAGGGTATCATTGCCAACATCCCAGTGGTAGGATGGATGGATGGTTTGTGATTTTTCTTCCTCAAACCCTCTTCCAGATCTTGCCGCTCGAGCATATCCGGGCAAGCTTTAACGGCTTGAGTCTTACCATAGTCCAAGATTCTTTAGGCGAATATTTTTTTTGGTCGAGGGGATCAGGTGTTTGTGGGCCATGGATGTTTTCCCAAGCATCTTCGGGATGAGGCCTAGGTTTCTTCGGGTGTGGTGTGTGGTTGTTGAGGCCCAGGTGTCTTCGAGAGTGGTGGTGGTTGTTTTGGGCAAGGTGTATGTGGGCGTGATTGTGTGCGGTTTGAGGCCCATGTGTGTGCTGGAAGGATACGTCGGTGGGACTGCGTGTGGAAAGAGTGGTTGCGTCAAGACATCAGATCATTAGGAATGAGCTATTAACCATTGGGAAAGTGGGGTGCGTGGTACCCAAATGTCGATGTACTTAAATTATTACTTTACTTGATTGGTGTTACATGGGTTAGTGTGTCTTGGTGTGGTTGGGCTAGTTAGTATTCCTTGGTATGTGCTTGATGTTCTACTGTTTTCTCATAGGGGAATTAGTATTTTTCCTCGCATGTGCATTCGTAGCGTTAGTTTGTCTACTGAGTATACTTGTATGCTCAACCTACATATATAAAATTGTTTTTAGGCCTCCAAGAAGGCTTTGAGGACTGTGTTGGACCTTACTAGCTTGGGCATCGGGTTAGTAGTTGTCGCTGTTAAGTTTCCATTTCTTCGGTACATTACTGGGAGTTCTGAATTACCTTGTATTAGTTTTACTTTTGAACACACATCTAGGAATGGTTTCATGGTTTTTCTTTTATCTTTAGCCGTTGGTGTTGTTGTGCTTTTCCATCTTATCTCCCAATATTGTTCTATTAAAAGGGCAATGCCTTCCATTTAGGTGAGATTCTATACCCTTGGTGCTAGTCGCCACTCTGGGGCCTGTTGAAGGTGGGACTCTGGGTCATTATCTCTCCTTCACCTTGAAGAAGGAAGGGCATGAGACTTCATTGTCCCTTCCCACATCTTGAAGAAGGTGGGTCATGATAGTTTTATACCCAATGACAATATAAACTTTTATAAATGGTTCAATATGAAATATATTACACCCATTAAATTCTATAAATCCATTCGATTCCAAATAATAAAATAACACCACTTATCGAATTAAATTTCTTTTAGGATTTTATAAATTGCCTTTACCATTCATGATTTCCTTTTCTCATTAGAGGTTCAGTTCTATTAATATTCTATAGTGTGAAATACTTTGTTTCGTACACTTTGATTATAATCTACAATTATGAACAAATAAAGTGTTCTTAATTTGATTCATATAGTGTACAATCTTGTTTTTACTCAAGTTATAATGAATAAAACATATAAAATTAAGAAATTAAATACATATTTAAATATGGGATGTTAGAACAATAAAAATATTCCCCCTTTCTTTTATTCCTAGTGGCTGATGTCTTCTCTATCCTCCTTTACTTGGATTCTTCCACAAAAGGGATACGTGGGGAAAAGGTTTGTCAGGCCAGCCCACCGGTCTCACACCTCTTCTTTGTCGACGATTGCATTATATTCTCCAGATCTACTCATAATGAATGCCTCACTATATGTCAGTTGATCTGCCTTTATGTGAGGGCATCTGGACAAGTGACCAATCCTGCCAAGTAGGAAATCTCTTTCATTTCTGGTGTCCCACCGACCAAGAGAGCAGAGCTTTGTCATACTGCAGGAATTCATATGGTTGACAAACACAAAAACTACCCTGGGCTTCCCACTATTGTTGGTCGCTCAAAAAAATAAATCTTCTCATCTAAGTTGGATAGAATCTAGAAAAAAATCCAAGTCTGGACTCCGAAAAGAGTCTCTAAAGCGGGTAAGGAAACAGTCATCAAAGCCACTCTTCAGTCCATCCCTAGCTATATTATGTCCCTGTTCAAGCTTCCTGGCACACTTGTTGACCATATTCACCCCCGCATCGCTAACTTCTGGTGGGGGTATAATAATGGATGAAAAAAAATTCACTAGATTAATTGGAAGTCACTTTGAACACCCAAATCAGGAGGCAGAATGGGATTTCGTGACCTCTGACTCTTTACTGATGCTCTCTTGGATAAACATAGTTGGCGTCTCATGATTCATCCATATTCCCTTTGTGCGCGGATTCCTCATGCAAAATAATTTCCCCAGTCGGATTTCCAGAACCCCTCTCTTCGTCCTCGCCATAGATTTCTATTGAGAAGCCTCTGGGGATCATGAAACTTACTTAATAAAGGACTGGGATGGAGGGTCAGAGATGGTGTGAAAATTTATATTTGGACCGATCCTTGGATGATTGATAAAGATGGCTTGCATGCTACCTCCCCTGCCGTACCTGGCTATGAGAACGCCACTATGTGTAGCTTATTCGACGATCATGGTTTTGGATGGTGTATGGATAAAATCAACTCATGGTTCAATGAAAGGGAAAGACAGATCATACTTAGCATCCCCTGTGTGAGGGATGTGGGGCCAGACTGTCCCTTTTGGAGAAATGATTTCTCTGGATCTTATACGGTGAACTCAGGGTACAGACTGGATCTAGATATCCATATTGAGGAAAGGGGAGGGCTCTGGAAAACCCTTTGGCATCTTAAGGTCCCCCCGAAAATCCATTTTTTCTGGTGGCAGGTTTGCACATGTATTCTTCCTACTATGGACTTCCTCGCCTTCTAACATGTCACGAATGACAAGCAATGTCCCATCTGCTCAGGTATACTCGAATATCTTCTACATGTGGTTACCCACTTCCCGGGGGTGGATGAGATCTATACTTTTTGGGGTTCTGATCTGGGGCTTATGTTGGATTCGACACCAGAACTTTAGACACTGCTGATGTTGTGGTCGTCTTTGTTCATTGCGGACAAAGTTACCTCATTATGCATCGTGGCATGGATTTTCTGGGTGTGGCGCAATGACTTCACCTTTAATCACATTGAAAATCCCCCCATGTTTTGGATTGAACGATCTACATCTTTGATTGAGGGGTGGAACTGAGACTCTGACCGTCATGGCCTATCTGGCACTCACACAGTTGCTTCAAGATGGTACCCTCCCCCAGAAGGGATCCTCAAGATTAACGTTGATGCATATCTCTCCATTGATGTAATTGTTGGGATTGGACATGCGACATGATATTTTAATGGTCAAATCATTGCTGCCAAACTTGAATCATACCACATTCTCTGGGATCCCGTTGTTCTGAAGCCTTCGTTGTTCTTTTTGGGCTGATGTTCGCAAAAGTTCAAGGATGGGAATCTATTCACATCGAATCTGATTGCCTCACCATCATCAACTCTATTGGTCCTAATGATGGCGGCCTCCATTCTTTTGGCCCCATTGTCAAGAATATCCAGTCTCTCATTAAAAACATCACAACCTGCTCTTTCTCCTTCATTAAAAGGTATGGAAATGAAGCATCCCTTCACCTGTGTTCTTTCAGCACGTCCGACATGAATCATATTTGACATGATCACTTTCCTTCTTGGTTGCATGAATGTGTAACTGCTGACCTTCGTGGTTAATATATCATCTACCTTAGTAAAAAAAGGTTATTTGACGACTAATTTCATTGCAAAAAAACTATTGATAAAATTTTATTGGTGATTTAATTCAAAAACCCATCATAAGCCACTAAAAAAGGAATATAAAAACATCTATACATTATAAACATAAAAAATATATAAAAACAATAACTTATTAAATAATCAAAAAAATAATTATGAAATTAGTTTCATGAATTATTGATAAAAACATAAATTATAGCTATACTGGATAATTATTACGGTTATTCATAGGGGTATTGAGAATATGATGACCCATACATTACATACAAGGTTTTTATATCATGAACTTTTAAATATACAAAATAACATGACAAAACACACACATCTGAAACCCAAAAGTATATACACATTAGAGATTAGCTGAAAATCACACAACACTAAAAAAATCAATTTATACCACAAGTTCATTAAAAATATTTTCACATACACCCATTATAGATTTTTCACCGCATACTAAATCCTGAGGACACACATAATGTTTGAGAAGGTTTGAGATAGTAACCCACTAAGAAGAAAAACCATATAGGTGTGGATCAAATCTGTATGAGATCTCATGTAGTAAACCATAAAAGAATGATCATATAAGAAACATATAGTATGGACACATCGGTATAAAATCATTGGATAAGAATATAGGATCATAAATGAATAAATAAATCATGGCAAACGAAACATGAAACATAAAATATGAATTAAAAAAATTCATAAATATGATAACATGAGTCAAGAATCACTTCGATGAAATCATATAATAGTGGACTAGCCTCAATTCCCATATCCCATACATAAAATCTCATAACATATATTTTTAACCAATGCATTGAAAAAGTATGTAATTTCGGCATCGTTGAAAAAAACATAAAATTTCCAAAAATATATCTATTTAACATGGAAATAAAATCATTAAATTGATCGTACCTTAATCAAAAGGCATGATATAACTGACATATGAAGATAAAATGTGTTATCTAATAAAATCTTCCCATACCTCATAAGAGTATATCAAAGAGGAAAATAGGATGTTATATATAATTTTAATACATAGAAATTAAGTAAAATATCATAATTTATCTAAAAGGATGATATATAGAAAATCAATCTGGATAAGGAATAAAAATCAAGAAGAGTAAGAGAATAAATTGTATGAAATTGAGAACATATATTTTTTAGTATTTTTGTAATGTATGGATTAACTGTATTCATGGAAAGGAAATATAAATTCAATGTAAATAGAGAATAAATATTATTCTGATAAACTTATTGTTGCCTTTACTTCCTTTGTCGGGGGTCGCACAATCGCTTCCTGATCGATCAAATGTCATGGGAGTGGATTTCGCATCAGATTCTTTCCCTCGTGATCTAGGGAAGGTTTCGGCGACGTCCTTCCCTCATGACCCAGGGAAGGTTTTCTCGAGTGGGCCCTCATTCAAGGATGTGCTTCTTCATCCATCGGTCTCAGCGGATCCATCTTCGTCTCGGTTCCCCAAAGTTCTGATGGAGGCTACCTGGTTCTTCTGGAACTGTGCGGCATTATAGGGTTTTTGGGCATATGTGTGGGTTTCAGATCTGAACCACAAGTCGTTTTGTATTGTTCTTTCCTCCATGGATGATTTCATGACGGATTGGTCTCGAATATCTCATGAGGCTGGTCGTTGGCGTTTCAATCTCTTTTACAGGTCTTTAGAGGTGCACAAGGGGACAAATCTCCTCTGACTGTGGTTTGTATTACATTATTAGGCCTTCCTCTCCCATTTTTCAACATAGGATTTCTTCGCAGTATTGGATGGACTCACACACACACAAACATGATACATTTGTATACATGACGAAGAAAGGATAAATCTCACCAGAGCCAAAGAACCTATACTGGAACTTGGATAAGATGAAAAATATGTCATGAACTGTTACCACTGGAAGTGTAGTCGTTTGAATAGCCAGAACTGAGAAAATCCCCACTGAGTATCCACTAGAGAAGAACTTCGGTTGTAGGAGGTGGCATGTACAACGACATGGGGGATTGCGGGTGGTTGGAGTCTCATGGATGGTTCACATTTCTTCTTCATAGAGCTGGAAGAGAGATTCGCCTGCCAAGAGATCTCCTCGAACCACAGAGAACCCACACTGAAACAATGAACCCTTAGGGACATGCGCAGTCAATGAACGCCAGTGAATCAGGAGATGGTTCAACGGAGCACGGGATGTAATCCATGTGGACAACAAGGATCAATGCGTTGGATCGCATTACTGAAGCCGAGACAGTGCACTGGAAAAGTGGAATAATTTGAATGGAGCAGCGAAGGGCATAAAAGATCAAGGACAGCTGAAGAAAAGACACAGGGATCAATCCGGGCTGTTGAATTGAGAGCTATCGATGGTCCACAGTTAGCGCTGCTAACAGGTAAGGAAAACATATAAACCAGGTTCCAGAAACTAAAACCGAGAATTTAAAAACAGGCCGAACCAGAAGCAAGGAAAAAACCACGCAAGGGCAATGCAACCATGTGTTGGATTGGTGTTGCCCGATCTGGTTGGGCCGAATGTTTGTGGCTCGCAACTGTCGTGGGTCGAGCTCCGTGGTGAGCTCGTTGGGGGTTGCAGGGGGAAACGTGCCCCTGCTCCTGGGGCGGAAAGGCCTGGCCCAATTTTTCGGCACTATAGCAATGTTGACCACTGTAGCGGAGCTGACCGACCGACACCGACAGGCACTGTAGCGGTGCGGACTTCGGGTTCAACTTCACTGTAGCGCTTTTGACTTCCAGCCGGCAGACACATTAGCACTTTTGACAACGTGAGCCGCCGATCACTGTTGCAATGCAGACTACTATTCAAAATAGTGGACCATATTCTTCATATGTATCCCATTTTGTGCTAGGGTTTTAGTACTGAAAAAACCCTATGTAATTTTTGCTCCCAAATAGTGAATTTCTGCCTCTCCTGTGGAAGTAGGGATTTTCCTGAACCACGTAAATCGCTATGTTCTCTACATTATTTCTATCATTTTTCCCGTTTTCTGTCGTTGTGTCTCCCGACAATTCTGCATCAACTGGTATCAAAGTGTGAGTTTAGAATTCTCCAACGATGGATCTGGATAAAGTTAAATTGAATATCAATCACTTTGATGGAACTGAATTTAGTTTCTGGAGGATGCAGATCGAGGATTATCATTATCAGAAAAAGATGCACTTTCTACTTCTGGGTGTAAAGCTAGAAGAAATGGAGAAGTCGGAGTGGGAGCTACTAGATCAAATGGTTCTGGGTGTTGTGCACCTGGCGTTGGCAAAAAACTTGGCGTCCAACATCAGAGAGGAGAAGACGACGATGGACCTGATGAAAGCCCTCACAAACATGTACAAGAAGCCTTCTGTGACAAACAAGGTGCATTTGATACAACGATTTTTCATCTTGAAAATGGTTGAAGGGACCCCTGTGGCAGATCATATCAATGAATTCAATACCATCATTAGTCAGTTTTCATCGGTGGACATTGACCTTGGTGATGAGGTATGTGCTCTGGATTTACAATCTTCGTTACCAGAGGGTTGGGAAGCAACTGTAATAGCTGTGAGCAGCACTTCGGGGAATACGAAGTTGGATCTGAATGATATACGAGATCTAATACTTAGTGAGGATGTTCGAAGAAGAGAATCGGGTAGATTATCTGGTTCTTCATTAAACTTTGAAGGAATAGGAAGGTACCCACAGTGAGACAATCACAGAGGACGATCGAAGTCAAGAGGAAAGAGAAGAGACATGGAAAAGGGGCCCAGTCCTAACTGCTGGACATGCAGGATGAAAGGACATGTCAAGAAGGAGTGCATAGGTAACCGAAAGGGACCTAAAACTAGTGGATCAAACATTGTAGCTGCAGGAACTGATGACGTGTTGCTGCTGAACGTGGACAGCCTGATGGAGTCTTGGATTTTAGACTCTGGGGTGTCTTTCCATTCTACATCGGAGAAGGGTTTCCTGAAAAATTTTGTTTCTGGGAATTTTGGCAAGGTGCATCTTTCTGATGATGAGCCCTTGTAGATTGTGGGTAAAGGAGATGCACGAATCAAGACCAATAATGGGAGCGTGCTGGTTCTGGAAAACGTGAGGTATATCTCTTGCTTGAGAAGAAAACTTATTTATGTTGGACAACTTGATGATGCAGGGTTGAGTACTACATTCACTGGTGTTGCATGGAAGATCACCCGAGGAGATATGGTCATAGCTCGGGGAGCAAAGAATGGAACCCTGAACAACATAACAGAAACTGGCATGGACATGGATGCATCACTAGAAGCTGTCAGAGGTTCTCAACTATGGAACTACAGACTCAGCCACATGAGTGAAATGGGGATGAAGGTGCTGACAATAAAAGGCATTCTACCAGAGTTGATGTCAGTGGCAATAGTCTTTTTTCAAGATTGCATCTTTGGAAAGTAGTAGAAGGTGACCTTTGCAAAAGGTGGCAGAACACTGAAGGCTGGAAAGGTGGACCTGGTGCATACAGATGTTTGGGGTCCTGCACCAGTACCATCCCTCAGAGGGTCACAATATTATGTGACATTCATATATGACCCAACGAGGATGGTATGGGTTTACTTTTTGAAGAAAAAATATGATCTGTTTAAGATATTTCAGAATTGGAAAGTCATGGTGGAGAACGAGTTAGGAGAAAAGCTGAAATGTTTGAGGTCTGACAATGGTGGAGAGTATGGCAGTCAGGAGTTTAGAGAATTTTTTTCCTAAAAATGGAATTCGGTGGGAGAAGACAATCCCAGGAACACCACAATATAATTGTGTGGTAGATAGGATGAATAGGACACTGAATGAATGTTCTAGGAGCATGAGGCTACATTCGGGGTTACCCAAGAACTTTTGGGCTGATGCAGTGAATATGGAAGCATATCTCATAAACAGGAGTCCCTCTGTGCCGATGGGGGAATGTCTACCCGGGGAACTCTATTCTGGTAAGGTGGTAAGACTCTCACATTTATGAGTCTTTGGCAGTTTATCATATGTTCATGTTGATGCTAATGCAAGGGAAAAGCTTGATTCCAAGTCCAAAAATTGTTTCTTTATTTGCTATGCTGGTGAGGAGTTTGGGTATCGTGTTTGGGATGTTCTCAACAGGAAGGTCATCAGGAGCCAAAATGTGGTAATTAACGAAGGTGTCATGTACAAATATCAGCATGCAGTTGAAGATGAAAATGGGAACATTGAATTAGAATGAAAAAAGCAAGTGGAGCTTGAATGTGTGTCTGAGCTTGAGAGATCCGAATAGGTGGAACCTACTAATCTAGTGGAGTAGAAGAGATCATCAAGGGTGAGAAGGCCCATGAAGAGGTATTCAACATCATTGCATTATCTGTTATTGACTGAAGGTGGAGAACCAGGATGCTTTGAAGAAGCAATACAGCTGAAGGAGTCGAGCAAGTGGGAGCTGGCTATGAAGGAGGAGATTTCCTCATTGCATGATAACAACACTTGGGAGCTGAAAACACTTCCAAGAGGGAAGAAAGCATTGCATAAAAAGTGGGTCTACCAGGTCAAGGAAGAATATGATGGAAAGATGAGGTTTAAGGAAAGGCTAGTGGTGAAACGCTTTCAACATAAGGATGGAGTAGATTTCACAGAAATCTTCTCACCTGTAGTGAAACTTACCACCATCTGGGTGGTTATCAGTATTGTGGTGTCATAAGACTTGAATCTTGAGCAGCTTGATGTCAAGACTGCTTTCCTTTATGGAGATCTAGAAGAGGAAATCTATATGTAGCATCCAGATGGATATGTAGTGTCTGGAAAGGAAGACCTGGTGTGAAAACACCAGAAGAGAATATATGGATTGAAGCAGGCACCCTGGCAGTGGAACAAGAAGTTTGATTCATTTATGTATAAAAATGAATATAAACGATGGGGCGTGGAACAATGTTGCTACATCAAGTCTTTTGGTGATGCATACGTTATATTTCTTTTCTATGTGGATGACATTCTTGTTTTAGGATCATGTATGCAAAGGATTAATGAGTTGAAAGGGTAGTTGGCTGAGGAGTTGGAAATGAAGGATCTTGGAGAAGCTGGCAAGATTTTGGGAATGAAGATCAAGAGAGACCGTACTATTGGAACATTAATGTTGTCACGGGCTGATTACATTGGGATGGTTCTGAGAAGATTCATCATGCTGGAAGCAAAGGCATTCTTTATTCCCCTGGCGATCCACTTCAAACTATCAATGGATCGATCACCGAAGACGGCAGAAGAGGTGGAGTAAATGGAAAATGTTCCATATGCATCAGCTGTTGGAATCCTAATGTATGCCATGGTCTGTACTCGACCTGACATTGCTCATGCAGTGGGAATTATGAGCAGGTATATGGAGAACCCTGGAAAGCAACATTGGGAAGCTGTGAAGTGGATACTGAGGTATTTGAAGGGCAACAACGATGTATCTCTATGCTTTTGGAAAGGAACGTCATTGCAGGGGTATGTGGATACTGACCTTGGATGCGATGTCAACAGTAGGAGGAGTACCACGGGGTATGTTTTTACCTGTGGGGGAACTGCGGTAAGTCGGATATCACAATTTCAGAAGGTAGTGGCTTTATCCACCATAGAGGAAGAATAAATTACTGTAACAGAAGCTAGGAAAGAGATGGTTTGGCTGAAGAACTTCTTGGATGAATTGGGAAGAAAGCGAGTGGAGAATGTATTTCACTGTGATAGTTAGAGTGTTATACATCGTCCCAAGAACCTAGTGTTTCATCCCCAGACGAAGCATATTCAGTTACTGTACCATTTCATCAGAGGTTTGATACAGGATGGGTTGCAGACCTTGCAGAAGATCTGTGGAACAAACAATCTGGAAGACATGTTGACAAAGCCTATGTTGATATAGAAGTTGAGGCACTGTGGTGTCTCTGTTGGTCTCCACTGATGAATGGAGGATGAGAGGCAGAATGATGGAGAACTTGATGGGAGCATAAGAGGAAAACGGTTTGTATTTTATGAACCTTTGAAAGAAGACCACTAGTGAGTGAAGAAGAGGAATAACTTAGATTAAGTAAGTTGTCTTCATCAGTTACATAGAAGCATAGAAGTGCAGCAGATCAGGCTATAAGTGGGAGATTGTTGGCTTGATGTTGCCCGATCCGGTTGGGCTGAATTCTTGTGGCCCAAAACTGTCATGGATCTGACCGACTGTCACCGACAGGAACTGTAGCGGTGCGGACTTTGGGGTCAACTTCACTTTATCTCTTTTGACTTTCATCCGACAGACAGTGTAGCACGTTTGAAAAAGTGAGTCACCGATCACTGTTGCAACATGGACTACTATTCAGAATAGTGGACCGTTCTCTTCATATGTTGCCCATTTCAGTCTAGGGTTTTAGTACTGAAAAACCCCTCTGTAATTTGTGCTCCCAAATAGTGAATTTCTACCTCGCCCGTGGATGTAGGGATTTTTCCTGAACCACGTAAATCACTGTGTCCTCTGCTTTCTTTCTTTCATTTTTCCCATTTTCTGTCCTTGTGTCTCTCAAAGATTCCGCAAAAACTAGTATCAAAGTGCAAGTTTGGAATTCTCCAATGATGGCTCTAGATGACGGAAAAGGGAAGATCGATCACTTCGATGGAACTGATTTCATTTTCTAGAGGATGCAGATTGAGGATTATCTTTATCAGAAAAAGATGTAATTGACACTTCTTGGTGTGAAGCCAGCGGACATGGAGAAGTCGGAGTGGGACCTACTAGATCGACATGTTCTGGGTGTTGTGTGCCTTACGTTGGAAAAAAACATGGTGTTTAACATTAGAGAGGAGAAGATGACGGTGGACCTGATGAAATCCCTCACAAACATGTACGAGAATCCTTCTGTGGAAAACAAGGTGCATTTGATATGACGATTGTTCAACCTGAAAATGGTTGAAGGGAGACCTGTGGTAGATCATATCAATGAATTCAATACCATCATAAGTTAGTTTTCATCATTTGACATTGAACTTGGTGATGAGTCATGTGCTCTGGTTTTACTATCTTCGTTACCAGAGAGTATTGAAGCAATTGTAACAGCTATGAGAAGCACTTTAGGGAATTTGAAGATGGATCTGAAAGATATATAGGATCTAATCCTTAGTGAGGATGTTTGACGAAGAGAATCAGGCAGATTCTCTGGTTCTTCTTTGAACGTTGAAGGAAGAGGAAGGTACCCATAGCGGGACAATCGCATAGGATGATCGAAGTCAAGAGGAAAGAGCAGAGACAAGGAAAAGGGGCCTGGTCCTACCTGCTGGACATGCGGGAAGAAACGACATGTCAAGAATGAGTGAAGAGATAACTGGAAGGACCTGAAACCAGTGGAGCAAACAATGTAGCTGCAGGAACTGATGACGTGTTGCTGCTGAGCGTGGACTGTCCGATGGAGTCTTGGATTTTCGACTTTGGGGCTTCTTTCCATTCTACATCAGAGACGGGTTTCCTGAACAATTTTGTTTTTGGATATTTTGGCAAGGAGCATCTTTCTGATGACGAGCCCTTACAGATTGTGGGTAAAGGAGATGCACGAATCAAGAAAAAAAGTGGGAGATTGATGGTTCTGGAAAATGTGTGGCATATCCCTGGCTTGAGAAGAAACGTTATTTCTGTTGGACAACTTGATGATGCAGGGTTGAGTACCACATTTACTGGTGGTTCCTGGAAGATCACCCGAGGAGCTATGGTCATAGCTCAGGGAGCAAAGAATGGCACCCTGTACAACATGACAGAAACTTGTGTGGACATGGCTGCATCACTGGAAGCTGTTTGAGGTTCTCAACTGTGGCACTACAGACTCGGCCACATGAGTGAAAAGGGGATGAAGGTGATGGAAACAAAAGGGTTGCTACTAGAGCTGAATTCGGTGGAAGTAGGCTTTTGAGAAGATTGCATATTTGGAAAGTAGAAGAAGGGGTCCTTTGTAAAAGGATGTAGAATACCGAAGGTTGGAAAGGTGGACCTGGTGCATACATATGTTTGGGGGCCTACACCAGTACCATCCATCGGAGAGTCACAATATTATGTGACATTCATCGATGAATCAACGGGGAAGGTATGGGTTTACATTCTGAAGAAAAAATCTGATGTGTTTAAGATATTTAAGGAGTGGAATGTCGTGGTGGAGAACGAGTTAGGAGAATAGCTGAAATGTTTGAGGACTGACAACGGTGGAGAGTATGGCAGTCAAGAGTTCAGAAAATTTTGTTCTGAAAATAGAATTCGATGGGAGAAGACAATCCCAAGAACACCACAATAGAATCGTGTGGAAGAGAGGATGAATAGGACACAGAATGAACGTGCCAGGATCATGAGGCTGCATTCGGGGTTAACCAAGACCTTTTCGGATGATGCGGTGAATATGGCAGCATATCTCATAAACATGAATCCCTCTGTGCCAATGGGGGAATGTATAGCCGAGGAACTCTGGTCTCGTAAGGTGGTAAGACTCTCACATTTACAAGTCATTGGCAGTTTAGCATATGTTCATGTTGATGCTAATTCAATGGACAAGCTTGATGCCATGTCCAAAAAATGTTTCTTTATTGGCTATGGTGGTGACGAGTTTGGGTATCGCTTTTGGGATGATCTCAATAGGATGGTCATTAGGAGCCAAAATGTGGTATTCAATGAAGGTGTCTTGTACAAAGATCTCCATGTAATTGATGATGAAAATGGGAACATTGAATCAGAATGAAAAAAGCAAGTGGAGATTGAAGCTGTGTCTGAGAATGAGAGATCTGAACCAGTGGAACCTACTACTCCAGTGGAGTTGAGGAGATAATCAAGGGTGAGAAGGCCCACGCAGAGGTATTCACCATCATTGCATTATCTGTTATTGACTGAAAGTGGAGAAACAGAATGCTTTGAAGAAGAAAAGCAGTTGAAGGAGTCGAGCAAGTGGGAGCTGGCTATAAAGGAGGAGATTTCCTCATTGCATGAGAACAACACTTGAGAGCTGACACCTCTTCCAAGAGGAAAGAATGAATTGCAGAATAAGTGGATCAATCGGGTCAAGGAAGAACATGATGGAAAGAGGAGGTTCAAGGAAAGGATGGTGGTGAAAGGCTTTCAACACAAGGAGGGAGTAGATTTCACTAAAATCATCTCACCTGTAGTGACTCTTACCACCATCTGGGTGGTTCTCAGCATTGTGGCATCAGAAGACTTGCATCTTGAGCAACTTGATGTCAAGACTACTTTCCTTCATGGAGATCTGGAGGAGGACATCTTCATGTAGCAGCCAGAGGGATATGTAGTGTTTGGAAAGGAAGACCTGGTGTGAAAACTCCAGAAGAGATTATATGGATTGATGCACGCACCCAGGCAGTGGAATAATAAGTTTGATTCATTTATATCTAAAAACTAATATAAACGATGAGGCATATATTAATGTTGCTAAATCAAGTCTTTCAGTGATGAATACATGATATTGCTTCTGTATATGGATGACATGCTCATTGCAGGATCATGTATGTAGAGGATTAATGAGTTGAAAGGGAAGATGGCTGAGGAGTTTGAAATGAAGGATCTCCGAGAAGCTTGCAAGATTCTGGGAATGAAGATCAAGAGAGACCGCACAGCTGGAACATTAATGTTGTCAGAGGCTGATTACATTGGGAAGGTTATGAGATGATTTAGAAAGCTGGAAGAAAAGGCAGTCTCTATTCCCCTGGCGAGCCACTTCAAACTATCAATGAAGTAATCACTAAAGACGGTAGAAGAGGTGGAGTACATGGAAAACGTTCAATATGCAGCAGCTGCTGGTAACCTGATGTATGCCATGGTCTGTACTCGACCTGACATTTCTCATGCAGTGGGAGTTGTGAGCAGGTATATGGAGAACCCTGGAAAGCAACATTGGGAAGCTGTGAAGTGGATATTGAGGTATTTGAAGGGCAGAAAGGTTGTATCTATGTGCTTTGGGAAAGGAACTTCATTGCAGGGGTATGTGGATGCTGACCTTGGAGGCGATGTCGAAAATAGGAGGAGTACCACAGGTTATGTTTTTTCCTATGGAGGAACTGCATTAAGTTGGATATCACAATTGCAGAAGGTGGTGGAATTATCCACCACAGAGGCAGAATAAATTGCTGTAACAGAAGCTGGGAAGGAGATTGTTTGGCTGAAGAACTTCTTGGAGGAATTGGGAAGAAAGTGAGAGGAGAATGTATTGCACTGTGATAGTCAGAGTGCTATACATCTTACAAAGAACCCAATGTTTCATGCCTGGAAAAAGCACATTAAGTTGAAGTACCATTTCATTAGAGGTTTGATACAGGATGGGTTGCTGAACTTACAGATGATCTGTGGAACCAACAATCCGGAAGACATGTTGACAAATCCTATGGTGATATAGAAGTTGAGGCACTGTTGTGCCTCTTTTTGTCTCCACTGATGAACAGAGGATGAGAGGCAGAATGATGGAGGACATGATGGGAGAATAAGAGGAAAATAGTTTTTATTTCATGAATTTGTGAAAGCATGGCAGAGGTGAGTGTAGAAGAGGAAGAACTTAGATTAAGTAAGTTGTCTTTATCAGTTGCATCGAAGTGTAGTTGTGAAGTGGATCAGGCTACAAGTGGAAGATTGTTGGATTGGTGTTTCCTGATCCGGTTGGGCTGAATGCTTGTGGCATGCAACTGTGGTGGGTCGTGCTCCACGGTGAGCTCGTTGGGGGTTGCAGGGGGCAAAGCACCCCTGATCCGGTGGCGGAAGGCACTCGGCCCAATTTTTTCGGCACTGTAGAAATGCTGACTACTATAGCATAGCTGACCGACTGACACCGACATGCACTATAGCGGTGCGGACTTCGGGGTCAACTTCACTGTAGCACTTTTGACATCCAGCCGGCAGACACTGTATCACTTTTGACAAAGTGAGCCGCCGATCACTGTTACATCACAGACTACTATTTGGAACACTGGACCGTCTTCTTCATATGTAGCCCATTTTGGGCTTGGGTTTTACTACTGAAAAAACCCTCTATAATTCGTGCTCCCAAATAGTGAATTTCTGCGTCTCCCATGGAAGTAGGGATTTTTTCCAAACCACGTAAATCATTATGTCCTCTGATTTCTTTCATTCATTATTCCCATTTTATGTCGTTGTATCTCCCGATGATACTGCATCAAATGGAATAAAATGGTGAGTTTGGAATTATACAACGATGGCTCTGGATGAAGGCAAAGTGAAGATCAATCGCTTCGGTGGAACTGATTTCAGTTTTTGGAGGATGTAGATCGAGGATTTTCTTTATCAGAAAAAGATGTACTTTCCACTTCTGGGTGTGAAGCCAGTGGACATAGAGAAGTCAGTGTGGGATCTACTTGATCGACAGGTTCTGGGTTTTGTGCACTTGATGTTGGAAAAAAACGTGGCATTTAACATCATAGAGGAGAAGACAACGATGGACCTGATGAAAGCCCTCACAAACATGTACAAGAAGCCTTCTGCGGCAAACAAGGTTAATTTGATATGACGATTATTCAACCTGAAAATGGTTTAAGGGAGACCTGTGGCAGATCATATCAATGAATTCAGTACCATCAAAAGTCAGTTTTCATCAGGGGACGTTGAACTTGGTGATGAGTTATGTGCTCTTATTTTACTATCTTCATTACCAGAGAGTTGGGAAGCAACTGCAACAGCTGTGAGCAGCACTTCGGGGAATATGAAGATGGCTCTAAAAGATATACGGGATCTTATCCTTTGTGAGGATGTTTGAAGAAGAGAATCGGGCAGATTCTCTGGTTCTTCTTTGAATGTTGAAGGAAGAGGAAGGTACCCAGAGTGGGACAATCGCAGAGGATTATTGACATAAAGAGGAAATAGCAGAGACAAGGCAAAGGGGCCTGGTCCTACCTGCTAGACATGCGGGAGGAAAGGACATGTCAAGAAGGAGTTCAGAGATAACTTGACGGGACCTGAAACTAGTGGAGAAAACAATGTAGCTGCAGTAACTGATGACATGTTGCTGCAGAGCATGGACAGCCCAATGGAGTCTTTGATTTTGGACTCTAGGGCATCTTTCCATTCTACATCAGAGAAGGGTTTCCTGAACAATTTTGTTTCTGGAAATTTTGGCATGGTGCATCTTGCTGATGACGAGCCCTTGCAGATTGTGGGTAAAGGAGATGCACGAATCAAGACTAACAGTGGGAGATTTCTGGTTCTGGAAAATGTGAGGTATATCACTGGGATGAGAAGAAACCTTATTTCTATTGTACAACTTGGTGATGCAGGGTTGAGTACCACATTCACTGGTAGTGCATGGAAGATCACCCGAGGAGATATGGTCATAGCTCGGGGAGCAAAAAATGGCACCCTGTACAACATGACAGAAACTTACATGGACATGGCTACATCACTGGAAGTTATCAGAGGTTCTCAACTTTGGAACTATAGACTCAGACACATGAGTGAAAAGGAGATAAAGGTTCTGTCAACAAAAGGGCTGCTACCAGAGCTGAAGTCAGTGGAAGTAGGATTTTGTGATGATTGCATCTTTTGAATGCAGAAGAAGGTGTCCATTGCAAAAGGAGGCAGAACACCGAAGGGTGGAAAGCTGGACCTGGTGCATATAGATTTTTGGGGGCCTGCACCAGTACCATCCCTCAGAGGGTCACAATATTATGTGACATTCATAGATGACTCAACGATGAAGGTATGTGTTTACTTTCTGAAGAACAAATCTAACGTGTTTAAGATATTTCAGAAGTGAAAAGTCATGGTGGAGAACGAGTCAGGAGCAAAGCTGAAATGTTTGAGGTCTGACAACGGTGGAGAGTATGGCCGTCAGGAGTTCAGATAATTTTGTTCTGAAAATGGAATTCGGTGGGAGAAGAAAATCCTAGGAACACCACAATAGAATGGTGTGATAGAGAGGATGAATGTAACACTGAATGATTGTTCCAGGAGCATGAGGCTGCATTCGGGGTTACCCAAGACCTTTTTGGCTAATGTAGTGAATATGGTAGCATATGTCATAAACATGAGTCCCTCTATGATAATGGGGGAATGTCTACCCGAGGAACTCTGTTCCGGTAAGGTGGTAAGACTCTCACATTTACGAGTCTTTGGCAGTTTATCATATGTTCATTTTGATTCCAATGCAAGGGACACGCTTGATGCCATGTCCAAGAAATGTTTCTTTATTGGCTATGGTGGTGAGGAGTTTGGGTATCGCTTTTGGGATGATCTCAATAGGATGGTCATCAGGAGCCAAAATGTGGTATTCAATGAAGGTGTCATGTACAAATATCGCCATGCAGTTGAAGATGAAAATGGGAACATTGAATTAGAATGAAAAAATCAAGTGGATCTTGAAGGTGTGTCTGAGCTTGGGAGATCCGAACCGGTTGAACCTACTACTCTAGTGGAGTTGAGAAGACCATCAAGGGTGAGAAGGCCTGTCCAGAGGTATTCACCATCATTGCATTATCTGTTATTGACTAATAGTAGAGAACTAGAATTCTTTGAAGAAGCAATGCAGCTGAAGGAGTCGAGGAAGTGGGAGATGACTATGAAGGAAGAGACTTCCTCATTGCATGAGAACAACACTTGGGAGCTGACACCTCTGCCAAGAGGAAAGAAATAATTGTAGAAGAAGTGGGTCTACCGGGTCACGGAAGAACATGATGGAAACATGAGGTTCAAGGAAAGGCTGGTGGTGAAAGGCTTTCAACAGAAGGAGGGAGTATATTTCACTGAAATATTCTCTCCTGTAGTGAAGCTTACCACCATCCGTGTGGTTCGCAGCATTGTGGCGTCAGAAGACTTGAATCTTGAGCAGCTTGATGTCAAGACTTCATTCCTTCATCGAGATCTGTAAGAGGACATCTACATGCAGCAGCCAGAGGGATATGTTGTGTATGGAAAGGGATACCTGGTGTGCAAACTCCAAAAGATCTTATATTGATTGAAGCAGGCACCCAAGCATTGGAACAATAAGTTTGATTCATTTAGGTCTAAAAATGAATATAAACGATGTGGCATGGATCAATGCTGCTACATCATGTCTTTCGGTGATAAAAACATTATATTGCTTCTATATGTCGATGACATGGTCATTGCAGGATCATGTATGCAAAGGATTAATGATTTGAAAGGGCAGTTGGCTGAGGAGTTTGAAATGAAGGATCTTGGAGAAGCTGGCAAGATTTTGGGAATGATGAACAAGAGAGACCATACAAATGGAACATTAATGTTGTCACATGCTAATTAGATTGGGAAGGTTCTGAGAAGATTTAGCATGCTGGAAGAAAAGGAAATCTCTATTCCCCTAGAGAGCCACTTCAAACTATCAATGGAGCAATCATTGAAGACGGTAGAAGAGGTGGAGTACATGGAAAAAGTTACATATGCATCATCTGTTGGAAGCCAGATAAATGCCATGGTCTGTACTCGACCAGACATTTCTCATGCAGTGGGATTTGTGAGCAGGTATATGGAAAACCCTGGAATGCAACATTGGGAAGTTGTGAAGTGGATACTGAGGTATTTGAAGGGCTACAAGGAGGTATCTCTATGCTTTGGGAAAGGAACTTCATTGTTGGGGTATGTGGATGCTGACCATGGAGGAGATGTCGATAGCAGGAGTAGTACCATGGGTTATGTTTTTACCTGTGGAGGAATTGTGGTAAGTTGGATATCAAAATTGCAGAAGGTAGTGGCTTTATCCACCACAGAGGCAGAATACATTGCGGTAAATGAAGCTGCAAAAGAGATTGTTTGGCTGAAGAACTTCTTGGATGAATTGGGATGAAAGCGAGAGGAGAATGTATTTCACTGTGATAGTTAGAGTGCTATACATCTTTCCAAGAACCCAGTGTTTCCTGCTCGGATGAAACACATTCAGTTGAAGTACCATTTCATCAGAGGTTTGATATAGGATGGGTTGCTGACCTTACAGAAGATCTGTGGAACCAACAATCTGACAGACATTTTGACAAAGCCTAGGGTGATACAGAAGTTGAGGCACTACTATGCCTTTGTTGGTCTCCACTGATGAACGAAGTATGAGAGGTAGAATGATGGAGGACATAATCAGAGCATAAGTGGAAAACAATTTGTATTTCATGAATCTGTGAAAGCACGCCACTGGTGAGTGAAGAAGAGGAATAACTTTGATTAAGTAAGATGTCTTCATCAGTTGCATCGAAGCATATTAGAGCAGCGGATCATCCTACATGTGGGAGATTGTTGGATTGGTGTTCCCTGATCCGGTTGGGCCGAATGCTTGTGGCCCACAACTGTCATGGGTCAAGCTCCGCAGTGAGCTTGTTGGGGGTTGCAGGGGGCAACGCGCCCCTATTATGGGGACGGAAGGCCCCCTAGCCCAATTTTTTAGCACTGTAGCAATGCTGACCACTGTAGCGGAGCTGAACGGCCAACACCGATGGGCACTGTAGCGGTGCGGACTTTAGGGTCAACTACACTGTAGCGCTTTTGACTTCCAGCCGGCAGACACTGTAGCACTTTTGACAAAGTAAGTCGTTGATCATTGTTGCAACGCGGACAACTATTTGGAATAGTGGACCATCTTCTTCAAATGTAGCCCATTTGAGGCTATGGCTTTACTACTGAAAAAACCCTCTATAATTAGTGCTCCCAAATTGTGAATTTCTGCCTCTCCCGTGGATGTTGGGATTTTTCCCGAACCACGTAAATCGATATGTCCTCTGCTTTCTTTCTTTCGTTTTTCCCGTTTTCTGTCATTGTGTCTCCTGATGATTCTGCATCACCATGCATGGTAATATAACTAATATAATGAATTATATTCAATAAAAAATGAAAAAAGTTAATTCATTTCATTAAAATCATAATACATGCATGAACATATAAAAAAAATCTCCACCTTGTAATCAAATAAATATAATGATGATGTTCTCGCAACCTACATTATAGATTTGGGACTAAATTCTTATGTTTAAGACAATGCATGAATTTATACAATAGAATAGTCTTAGTCAAACTATCAGTCATATTATCATTACTGAGTATCTTTGTGACACTCACTTTTCTAGATTCTATAATATTCCTATCAAAATGAAACCTAATGTCTATGTGCTTCGATATACCATGCCCAACATAATATTTAGATAGATGCAAAGAAGATTTTCTATCAGAGTGAACCACTATGCTATCCACGGATAATGACAACTCATATAGCAAACCTTTAATCCAAATAACTTCCTTAATAGCTTCTATTACGGAAATGTACTCTGCCTCGGTAGTGGAAAGTGAAACCACTGATTGCATGTTGCATTTCCAGGAGACCAATCCTCAATATACAAGGGAAAAAACCATTGATAGACTTCCAGGTGTCAATATTTGCAGCATAATCAGAATCAACAAAGTCGTCTTTATTGTGATCAAAAATAGTGTTAACGCCATATCAAATGCATAGTTTTTCAGACATGGAAACATGCCTTAATAACCATTTCAAAGCATGCTAATGAACCTTACCAGTTTTCCTCATAAAATGGCTCAGTGTACAAAAAACAAAGGCTAAATCTTGCCTAGAACAGACCATGGAATAAATAAGACATCCTACAACATTTGCATATGGAATCTTATTCATAAAGGCAGTTTCATCTTCATTCCTAAGGGATTGATTCAATGACAATTTGAAATGCTTTCCTAAGGGAATGTTTATAGCTTTAATTTGATCAAACAGATATCTATTTAAACCTTCATAACATAATAAATTTTGGATAATTAAAGGGTTATAGCCTATATATCCATAATTATGTCCATATCAAGGATTTGATTTTCATTACCCAGATCTTTCACTTCAAATGCACAATTCAACTGGTTCTTAACAGAATTTATAGTCCTCATGAATTTACAGACTAACAACATGTCATCAACATATATTAAAAGGTGAATGGACTCATGTTTAACAGTCTTAAAATATACACATACCTCAAATATACTTCTGGAAAACTAATTCTCAATCATAAAGGAATCAAACCTTTTATACCATTGTCTAGATGACTGCTTAATCCCATATAAGGACTTCTGTAAAAGAAAAAAAATGATTAGGTTTGAACAGTTTTGAAAATCCTTCCGGAGGTGTCATATCAATTGTTTAATCAATGTTACCATGTAAAAAAGTATTTTTTACATCATGTTGTTCAACATGCAGATCAAGTTTGGAAGAAAATGCAAGCAGAATTCTAATAGATGAATGCATAACAATAGAAGAGAATATTTCAATATAATTAATGCCTTCACACTACAGAAAACCTTCAGCTTCCATGCTGGCTTTGAATTTTATTTTAGTCTCTCCTAAATTGTTTTCTTTCTTTTTAAAAATCCATATAGAACCTATAACTTTCTGGTTATGAGGTCTGATAACAACTACCAAGGTATTTTTATTAAGGAGGGAATTCATCTCCTCTTGCATTGATATCATCCAACTACTAGCCTATTTGGACTTAATGGATGGTTTATAGGTTTAAGGCTCGTCATTAAACAAGTCATGAGCTACATTGAATGAATATTTAGCAATATTTGCTTGGTTGAAGTTGGTTGGAGGTCTAACAGATCTCTTTTATCTATCTCGAGTGAGATGATAGTTTCTTAAATCATCAGATTCATGGCACTCAGGTTATGATTCTGAACTGGAATCAGATTCAGGTTGGTCTTGGGAAACAGAAGGAGTAGGACCAACACAAGACTGGGGGTGGTCACTAGATCATAAATGGAACATCAACACCTAAAGGTGTTGGGACCCCTGAGGGTCCTGTAGCTTCATCAACATTTGCAACAGAGGTTATTTATAATTGGACAAACCATATTCCTGGAAGACCACATCATGGATAACGATGCATTTTTGGTAACCTGATTTATCTACCCAAAAACAACACCCGTTAACACCCTCTAGATATCCCATGAATATACACTTAACCACCACAGGATCTATCTTATCATTATGTGAATACCCATAAACTATGGATCCAAAAATCCTAAGGTTAGAAAGATTTGAGGGTGTTCCTTTCCAAAGTTCTTCAGGTGTATTAAAAGAGTTGGAAGAAGATGGAAAATAGTTTATGAGGTACACTATTATTAATGTATCCTCGGCCCAAAAGTACCTGGGGAGTTTTGAGTGGGACAACATACACCTCACCCTCTCACAGAAAGTTCTATTCGTTCTTTCTGCTAACCCATTCTGTTGTGGTGTTTCCACAATAGTTCGGTATCTTTTTATTCCTTCAGATTCACAATATTTAATAAATTCAGTAGATTGATATTCTAAACCATTATCAATATTTAATGAGTTATGTTTCTTATTACTCACACTCTCTACACCAGCATTCCATTTCATAAATGTCTGAAAGGTATCTGACTTGTTCTTGAGTATATAAATCCATATTCTTCTAGAAAAACCATCTATAAAAGTCACCATGTATAAGCCTCCACCCTATGAGGTGACCCTAGAAGGACCACACCAAACATAATGTACACATTAAGGAGGTTCTTTATCCTTATACATAGACCTATTGAAACTGACTCTCATATACATCCCATATACATAGTATTTTCAAAACGGTAGACAACTAGAAGTGATGTTACTTAGAAGGCCCTATTTCTTAATCTCACTAAGACCCATGGCACTAATGCTCCCTAGTCTCTTGTGCCATATAGTCGTGGAATCGTTTTATGAACTAGAAGAGGTATTCAACAGTTTTCTATACACGTTACCATCTAACACATACATGCCAATGCAAAGGGTTCCTTTTATAACTGCAAGGGATCATCAGGAAAATCTAAGGCTTCTAAACCTGAACATGAAGTCGTACCCTTTCTGGCCAAGGAATCCTAGGGATATTAGGCTTCTTTTCAATTCAAGTACCCACCTAACTTCCTCAAGATATTTGACAGACCCATCATGAAGCTTAAGTAAAATTGAGCCTATTCCCATAATGTGGTAGCTCCAATTATTCCCTAGAAAGACCACACCAGACTTAACTTCCAATAATTCAATAATGAATTCGTTCCTAGGGAACATGTGGACTTAGCATCCTAAATCCAGGATCCACTCATCTGAGATGGCTATGTCCATGACATTTAACATATCAGTAGTGTAATGGCCCGGACCCCTCCAGTCCATTCCTTTGTTGAAATCGATGTGGTAAACATGACACACGTTATAATGATAATTTTTAATACTGATGATAACGTAAAAATATGTAAAATAATAATGATGATGACATAAATTGTGTGATTAATTAAACTAAAAATTTAATAATCATGATAAAAATGATTTAATGGGTGTTATTATTATTAATGATGTGAAGTGGGAAGGTGTGTGACCCATTAGAAGTTGATAAATGAAACATGCGGTTTATTATTAATTGATTAATTATTGAAATTAAATTTGAATAATAATAATGGGTGTTGTGTTATTAATATTATTCATAATATTAAAAATAATGAGAAATTAATGAAATGAGTCATGGGTTTTATTGCAAACAAATAAATGAAGATGCACAGTGGAAGCATGGTGGTGTGTTAATAAAATTAAAGGTGAGTTAGTTATTATTATTATGTTAAATAATAATAATAATGGTGGCATAAAAATAAGTTGGGTTTATTAAATTTAATTGTTTTAATTTAATATAAGTGGTTTCAATTTAATTAGTGTGAAATACAAATGAATAGAATTAAATAATTAAATTGACGGATGTTATGCGACATTGACGTGGCATGGTCAGATTCAGATATCCAATGGGGTGGTCTAACGTATCAAATGCGATGAGCGTAAATATTGTCATTATTAAAAATAATAACGGTGATGAGTTAATAAAATAAGTTGATGAATTGTTATTATTATTGGAAAACAATAAATAACAATGATGACGTAAAAATATGTGCGAGAGGTTAATGAAATTAAATGTATTAGAAAGGGGTTGAATATAAAAGTTATATTAATTTTGTTTTTTCATTTAAATAAATTAAATGAAATGGTTTTGAGTCGCATGGAATGGTTTTCGTTTAATATGAGAATAATAATGGTCATCTAATTTAATGGGATTAAATTAGAACATTAATGATCAGCGTTATTAATATTAATTTTATTAATAATGAAATTGAAGTTAGATTGGAGAGAGATTACAAAGGGATGGAATAATAAAGAAAATAATAATAAAGACCATAAAAGAATGGAATAAATGGATTCAAAGCAAAGGAGGCGCCACTTTTGTTTGGGGTGTGGTGGAACTTGGAGAAGAACGGAGATTGGAAAGAGAAACAAAAAAAAAGAATAAGAGGAACAAAATTAAAAGACAAATAAATTAAAATGGAGGAATTGATGTTTAATTCTATCACCCATGAAGACTCCAAATCTTGATTGCTTTTTGAGTTATGAAAAATAAATAAATAGTTGATTAATAATAATAATAAAATATTGTTATTATTAATTTTGATGATAAAACACCTATTTGTCCGCAACTTCTTCTGGCGACCTCAGATCCACGAACTGTCAGTGGCAGTGTGAACCAGACTATGAGAAGGGAATTATGAGTCCAATATTGGATGTCTTTTTCGGGTTTTTGGATTGGGTACCCAAAATGCTCGTGAATTAATAGATTTAATATTATTATTAAATCTTCGACCCGGCGTAACTCCCACGTGCGATATCTGATTGACCTGCCGTCAGTGTCGATGTGATCTTGTCATTAATAAGACAGTTTCAAGTCTAAGGTTGGATATTAAATTATGGTTTGTGGATCGGGTCCACGAAACACCCTATAATAAAAACATTTTTATTATTATGGGATCTTTTATCCAACGTATCTCCTCCATACGGTGTTGGAATGACGAACCGTATGTGACGTTGCAACCCTGAATCTATGATGGTATTTTTGAGACCAATGATGAATACCTTTTTATGAATCATTTCTAGGGTCAATTAAACACATATTATTAATTGATGTTATTATTATCACTAAATGCATGGAAACCACATAACGTGTCATGTGGTGACCAGTCAAAGAGAGTAACAGTTGTACGGTCACATCATGTATTCATTAATACACGCAGGGTACCATTTTACCATTTCATTGCCAATATAAGAGAGGATCATGTGTTATTTACGTACCTCTCTTCTTCTCCACAGGGCGACGCTCCCGGATGACCTAGAAGCCTTCCTCCTAACTTC
This sequence comes from Viscum album, assembly GCA_963277665.1. Taxonomy (NCBI): domain Eukaryota; kingdom Viridiplantae; phylum Streptophyta; class Magnoliopsida; order Santalales; family Viscaceae; genus Viscum; species Viscum album. Next base: position 674,999,574 of record OY728158.1, on the reverse strand, counting down.
TTCATCCGGACTTCGATCATCGATCCGTCAGTGATTACGAGATCGTGTCAGCGAGGAGAACATCGTACACCCTCTTCTGTTCCCTCTTCTTCGAACTCCCCTACGATGTTTCCAACCAAGGAGACTACTGATAATTGATGGTAATGATGGTCGTTGATGAACGACTCTAAAAAGGTATGTTAAAACTCTGTTCTTGTATTCTCATTCTGATCTTACTTCTCTCGTTTTCTTTCCATGCTACGTCATGTGATCTCCTTTCTGAGGGAATTTCTTATGTTGTTGATTCAGTGGTGTCGCAGTTTCCTTGGTGGGTGCAGTTGTTCTGGGAGAAGCCTTGTGATCATGGTGGTCGTGTTCATAGAAGGAAATCCGAACCTATTGAGGTATGGATCTTACCTTTGTATCTCTAAATTTGTGCATCATGTGGGGTGGGTGTTCTCTTGTTTACGTGAAACACACTTGAACCGATTTAATAAAGATAATAACTGTCTTATATAATGGGGATGGGATGTTTGTGAATAAAGTTACATTATTTATATCCTGTGGTATTATGTTGTGAATTGAATGAGCTTCTGCCAACTGAAAATCATGGTCGTTGGGGGCCTTTTCTTACACAATTAAATGTTGTCCTATCCTTTTGGATTTTCTTATGGATGAAAATGTTATTGAATGTAGAAATTGGTTAATCACGTAATCTTGGCTGATTAAATAACCAAAACCCTTGTGTGATAACCCCGGTTGAACAAACAAAAATAATAAACATGTGGGTGATGGTTAGGGTTTGTTTATGTGAAAGGGGGTGTTTTGTGGATTGTTGTGGATCGGGTGAGCAGTGAGGCTGCGGTTGGCTTGGTTGTGGGTTGGTGTGAATGTTATATTGGTGATGGGCAGCGGGGTTGTGATAAATGTTATCAAAAGGATAATGATTTACGGGTTTCAGTGTGATTGTGGTTATGGTGGTAGGAAGTGAGGCTGCAGGGATGAGTTTGAATGTGAATGAACTATGGGTTGTGAATAATAAATAAAATGTGGAAGAGTTAATGAATGGTGGGGCTTGGTAACATAACAGGAATAATAATCAATTTGGTTGGTTGGTTAATAAGAAGGTACTTGTTTATGTTGCTTGTGTTTTCCTAACTTGATTTGTGTATGGTAGGGATATGTTTTATGAACTCTTGATCCAGTTTGGTTGGTTTTTCCCAGTAGTTAAAGAAATAATACACTAATTCTGCTGAAACATGAAAAACTATATGGGGTTTGGGTTGTTTTTTGTATGCATGCTTCGACATAGCAGTGTCGAGTCACGTGCTCAGTTTCACTATTTAGAATCCATAGGTTGGGATATGTGATTGGTATACATATATATATGTATTTATCTTTGTGTTTTGTCCCACCCCACCCAAGATTGGCACTTAGTGCCGAAAACCCCAATTTCTGGAGGATGGTGTTTTTCCCACCACTTCTATTAGTGGCTGGTTATTATATCATTTCTGCTCCCTTTCCCGAATAGCCCAAGTATCTTCAGGCAGGCCGTGATGGCCTAAAGTCCATTATTATCCCAAGAACCTTTGGGCAGTGTGGTGTGGTGTTTAGGGCCCAGGTGTGTGCGGGCAGGTGGTTTCCCAAGTGTCTTCGGGATGAGGCCTAGGTGTATTCGGGCCTGGCAGTGGATCTTCTAGCCCAGGTGTCTTTGGGCGCGACAGTGGTTGTTTTGGCCTAGGTGATTGCAGGCATGGTTTCGTGTGACAGTTGTGGCCCAGGTTTGTGCGGGCAGGGTTTGGAAGTGGGACTGCGTGAGGATATGGCCCAGGAGTGTGCGGGTAGGTGTGGCAGTGGGACTACGGTGAGAATGGTGGGATTGGTTCAATACATAGGATGACTTCAATAACCAGTGGGAAAGTGGCGCGGGGTACCCAATCATCGATGTGCTTTATTATACATTACTTTTCTCGCATTAATTGGTGAGGGTTGCCAGTGAGTGGGATGGATGAACTCCTTGATAGTGTTTGGTTTTCTATTTCTCACGAGACTTTAGTACGTCACCCCACTTGTGCACGAGATATTTAGGTATCCCTACTAAGTATACTTGTATGCTCACCCTACGTTTGATTTTAGGTTTTCAGGAGGACTATAGAGACTGTATGGGACCTTACTAGTCAGGTAGGGGGAGTTGCTTCTAGTTGCTATGGTTTTTTTTCTTTACTTTTTGGTACCTTACTTGGAGCTTTTCTGTACTTATAGTTTTTTTCACTATTGTATAAAGCATGCATATGGGATTGGTTTTGGGATATTTCTATACTTTTTCCTTTTCTTATTTTGGGAGTTTGTCTCATCCTATTTCCCAAAATTAAATTATTAAAAATGGTAATGCCTCCCATATTTGTGAAAAACTCAAACCCTTGGTGCTAGTCACCACTCTGGGGCATACTGGAGGCAAGACTCGGGGGCCATTATCTCCCTTCCACCATTGCCATCTCAGGAGGGGCATCTTTAAGGGGAGGGTGTCATGACAGAATGGTATCAGAGGTGATGGTTGAGAGATAGGATGGATTTTGGAGTTAGGCACAGTGAGTATTGCATAGGATAGTAGGGCAACAGTGTTGGTTAATCATGGTGCGTGACATAGGCCAGGGAAGACCGGCTAGGACACGGGATTTCAGGCCCCCCGTGATCCGATGCAAGGACTCTGAGACTACCGAACGACCAAGTGAGACTACATAGATTGTAGGGTAGATACCCTAGGGAAGGTACATGCATCATCATGATTGTGTTTTACTTGATTTGGGTGTTCTAGGAAAGAAATTGAATTAAAAATGATAAAATGAAACCTTGAGAAAATTTTCTTTCCACTTGGGCTTAGACGTTCTTTGCTTACAATAAAACTATGGCACCTGGACTTCAACAGAGAGGTAGAGGAGTGGGACGTGGATAGTTGCATGCAACAAAAGCGACATCCCTATCCAGGCCAGAGATTGAGAGAGATGTTTTTGGTTTTACTTAATGCTCTTTTTAATGTTTTGTTTAAATTCAAGAGAATCACACTCCTTTGTTGAAACTCAATCTCACCCATGCTTTGAGCCTGGAACTTGTTTTTCATGAGCCTATAATGCTATGTTGTTTCCCTCTATCCTTTAAATGTGTGTGAAGAGTCCTAACATGCGGGGAGAGGAGGACCTGATCCCTAATCGAGACAAATTAATGTGGATGCGATTAAACCCGTGCAGGCGAGTTAGTGCCGCCTAAAGCGGATAATATCTCGACATGGGAGAGGGAATTCCTCAATACATGTGTTCGGGCAATTTATTGTTATTTTGAATGGTGTTGGGGGTAGTGTATGTTTGGAAAATCCTAATGTATGGAAGTCAGAAGACCTAATTCCTAATCGAGATGCATTAATGTGGATGCGATTAAACCCGTGTAGGTGAGTCAGTACTGCCTAAAGCGGATAATATCTTGATATTGGAGAAGGAATTCCTAACTCATATAATTAGGGTAGTCGGTTGTTTACTGCTATAACGAGAGCCCTAACAGGTATCTTGCAGAGTGGTTGTTTGGATCCATTATTTTTTCTGGGTTGGTTTTTAATTCTCGAGGATGAGAATGTTTTGAGAGGTATCTGATGTAATGGCCTGGACCCCTCCAGTCCATTCCTTTGTTGAAATCGATGTGGTCCACAGGACGCGCGTTATAATGATAATTTTTAATACTGATGATAGCATAACAATATGTTAAATAATAATGATGATGACATAAATTGTGTGATTAATTAAACTAAAAAGAGAATAATCATGATAAAATGATTTAATGGGTGTTATTATTATTAATGATGTGAAGTGGGAAGGTGTGTAACCCATTAGAAGTTGATAAATGAAACATGCGGTTTATTATTAATTGAGTAATTGTTGAAATTAAATTTGAATAATAATAATGGGTGTTGTGTTATTAATATTATTCATAATATTAATAATAAGGAGAAATTAATGAAATGAGTCATGGTATTTATTGAAAACAAATAAATGAAGATCCATAGTGAAAGCATGGTGGTGGGTTAATAAAAATATAGGTGAGTTCGTTATTATTATTATGTTAAATAATAATAATAATGATGGCGTAAAAATATGTTGGGTTTATTAAATTAAATGGTTTTAATTTAATAAAAGTTGTTTCAATTTAATTAGTGTGAAATAAAAATAAATAGAATTAAATAATTAAATTTATGGATGTTATGAGACATTGACGTGGAATGATCAGATTCAGATATCCAATGGGGTGGTTTAATGTGGCCAATGCGATGAGCGTAAATATTATAATTATTAAAAATAATAATGATGATGAGTTAATAAAATAAGTTGATGAATTGTTATTATTATTGAAAAACAATAAATAACAATAATGGTGTAAAAATATGTGTGCGAGGTTAATTAAATTAAATGTATTAAAAAGGGGTTGAATATGTAAGTTATATTAATTTTGTTTTTTAATTTAATTAAATTAAATGAAATGGTTTTGAGCCACATGGAATGGTTTTAGTTTAATATGAGAATAATTATGGTAATCTAATTTAATGGGATTAAATTATAACATTAATGTTGGGTGTTATTAATATTAATTTTATTAATAATGACATTGAGGTGAGATTGGAGAGAGATTACAAAGTGATGGAATAATAAAGAAAATAATAATAAAAACCATAAAATAATGGAATTAATGGAGTCATATCAAAGGAGGCACCACTTTTGTTTGGGGCATGATGGAACATGGAGGAGAAACGAGATTGGAGAAAGAAACAAAAAAAAGAATAAGAGAAATAAAATTAAAAGACAAATTAATGAAAAATGAAGAATTGGTGTTTAATTCTAGCGCCCAAGAATACACAAAATCGTGATTTCTTTTGGAGTTATGAAAAATAAATAAATATTTTATTAATAATAAAAATAATAAAATATTGTTATTATTAATTTTGATGATAAAACACTTATTTGCCTACAACTTCTTCATGCGACCTCGGATTCACGAACCGTCAGCGGCAGTGTGACCCTGACTACAAGACGGAAATTATTATTCCAATATTGGATGTCTTTTTCGGGTTTTCAGATCGGGTACCCGAAATGCTTGTGAATTAATAGATTTAATATTATTATTAAATCGTCGACCCACCGTAACTCCCACATGCAATATCCAATTGACCTGCCATCAGTGGCGATGTGATCTTGTCATTAATAAGATCGTTTCAAGTCTAAGGTTGGATATTAAATTATGTTTCATGGCTCAAGTCCATGAAACACCCTATAATAATGACATTGTTATTATTATGGGATCTTGTATCCAACGTATCTCTTCCATACGGTGTTGGAATGACGAACAGTCTGTGATGTTGCAACCCTGAATTTATGATGGTCTTTTTAAGACAAATGATGAATACCTTTTTATGAATCATGTCTCTGGTAAATTAAACACCTATTATTAATTGAAGATATTATTATCATTAAATGCATGGAAACTACCTGACGTGTCGTGTGTTGACCAGTCAAAGAGAGTAATAGTTGTACGGTCACGTCGTGTATTCATTAATACACGCTGGGTACCGTTTTAACTTTTCGTTGCCTATATAAGAGAGGGTCACATGTTATTTACGAACATCTCTTCTTCTCCGCACGACGACGCTCCCGGATGACCTAGAATCATTCCTCCTAACTTCTTCATCCGGAATCCGATGGTCGATCTGTCCGTGATTGTGGGATCATGTCAGCAAGGAGAACATCGTACACCATGTTCCATTCCCTCTTCTTCGGACTCCCCTCCGTAGTTTCCAACCGAGTATACTACTGATAATTGATGGGAAGAATGGTCTTTGACGAATGACTATAAAAAGGTATGTTAAACCTCTGTTCTTGTATTCTCTTTCCAATACCACTTCTCTCGTTTTCTTTCCATGATATGGCATGTGATCTTTGTGTTTAGGGTGTTTCTTGTGTTGTTGATTCGGTGGTGTCGTTCCATCCATGGTGGGTGCAGTCGTTCTTGGAGAAGCCTTGTGATCGTGTTTGTAGAAGGACATCGGAATCTATTGAGGTACAGATCTTACCTTCATCTCTCAAAATTTGTGAATCATGCGGAGTGGGTGTCCTCTTGTTTACGTGAAAATAATTTGAACTGGTTTAATAAAGATAATAACTGGATTATATAATGGGGATGGGAAGTTTGTGAATAAAGTTACATTATTAATATCATGTGATATTATGTTGTGAATTGAATGAGATTTTTCCTACTAAAAATCATGGTCGTTGGGGGCATTTGCTTACGCAATTAAATGTTTCCCTCTCCTTCTGGATTTTCTTATGGATGAAAATGTTATTTAATGTAGAAATTGGTTAATTACGTAAAGTTGGATGATTAAATAAATGGAACCCTTCTGTGATCACCCCGATTGAACAAACTAAAATAATAAACATGTGGGTGCTGGTTAGGGTTTGTTTATGTGAAAGGAGGTGTTTTTTGGGTTGTTGTGGATCGGGTGAGCAACGAGGCTACGGTTGGCATGGTTATGAGTTGGTGTGAATGTTATGTTGTTAATGGGCAGCGGGGCTACGATAAATATTATCAAAGGGATGATGATGTACGGGTTTCGGTGTGATTGTGGTTATGGTGGTTGGCAGTGGGGCTGCAGGGATGGGTTCAAATGTGAACAAACTATGGGTTGTGAATAATAAATAAAATGGTGAAGAGTTAATGAATGGTGGGTCATGGTAACAAAACAAGAATAATAATCAATGGGGTTGGTTGGTTAATAAGAAGGGACTTGTTTGTGTTGCTTGTGTTTTCCTAACAAGATTTTTGGATGGCAGGGATATGTTTTATGGATGCTTGATCCAGTTTGGTTGGTTGTGCCCTGTAGTTAAGGAAATAATAAACTAATTAGTCTGAAACATGAAAACATATATGGGGTATGGGTTGTTTGTTGTATGCTTGTTTCGACATAGCAGTGCCGAGGAACCTACTCAGTTTCTCTTTATAGAAGCTATAGGTTGGGATATGTGTTTTTTATACATATATATATCTGTATCTTTGTGTTTTGTCACACCCCATCCAAGTTGAGCACTTAGTGCCGAACACCCCCATTTCTGGGGGAGGGTGTTTTCCCAACACTTCTATTAGTGGCTGGTTATTAGCTCATTTCTTCTCGCTTTCCCGGATATCCCAAGTATCTTCGGGTAGGCTGTGATGGCCTGAAGTCCATTATTATCCCAAGAACCAACATGAAGTGTAGTGTGGTGGTTATTTCTCAGGTGTGTGTGGGCAGGTGGTTTCCCAAGTGTCTTCGGGATGAGACCCAGGTGTCTTCGTGCGTGGCAGTGGATCTTCTAGCCCAGGTGTATTCGGGCATGACAGAGGTTGTTTTGGCCTAGGTGTTTGCAGGTGTGGTTACATGTGACAGTTGTGGCCCAGGTGTGTGCGGGTGGGGATTGGTAGTGGGACTGCGTGAGGATATGAACCAGGAGTGTGCGGGCGGGTGTGGTAGTTGGACTGCGGTGAGAATGGTGGGATTGGTTCAATGTGTAGGATGACTTCAATAATCAGTGGGAAAGTGGCGCACGGTACCCAAACATCGATGTGCATTATTATACGTTACTTTGCTTGCGTTATTTGGTGAGTGTGGCCGGTGAGTGGGATGGATGAACTCCTTGATAGTGTTTGGTTGTCTGTTTCTCACTAGACTTTAGTAAGTCACCCCACTTGTGCACGATAGATTTAGGTTTCCCTAATGAGTATACTTGTATGCTCACCCTATGATTTCTTTCAGGTTTTCAGGAGGACTACAGGGATTGTGCGGGACCTTACTAGTCAGGCAGGGGGAGTAGCTGCTGGATATTGTTCTTGTTTTTCTTTACTTTTTGGTACAGTACTTGGAGCTTTTCTGTACTTGTAGTTTTGTCTTACTATTGTATGAAGCATGCATATGGGATTTGTTTTTGGCTATTTCTATACTTTTTCCTTTTATTCTTCTTGGAATTTGTCTCATCCTATTTCTCAATCATAAATTAATAAAAGGGTAATGCCTCCCATATTTGTGAAAAAATCATACCCTTGGTGCTAGTCGCCACTCTAGGGCTTACTGGAGGTGGGACTCGGGGGCCATTATCTCCCTTCTAGCATTTCCAGCTCAAGAGGGTCATCTTTGGTGGGAGGGGGTCATGACAGAATGGTATCAGAGGTAATGGTTGAGAGATAGGATGGAGTCCGAAGTTAGGCATAGTGAGGATTGCATGGGATGGTAGGGCGACAATGTTGGTTAATCTTGGTGCGCGACATAGGCTAGGGAAGACCGGCTAGGACACGAGATTTTAGGGCCCCCCCGTGATCCGATGCAAGGACTCTGAGCCTACCAAACGACCATGTGCAACTACATTGATTGCAGGGTAGAGACCCTAGGGAAGGTACATGCATCATCATGATTGTGTTTTACTCGATTTGGGTGTTCTGGGAAAGAAATTGAAATAAAAATGATAAAATGAAACCTTGAGAAAATTTCCTTGCTACTTGGGATTAGCCGTTATTTTTTTACAATAAAACTATGGCACCTGGACGTCAACAGAGAGGCAGAGGAGTGGGATGCAGAGAGTTTCATGCAACAAAAGTGGCAACCATAGCTAGGCCAGAGATTGAGAGAGATGTTTTCGGTTTTACTTAAAATCTCTTGTTTATGTTTTGATTAAATTCAGGAGCATCACACTCTTTTGTTGAAACTCAATCTCGCACATGCTTTGAGCCTGAACCATGTTTTTTAAGAGTCTATAATGCTAAGTTTTTTCCATCTTTCCTTTAAATGTGTGAGAAGATTCCTAACATGTGGGGAGAGGAGGAACAGATCCCTAATCGAGACGCATTGATGTGCATGTGATTAAACCCGTGCAGGAGAGTCAGTGCCACCTAAAGCGGATAATATCTCGACATGGGAGAAGGAATTTCTCAAGCCATGTGTTCGGGCAATTTATTGATATTTTGTATGATGTTGGGGGCAGTGTAAGTTTGGAAAATCCTAATATATGAATGTCGGAAGACCTAATTCCTAATCGAGATGCATTAATGTGGATTCGATTAAACCCATGCAGGTGAGTCAGTGCCGCTTAAAGAAGATAGTATCTCGATATGGGAGAAGGAATTTCTAACTCATATAATTATGGTTGTCGGTTGTTTCCTGCTATGACAAGAGCCCTGAGAGTTATCTTGCAGAGTGGTTGTTCAGATCCATTCTTTTTTCTGGGTTGGTTTTTAATTCTCGAGGAAGAGAGTGTTTTGAGAGGTATCTGATGTAATGGCTCGAACCCCTTAGGTCCATTCCTTTGTCGAAATCAATGTGTTGAACACGACGTGCGTTATAATGATAATTTTTAATACTGATGATAACGTAAAAATTAGTTAAATAATAATGATGATGACATAAATGGTGTGATTAATTAAACTAAAAATAGAATAATCATGATAAAATGATTTAATCGGTGTTATTATTATTAATGATGTGAAGTGGGAAGGTGTGTGACCCATTAGATGTTGATAAATGAAACATGTGGTTTATTATTAATTGAGCAATTATTGAAATTAAATATGAATAATAATAAAGGGTGTTGTGTTATTAATATTATTCATAATATTAATAATAATGAGAAATTAATGAAATGAGTCATGGTATTTATGGCAATCAAATAAATGAAGATTCACAGTGGAGGCATGGTGGTGCGTTAAAAAAATTAAAGGTGAGTTCGTTATTATTAGTATGTTAAATAATAATAATAATGGTGGTGTAAAAATATGTTTGGTTTATTAAATTGAATGGTTTTAATTTAATAAAAGTGGTTTCAATTTAATTAGTCTGAAATAAAAATAAATAGAATTAAATAATTAAATTGACGGATGTTATGCGACATTGACGTGGCATGGTTAGATTCAGATATCCAATGGGGTGGTTTGAGGTGGCCAATGATATGAGCATAAATATTATCATTATTAAAAATAATAAAGGTGATGATTTAATAAAATAACTTGATGAATTGTTATTATTATTTAAAAACAATAAATAACAATGATGGCGTAAAAATATGTGCAAGAGGTTAATGAAATTAAATGTATTAAAAAGGGGTTGAATATATAAGTTATATTAATTTTTTTTTCATTTAATTCAATTAAATGAAATCGTTTTGAGTCCCATGGAATGGTTTTAGTTTAATATGAGAATAATTATGGTAATCTAATTTAATGGGATTAAATTAGAACATTAATGATGGGTGTTATTAATATTTATTTTATTAATAATGACATTGAAGTGATATTGGAGAGAGTTTAAAAAGTGATGGAATAATAAAGAAAATAATAATAAAAACCATAAAAGAATGGAATTAATGGATTCAAAGCAAAGGAGGCGCCACTTTTGTTTGGGGCGTGATGGAACTTGGAGAAGAAAGGATATTGGAGAGAGGAACAAAAAAAGAATAAGAGAAATAAAATTAAAAGACAAATAAATGAAAAAGGAGGAATTGGTGTTTAATTCTAGGGCCCAAGAAGACTCCAAATCGTGATTTCTTTTGGAGTTATGAAAAATAAAAAAATAATTGATTAATAATAATAATAAAAATATTGTTATTATTAATTTTGATGATAAAACACCTATTTGTCCGCAACTTCTTCATGCGACCTCGGATTCACGAACCTTCAGTAGCATTGTATCCCTGACTATGAGACGAAAATTATGAGTCCAATATTGGATGTCTTTTTTGGGTTTTCGGATTGGGTACCCGAAACGCTCGTGAATTAATAGATTTTATATTATTATTAAATATTTGACCCGTCAAAACTCCCACGTCCGATATCCGATTGACCTGTCTTCAGTGGCGATGTGATCTTGTTATTAATAATATAGTTTCAAGTCTATGGTTTGATATTAAATTATGGTTCGTAGCTCAGGTCCACGAAACACCCAATAATAATAACATTGTTATTATTATGGGATCTTGTATCCAACGTATCTCCTCCATATGGTGTGGGAATGACGAACCATCTGTGAAGTGGCAACCCTGAATTTATGATGGTCTTTTTAAGACCAATGTTGAATACCTTTTAATGAATCATGTCTCGGGTCAATTAAACACCTATTATTAATTGAAGTTATTATTATCATTAAACGCATGGAAACTGCATGATGTGTCAGGTGTTGATCAGTCAAAGTGAGTAACAGTTGTATGGTCACGTTGTGTATTTATTAATACACACTGGGTACCATTTTACCTTTTCGTTGCCTATATAAGAGAGGGTCACATGTTATTTACAGACCTCTCTTCTTCTCCACACGACGACGCTCTCGGATGACCTAGAAGTCTTTCTCCTAACTTCATCATATGGACTCCAATCGTCAATTCGTCAGTGACTACAGGATCATATCAGCGAGGAGAACATCATACACCCTGTTCCATTCCCGCTTCTTTGAACCCCCTTTGCAGTTTCCAACCGAGGAGACTGCTGATAATTGACGGGAATGACAGTGTTTGACGAATGACTCAAAAAAGGTATGTTAAACCTCTGCTCTTGTATTATCTTTCCAATCCTACTTCTCTCATATTCTTTCCATGCTACGGCATGTGATCTCTGTGTTGAGGGAGTTTCTTGTGTTGTTGATTCGGTGGTGCCGTGACGTCCTAGGAGGGTGCAGTCATTCTGGGAGAAGCCATGTGATCGTGGTGTTCGTGTTCGTAGAAGGACATCGGAACCTGTTGAGGTACAGATCTTACCTTCTACTCTCTAAATTTGTGCATCATGCGGGGTGGGTGTCCTCTTGTTTACGTGAAACACATTTGAACTGGTTTAATAAAGATAATAGCTGGCTTATATAACGAGTATGGGAAGTTTGTGAATAATGTTACATTATTTATATCCTGTGATATTATGTTGTGAATTGAATGAGTTTCTGCCTACTGAAAATCATGGTTGTTGGGGGCCTTTGCTTACACAATTAAATTTTTTCCTCTCCTTCTGTATTTTCTTATGTATGAAAATGCTATTGAATGTAGAAATTGGTTAATCACATAAAGTTGGATGATTAAATAACCAGAACCCTTGTGTGATCACCTCGGTTGAAAACTAAAATAATAATCATGTCGGTGCTGGTTAGGGTTTGTTTAGGTGAAAGGGTGGTGTTTTGTGGGTTTTTGTGGATCGGGTGAGTAGTGAGGCTGCGGTTGGCTTGGTTGTGGGTTGGTGTGAATTTTTCGTTGGTGATGGGCAGCGGGGCAGCAATAAATGTTATCAAAGGGATGATGATGTACGAGTTTCAGTGTGATTGTGGTTATGGTGGTTGGCAGCGGGGCTGCATGGATGGGTTTGAATGTGAATGAACTATTGGTTGTGAATAATAAATAAAATGTGGAAGAGTTAATGAATGGTGGGGCTTGGTAATAGAACTGGAATAATAATCAATGGGGTTGGTTGGTTAATAAGAAGGGACATGTTTGTGTTGCTTGTGTTTTCCTAACTTGATTTGTGGATGGCAGGTATATGTTTTATGAACACTTGATCCAGTTTGGTTGGTTGTGCCCAGTAGTTAAGGAACTAATAAAATAATTCTTATGAAACATGACAACCTATATGGGGTTGGGGTTGTTTGTTTTATGCATGCTTCGACATAGCTGTGTCGAGGCACGTGATCATTTTCTATATTCAGAATCCATAGGTTGGGTTGTGTGTTTTGTATACATATATATATCTGTATCTTTGTGTTTTGTTGCACCCCACCCAAGTTGAGCACTTAGTGCCGAGCACCCCCATTTCTGGGGGGGTGTTTTTCCAAACACTTCTATTAGTGGCTAGTTATTAGCTACTTTCTACTCCCTTTCCCAAATAGCCCAAGTATCATCGGGTAGGCTGTGATGGCCTGAAGTCCATTATTAGCCCCAGAACCATCGGGCGGGGTAGTGTGGTGGTTATGGCCCAGGTGTGTGCGGGCAGGTGGTTTCCAAAGTGTCTTCGGGATGAGGCCCAGGGGTCTTCAGGCGTGGCAGTGGATCTTTTATCGCAGGTGTCTTCGGGCGTGACAGAGTTTGTTCTGGCCTAGGTGTTTGAAGGCATGGTTACGTGTGACAGTTGTGGCCTAGGTGTGTGCGGGCGGGTGTGGTAGTGGGATTGCGGTGAGAATGGCGGCATTGGTTCGATGCGTAGGATGACGTCAATAACTAGTGGGAAAGTGGCGTGGGGTACCCAAACATCGATTTGCATTATTATACATTACTTTTCTTGCGTTATTTGGTGGGTGTGTCCTGTGAGTGGGATGGATGAACTCCTTGATAGTGTTTGGTTGTCTGTTTCTCACGAGACTTTAGTACGTCTCCCCACTTGTGCATAAGAGAATTAGGTTTCCCTGCTGAGTATACTTGTATGCTCACCCTAGGTTTACATTCAGGTTTTCAGGAGGACTACATGGACTATGCAGGACCATACTAGTCAGGTAAGGGGAGTTGCTGCTGGTTACTGTTGTTGTTTTTCCTTACTTTTTGGTACAGTACTTGGAGCTTTTCGGTACTTGTAGTTTTGTTTCACTATTGTATAAGGCATGAATATGGTATTGGTTTTGGGTTATTTCTATTCTTGTTCCTTTTCTTCTTCTTGGCGTTTGTCTCATCCTATTTCCCAATATTAAATTAATAAAAAGGGTAATGTCTCCAATATTTGTGAAAAACTAATACCCTTGGTGCTAGTTGCCACTCCGGGGCCTTCTGGAGGTGGGAATCGGGGGCCATTATCTCCCTTCCACCATTTCTAGCTCAGGAGGGGCATATTTGGGGGGAGGGGGTAGTGACAATTAGTGTTAATGTCTTTTTCAACTAATAGGGAATACTCATTATTACTATCTTTATAGTCACGGTTCTTATTAGGACAGTTCCTCTTAATATTTTCTGGTTGTTTATATATAAAACATTTGATTATCTTTCCTTTAGATATTCTTTTATGTTTCTTAGACTGAACACTATCATTTCTCTCACCCCTTGACTCACTTCGGCCCCTAGAATGAATTTTGTCCCTAACATTTAAAACAGAGCTAAATGAATCATCTAATGATGTAAACAATATGATGGATTAGTGTTTATCATCTAATTTAATGGCAATGTTGGCTAGGTATAATAATATTTTTTTAAATTCATCATTTTTTATACTGACTGCAGTTCCAGGGCTCATTTAGAATGTATATTATCTCATTTTCATATAAAGTCTACCAACAAGAGATGTAGTCATATAAAGGGATTCGAGTTATACCATATACCAGTGGCAGAGGACTCATATGAAGCTTCTCTTAACACTTTTTATCTTAAAGATAAATGCATTAGACTATAGGCTTTCCTAAGGGTCTCCTCAGGGACATCGACATAGGACATAGTAGCCTTCCCATTAGGGGTAGTGGTGGTGACTTTCTTCCTAGAGCCAGCAAGGGCATCAATATGGTCATTATGATCTAACAAGGTCATCATCTTAATTGTCCAGAGATTAAAATCTTTCTCACCATCATACTTATCAATACCAAACATTGATGAACCCATGAAAATGAATCAGATGGCTCTGATACCACTTGTTGGGGTTAATTACATAAACCCTAAATAATACAAGATCCACTGTCGTGTTTAATGTTGAACGGATTGATTTGTTTGATTAATATATTAGTTACAATCGAATTGGATCAAGAACGATAATAAAAAATAAAAAATTAGAAAAAGATAAATATAAAATGCATGAATGAAAAGAGAACAACATATGTAACATGCTTAATTCGGCTCCAAGGGGACCTATGTGCATTGTGAGATCACCACCATGTAAATTATTTTATTAAGATGCAATAAAAGAGAACAAGAACAAATACAGACTGAAATGACCACAAAATTTATCAGAGGAGGTCGAGCTTGCTGAATTAGGTGGCAGTGGTCAACCCTGTCATACAGAGCCAGCCCCATCCACTCCTGGATGGACTCACCCACACTCCCAAGTAGGACACAATTGTATACATCACGATGAAAGGATAAATCTCCACAGAGCCAAGGAACCTATACTGAAACATGGATACAATAAAAAATATAGAAAGAACTATTACCACTTGAAGTATAGTCATTTGAATACCAAGAACTGAGATGACCCCCCCTGAGTCTCCATTGGAGAAGAACCACTGTTACAGGAGGTGGCATGTATAGCGGCAGAGGGGAGTGAGGGTGGCCAGAGTCTCATGGATGGTTCCCCCTTCTTCTTCATAGATCTGGAGTAGAGCTTCACCCACTAAGAAATCTCCTCGAACCAGAGAGAAACCACACTAAAACAATGAACCCTCAGGGACATTCTCAATCAATGAACTCTAGAGGATTGTCAGACAGTTCAACGAAGGTGTGGGATAGAAGCCACCTAGACGGTAGGGATCAATGCGACGATTCACATAACTGAAGCAAAGAAAATGCACATGACAAGTGGCTCAATCACAATTGAGCAGCGGATAGCACAATGGATCAACTCCAGATGAAGAAAACACACCGGGATCAATCCAGGCCATTGGATCGAGAGTTATCGACCTTCCATAGTACAAGCCTCTAAAAGGTAAGGAAACAGAGAAATCGGGTTCGAGAAATTAAAACCGAGAAATAAAAAATATTCTTAATCGGAACTGGGAAAAACACCAACATAAGGGCCATGCAACCATTCATGGTAATAAAATGAATAAAACGAATTATATTCATTAAAACGAAATGAAAACAGTTAATTCATTTCATTGCAATCATAACACATGTAGGAGCATATTCAACACGGTTATTTCAGATCAGTTCATCACAACAATGGTTAATGCAAGAGCCTAATGTTTTTTCTTATCCTTTTTTATGAAAAGTGTGATGCTCAAGAAAGGAAGGCCTTAGGGGACAAGCTAGGTTCCTTTTCCTTGGGGGACATGTCGTGGTTTGTAGGAGGAAATTCCATTGTGATTGATGATCCTTCTGAGAAGAAAGGTGCGTGTGACCTTCCATGAAGCGCTATCCAGGACTTCTCTACTTTAATGGATTTTCGTAGCCTTATTGACATGGATTATGTTGGAGATCCCTACACATGGTGCAATAATTAGCATGGGCGAGGGCATGTTTGGAGTCATCATTATCATTTTTAGCCAACTTTGAGGCCATATCCTGTTTTCCTTATATGAAAGTCACTCATCTTGTAATAACATTCTCTCTTTCAATTCCCTACTCCACATTGAGATGTCCACGAGACATGGGCGTAGTAATCGATTTATTTTCTCTTATCAACGGATCTCATTGACAGGATATCATCAAATTGTTGAGGATTCTTTGACTAGGACTTCTAATGGAATCCTCTGATATGGGATTCACAATAAATTAAGATGGATGAAAGGGAATCTTCAAGCTTGAGTTAAGACCTTGTTTGGGAGGCACGATATGAGAGGAAAAGAAACGATTTGAAGGGATGGAAACCTATTTCCGTTGTTTGGTGAAGAACATCAAGGGATTGAGGGGGAGAAACAGGGAGAAACGGGGAGAAATATTTCTCTCCGTCCAGCCCTTTCAAATCATCCCAATATTGGGATGATTTGGACGGAAATGATGGGTCTATTGGATGTTTTTTTTGAAATTTATCATTTTCCCCTATGTGTTTATATAAATAATAGTCCCCTTTATGTCTAATAATACCAACAAATAATTGTTTTTCTAATTTCAACCTAACCTATAAATAATTTTGATGGTTATTGAAATTTAAAATAATATAAAAATATATTTATTTTAATTATTCATAAATTATAAAATTATATTTAGTATTTATTTACAAATGATAAAACTATAAAAATATATTTATTCATAAATTATATTTATTTTAAAATTAAATCTATTAGTAAATTGTATTTATAAAATGATATGTCAATAAATTATATTTATTCCTAAATAATGAAACTATATTTATTTTAATAATAATTCTTAAATTATAAGATTATAGTTATTCATAAATTTGTATTTTTATAAAATTATATCTATTCATAAATTATAAAATTATATTTATTTTAATATGAATTCATAAATGATAAAATTATATTTATTTTAATATTCATTAGTAAATTATATAAAATCATATTTATTCGTAAATGCTATTTAATATTTAAAATTGTATTTATTTTGATTTATATGTAAATCATATTTTTTTCAAATTTTGTTTGTTTTTATATTAATATTTTTTATATTTATTGAAATTAAAAGTTCAAAAATAATGTACCTGCAACGAAAATAAGGTATCAAGGTAAAATATAATTAATTATAATAATTATGTCTCGTGATTATGTAATTTTTTTAATGTATAGTTCCTTGTAACTAAACACTTTTTTTTCAAAAAAATAATTAATAATATTATTAAGTAAAATGTATATATGATTGTTGTAATAAAAAAACAGTGAAGTTAATACAAATTATCATATGTATACGCATCTAACAAAAATAATTATAAAATTGAAATGAAAATATCATTGGAAATATATTTTTCAAAATTAAATGTATATTTAATTAACATGATATAAAAACCAAAGATACAATTTGAAATTATAATATTTTTTATTTGGAATAATTAAGAATTGTAAAACTATATTTTTTAATAAGCGTTATTTTTGTCATATTTTCAGAACATTTCTTTTCTTTTATTTTAAAAATTATCACCAAACAGGATTGAGAGAAATTACAATCTTTTCATTTCTTTTAATAAATTTTACATCCAAACAAGAAGGTGAGAAATCAAAATCATTTCTTTTCTTTTATTTTCTTTTATGAAATAAGAAATCATTTCTTTTCTTTTACTAAAAGATAACCAAACATAGACTAATAGTCACCCCTTGGAAACAGAACATGGAAAAGGTACCAGATGAGGTTTCCCATGTGGAGCTATTCCTTGAGAGTGATTGGGATGATGTCTTATTCTATGAGTTATCGAAAAAGAAGATCATGGAGGCTGATATGATTTTGAGTCATGAACGCAGGATGTGTGACCAATCCCAAGTTAAATGGTTAAGATAAGGGGATTGTAACACATCATAATTTCATGCATGCATCAAAGAGAAGCGGTGCTTTATCAAACCTAACATATTAATGGATGATGACACCTTTTCAAATGATCGTGAGGTTATTGGAAGAATGGTTGAATCTCATTTAAAGTCCCTCCTTTCCGGTCCTAACCCTCACATGTTAAAAGGTTATACGAGGGGTCAGTCAGAGCTGTTTGAATATATCACTATAATTGTTTATGAAATGGATAATGCTCATATTGAAGTTGTCCCTGGAGAGGCGGATATTCTTGAATTTGTCCAGGAACTTAATGTAGAAATTGTTGTCAGCCCCCACAGATTTCCAGGGCCCTTCTATATTAATTCTGGGAATGTTATGAGGAATGTTGTAGTGATGGAAATCCATGATTTCTTTCTAGGTGATGATCATCCCCGGGTGGTTATGGCTACTACTTTGGTTCTTATTCCTAATATTAAAGACCAATCTATGTTGAGTCACTACAGGCCAATAAGCATGTGCAACTTTGCACACAAAATCCTGGCAAGCATGATTAATAAAAGGCAAGCCATGTATCTCCCCTAGTTGATTTCGAAGGAGCAACATGGGTTTGTTCTAGGAAGGCCAATCCAAGGTGTTATTGTTCTCTCTCAAGAGATGGTGAGTGACATCAACAAAATGGTCGCTGGTTCCAATTGTTGGAAGTATTAAACTCTTATTCCATGGAACACACCTAATGTCCACTGTTGGGATGGAGGCTTGAAGTGTTCCACGAAGACGGCTTGACATGTGTGGATCTAGAGTCATGGGCGACACCTACCACGACCAACTGTGGACTTGTGTTCCCTCTATTTTTCTCTTTTTGTGTTGCGTCGTGATTGTAACCTATAAATAGAGAGCACGTTGTGTGTTTTAATATATGAATTCCAGTTGAATAAATAATACCAGTTTTCTTATGTTGTGTTTATGTTGCTGCGATCACCTCAAGTGATATGCGTGTGCGCGGTTGAGTTTACCGCTGCAATCAATCCTCCATCAGTGGAATTAGAGGAGGTTGAGGCTTGTGGTGTCCATAACCACCTTCAGTGGTATCAGAGTGTAGAAGGTGAGCTGAGCGGACATAGATCCATGGGTTGTGCTCCCGATTCATCTGTTGTAGTGGCATTAGGGTTCTGTGAGATCTGATTCTATGATTTGCACCACCCAAAGAAGACGATAAATAGTGTTCCTAAACTATTGAAAATTTGGGCATCAGTTTTGTTATTCTAATTTCAACGCCCCTTTTTCCATTATTCTAAAGTGATTTATTTTATCAACTTTTCCACCAAATATGCCCATTTATGTCCCCTATTTAATTTTGTCAAACAAAAAATCAAAAACCCCTTTAGGTTTTTTCCTTTTTTGTCCCCTCCTTGACTATCACTCCACTTTTTCATTTCAACATGTCTTGCTTCCCATAGTCTTCTACACCTCCCTATTTTGAGTTCTTTTTTTCATCAAAGTGCATATCCATAACCCAATGGAAAAAAACACTACATTCAATTGTGTTAAGAGAAACAGATGTGTCTTCACATTTGAAAAAAAATTGGGTGATCAAAAAAAAAATTGTTGCAATCTTCAATTCTCAAAAAAAGAAAAAATTTTCGTCATAAATTCTGAAAAAAATGAAGTGAATTTTGCAATTCAAAAAAAACCAATTACTATCCGAAAAATGATTCTACTGGAGATTGACTTCAATTTCGTCGATTACTTCGACTTATTTTCGGACATTGACGACGATGACGGACACCCTCCGCCTTCGTCTTTTATCACAAAGATGAATCAATTGTCTGCAATTGAAGCCACCGAAGAGATGAAATTGATTTCCAATGAAGATGAATTTTTTAAAATCGAGACCTTGGTCGATGTTGTATGTGTCGAACCATCTACTAATGCAGACACCTTCCCAAAAATCACTGAAGAACATGTATTGCTATCGAATGTAGACACCTTCCCAAAAGTCGAGACTAACATCAAGGTTGTATCCAGCGAACTATCCACTGATTCAGAAATCCTAAAGACTCGGAGCCTTGTCTCAGTTCCTTTGGTGAAAAATAGTGACGCCACCTTCCAATGCGTCCGAGTCCCGATGAAGCCCCGCACCGAAGGGGGGCATTTCGAAGAATCTGAACCCAATACAGAGGGTTTCGTGAACAAGAATCTGCTCCTAGAAGAAAAGTACAAGGTGGATGAATTTAAAATCGAAGCAACAAAATCCAGTTTTCTTCTTTGTGATTTGATTTTGATCATGCGATCACCTTCATTGATTTTCGAATTTGATGCCACATGTGTTATTGATTTTACTGCAGCTAATGACTTTGATGAAGTCATTATACCAGTTGGTTAACCACTTGGACATAGTGCAAAATCATGGGTCGCATGGAATATGAGTGTAAGGGGGGATGTTGGAAGTATTAAACTCTTATTCCTCAGACGACACCTACCGTCCACTGTTGGGATGGAGGCTTGAAGAGTTCCACGAAGACGGCTTGACGTCTGTGGATCCAGAGTCTTGGGCGGCACCAACCGTGACCAACTGTGGACTTGTGTCCCCTCTGTTTTTCTCTCTTTGTGTTGTTGCGTGATTGCAACCTATAAATAGAGAGAATGTCGTGTGTTATAATATATGAATTCTAGTTGATGAAATAATACCAGTTTTATTCTATTGTTTTTATGTTGTTGCAATCACCTCATGTGATCTTCGTGTGCACGGTTGAGTTTATCGCTGCAATCAATCCTCCATCATTGGAATTAGAGGAGTTTGAAGCTTGCACTGTCAATAACCACATTCACCAATGTGGTCATTAAGCATTTTATGTACAAAGCCTTTGACATAACCACCATCACCAATATGGTCATTAAGCTTGGTACGTACAATGCCTTTGACATAATTAAGGGGAGTTATATTATCAAATTTCTTAATCGTATGGGATTCTGGTCTTGGCCTTCTATTCTGCTGTTAAGGTACTTTAACTAGTCATGCCATTCTGTATCATTTCTTAAGAGTATATGTGGTTTTTTTAATCTTCTTGAGGCTTATGGTAAGGATACATTCTTTCACCTATTCTGTTTATCAGTCCCAAAGACACCCTTAGCCGGTTCATTAATAAGAGAATCCTAGAAGGTTCCATTCGGCCTTACCATTACAGGAACAAATTTGAAGGTATCTATCATCCAATGTTTGATGATCAAACTATCATTTTTTAACTCTAACAAAAGATCAATCTGAGGTATAAATAAAATTCTGGTTGAGTGTGGAAAATGGAGTGGTTAGGTGGTGAATTGCTAAAAGAGTAGTACTTTTATTTCAAAATAACTCTTGGATAGGCGGTTTGCTTCCATGGAGAATTACATGGCCATATGTAGGAAATATTTCCCCCTAGAGAACCTGGGTGCACCTATATACATTCATTGTCAATTTATTCCGCATTTCGATTGTGTGGTTGACAAAATCAGTTGATTTATATTGAGTTTGGAAGAATTATTATTTTTCCATTGGGGGGATAATAGTTCCGGTGAACCGCAACTTATCTTTTATTCCAATGCACATTTTTTTGCACTCAAGGTTCCAAAAAAGTGTTGTCAAGAAAATTGAGAATATTTTGAAATCATTTATTTGGGATGCACATTCTGAAGGAAAATATCACTCGACATCATGGGATAACCTGAACAAATCTACGAAGGAAGGTGACATTGATCTGAGAAGCGTGTTGAGTGCAATGTACATTATGCAGGAAAAACTTGTGTGGGAGGTCATCCAAGGACAAACTCTTTGGTGAAATGTTGTTGGGGTGAAGTACAAGAGATCCCCAGGTGCCTTGATCTGAGAAGTTTTTTTTGGAAGATTTCTCTTAATGCGAAACCAGATAAATGTATTTTTATTTGCTAATTGTCTGGGAAGTTCTCAGTAAAAGATTTACATACAGCAACATTGAATGAAGCTCCCCACGACAAATGTGGCGAGATCGTGGCTATAGAGATATATGTGGAACTCAACTTCCTCCTGTAAGTTAATTCCATTTATTTTACGATAATTGAAATATTTTATTATCATATAGATAAAAAAATTTAAACAAGATAGTACATACATTGATCCATTGGATCTTCATTGTTTGAATCTCCTTGATTTTCATCCACATAAATGGATTTCTATCCTCTACTTACTTTCTATTTTTCAGAAAAATTGATGGAACATACCACAATGGCATGACCCTTTAAATAGGGATAAAATAGTTATATGTGTGGAAACTTAATTAACCGTCAAATTCCATCAATTGAAAATTTTATACATTTTCATCTCATTATAATATTATTAAATAAGTACAACGTGCATTTTTCTAATATTCTACCACTTAACTCATGTGATTTTTCTTTATGATGTTTAATATTAAATCACTCATTTATGAGTATTTATATCTATTCTATCATGTATACATTGTTCATCATAATAATGGATAATGTCCACATGAGTCATTTTGGTCGTATATTCTCTATTAATATACTCCCTTCCATGAACTACAATATGAACAATTTCCTTATCATAATTAAAATGGGATATAGATATAGATATATATATATATAAAAAATTGGTCCAACAGTAATGTATTTACTAAAGACTGTGTCTGCTATCACTTTTCAATCCAATCATGTATACTTATTGAAAAAACAAGCTACATGATCTAAACATTTATATGTCCAACTGTAGACTATAATAATCATAACATTCAGTACATAAAATGAAACCTACTCAGTGATAATGCCCATACTTTCAACATGTCCAATAAATGACTTGGGCATCAACTCTTTCTTCAAAGGGTTAGAAATCATAAGATTTGTGCTAATATGTTCAGTTGACACCTTAAGTTTTTTATCTTCCTCCTTAACTGCAATGTAATTTAATTCCATGTGTGTAGCACCTTTGCAATATCGTTTATTCTTAGAAAAGAATACTGTTGTGGTATTGTCACAATAAATTTTCAAGGGCTTTACAATACTGGTGACAATTCCATGTCCTGAAATAATGTTCCACACCAACATACCTGGAATTATAACTTCAAATCATACTACAAATTCAACTTCTATAGTTGAGGCATCTATAACCGATTTCTTTTCACTTTTCCATGATACTGATCATTTGTCTAAAAGATACACATAACAAAAAGTGGACTTTTGTGTATCAAAAAACTAGAAAAGTCTAAATCAAAGTATCCAGTCACCCCAAGATCATTGGTTCTTTTATAAGTAAAAATTTGATCCGTTTTTCCTTGCAAATATCGCAGAACTTTATTTGCAGCTCTCCAATGATCGAGTCCAGGATTACATTGATATCTTAACAAAATACCAACTCCAAAGCTATTATCTCGCCTTCTACATGTTTGAGCATACATGAAGCTTCCAACAACATATGCGTAAGGAATTTCTTCCATCTGTTTTCATTCCAAATCATTTTAGGACATTGATTGAGATTAAATTTATCTCCTTTCTAAATTGGAATCAGTGATGCTAAAAATTTTTCCATCCTAAAACTCTGTAAAATATTATTGATGTATGACTTTTGAGATAATCCCAATATACATTGAGTTCTAATAAGAAATATTTCTATTACAATCACATAATTGGGTTCTCCAATGTCTGTCATTACAAATTTATTAGATTAATTTATTGGTCTCAAATAGTAGACCAAGATCATTTTCAGCATATATCATCATCATATAGAATCAAGAACATAAATTTACTCCCACTGATCTTCTGATATATACGTCGATCAATGATTTTTTCTTTAAATCCAAAAGATAAAATGGTATCATTAAACCTAATATACCATTTTCGTAATGCTTTTTTTCAGTCCATATATTGACTTCTTTAATTTACATATTATGTGTTCATTTTCATCGATGGAAAACCCCATTTGTTGATCCATGTATGCATCTTCTTCTAAGCATCCATTTAAAAGGTTGTTTTAACATCCATTTGTTATAACTCTAAATTAGACCGAGCTACCAATGCCATAATAATTCTAAAAGAATCTTTCATAGAAACGAGTGGGAAGGTTTCCTTATAGTCTATACCAACTTTATGAATGATTCCCTGAGCAACAAGTCTGGACTTGTAACGTTCAAGGTTACCAATTGAGTCATTTATTGTTTTGGCGACCCATTTAAAACTTACGCTCTTGCATCCTTCAGGCAATTCCATAAGGTCCCACACTTTATATTTTTCCATGGAATTAAACTCACATTTCATGGAATCTAACCATTTATCAAAATTATCACACATGATGGCATGAGAATATGAAACTGGATCATTACTAATGCTAATATCATTTTCTATTTCATACTGATATACCACAATATCATTTGAAATATCTGACCTTATTTACCTTTGGGATCTTCTTAACACTATTTCTTATGGTTCTCCAGCCATTTATTCATTGTGAATTTGGGAGACATTATGTTGTTGTTCTACTAGATTATTTTGTGATGAAATATTTTGAGAAACAACAACATGTGAAGTTTGAATACACGAAAATGGAACTTGAAATATAACTTATATAATTTCCAAATTTTGTGGATCTTTACTCCCACTGGATTCACCATTCAAATAAAATCTAGCATTTCCAGTTTCAAGAATACTCATACTATGGTTAAGATAATAAAATATATACCCCTTTGATTTCTCTAGATAACCAATGAAATGTCCATTGATTGTTCTTTCATCCAGTTTTTGTTTTTTTGTGTGTGTGGATTATATACTTTTATTTTGTCTAGACAACCCTATACATTCATGTTTCTTAAACTAGGTTTCTTACCAATCCAAATCTCAAAAGGAATCTTTGGAACTTCTTTATTAGGAACTCTATTCAGTAAACATATGGTAGTTTTTAAAGCATACATCAAAAAAGATAAGGGTAAAGAAGAATTACTTAACATACTCTAAACTATATCCATTAATGTTCTATTATGAATTTCCGCTACACCATTTTGTTGTGGCTTACTAGGAATAGTGTATTGTGAACAATTGTCATGACGTTCTAGAAACATTGCAAATGGACTGGGGTTTTTTCCACTTTCATCAAAATTTCCCTAATATTCACCACCCCTATCAGACCTTTTGACCTAAACCTTTTTGACTAGTTGCCTCTCAACTTTATTTACGTAAATTTACAAGGGATTTATTATTTGAGATATCTCATGCAATAAATAGACATACCCATACTGTGAAAAATCATCAATAAAGGTGATAATGTATTTCTCTTTACTGAAATATTTGACATGAAAAGGTCTACATATATTGGTATGTATGATCTCAAGGATTTGAGTACATCATGTAAACCATTTCTTTGTGTGTTTTTTTTTATTTTAATACAATCCACACAAAACTTAGTTTGATAAAATCCAATTTTGGATGGATTTCAAACTTAATCAATCTCTCTAATATTTGTTTGGAAATATGATCTAAATGTGTATTCCATAAATAAAAATAAATTTTATTTAGTAAACCACATTTAGTACCTGAATTATGATGCATGGTCATAAGTGTTTCTACATACATATTATTAATATTTAGTTTGTATAAACCATCATACAATATACCAGATCTAACCATGTGTGCGTGATTAAAAAAACTAAAATATCCATTCCCAAAATTAAAAAAGTATCCAACAACATCAAGTTTTTTTTACAATGAAACCAAATTCCATGATATACTAGGTACATAAAAGGTTTCACATAATTCCAAACTATATCCACTATCAAGGATTAAAAGATTAGTCAAGATAGCTTCAATTGGAATCTTCACTCTATTCCCCATGAAGATAAAATTTTCAGTTGGGATTGTGATTGGGGTTTAAAGGAATCCCTACATTCTATTAGAAACATGGGTCGTACAAACAGAATCAATACACCATGTATTATGTGGAACATCAGCTAGGTTTGATTAATAACATGAATAAGAATTTCACTTACCTTTTTTTCAAACCAAGCCTTCCGTTAGAGACAATCCCTTTGGAAATGTCCAACATTCCCACAGAAATGAAATTTATCTTTATTTTTGTTCTTTTGGTTCTTTATAAAAGACTCATTATCCATTAAGGGTCCCTTTCTTTATCCCTGCTTATGTATTCCATACTTATTTCCTCCTTTTTGATGCACATAATAGACATAATGGATTCCTTGACTCTTTAAATGTGTTTCCTCTTGAACTAACATTCTATAAAATTCATGCACATTCCATATATCTATCAATGTGTTGTAGTTCATTTGGAGTGGTCCATACTCAGATAGTAATGAGATTAGGACAAAATGTACACAGAAAATTTCTGCCACTTCCATTCCTAAAGGCTTAAGTCTTACTGCAATATTTTTCATTTCAATAACATGCTCATGTATCGTATGAGCACCATCAATCTTCATGGTTGTCAATGTACTCATTAATTTCCCAGTAAGATTTTTGTTATCATTTTTAGATCATTATCTCATAAATTTCATAAATTCTTTAGCATTTTAGTTTTAGGGAGGCCTGACTTGATGTTACGTGCTATAATAATTCGCATGAACATCAAACATAATCTGTTTAATCATTCCCATGATACATAATATACTTTATCATCATCACTACTTTCATCTGTTGTAGTAGTATATTTCTCTACTCGAACTGCCAAATCAAGATCCAATACACCAATGTGAAATTTGATTTTATCACACTAATTAGAGAAATTTAATGCATAAAAGTTTATAATAGATGATTTATTTGAGTGCAATGATGATGAAAAGATAAATGCAATAAATACATGCTTAAAATTAATGATTTGTAATAATAATAATAATACATTGATTCAGACAAATTATTTAACATAAATGTGTATTAGTGTTCTCCTTTGGGTGAAACACTAACAAACACACATAATTGATAATAATTAAAATAATGTTATTTAGAAATAATATACACATCAATTAGATTTATTTATTATCTTTGGATATATAAATAAATTTAAAAATTCATAATATATATTACCAATAATTATATTCATAAATTATATGAATATGAAAAATTCCTTTTGGAAATAAAAAAATATCTTACAATAATGAATTTTCATTACTCATAAGATATCATAATAGTATCAATGTTATGACCAATAAATATATATAATGTTAACATAATTTTTTGGAATCAATTTTAACTTTATGATTTGATCACATTGGTGATTACCAAATCTCATGCAACAATGTTCCAAATATAAAATATCATAATCATAACATGGTTATAAATACAAATAAATTTTAATAAACATAAATCCAATTTTTTTAATATTTCTTTAATTTGTTTTGGTGTCCAATGTAATACTCTAATAATAATTTAAATAATGAAAAATAATTTTTTATAACAGTTTTGTGAAGGTTTGAAACCCATGAAAAAAGGTGATAAATAAATCAAAATGCTAACACGAAAACTTTAAAACCATTTTTAAAGGTGGTAAACGGTATCCATTTTATTAATCCTTAAAACAACTTTTAAATATAAATTTTATTCTATTATCAAAGAAAAAAATTAAATAAAAATGAGATTTAAAAATCTAAAATCAAGAAGAATATGTAGCTTATTGAGATTCCCAAAAAAAATAGACACTTCATATTTGGGAAGAGATAAACAAATGCATAGAAGATTCATTATTTAAAAATAATAATAATAATTGCACAACAATTATAATACAATGAAACAACGATACAAAACATCACATGATTGAAGAGATAGGTAGTTTGTTCTCATTTAATAATAATAATTATTATAAAATTTCACAGCATATACGGGTTTCAGAAAATTCCAACACATGCTATTATTATTAATATTAGAGACCATTTACAATAAAAGAAAAGAATTCAGATTTAACACAACACATTCCTTACAGAATGTAATCTAGATTTTGGATTCTTATTTTAACTCCACATATAATAAATTTATACATGGAAAAAACACAGATTTCATAACCTCCCATTGATACCACATGTATGTTAATTTCATTTATTTTAGGATCTTTGAAATCTGTTATTATCACATGGATAAAAAAAATTAAAAGAAGATAATAAGTAGCTTGAATCATTGGAGCTTCTTTATTTGAATCTCACTGATTTTCTACCACATAAAAGCATTTCTATCCTCTACCTTTTTTTTCTTCTCCAACAAAATGGATTGAATGTACCAGAACCTAATTGAGACTTCATTGGCAAGGACATGACCCTTTAAATAGTTATATAACGGTTATATGGGTGGTTACTTAAATAATAGTCAAATTCCATCAATTGAAAATTTTATCCCTTATTAACCCATTATAATATTATTAAATAAATACAATGTGAGTTATTTTAACACCACCTCTGGTGTATCAAAAATTGAACACTTCCCAATGTCAAGTCTTCTAAGCACACCATTCATCTATAGAATGAGATGCTTCATCCTAGAATTGATCATTCTGATCAAGAACTTGCAAGTTACTCCCTCTATGTGGTTTTCTTGATCTTATGAATAAAATCATAAAGGTTTTCAAGTATAAAGATAGAGAGAGAGAGTGATAAAAGAGAATGCAATTATAACTAAAAAGATGAGTTTTTTAATAAGTTCTTGAAGAAAATATTGTTTTAAAAACAACTAGCTTATAAATATTTTCAAAAATACTCCCTAAAGGCGGCATCTGTGATACCCCCTTTGGCGACGGGTGAAAGGAATCATCGACAATGCCTCCTTTGCAATAAAACCCAAAAAAATAATTTTTTTTAATTTTAATTTTAATTTAATTTTTTTGTTTATAAATATATATATAAAAAAAACAAAATAAAACTAAAAATAAATATAAATTTTTTAGAAAATTTTTTCTATTATTTAAAATCTAGTATTACTGCCATTACAATATTCTGGATTCTGACAGATGCTCTCTCCTAGGCCTCCTTTTTATAAGAGGGATTACCCTATAAAATCAATCTTCATTTCAAATGTGGGATTCTGGTTCTCCCTTTCATCCATAGAACATTCTGCATTTCCGATGTTGGATTCTGTTTCGAGTACATGGCTTTGAAAGACTATAAAATATAAACTATAAGACCAATATAAATGAAATTTAAAACATTGATTGAACATATATGAAATAGTTAAAAAAATACTTTCATAAAAGAATGTAAATGGAAAATAATTTATAAGGCTTCAAAGACACATACTTGAAACATAAAAATGTTTCACGTATGGGACTTTGTAGCCTAGAAAATATAAACTATAATACCAAAATAAATGAAACAATAATACATGGAATAAATATATACCAAATAGTTTAAAATAAAAAGAATTATGGAAAAAAATGTTGATGAAAAATAATTTATAAGTTTTCAATGTCATCTACATGATTCTTAAAAATGTTTCAATCACATGACATTGAAAGCCTATAAAATATAAACTCTGTGACCAATATAAATGAAACATTAAACATGGATTAAACATATAATAAATAGTTGAAAATAAAAATAATTTCGTAAAAAATTTTCATGAAAAATAATTTATAAGCTTTCAAAATCACAAACATGAAACTTAGAAAAAAATTCAAGTATGTGGCTTCGAAAGACTATAAAATATAAACTATTAGACTAATATAATTGAATGATAAATCATGGATTAAACATATAATAAATAGTGAATTATTAATTATATAATTACTAATTATAAAAAAATTAATTAGTTAATCAGTAATATAATTAAAAAATATTAATTATTAATTTTTTAATTAATTAGTAAATTAGTAATATCATTATTATTTATATAATAATTAAATAGTTATATAATAATTAAATATATAATTCAAAATTATATAATAATTAATTAGTTAATCAGTAATATTTTTATAAATTATTAATTTGTTATAAAATGATTAATTATATAATAATTAATTAGTTAATCAGTAATATAAATATTAAATGTTTAATATTAAATATTAATTATATATTAAATTTTTTTATTACATTATCATTATTAATTATAAAATAATGAATTTGTAGTATGATTATTAATTATATAATAATTAATTAGTTATTTAGTAATGTAATTATTAATTATATAATAATTAATTAGTTAATTATTAATAGAATTTTTTATTATATAATAATTAATTTTTTTAATTAGTAATATAATTTTTAATCACAAAATAGTTACGTAGTGAATTATTAATTTAATTATTCACTTGAAATTATTAATAATTAATTATATAATAATTAATTTGTTAATTAGTAACACAACTAATATTTATATACTAATTAATTAGTTAATTAGTAATATAATTTTTAATTATAATGAATAATTAGTTAATTAATAATATAATTATTAATTATTATTATTATTTATTAGTTATACAATAATAAATTAGTTAATTAGTAATCTAATTATTAATTAGAAGTAGTAATTATTTATTAAATAATAATTAATAAGTTAATTACTAATATAATTATTCATTATAATTAATAGTTATATTAATAATTAACTAATGAATTATTATTTAATTAATAATTATATTACTAATTAACTAATTAATTATTATATAATTAATTATTAATAATTATATAATTAATTATTAATAATTAATAATTAACTAAATAATTATTATATAATTAGTAATTTTATAAATTCTAATTATATTTCTAATTAAATAAATAATAAATAATAAATATAAATAACTAATTAATAATTAATAATTATAATGAATGATTATATTACTAATTAAATATTAATTCTATCTTTCTCAAAAAATTAACTAGTTAACTATTGTAGAATTAATAATTATATTACTTTTTATCTAAATAATTTTTTTAAGATTAATGATTATATAATTACTAATTAACTAATTACTAATTATATAATTAACAATTATATTACTAATTTAATAATTAAATATTTTTTATGATTTTTAATAATTACTAATTAATAATTATAATAAATAACTATAATTTATAAATATGTTAATAATTAACTATTATATTATTAATAATTATATTACTAATTAACTAATTAATTATAATATAATAATGTTTAATAATTACTAATTATAAATTATAATGAATAAATATAATTTATAATTATATTACTAATTAACTAATTAACTATTATATACTTAATAATTATAATACTAATTAACTAAATAATTATTATATAATTAATTATTAACAATTACTAATTATCTAAATAATTATTATATAATTTATTAATAATTATACTAATTAACTAATTAAATGAATTATTATATGTTCAATCCCTTGTTTAACTTTGAATTATATCAGACTTATAGTTTATATTTTAGTCTTTCAAAGCCACATACTTAAACCATTTTTATGTTTCAGGTAGGTGGTTTTGAAAACTTATAATATAGTTTTCATGAACATTTTTTAAGTAATTATTTTTATTTTAAACTAGTTGTTATATGATTAATCCATGTTTTAGGTTCCATTTATATCAGTATTATAGTATATATTTTATAGAATTTCAATGTCCCGTGTTTAAAACATATTTAAGTTTCATGTAGGTGTCTTTGAAAATATATAAATTATTTTCTGTCAACAATTTTTATGAAATTAATTTTATTTTAATCTATTTATTATATGTTTAATCCATGTATTAACTTTCATTTATGTTGGTCTTGTAGTTTATATTTTATAGGCTTTCAAAGTTATATACTTGGAAAATTATTATGTTTCAAGTATGTTTTGTTTGAATACTTATAAATTATTTTGTATCATCATTTTTATGAAATTATTATTTTCACTATTTCTTATATGTTTAATTCATGTTTCATGATTAATTTATAATTTTGTTGTAGTTTATATTTTATAGTGTTCGAAATCCACATACTTGAAACAGAATTGCACATCGGAAATTCAGAATGTTCTGCGTAGGAATGAGGGAACCAGAATCCCACATCGAAAATGCCGAATGACTTCCAGGGTAAGCCCTATTATAAAAGTGACATCTAAGTGAAGGATTCTGAAAAAATCCGGACTGTTGTAATGGCAGTACTGTTGGATATTAAATAAAAGATAATATTTTACTGAAAATTTTTGTACATATATATAAAGAAAAAAAAATTAAAATATAAAAATTAATTATTTTAATATTTTTGGTTTTAGAGGAAAAGAGATAACGAGGTTACCGCCTTTCACCCAAAGTTGAAAGTCGGAAGCTACGCTACATCATTTATGGCATATTTTTAAAAAATCATTTAACATATGCGTTTTCAAATTTTTTTTAAAAAAAACCAATTTAAAAAAAACCGTGAATAATATAAAGAAAAAGGTTATTATATAAGAAAAATATAATAAGGTAAATTTAAGAGAGGGAATTAAAATTAACAAATATTGATTGAATTATATTCCCCTTACCTTAACTCATGAAATGATATAATTGTAACACCCCTCTGATTTTACTATATGTTTTTACATTAAGAAAAAAATATACAGAATAGCCTGTTTCACATGAAACACCAAACAAATCAAATCACAAGAAATTTTATTGATTGAAAATTTTATAATAATAGAATAAAAATTAATACATTAGGAGAATTAAATATAAAACATCATCATGAAAATTATAAAAGGAATAATACCGCAAGTAAATAAAAACACTACAAATATTATATCTTTATCCTCATGTATTTATATGAATAACATAACTCTTATTTCAACTACAAAAATAAGGCATAGATTTATATATATAATAGACATGTTGAGTGATAAGGAAATGAATATGCATAATGATTCTGTGTATGCATGTAATACTATTTGTTTGACTGAAATAGAACTGTTATATATATAGATAGAAATTGGAAATATGGCTGTTGGAAATATAGTTTTTGGATATATGGTCATTTGAAAAATCATCATTGAATATATGGTCATTGAATATATCAAATGGAAAATTTGTGTAACATAAAATAATATAATTTTTTTCATTGAAACTAAATGATAATATTTAATTAAAATTTTTTATTAAAATTTTTTATGCATAAAATATTATAATTATTATTATTACCATTAAATAATGATATGATTAATTTAAAAAATTAGAAGAAATATTGTATTTATAATGGTTTTATAAAATAAAATATTTAGAAGATTAATGATTAATTTTAATAAGATGTGGTTAATATTGTTTAATGTTAAAAAATGATATTTTTCAAAGAGCCATTTTTCAATTATAGTGTATTTTTATCTCAATAAATCAAATTGAATTTTTTTAATGATAAAACTATTTTATTGATTTAATTAATAGAAAAATATGTTGACACTCATTTTATTGGTAATTTATATGAAATATGATTAAGAGTAAATAATGTTTTAAAAATTATTTTTCTTAAAAAAAATTATTTTATATAGGTTATTTTTTCATTTAAAAGATAAATTTCCCATATTTAGAATATAAATAATATTAAATGGAGTAAAAAAAATTTAAGAATCTAGTTAAAATTAGGTTGAGTAGTCAATTTCATTTTTAGGCATACCAATATGCAATCGTGGTAAAAATTGGGTTACTATAGTAAAGGTAAAATGAGGGTAAAATGGGTTAAACTAAATGGTAAAGGCAGAAAATATCCTAATGAACAATCATTAAACATTTGATTGATGTATTTATCAAGAAACCCTAACCATTTCTCCATTATTGGGAACATTTTATCCATGTTCCTTTTAAAATGACAATCTTACACTATAATAATAAAATATTTTCAAAAATACATCTCAAAACATACCAATAAAATGTCCACCCCTATAACACTTTTGAAACCATTCAAAAAACATTGAATTTATATTTTATCTATAAAAATTTTGACTCTAAAAATTATTTATTAGTTGTTTGATAGGTTCTAGTTCATAGTAGAAAGTCTAAATCATTAATTCCATAGAACCTATCTCGATTAGGATCAAATTCACGATGTATCTAGGTTTTTTCTCTAAATCATTCTAATATATTCCAATTTATACTCATTAAAAATATTATATTTCATTTAAAAGATTTTATATTAACATAATTATTCTACTTATAAAATGTTACTATTGTTATATGTATTTAAACTGTTACTCATTTTCTATCATGGAAAGTTCTTGTTGGGGTTGGTTCAACCAACCATATGAACGATGTTATGAATACATAACTATCATTACTTTTAGATTAAATACCTATTTATTAAACTTTTGGGTTGATTTGGGTTTTGAAAAGGTTTGATGATGATAAAGAATGCTGGTTGTCAATGGAGTCATGATGAGTTTGCACCAATGTCTGAACTGATCATGTGATATGTGAATGTCTGAACTGATCATATAGAGAGAGAACTTCTTAAATGATCATGTAGAGTGTGAATGCTATAATAGATCATGAGAATCACTTGAAGACACAACATTATTGTCATATCATCTCACATTGAGATAATTAGAAATAACTACAGACACCACATGATTGTTAGTGGATCTCGCGACGAGATCATGCGAAGAGCATGAAGGAACATAGACTTGAAATGATGGAGAAATCTCATGGTAATTCGAAATCATGTGCAAAAATTATTATCATCACATCACATGATGAGATCATTTGATGATCTAGAAGAAAAGTTCACCAACTTATTGATTTTCCTTCAATATCATCATGGGATCACCCAAAGTGCTGGAAGACAATGGCATTGATTGCAAGATCGAATTGTCATCTTGTGAAGGGATGATGAGAATCCCACAAGATTTTTAGTTGATCACATTATGGTATCATATGTAACACTCTAACACAATATAGGTGATCACATGAAGCACATGTGACATGAAGTTGGTGATCACCTGAAGAGATCACGTGATGCTTGAAAGGAAAATTGATAAGGTGATGGAATGAATGAATAAAAATTATTTTAAGAGTTATGATTGTGGATATATTCATATAAATACCCCCAATACAACATCACGATGTAGATATATTTTCTCATGTGGTTTGATCTAATGCAATGTATTTTTCTTTAGATGAAGATTATCTTGTTACCGAATCACATGATCTTCTTAATTAGAAGACTTTTTCATGGAGGAGATAATGTGCATATATAAAATATAGTATAATTCACATTTATCAAAAGAAATAAATATAAACAGAATAGAGTAATCTATAAGAGTATAGTTTATAAGTGATCGGTCTATTTCAATGTATCTTGTGACTCTTGATTTGATTCAACAATGAAACTTGTGTTGGGATCTCTTGAACATCTTCAAGAAAATAATGTGTCATATAATCTTGTTTTTTGACTAGGTAAAGGAAATTAATGTGATGATTCACTTCGGATTCCTAGTCGAATGGTTTGCAGCAGTTGAAATTTAAGCGTGTTCAGGCAGTTCAAGCTCTAAGTTTGGCATCAGTCCACTACTTCGACCACTGTGTCTATTTTCTTATGTATATCTCTCTGTATATAAATGTTGGACGAGGAAGTGTGCTACAATTTTTTCTGTAGTAACCGCATGAAAAATATGAGGAATAACTTCAATATCATACTTTATAACATGAAACACTCTTTAATGTTATCTATCAACATTTAAGATATAATCAATAAAATATTAAATGGAATTAATTTCAATAGAAAATATCCATTTGAATAATGTATTTCAAAAAGATAAATTAATGGAAATAGTAGTGGTATCTTAGACTGGCTATGTATCACTAATGATATGACACTGGTGGTATTATACAAGTATTGTCTTATACTTTGCCAAATTTACACTATACTGGTGACATCTCAACAAGAGATGTCTAGATTTACGATGTATAGTTTGGTGGTGTATAAGACGTATCCAAAATTTTATGTTGAAGGTATGGTGTGTGTGGTGCTTCATCTGGAAGTATCTCATACTTATCCATATTTGTGTTCTAGAATCATGAAATACTTACGGTGTATTGACCAACGATGTCTCTAAATAGTTCAATATTTCAGTCCAATGTATGATAATCCAGTAGTGTAATATCCTGATAGTATCTCATACATAGCGAGATTTTGAGGTTGATAGTGAGTCATAAACAATAGTGTCTTGAGTTGGTAGTTCCAAACTCAATGGTGTCTCGTACTTATAGAAATTGTTCACCTATCTCATAGTACATATTATTTATAAAAAAACATGAAAATAATTAGTTATATTAGAATCATGATTTTGTGATCATTAAAACTATGAGGACAATAATATACACTCTTTTATGGTCACAAATCATTGAATAAAATGTTTTATAAAAATTTAAACAAGATATAAAAGGTAGTATAAATCAGAACATAACATTCCTAGTAAGTTAAGATGGTATCAAAGAAAACATACAGAAATAAGAAAAGATCAAGTGTCAAAGATAATATAGAAAAAATATCATAATAAAACATAAATCCCATAAGAAATTAAAATATTCTAGAATTTTCCTACCTCTGGGATTATCAAAAAGGTAAATAAAATCATTATAAATACCAGAATAGTAGAATAAGTAATAACATAGGCATTAAAAATTATAATAATAATGTTATTACATCTCATGTCCCATGAAAGAAAAAATTCTAATTTAAAAAAAATAAGCACATAGATGTAGGAGAGCGGTTCATTGGTTCTTTGCCTTTAGCCTTGGCTTTCTCTTTCTCCTTATCTAATGCAATAAGATTAGCCCAAGGAGAAAAAGAAGTAACACCAGAAGAGATCCCATATATAGTCAACATATGATATTCCAAAATCACAACGGGCCTCAGTTGTCTTATTTCTTGAGAAAAAGAGACTGTAAAAAGCTATAACTGGACAGGAAAAGGTTATAACAGGACTCAAACAACTCTTGACCAAAGAGATAACTAGGGAGTAATTGGAATAGCTTCCTGAGCAACATCA
This sequence comes from Viscum album, assembly GCA_963277665.1. NCBI lineage: Eukaryota > Viridiplantae > Streptophyta > Magnoliopsida > Santalales > Viscaceae > Viscum > Viscum album. The sequence continues at coordinate 674,962,592 of OY728158.1, read as the reverse complement.
ACTTGGTAATGAACATCAAGAAAAATATCTATGAGATTTATGAATTCATTATAATTTTTTTCACCCCTTTCCATTACAATTATGAATTATGAATTTTTTTCCCATAAAATGTTTCAACACTAGTGTCATCTCCTTGATTTGTTAGACTTGTTTTTTGAAATCTTGAGTCACATAAGATATCTGAAGATTCTCAGTGAATAATTGGAAATTGGACTCTATTACAATATTGGTATTAATTCAATAGAGATAGAACTTTATGGACATAGTTATAGTCTCTCTGTCATCATTCATATCATTAGCATTCTTTCTGATCATCATATGATCATGATCATTTACTTTCTCAAACATCCCTAGAATTTCTAAAGGAATCACAGGTCTCCAATAGAGGGACCACTGGAGGCTGCATCAACTACGTCTCTAATAACTGACCAGATGACATCATCATCATGAATTGTAGGTGGAGGAACAACACCAACATAATTATCAGAAGAAGTGTCCTCAATACTTTTAACAATTCCATCCAAGGATGATTTAAACATAGATCTCATTTCTTCATCAATGACTTGAGAGAGTCCAGTTCACTGCTTATCCTATTATTCTCAAACACTACCCCATGAAGGTGATGCATCATCTTAGGGTGCATATGTTGAAAAAACAACTAAAATATATATCTTGAATTATTTTCTCAAATGAAATCCTCTTGAGGTGGTCGATTCTTTATCATCAAATAAAAATCAAATGCTAACAACTTTAAAAAGGAATCCTAGTCACTTTTTGTGACTACATAAACTAGAATAGGTGTTAGAGAAGATTCAGATGTAGGGGTTCTGATAGAAGAATTTTTTTAAAAAATCCCATTAAAATCTACTTGAGAAATCATGTATCACTTAGGGCATAATTCTAAGTGAACCTCGGTTATATAACACTTTGGTGATCTTTTAATAAACTTTTACCCATTCATCAAACATGGGATCAACCCATATTCCAAAAATCTCAGTGGATACTTAATAATAAGTAGGAGGGACTATAATAGTAGGAAAAAACATCGATGGATCAACATTATTTAGAGTATATGAACTTTTTCCAGGTACAAACTGCACAATGGATGAAGGGCCTTATTTTAAATATTTCTTATCTAAGCTCCCTTCAAAAGCACCAACAAACTTAGATTCCAGCAATATACCAACAACAAGTACGTATTTCATATGAGCATCCTCTTTTTAATCAAAATATATGGATTTAGATTAAACATTATCAACCACATGAGGCTTATCAACATTTAAATAAACAAGTTGTTCATCCCCAAATTCTTCCCCAATAAGAATTTTTTTCCTATTGATGAGTTATATGTAGTTTTATAGCAGCTATAACACCTTACTATTCCATAAAAAAATAATTTGACATGGTTTTTCCAGCAGAAAATGAACTGGTATTCACATCAACAACATGTGTAACTTCATGAAATGTTTCAATATTAAGGGATTCTTACCCCTCAACAAATGAATCCTTATGCTCTTGAGGCATCTCCACTTCCTTAATTTTCATTCAGTCACTAGCATCACTTTGGTATGAATATTTATCATCACTTCCACTATCATATTATTATTCCTTTTATTCTTCCTCGTTATCATTAGCATCTTTAGTGGATTTATACCTTTTATACTTCTTATCTTATGAGACCTCAATCTGTTCTTCATAAGTTTTCACAATCTTGTATCATTTCGGAAGCCTCTTTGGTGGACCAGGACCTCCATAGGTAATATGAGAGGATTTAGGAGATAGATATGGATCAATTCCTATATCAATAGATGGTTACTTTTCTTCTCCACCTTTAATAGCTTCATCTTCCTAATCTGAGTATTTTACAACCCCCTTAGTTTTAAGAATCAAATAAACAACATCCCTCAGTCTTGTTGGATGATCAACTATGTTAAACTATCTATACAAATTTTAAACATCTCTAACCCACTATAAATTACAGGGGTTCCATCTTATATTCATTCTTGAACAAATTTCCTTTTATATGCAAAATCCACCACATTTAATGACTATTTCATCATTATCTGAGACAAAACCTTTTATAACTCACATAACTGAAATCAATTTTTGATAAATCATGGAGTTAAACCTTGAAGAGGGTTTTATCATCTCAGATAGTTTAACAATGAGATATCTACACAAGTTGATCTTCATTCCTCTTTTCATAAGTATTATAAAATAAACATATTTATGTCTCAAGGTGGAAAAAATCATATTTTCTAGGGAATATCATGTGTTAATTGACCGTAAAAAACAATATTCACTCTATATTTATTTTAGAAGGTACTGGTCCACTAACATTCCCATTACCAGTTAGTACTTCAAGAGATTTTTTATACACTAATAAGTAACTATGTTGAGAAAGATTTCCTTGATGATTATCATAAATTCCATCATGAGTAACTATAAACCAGTTGACCCACTTTTTTGAAGAAAAGATCAATATGTGACCTTTAATACATGCTCTAATCCAATATTCTTCCTCATAATTAAATCTAAACAGAAAATATTGGAATACATTATGAACGAGTTTAGGATAGAAAGGTCTCTTATTTTATGAAAACCAATCTAACCATCCTTGACATTGTAGCACTTTCAAAACAAGAGACGTACTCAGAAACAAAAAAGTTGACTTAACTTATCTTTCATAAAAAATACTATGTTTACAAGATTTGAATTGACTGGGGCAACAGGATAAGATGAACTCAACTCTTTCTTCAACTTCATTAAAGATTTGTACTTCTAAGAAGAAGAATTAGAAGAATTATTAATTCTTGGTATTCATAATGACTCTGTAGGCTTGGATGAGGGTAGAAGAAGGTTTGAAAAGTGAGAGGTAAAAGGTTTTCACTAGGCTCGAGGGAGATACAAGAGTATCACATGAGGCTCAAGGTATGTAAAAAATGGTCATTATTTTATTTTAATATCATTAAGGATATTATGTATTATAAATCAAAATAATACATTAAATTGAAATTATAATCCAATTAAAAAATTCATCGGTTTATAAACATAAAAAACATTAATCGAGAGAAATAAACTGGAGGTTTAAAATATATCGAGAAATAGGAAAATTTTAAAGGAATAAAATAAAATGGAATGAAAAAACAATAATATGAATAACCAATTTAATTCCAATCCCACAAAATGATAATCCAAAAACATGAAAACCCAACGATATGACATGTCAATAATAAGACAACCTAACGACATGAAAACCAATGGTGTGTCATCAGAAAGATACATGATAATGTTATATCACAAAAATTAAATATAACCAAAATGTTACACACCTAAATCTTGTTTTATATAATTAATTAATCAATAATATATTGGTTTTGTAAAAATACCAGATAATTAATTTTCTGAGCTGATAAATTTAGGATTGATAGATTCTTTTTAAAACATGTTTACTCAAAAAGTGTTGTATTATGAAAATATTCTTTATTCTATAATTAATGATTATCCACTGAAAGTGGAAAATATTAATTGTTAATATCTAAATATTTATGTGTTCCAATTTCCATTAATATCATTTTTAGTGCATTATAGAAATTGAACTTCATTTCTCATCTTATGTGAAATTAATATTAAAACTGAAAAATTAGGCCCAATAAATCATCTATTTGTGGAGAACTTTATCTTCATTTTTTGAATTTGATATTTTGGGATATGGTTGAACAATTTTTTGGAAAAATATTTCTTTTAGGATCAATGGATGAATCCCAATGGAAGATGGATATTTTTGGGGATGAATGCAGAACTTTTCTGGAGAAATCATAATGGGGCTATAGCCCATGAAACAAAAGTGGGGCCCAAAAACCAAGCCCAATGAAGTTAAAACTTTTACTGAAGAAATATAGAAATATGGGGATAATTTTATTCAACTGTGTTCTGTGCTAATTCTGAAGTTTTCGTGGATATAAATGGATCGATGTTTATATTTAAATGTTGGGTCTGACCCAAACACCCATAAAGTATTTCGACCATTTCGACCATAAAATCCAAAAGGCTCTGTTCAATGGCATGAAATTTTTAAACCTAATAGAGGACACATGGAAGAGAATATTTTACATCTATGACCCCTCTGGATTCATCCTTCTTAAATTACATATTCACACGTCAGAACAGGGGAAGAATCTGGACGGAATTTATGGACAACTTTGAAACATCTAAATCCCTTGATTTTCTCACCCTCCTTTTGAATCTCTTAATTAATGGGGATAGAATTAATTATGATGTGGTGTTTCTAAGGCTCCTAATATCTCTATATAAGGATCTTGTGGTTAAGGTAATTATCATCTAATATTTTTCTTTCTATTGAACCTAATCTTTCTCCCATTGTATTTCTCTCAATTGTATTTTCCCACATTTATTTTGTAATAGCATCATCAATTTGTCTAATGTAAGTTTTTCCTTCACATTTATTATTTAAAAAAAATTTATTCTTATTATTCTTAACTTATTTTTTTTTATTTTATTCACATGTTGAAATCATTGAATCGAGGGGTGAATTTATTCACACCCGAACTTGTGAATTCTTCACACAACGGTGGAGTGTTCATTTTTCAATATGTTTCTTCATCAATCCTGATTCATTAAGATGACTACCCGCTTCCATTGATTGAATAACATCAATGGAGGGCTAACATTTTATGGGTTTATCCTAGGGAGTTTCATGGGTTGGATGTAATGTTACTTGATGTTCTTAAACTTTTAAATTTTTTCTTCATTTTAAGAGTTCTTTTCTTTGATTTAACTTCTTCTTTTTCTTCACCAACTTTAACGACAACACATTTTGAGTTCTACTATGATCCAATTACTTGGAGTGCTCACTTAAGTGATCCTATAAATGAATTTTTGATTATCCTGGAAATTGTGTATGTATTAAATCAGATAATGATTTTGAGGAATTATTTCATTTAATGGATACCTCTTGAACCAATGAACAGAAAATACAAAGAAAAAAAATACATTTAATCAAGACCTATAGACAACCTAATATCGACTCATCTAAAATAATTGTTTTAGATCAAGTAAATTTGTTTTTTTAATTGTTCTTTAAATTAATTAATTAATTTTTCAATCAAAATCAACCCCAAAGATGGCCATTTCATAGACAACCCCACATCCAATCTTAGTGTCACAAGGTTACTTATTTGGTCCCTGTGGATTCGACACCTACATGTACTACATCGAATGCTTTTACCATTATGGTAAATTTGGGCACAACCAAATTTTGTTGCTGTTTCCGGGGACCCATGTAAGTTCATTAGACAATCATCTTCTTTTCTCACCCCAAATTCACTATTCTCACCCTAATTTCCCTTCTCTCTTACCCTTTTTGTTTCTGTGTGCCTAATGAATCCCAAAACCAATTTTCAATCATCTCCAATGAATTATCTTCCATAATATCCACTGATATACCAAGGATATAATCAACTAGATAATCAATATTTGTAATCTCCTCACATAGGGAATTTCATTGACCAAACCTTGATTGAATACACCACACCAGATGTGATGTACAATCAATGGGATGATGATTGTTTAAAATATAAATTTCCATACCTCTCAAGGATGATTCAATAGATTAAACATAATGATGTTCATGATGTCCAAAAATCTTTCAATCCTAATCCTTAAAAAATTATTGATCATTTGTGTGAAAACAAGGTTAAAACAAATTCAGAAGTTTCATCAATGAGATTATAAATACAAATCATTGAGACTTATGAGGAACCCATTCCCACTCATGATGTCAATTCCACATCACTAATAGAAGAATATTTTATCCCAAAAACCACTTAGGAATTTAAAAAAGAACCAACCTTTGGATATGGGATAACTGAATAAGATCAAAGAAATGTTTAAGGGTATTTAAATCAATAGGAAATTGATTTGTTGGTCTCAAAAGAGGAAAATTTGACATCATGGATTGAATTTCGTGAATATAACTCCATTAATAAATTTTCAGAAGTACGAGTAATTGAACCATTAAGAGATATCACCAAAAATGAGTCCATACCCATTCCTGATATTCAATTGGACAATTTTGGGGATGAATCTTATTTTCAAAAGGAACCAATTCTTTTAAAACGTTTTGTTGAAGAAATAAATTTGGATTCAAATTTCCATTCTTATTTGGGAAAATTCAATCAAACTAAAATCAATGTTATAATACATCCTTCCCCACTCAATAATCCATTCATTTATGATAACCAATACCATTCAATTATCATCAATTTTAATCAAGAGTCTCATAATGTAGAAATAAACCTTGAAATCTTAGGAAATACTTCATATGTGACTCAATATACCATTACCAAATTCATTGGCATTTCACACTCATTGTCATGCATGGGATTTCAAATGGAAAAAATTCTAAAAAAAGAATTAATCTAAATCTTGTAGAGGTGGATAAAAATGGGGTCCTAAAAATTTCGAATGTTGGAATTGGATAATTTTGGGGGTTCAAGTCGAGCTAAGGATGTTAACCAAAAGTGTTGCTTGGGAGGCAACCATGGTTTTCATGATTCCAATCATTTTGAATCATTTTTTATCATTTAAAAAATTATCATAGGCTGTTGAAATGTTCTAATATTATGTGTATGGATGGGTATTAAAGGGGAGCACCATATTCATCCATGTCACGTGGCGTGATCTCTGAGTAAAACCATACCCAAAAATTTAAAAATAAGACTATGTATCATCGGTTTATTTGTTTTATTTTTATGTTTTTATAGGTTAGAAAAAAAATTAAGGATATATCATTGGTCATGGGGAAAATTCCATCACAACAGTCCAATCTGCTGAGACTCAAACCCAGGATTGAAGGGAGACTGTGGAACACACTTTCATCATCAACCACCAGGTGAATTTATTCCATATTTATCATTTTAAATTTCCTCTTTGAACACCTATCCCATTCCCCCTTCTATATTTTCTTTAAACATTCGGGGCATTGTTATTCTATGTTCGGGGAGATTAAATAAAAAAGGTTTTTTTTTATTAAGAACATGAGTGGAAAGAAAAATTCCATTAACCATGGATATGATAACACATATTGAAAACTCTAAAATTGGATATTGAATTATTTTCCATACCTTGATTCTGATTTTAATGAAAGTTTAATTTAATGAGCACAGTTTTTTGAAAGTTTGGTTTTTCGATGTGATTTTTCATAGGATACATTTTCATCCCCTTAATAAAAATTCCATAATCCACGTCTACTAGAACTTTGGTGTAAATTTGAGTTCTTGGGTCCCTTTCATTATATCATAGGGTTCTGGGGTCACTTTTAGTTTAATTTGAGTCTAAAAAAACAAAAAATATTTAATAATATAATGACCACATAGAGAAATGTTTTGTCCAAATGTGTGGCATACAACACTTGGGTATTGTGACTCCATAGTTGTCTTTCCCAGAGTTAAGCTTTATATCTCTATTGTAGAGCATGAAATTAACAATATGTGTGGCGCTCGACACTTGGGAATCATGACTCCATATTTTTCTTGCCCAAAGATAGTCTTTTCATATCTATTGTGGTTTAAAAAATCAACAATGAAAATAAAATAAAAAAAATTTGGATACTCATATTAATCTTTAATGTGATTCCCACTTAGCGCTTCCATTTTCCTCCCTTGAACAAAAAAATGGGCCCCATGTCTTTTGTGATGCAAAACAAATCATCATGCTTAATTGAAATTGGATGACAGGTGACAATGAATTATAACAAAGGAATGAGCTTGGGATTGAGATATTCTTATGTACCTAGCTTGTTATAAATTATTTTGAGGTGTTTCATAATTTTTTTGTAATTAGGTCTTTGAGTGAGCAGTGTGTATTAAAATGTTTTTAGAATAGGAAATTCAAATGTCATATTTCTAATATATTTTGCTCAGGAGTAGAAAAACTCACGTTGGGGGGGTATTATTAGCCACTGAATGTGACTAATATTCATTATTAATATCTTAATATTTATGTGTTCTAATTTCCATAAACATAATTTTTAGTGCATTATAGAAATTGAACTTCATTTCTCCTCATTCCTGCAATTCACGTATAAAATGAAAATTTGGGCCCAATCAATCATCTATTTGTGGAGAATGTTATATTCATTTTCTGAATTTCATATTTTGTGATATGATTGATCAATTGTTTTGGAACATTTTCTCTTTTAGGATCTATGGATGAATCCCAATGGATGATGGATATTTTTGGGGATGAATGCATAACTTTTCTGGAGAAAGAATAATGGGCCTAAGGCCCATCAAACAAAAGTGGGGCGCACAATCCAAGACCAATAAATCTAAAAAATTTACTGAAGAAATATAAAAATATAGGGATCATTTTATTCAACTGTGGCTGGTGCTAATTTCAAAATTTTCATGGAGATAAATGGATCTGAAATTTACATTTAAATGGTGGGTCTGACCCAAACTCCCATAAAGTCATTCCACCATTTCTACCATAACATCCAAACGGATGCACCAAATGTCCTGAATGTTTTACAGATAATAGAGGACAGATGTACGAGAATACTGTTCTTGTACTACCTCTCCATATTATGCCTTATTCAATTACATATTCACACTTCAAAACGGGGGACGAATCTGGACGAAATTTATCGACAACTTTGAAACGTCCAAATCCCTTTATTTTCTCACCCACCTTTTGACTCTCTAAATTAATGGGGATAGAATTTATTTTGGTGGGGTGTCTCTAAGACTCCAAATATTCCTATATAAGGAGTTGATGGTGATTTTAAGTATCATCTAACATTTTTCTTTCAATTCAATTTTTTTCTTTCATCCATTATATTTCTCTCAATTGTAATTTCCCGCTTTCATTTTGTAATAGCATTGTCAATTTTTCTAATGTAAGTTTTTATTTCACATTTAGTATTTTAATAAAATTTATTCTTATTCGTATTCACTTATGCTTTTCATTTTATTCACACGTTGATACCGTTGAATCGAAGTGTGAATTTATTCACACCTGCACTTGTGAATTCATCACACAACGGTGGATTGTTAATTTTTCAATGTTTTTCTTCATCAATCCTACTTATTTATGTAGACAACCCACTTACATTGATTTAATAACATCAATGGAGGGCTAAAATTTTATGTGTTGGTCCTTGGGAGTTTTATGGGATGGATTTAATGTTACTTGATGTTCTTAAACTTTTAAATTTGTTCTTCATTTTAAGAGTTCCCTTCTATGATTTAACTTCCTATTTGTCTTCACAGACTTAAACCACAACACATTTTGAGTGATAGTACAATCCAATTACGTGGAGTGCTCACATAAATGATTCTATAAGTGAACTAGTGATTAGCCTTGAGATTGTGTATATATTAAATCAGAGAATGATATTGAGGAATTATTTCCTTAAATGGGAAACTCTTGAACCGATGAATAGAAAATACAAAGAAAAACAAATACATCTAATCAAGACCTAGAGATAACCTAAGATCAACTCATCTAAAATAATTGTTTTAGATCATGTAAATTTGTGTTTTTTAATTGTTCTTTAAATTAAATAATTAGTTTTCCAATCAAAATCAACCCCAAATATGGCCACTTCATATCCATCCCCACATCCATTCTTAGTGTCTCAAGGTTAATTCTTTGGTCCTAGTGGATTCGACCCCTACATGTACTACATCGATTACTTTTACCAGTAGTGTAAATTTTGGTGCAACCAATGAGAAATAAGATTATTTGAAATGATAATACCACTTGTGTTGTCACAATTTAGAGGTATATCTCAGAATTGATATCCATAATATAATAGAGCATGTTTAATCCAAAAAATTTTGGCAGAAGAACTGCCTGTAGCTATGTACTCATCCTTAGTATTAGATAATGAAACAAAATTTTCCTTTTTTTACTACACCCCGAAACAGGATTCATTACAAAAAAGTGAAAAGTTCCAAAGGTTCTTCTTCTATCTCTTTTACATCCACTGAAAGCATCTTTAGGATAACTTATAAATCAAATTATTTCCCTATTGGCTAAAAAAATCCAAAATAGAATTAATTATTGAGCTATATGATATTTCTTTTAACAGTAAGAAGGTGTATCTATTTTGGGTTTTCTTGAAAACGAGCACACACATACACACTAAACATAATATTAGGTTGGATGGATTTCAAGTAAGGAAGACTTCCAATCATACTTCTATAACAGGTTTAATCACCTGGTTTCCCAGGTTTATCAAGATCTAACTTACAGGTGGTACTCATAAGAGTATCACTACTCTTAGTTCTATCTAGGTTATATTTTTTTAAATGATATTTTTTATATTTACAAAGATTTAAAATATTTCCTTGTTTTGAAAGATCTAAAATCCTAGAAAGAATTTTATTTCACCCATTAATATTATTTCAAATTTATTTTCCATCATTTTTTAAAAATTAGTACAGAAATTATTTTTTGAAGATACAAAAATGATATCATCATCATAGATTTTTACTATTAATACATATTTTGAAATTCAATTTATGAAAATAGAAGGGTAAAATATTCCATTTAAAAAACCGTTTAAAATTATAAAATTACTGATCCCATCATACCATGCTCTAGGAGCTTATTTTAAACAAAATAAATCATTTTCAAATTTAAAAATATGATTTGGAAAATGAGGGTTTCGAAAACCAGGGGTTTTTCAACAAAAACATCATCTATAATAAAACTATTTTTGAATTCACTCTTTAGGTATATGTGATAAATCTTGAAATCTAAATCTACTGCATAAGAAAGAATTATTCTTATGGATTCATGTCTAGATATATGTGAAAAGGATTCCTCATATTCTATCCTTTATTCTAATCTTTAAGCTTTTGTAATAAGTATAGCGTTTTTTCAAGCTATAGTTCCCAACTCATTAAATTTATTACTGAACACTAACTTAGAACTGATATTAATTTTTTCCTTGGGTCTATCTATATGTTAGCTCTCTTTTTTTCTTTCAAACTGGTTCAATTATCCTTCCATAACTATTATCCTAAATTAATCACTAATAGCTTTATTAGTGTCCTTAAGTTCAATCTATGACATGAAATATTGGTGTTAAAACTAATTTCTTATAGAATATATAATTTTTTTTATTCTATTTATATAACTTATAAAAACATCTAATGTATTGTAATTATTGGTTCTATTAACCATAAATAAATAGGAACATGTTACTTTTGTATTTTCAGGTTTGGGTTCTGGATGTTCTTGAAATTCTTTAGAACTGGATGATTTTTCAACTTGTTTGAAAATAGAATATAACAGATTGGAATTCATGTTCATAGAAGATAAATCATCCTCATGGTTTTATAAAGAGGTATTAGGCTTATTTGGATCAGTTTCATCAAATTTTATATGGAATTATTCTTCAATAGTTTTGGTCTTTTTATTGAAAACTCTATAGACTTTGATAGAGATTTAATAACCAAGGAAAATTCATTCATCCCTCTTGGAAGAAAAATTTCCATGATTATCACTATTTTTAAGAATAAATACCTAGCACCTAAACACTCTAATTTAATTAACCTTTGGTTTCCTATTATTCCACATCTCATAGGGGAGATTCTTAAGGATAGGTTGGAACAAAACTATATTGATTACATAGCGTGCTCTATTGACAAATTCTACTTAAAAATAGAAAGGTAGATCATACTAATTAAAAAAATATAGTGTTATATCTAGTAAGGTTATATTTATTTTTTTATCAAATACATTCTATTGTGGTGTCCTAAGAGTATAGAATTAATTGGTTTTTCCATTTTGTGAGAAAAAAGATTCAAAATATTGATTTTCAAACTCACAACCATGATCACTTCTTAAAATTATAATCCTACGTCCTGTAATATATTATACAGAAATACCATACTAGGTAATTTAAGAGAATGTTTCACTTTTTGGAGCTAGAAACTATACTAAAGTATTACTAGAAAGATAACCTACAAGAGCATAAACATAGTGCTTCCCATTAATACTAGACACTCTAGACGGTCCAAATAAATCCATGTGAACCAACTCAATAGGGTGAGAAGTTGACACTTATTTTATTAATTTAAAAGAGACATTGTATAGTTTCCCTTTTTGATAGGGGTTACAAAATTTATCAATTGGGAAAATAACCTTTTGTAGATCAATAACTAACCCTTTCCTAGTTAGCTTTCTAAGAGAGTTAATATTGCAATGACCTAGTCTCCTATTAAAAAGACACAAATCTTTGTGAAAGATACATATGCATGAATTTTTTGAGAAATCATATAATTTAATTATACTACATTAACAATATCATATCACAAAGTATTAAATATTAAATAATTTTTATAATACATCATATTGCAGGAATCACTCTAAAACATATCATATGAAGCATCATCACACAACTAAAAAATGGAAAGTAGATTATAATTTAAATCATCAACTTATAAAACTATAAAAATTAAAACTTAATTTTTTATAACAATCTTGCTTAAATCGATGATTTTTCATTTTTCATTATCTCCAAAGGTAAAATATCCACTAGAAAACCTTACGAGACTCTTGAATCATGAATATTAACTTTTCATATTACATGAAAACCCACTTTCCAAGTACCACAGACTTCTACTAGAGGCCTTTAAATATTTTTCATACAAATCATGTTTTAAACAAGAAATGATTTTGGTACCCAAAACTATTTGGATCAAGAAATGTCAATAAACAAGGCTTTGAGAACCCACATTTTCCTAATGTTTTTCATATAAATATATTTCATTTTCTATAAATAAAAAACTAATTGTGTCTTTTTAAAAAATGATTTTTAGAAGAGATTCCATGTCTGAATTTTGGAACAAAGGTACTCTTAGATACTCTTCTATGTCTATGTTTATATCAAATTCCAGCAATATATTTGGGGGAAACATTCATTCCCAAATATTTTGTAAGTGTATCTCTGACATTTTAAAATTTTCAAGGTATTTCTTTAACTTCATATTTGATATTTTATCTTCAGTGTTTTCTTTGATCAGTTGAGTATTTTTCTATTTTTCTATAGATAGTTCATACTTTGTATTTGCAGATAGAACATGTTTCTATTCAAAACAATTGCACACATCCTTAAATTCATTGAAGATATCTTCTAGAATTACTCATTATTCGAATAATTCCTCATTAGACAAATTATCCTCATAACATTGTTCATTTTTTGAATTATGAGACACATGAATAGGAAAAACATTAAAAACATTAAGTAAATCAAGTACCTCTAAGACTTTATTCATGAAACACTTGTTTTCTCTATCTGGTTTATTTTAAGAGATTCATCTGAATCAATTGAAATATCTTTTTAAACACTCCATGTTTCCTTCAAGGAATTATTTTATCTCATATCCTTATCTTCATATTTCTTTTTGTAGCTAAGCTTTGGATATTCAAATTTTATGTGACATTTACTTCTTCATTCATAGAATATAACTTCCTTTGCATCATCATAATTCTTCTAATATTTCATGACATTTTCTTATTTATCATACATTTTTTTATAATTTTATATTCTAAAAACTTCTTCTTTTGATAAAATTTATTAAATCTTATGGCTAGATGAGGAATCTCCTCATTACTATCAGAGGGTGATTCACTATCACTGGAACTGGTATCCTGTTCGTTCTTTTTTCTTTTTCATTATGTTGTTTAGGGGTAGTAGTCTTGAAATCTACAGACTTCCTCTTAGGATCCTCACCCTATTATCATTTTAAATTTAATTACTTTATTTACTTCATAAGATTTCCAATAAACTCCTTCACTAAAAATTTACATATATCCCATGATTTTCTGATTTAAATGGATGTGCCGCTCCATATTTTTGGTATTAATCTATGTAATAGCATGACTTAAAGCATGTCAGATACCAGTCTTCCAAGAGAGCTCATAGTGTTGAAAATCACATTAAACTAGAGATACATTTCAGAAATGGGTTCATCAGGATTCAGTTTAATATTATAATACATAATTGTATTAGTATTAAGAATCATCTATTTATCATTGTAATTTTCCTTGTGAGAAATATATATAGTGTCCCAGATATCAAAAGTAGTTTTACATGTAGAAATTATATTAAATTCCTCATATCCTAATGTAAAATAAAAGGAATTCATTGATTTTCAATTATTGTTGTAATTTTTTTTCATCATTCCATGTGATTCTATCAAAATCATGTATAACATATTCATATTCTATAGTTGGCCAAATATCAAAACAAATGCAATCTATATTCATTTTCATATTAATATTATATTGAGCATAATTTATCCCTTTGAAAAAGGGAGGTCTGTTTATAAAAATACATTCTTGTAGATTATCTATTCAAATGTTCTATTTTTTGAAATGACAGAAATATGTAATCTTTAAAATGAATCTAAAATAAGAGTTAGACTATTTGGAAAAAAATACCAATGAAAGAAATTTTTTTATACAAAATATTTGTCGGAGTGAGTATCTCAAGAGGTTATGAATTGAGTACCCAAAAAAGTTTTCCATCTAAAATAGTCTATTTTGGAATCCCCAAAATGTTTAAACAGAGCTTTGTTTATCAAAATAAGTAGTATGATATATGTATTAATCCTTTTAATGATTTTTTGAATATTGACTAAGTCTCGGATGCATAATATAAAATATTATTCAATCCTTTGAAATTTATTTACGTGATCAAAAAATACTATATGAATAAAATTTTTGATAATCTATCAAGGTATATATTTTGAATATAGTTGAAATATATTTCATGTTTAATGCGTAAATAAATTAAATCAAAATTAAAACACATAATAGAAAGAATGAATACAAGAGGTTTAATATCAAGTTGAGACTTATTTCTATCTTCTTGGTGATCACCCACCACTAAGAATTTTATATAAAATAATCATAATGATCCAAAAACATGATTAGTTTTTTACAATAATTAACATAGTCCAGGTCACACATGAAATTTTCCATAGTTATTCATGGGAGAGAAACTAAACAGGCCTCACAAGGACCTCTACCTCTATTATATGTCAGAAAAAATGAAAGCCCTTGAGAAGATAATAGGTATCTTCTAGTTTATCACAAGAGACAATGTGTGTACATACAATAGAGTATATCACAGAATACTCAAAATATATAAATTTAAATAGAATTAAGAAATCCATAAGAGTAGAATTTAAATGTTCTTTGTCTGTTATAATGGAGCTTCTAACTCTCAATTTGATTCAGAAATGAATCTTGAATCAGATTATCTTGAAAATATTTAGGAAAATAAAGTGTTGCATAATCATATTATTTGACTAGAGGAAGGTACTTGATGTGTTGATTTAGTTCAGCTTCTTAGTGGAATGATTTCCAATAGGTCAACTATAAGTTTGTTCAGCCAAATAAAGTTCGTAGATTTTCATTAGTTCACTACTTCCACCATTATGTCTAATTTATTATGTGTATATCTTTGTATATCAATGTTTCATAAGGGAGTGTGATGAACTTTCATCAGTTATAACAACAAGCCTAATATCCAAAATATCTACTACCTCATACTAGATAGACTAACACTATATTCAATGCTATCTATTGATATTTAAGATACAATCATTAAAATTGAAAATTTCATTAACTTCAACAAAAAAATACCCAATAGGATAATGTAATTCAAATATATATATGTTAAGTTAAATAGTATATGTGTCTAATACTGGAGGTGTATCACTAATGGTATGACACTAGTGGTATGATACTTGCAGTGTCTTATACTTAGCCAAATTTCCACAACACTGGCTGAATCTCAACTAGCGATGTCTGGTCTGATGGTGTCTGGTCTTGCAGTGTCTTAGACATAGGTGAAATTCTATGTGGATTGTATGATGTTGGTATTTCTTCATTGGGTGGTATCTCATACTTATCCATATTTTCATTCTAGTGGCATGACATCTTGATAGTGTGTCAACCTATATTGCCTCATACTTTTTCAATATTTCATTACAATAGTATAATTATTTGATGGTTTGATATTCTGACAGTATCTTATACTTAGAGAGATTTTGATGTTGGTGGTGACCCATCAAAAATAGTGTCTTAAATTTTTAGTTCCAACCTCAACTTATATCATCCTTATACAAATGTGTCACCTATATCAGAGTACATAATACATACAAAGAAACATGAAACTCATTAATAATATCAAAGTCCGGATTTAGTGATCATTGAAACTATGGGTTAAATAGATATTATGGTGGTGTTTCATGGAGGATCCACAAGTTTCAATCTCATAGAGTGGTATAGTGAAGGAGTATTTCATAGAGGTTATACACTACAATAAGGAAAGACTTTTGCAATGTTAGTTGTCATCTCTTGGATGAAAAATAATATAAGGATACATGAAAAGTTTGAATCAACTCAGAATTTATTTTTAAATGATTATATTGGAGGGGTAGGGTGTTCACTTCAGAATAGAGATAGAAATATAGGTATAGATAGAGCTAAGTGATCTTTCAAATTTTTAATTGTTGTATACTAGGAGGTATAGTGAGTATGCTACAAGCCTTATAACAACAGTGCACTTTAGTTGATTTTATACATCAGTATATTGAATATTTATACTTTTTTGGATGTAGAGTATTTAGGTGTGAAAAAAAAATTTTTATTTCCCATTCATGTTATAATAACTATTTATTATGTTCTATTGGACGAATAGATAATAGATTTTTTTTAATAATGAAACAATATCCACAAAAACAATTTTATTAATACTTGATACCCCAATTCACCTGCCTATTAGGATATTAAGACATTTTGGGATTACATTCCCCATGGATAAGTATCAATAAATTAATTCTATTAATATATAATATTATATATTAATATATTCCATTAATATGATTCTGAAAGGATGAATTAACTTAATTTTCAATGTTTATTAACTCATTGTGATTGGTAAATTACCTGAAAAAAGAAAGCCATAGATTGAATTCTCCCAAATCATACCCATATGTTACATCAAATTATCATGGCACTAATTTTTTTTTGAAAATAATGATTATTCTAGCTTGATAAATATGGTTATTATGAACATGGTATCAAATAATTTAGGTTGAAATCAACTTTTTGAAATGTGTATAGAATAATCAAAATTACTAACATCCTATGGTGAAAAAAATACTAACTAATATATCTATAATAAATGATTCTAATTGAATATTATAAAAAAATTAGATATAAATTATGTTATAGAATATGTTATTATTATGGTTATGTTGGTTATATATAGAAATAAATCACCTTCATTGAATTTGGGAGAATAAGTGACCATTTTTTTACCAATCTCCCTTTTAAGTTTAGATTGATTATCCTCAAACTTATATATGGAGAAATTCTTTTTTCATATCTCTAAAACAAATCCATTTTATTATCTTAATATTATTCACGGGGTTTAATTATATTCTTAACAATTTACCTATATTTGTTTTATAATTTACCTGAAGTGATTCTTGCAAAAAAAGACCATATCTATTTTTTTCTATTGGGAATATTTCTCTTTCATGTCTATATTCTTCATTTTGTTTTATGGATGCATATATATATATATATATTTTGATATATTAAGGTATTTTATAGTGGAATTTAATTTATTAACTTGATGAATATTCTTTTAAAAGTTTCAGTATAGTTTTTCTCTAAAAATGTTGACCATCTATTAAAATTGAAAAAGGAATATCATTGTTAAATGTTTTCTATACTATTGAATTTTACAACAATCATCATTGAAATTATTTAACAACCTTGTTCTCCACATTTTCATGGGGATCTAATGAAATTTATATTCAATACTTTTATAAAATATTTTCTGCTTAAAATAAATGGTATAAAAATGAAAAGGTTATTTCTTCATCGTTTTCAGTGTAAATTTTAATACTCCCATGAAAGTGTTTTCAATCTATTAAAACATCCTTTAAAATTTATTATCCTTCATAAAAAAATATATTAATATAACATCCTCCTTATTTATGTGGATGGATTATGGTAACATCTTATAGAAATTTACATAGAACTAACTTATTTCTCATTGGTAAATTATGTTGTGAGGGAATTTGGAATATTTTGATGTCATGTAGCATAAATATGTATGGTTTTTAATTATGTGATGGGTTGGTCTATGATTAAGTATCCCACCAATATATTAGGAAAATTATTTTATCATGATACGATGTTCAATGAAGAGTATACCCAAACACTTAAGGGACCTTATACATTATGTGATGGGTGGGCATATAATTATATCCACTGTAATGTATTGGGTAAAGATTTATATATCATGTTTTAAAATGTAATGTGTTTGAGAAAACACTCAATATGTTATTATAATCCATCTGATATGTGATGAAAGTATTGGATACACATCTTGATATGAATAATTATTTTATATTCTTATGTATAATACACATTTTTATAACTCATTTTAATTCCTATGTACATATTTCATAGATCATGAATATTGACACATTTTTCCAAACTCCTATAACTCATGTCTTATATTATGATAAAAAACTTATCCCATGACTGATTATTTATGATATATATTTTATTGGGTATGATCCAATTATGTTATGACCTTGTACCTTGAATATATTTTTATACACATATGCTTATCTTATGATCACTTATTATCATTGATTGATATCTAGTATGTTTAACAATACATAGAATCAATGCTCACCTTTTATTATACATCCATTCCCCAAGCTTCAAAGTAGATTGTTATGTATGATTATTCTAAAATGGTATCATATAAGAAGACTATTTTTGATTTATGTTGAAAATTTTGTAAAATAAGTTAGTTTTGTATATAATATCCAATGGAATTAAGTTGATATGCTTTGGGGTGTGATTTATTTTTATATGTATTAAATTTTCAAATAATATGATTTAATCTATCAATATTCTGTTCTTAAGCCACCTATGTTGGTATCATAGTGGGGTTTTGTTATTCTAAGGTATTAGGAAATTAATAATAAGAGGATAGATACTAAATGACCAATCATAAACCAAAATTTATGTATATTAAATAAAAAAAGTCAAAGATTGAAATGAAGTGTCTTAATTAGTGACATCATAAGATTAATTTTCCACAACTAGTGATTATATGGAATATTATTTCTTGACGATTACACAAACCATTTTGATTTTATTAAGGTTTGAAAATAATAATCATGAAGTTTATCTAGTGATAGGTACACTCAATATTGGGAACATCTTATTTGAGAATATATATATATATATATATATATAAGAATTCGGTTAAATCATGGAATGTATTTAAGATCAATTATTCATATCCCCAATGGATAAATATTGAATTTTCAGGGAAAATATTTGGTTTATGATGATTTAATCCCATGTTTATAATTCATATCTTATAGAAGTTTGTGGGAATGTTCTTCCATTAATTCTTATTGTTATCCCTTTAGTGGATTTTTTTTGTGATTTTGGGAATGGATAATCTCTCACTACAAATATTCCATATTATTATTCTTGATAATGATGTCACATATCATATCTTGAATAAACCTTTCATCATATATCTATTGAAGTATGGACATGAAATCCCTACAGAAATTACATCCGATATATGGGTACTAATACCAAATCATTAGGGATATTTAGTTTTAATGATT
Organism: Viscum album; assembly: GCA_963277665.1. Lineage (NCBI taxonomy): Eukaryota > Viridiplantae > Streptophyta > Magnoliopsida > Santalales > Viscaceae > Viscum > Viscum album. The sequence goes on along the minus strand of OY728158.1, from coordinate 674,942,865 downwards.
TCTGAAAAACATGATATTGAATATAGTCTAATTATGAGGGAATATATCGATGTATTTCTATAAGAGTTTCTTGGTCTACCCCTAGATCCTGAGGTAGAATTTTTAACAGAGCTCGTTCATAGTGCGATGGAAATATCAAACACTTTATATAGAATAAAATTGATTACATAAAAGAATTTAAAGAACAAAATAAAAGGGATTATAAATAAGTTTTTTATACACCCTAGTTATTTAACATGGGTTACACCAACTATATTTATTAAGATGAATGATGGACCAATGCATATATGTATTGATTATTGGGAACATAAAAATCCCTCATCAAGAAAAACTACCACATAGTTATGAATTTTTTGATCAGCTGTGATGGAATGAATACTTCTCAAATATTATTCATTGATCTAGGTATCATCAATTAAGGTTAAAAATAGATTATGTTCCTAATATAACTTTTTGTATAATATACGGTCACTATTAATTAGAGACAATCCATTCATATTAATAAATTATTTTGTTATCTTCAGGTATAAGATATATACAATATTTTTAGAGAACAATAATAAATTTATTATAGTTGTTGTAGATGATATTATCATATATTATATGGTAAAGTAAGAGTTTGAAGATCATTTGAGTATTGTGATAAATACTATGAGAATGGAGGAATTTCATGACAAATTTAAAAAGTGTGAATTCTAGATATAGAATGGTCTCTTTTTTGTTCATGTAATCACAAGTGATGGTATATCTATGAATTCATCAAATATAGAGGTTGTTAGAGAATGGATTATACTGACCAATATAATAGGGATCTATTTATTCATGTATTGGATATATGTTATTGATAATTTATGATAAATCATTCACCATTATAAATTATGATAACCAAGTTAACTATGAGGAGGCTTCATGTTTCTATAAATATATGGTGTAAAGAAAATTTAATGGATCACAAGAGAAGGTGGTCACTACACTAACACATATATTTTCTAATATTGTATATCTATTTTCTTCGATGCTTTCACATCCAGGGCACACCTCGTTGGAGAAAAGAACATTGCATTCCTTGTATTCTTTCATTCAATATATAGGCACCCTCCACCAACAATGATGGATATGTCATCTTGTTGATCAAAAAATATGATGGGATGTTGGTTTCTCCTACCATGGATTCTTAATTGGAATCCATCACCTAGTCTGGGTCTCCCTCTTAAATTTAAGTCACGTTCGAGAAACTCATTATCACTGCCATCTCTTTGGGGATTCTGATTAATTATTCTTCTTCTATCTCAAAATGGTAGTATCTTTTCATTATAGATGATGGTAATGTTAGGAATGTACATCCATCATTTTACTGTGGGTGAAATGGTAACCTATAATTTCTTTATCTTTGGACGGAATTCCATGTGAGTCTTCTTAGGAACATAACCTAGAGAATCCTATGTCAGACATGAGATAGTTATTGAAGGGGAGTATGTCTTCCATGTATTTCTACCTCAGACATATAATGCTTATTCTTGAGCTATATTTTTTAATGTAACAAGTTTTATGTTATGTGGATATGGATATGGATGTCTAGTTAAGACGGATTGGGGAACAAGTTTAATATCTTGTGGAGATGGGTTTGTTTGATCATGAATTTCAATGGGGGTGGATCAAAGAGTTTCATCCCTAATAGGGATGATATCAAACCATAATGGATGGATCATAAGACACCTTAAGGAAATTCTGAGATAGATGGATCATAATACACCTTGAGATGGATCTAAGAGGTGCGTCCATAAGAGATAAGATGTCGCACCAGAAGGTCCACCAATGGATTCGAACACATCATGGAGGTAGAAATGGGGAATGATTTAAATGTCTTGTGGATATATAGATGATCAGAACACCCACTGGTGGTGGATAAAGGAGGTTCATCCCTAGGAGGGAATATGTCACACTAGAAAGTTGGGATCAGAAAATATGTTGAGATGGATCCTGGATGGTTGATCTAAACACCCCTTAGTGGTGGGTTATGTAGGTATGTCTTTAAGAGGGAGCACATGGATAATTTACTAGTGGAACATATTTACCAAGGGAGGAAAAGATGTGATTTTTTCATTAGATCATTTATTAAAGTGGATTTGAGAGGTGTCTCACTTTGAGGGATGATGTCATACATGAATGGTTTACAAATGTATGAGAACACCCAATAGAGGAAAGCATGGATGGATGTATCTAATTATTTATAGAGGTAAAATAAAAATGGATGGATCTAACACCCCATGGGGTTGGAAATAATATGGTTGGATATAACTCCCTAAAGAGGTAGAACTAGGGTGGTTGGATCCAATGACTCATGGAGGAGAAACCAAGATGGATAGTTCTAGCCCCCACGAAGGAAGAATTACGATAGTTGGATATAATGCCTCATGGAGGAGAAACCAATATGATACATCTGTATGAGGGAGAACCAAAGTTTACTATTGGTTGCGATTGAATATCAGAGATGAGTCCTATGAAACCTATTTATAAAATAGGGATTAAAAACCACAATGTTTGATTCTGTAGTTTATGTTTGTGTGATAGGATAGATCCATACAGTTTAACATCATGTGTTAAGGACACTCGTGTTGTGAAAGTAGCATTGACGAGGGTTGGTGAGGGGATTACACGTGAATGCTTCCCTACATAAGTGGAGTTATCTTTGTTGGAATGCAGTGGGGGATTACGAAAGAGCAGCCTGAGTGTCGCTTTGGATCATAAATGATGTGGATGGGGCTTATGAGTTAGGATTATGCTAGGGTTCCACTATAGAGAATAAATAACATGGTTGGGGAATACACATGGGATCTTCCTAGATGCTGCCGTAGAGAAACAATGATGAGGATGTGGCGTACTCAGAAGAGATTCTTGGATTCCTCTATGGAGTATAAATGATCTGAATGGGGCTTACTTGTAGGAGATTCCCATAATTTCATCACTTTTTTGGTCATGAGGGAAACCATGTGCATTGCATGAGGTAAGGTAGTATTTTAACATTATGTGAATGGATTTTTTTTGGGATTATATAATGATATTCCCATCATGTCTTTCTCATGTCTGGTCATGGGGGAATCAATGTCTGCTGATGGGTAAATGGATATTATTTGGGTCTTAGAACTTAGGTGGAGGCTGATGGGGGATTCTTGGGAGTATCACAGATATATGTGGGGCTTGCATTCTAGGGATAAACATTCACCTTACTCATGTCGGGTCATGTTGGAATCTCAAATTGCCAGTGGGAAAAGGTTTATAATTAGGGATTACTCCAGATGTGGAGGCCAATGTTGATGGTTTGTTGATCATATCATGACCATGGCGTGAGGCATATTATGATTGATGCATAAGGAATCTGATACATTATTGATAGGTTCTTCTATAGTTTAATTTCATATAGTGAGGACAATGGAATATCTTGTTATGGTCATGGAACGAGACATCTAATGCTACACATGTAGGGAATATTGTGTTTGGCAGATGAGGAATCCCATAATTTATATCTAGGGTATGTTATAGTTTAATGTCATAAAGTGAGGACTAATGTGAATAAGATTCAATGAAATGGATAGTATCAGACTTACGAATGAGAACCCCTCTTTGGTTTGACTTGGAATGGAAGTCAGGTGATGGGATTTTAGGTGTCTTTTGAGGAATAGTTCAACTTAAGGTACTCGGTGAATAAAAGATGATAATATCAATGCACGACACAAGAAAGGGTCCAAGATGAGTAGTTCGACTCAAGGAATTTAAGGGAGTGTATAGGATTATCTCAAATCATGGTATTCCATGGTTGTACATTGGGTTCATATAAGGAAGGATCCAAAAATTTCATTGACCTAGTCTAAAATGTTTGTGTTGTGACTCTCCATTTTTCATTGGGGTCATCGATGGAAGCGAAGGAACCAGGGATATGGTCTGGGAAAAGACCATAACACTAATGTAAAGCGGGGGGTGTGAAGGGAGTATTTCATGATGGACAGGGATTCGTGAAGGATAAGGCTTCACGGAGCTCCTAGTATTACAATGGGTGGAGATTTATAGAGGTTAGGGTCTCATGAAGGATGGAGCTTCATAGAGTTCATGGTCTAGGAACGGATGAGAATACATTGAGATCATTGTCTCTTGAAGGATGGGGCTTCATGGAGATTAGGGTATCATTAAACAAGGTGAGAGAATCATGAATGTTGAATGTTTTGCATGTCCTCAAGTGTCTCAGAGAGCCTCCATCCTTCATGAAGGTATAACGACATCATAAAAGGCATATTCACCCAGGTTGGAGGCTATGAAGAACACCATGGAGGAGGTTTCGTGATGATCAGGGTCTTCATAAAAGAGTGTATCTAAAAGCATAGTTGCTTCAAAAATCAAGATCAAGATGTCACTGATAAATAAAGCCTCACCTCATTAATGATGGAATGGGAGTGTATTTATATGGATTGGTATTTGTGAATAATTTAGGTATTCACGAAGATATTTGTGCTTCATGATTAGATGGGGCTTTGCGAATTTGAATATCACTGTGCAAATGTTTACTATCAAGGAATCACGTGTTCATAAAGGGAGATATGATAACTGAAGCACTGAAAATAGGACTCCATAAATGGACCTTCGCAAACAGAACATTATAAAAGGGGTATTCAAGTATGGGATCTCTGTGAACAATTTTGGAATCCTAACTTCAAACAACTATAAATTCTGATCCATAAATCCTTTAGGGTTCTACGACCAGTCAAATTTGAATATACGAAATGGGATACACCCCTTGATAAATTTTTTCAATATTTAGTCCCCTATTAGATATGTTTTCTTGATTCCAAATTTTTTATAATATATAATTTTTCCTCATATAAGGGATTTGTATATATCCTCATGAAGAATGGAATGGTGGTGCCTTATTCTAATGATAAATTAAATAATCATAAGAACAATTACCCAATACATGATTTGATTCTTACAATGGTAATTTATACATTGATGACATGGAGTAATTATATATATGTTTAAAAGTGTGTAATATAATCCAATCATATGATATTAAATTTTATATTCATTGGAAAAGAGTTGAATACGTGATAAAGGAGATTGTAAAATTTTATGAAGGACTATGACTACTCGATACATTACCACCATACAAAACAAAAATTATGTAGTTGAAGATTTGAGAAAGAAGGATCATGATACATTATACATGAATAGGATTAAAAGAGACCTTATATTAATTGATATTTAAATTATAGACCATGAAATATGGAGGGAAGGGGAGGAACCCTTTCTTTCCGAGATGAATTATAGAACATCCATATATATAAAGATCATGAAGGTACATAAAAGGTATTTGGAGCTATAGATGAAGTTATAAAATATTCCAATTCTGAAATTTGATAATGATATAATTATATGATTTAAAAAATGAATATGTATTCCAGTAATACCAAAATTGAAGAATGTGGTGTTGGATGTTGCATATAGCTCATAATTATCTATCTGTCCTTGAAGAATAATGACATATAGACATATTAAAAATATTTTCTAGTGGGGAAACATGAAGAGGATATTGTATAGTATATATTTCCTTTTTGGGTATAAAATTAAGTAATATAAAAATTATACAAATCTAAGGGGGTGATGAAACCATTACCCATAGTAATATAGAAATGGTATAACATCATAATGTATTTTTTATTCAATTTGTCAAGATTTATATAGTTTTTAAGGAAATTTGGTTTTTATTAGATCACTTAATTATGCATTCATATTTAATTTCTGTTTGATATATTTTATCACCTGATCTAATTTCCAAAATATACTTACATGAAGTGGAAGGGCTACAAGGATAATATACCTCAATTGTATCTGATTGAGATCTGAGGTTTACCTGGATGTTTTGGAGATGTTGTGAATAAGAGTTAAACATAGAGTTGAGTTTCAAAATTAATTATCGTCCACATAATGATAGTCAATATGGAAGGATTATTAAAACTATTGAATAAATAATTAGATACAATTCAATGTATTTTAAAAAGGGTTGGTATTAATACCTTCCACTGTTTGATTTCTCAAATAAAAATAGTTTACATTAAGATATTCAAATGGAATTAAATGAGGATATTTATGGAAATAAGTGAATAACACCAACATGTTGGGATAAATATGGTGAGAATAAACTAATGGGATAAAATATTTATCATGAAATAATAGATAATATTCAAACCATTTAGTGAAAAATTGAATTCAAGAAACTTTGATTGAAGACCAATACAGATAATTGTCGATGACATATAATGATTAATGCTAGAGAAAAATTATTACATTAAATATCACCATAGAATAAGGTTATACGATTTAGGATTAATGTAAATTTGATCCCCAAATACATTTTTCCTTTTGGAATGCTCGATCATTTGGAGATGGTATCATATCATATTGAACTTCGATTGAACCTCTCTTGAGATCATGACGTGTTCAATTTATCACTTTTTATGAAGTAAACATTTTAACCCTCACATTTACTAATGTGTGAGGTACTATAAATGAAAAATGGTCTCTCTTATAAAAAAATCAATTATAAATCTTGGATCATATATATAAAGTATTATGAAACCAGACCACTCACATGGTTAATGTTCCATGGAGGAATCATAAGATTCTGGATTAAATATGGGAACACAAAGATGAAATTAGGTATAAGTTCCCTCATTTATTTTCATATGTGTAATGAAATATTTAGGGTGATATTCTTTTAAGGGGGCTAAAATATAACAACCGAATATTTTACTATATATATTTCATTCAAAAAAACCATATTGAATATATTATTTACCATGTAACACTGAAATAATCTAGAATAAATAAATTTTATTAAGAGATAATATTAAAATGAACGATATAAATTAATAAATTAATATAATTCAATATGAAAAAACATTAAGAAAATCACAAGTGAAAAAAAACTAGAAGTAGAAAAAACACCACAACATAAAAATTGTATCCTTATGGTTCTCCATGAAGATAATAATCTCAATTGAAACTATTAAAATTAGGAAAAGAATTAGAATATTAATTAAATTTTTGTGATGGAGGTAAATTAACAGGATAAATGATTATTTGAATATATGTAATAATACATATAGGAATCAAATCTGACCATTATATAAATGTTCGGTGGAAATATGGCCAATGGAAATATAGTTGTTAGATATGTGGATGTTGTAATAATATTCATTAGATATGTGTATATTGTATATATCTAATAGTTATATTGCCTAATTAAACATAATATAATAATTTTGGAATAAAACAAAAATAAAATATTTAATTATATTACATTATTATAAATGTATATTTTTATGAATTAAATATAATTTTTATTATTATTAAAGATTGATTTGATGTATTAATATTATTTTATAAAAATTAGTATATATTTATTGATGGAATAAAATGTTTATAAAATGAAAAATTAATTTTAATCAGTTTTGATGACGCATGAGCCCGTAAGGGGCTCTGCGGCGCTAGGTCTCCCATACGTCGCCAACTTTCTCCCCTTGTTGGTCACCCTATCCTAGGCTCTCAACTTTTTCGTTCACGGCACAGATCCTCACAGTTGTCATTGCACAGACTCGTCATCATCCTCGGTGCTTTGTTTCGTTGCTTGGCTTCCCTCAAACTATAGTTTCGGATCTGGCTAGGGTTCTTATGAGGCGCGACGAAGCTCCAGGGTGCGGGTTTCTAACGCTGCGATTTTGGGGGTTTCGTTCTGTTTTATGACGACTGTACAAGATTTGGATAGATCTTTCCTTTGGGTGTGGTTTTGATGGTGGCGATGGGACTTGTTTCATGTTTTGTGTAGGTTGTGGTGATGACTTCATTTAGGTAGGTGATTGTTTTCGTATTTCTTTTTTTGGTGGAATTATTGGTCATTGTTTGGGTAAGATTCTTTCGATGGTGGGTTTGCTGACAGGGTTTGGTTGCATTTGATTGCTGTGTGGGATGAATATGGTTACTCATCTTCGGTTTATTTCAACGTTGTTTGAGTTTTGTGATATGCCGGTGATGATGATGCAATGTTCAATGGTTTTCTCCCTCATTGAAATCGGTGAATGGGTTGATGGGCTGATAAGGGTTTGCCGGTGCTGACTTCCGGTGAATGGCATAGTCGACATCCTGGGCTTCGGCAGCGATGGTTGTTCACTGGTGGTTCGGTCACCCGTTGTTGGCTAGGGTGTGGCTCGAGGTGTCACTCTGTTCGAGGCGCCTCAGTTCTCATGTTCGTTATGATGGAATAGTGTATTTGAATTTTGAAATTGTAAGTTTGAATTTTCTGTGGTGGTGTTTGGTTGTTTGGTGGATTAGTCTTAAGGTTACTGGTAACCCATAAACAGGCTTGGGGAAAATGAAAAAAAAATTATTTGCTGGAAATTTTAATCGGTTTTGTTTAAAATTACTTATCTTTGAATTTTTTTTTCAAACAACTGTTTTTTAATATTGGTTATATTTATGTTAATATATTAAATAAATATATTTTAAATGAATAATATAATATATATACTTAAAAAACCCATGTATTAAATTTTTTTATTGGTACTTTCTATGAAATAGGATTAATAACACATAAATTTTATTTTTTTAATTTATAAAGTGTTTTTATTATATAATTTATGTTTTCATTTAATAAATACATTTCTAATTTTATGAAAATGAATTATATTAAATGGATTGAAATAATTTAATCAACATATTGAAATTCGGGAGGGAGGAAAATTAAAATTTTAGGGATAAACATTAGTTATTGAGGTAAAATAGATTTACCATGTTAAAGGTAAGATGAGGTAAAAAGGTGTTAAGCTAAGTGATAAAGGCCTAAAATTTCAGAAAAAAGTATCTGTAAATTTGTTTTGAGATATTTACTGACCATAACATATCCCACTACCATTATTTTTAACTTTTCCACTAGTTTCATTTTAAAATTACTATATTATACATTAGGAAATGAATATTTATGATAATACAAATCACAACACAACTAAAAAAGGTTACCTCTTCAACCCCTTACAAACCACTCAAATTATTGAGTTATCTATTGAATATATAAAAATTTTACCTATATTAAATCATTATTATACATTTGATTTTTTTTTTGGTTTGAATTAATAATCCCAAAAATAAATTTGGATAACAGTAGTGATTTTTAATAACCACACCTAATTTAAATATATAAATATATGCATGTTATTATTGGTGATTTATCTAAATACCCATTTCTGAATTATTTGAAGTATTATTTTTGTTAAAACTCATCCAAAACAACTTTTAGAAGAAGCTTATTAAAACCATAGCTAATAAACCCCTGAATTCAATATAATCAAACTCCTTCCTCCAACCTCAAAAACCCACTTTCCCCCTCTCCTATTACCCCACCAAGTGCTTTCCATCCATCCAAACCACTGATGAATCCATCCATTTCCAACCATCAGATACCCCCTCCCATTAAGTAAAATTGACTAATGCCCCCAATGCCTCCAATCACCCTTATCCCAAATCCCACCGTCACTCCTTCTCTAGATCTCACCTTGGTCAATTCCCCCCTCCCTCATTGATTCCCTCTCATACCCTTGAACATTACTTCATCTAATGAAAAATTTCATTCCCTCACATTTATCATAAACCTAACACTTCCCTCCCCTCCCATCCCCTTGATCTGATCCCCACCTCAGGATTTGGCCCTCTTCTCCCATCAATCACAACCATAACAGCCATAGTGTATATCATTATTTTATATTTTGATTGATATTGTTTCTTATAATATTTATAGATTTATCTTATCAATTCATTATTTCATAATCAAACCTATTATTAATTCTTTAAAATGAACAATATACTATTGAAATATTTAGTCTACTAATATTAATCATCATATCCAATTTTATATTTATGATTTATGATAATGTCTTGAAGGTTTTATTAATGTGTTATTCCCATTCCAATTACTCATGTATATTGTTCATTTTTATGTATTCATTCATCGATTGTATTAATCATTTGTATTCTTGTATATTTTGAATTGGATTTGGATATGTGTATCATAGTTTGAGTTTTTATGGAATATATTTTAAAAAAATTTAACCCTTTAGGATCACAAAATAATTTTTTAGTATTAATTTTTTTTGTTTATCAAGGATATAATTGAATATAAAATTGTCGTGTTATTTTTGGTTCCAAATATTTTATATTGTGAATTGTATTTGTAAGAGGAAACATATACCAATAAAAAATTTTATTATAGTTTATAATATATTTTTATTTTATATTTTTATTATCATTTTATTATGGTTTTTATTTTAATAATATATTATATTTTTAAAATGTTTCATTTTAATATTTTTTTACTTATTATTATTATTTGTAAAAATACTGAAATTTATAAAATATGGAATACATTACCTTGTAATAAACCTCAATATATTAAATTGTTGGAGGAATTTATAGATTCTGTAGTAAAATATTAATTTTTTGATGGAAGGATGAAATATCCATGTCTTCCTTGTAATTTAAAATGATGGTTCAAAAGAGAATAATTTTATGAATACTTGATATGGAATCAATTTCCCACCAGATATGTTCTATAGACTAGTAATGGAGGATCAAATAGTGTATAAATTTTGATGTTTTTCCAACATCATAAACATCATGTTAATATCCTAGTAGCAGAGAATGAAATATAGAACATAATTATTAATGATTTGGGAATAAAAACAAAACTTGACAAAGACCATAACATGTTAATATACACATATTATTATTTTATGGAGATAAATATAGGGGTTAATCTAAATTAGAAATAAAATGACTTTTATGAACTTATTAAAGATATAAATCATGAGTTTTATGAGGGGTATGAAAAATATTCAAAGTTACTCTTTTATATAAAATTGCACCATATCAGGTGTTTATGTGGAATATAAAATATATTAATGTCCATGATATTAGATTCATTGTATGATTAGTTTGGTAATTATAATATCTGTTAGTAATTATTTGTGTTGAATAAAGGTATTAACAAGTTGGGTCTAAATTATAGAAAGATGCATGTCCCAAGGAATTTATATTATAGTAGGGAGAATATTTAGATTGAGGTGAGTGTAAACAATTTCATATATGTAGATTTAAATAAATGAATAAAAATTCAAGGATGAAAGATCATGATACTTCAAAGAATAGTAGAAATAGATTTACTAAAAAAATTGTTTCATTTTCCTATGGAACCCTGAATAAAAATAATGTTCACATCATATAAAACCATAGAGTAGATGATGTATAATTTTATGAAAAACAAAATTTTTGAGTTAATGTGTCATGAAATTGATTCAAGAACATGAAAATATTATAATTCTTCACATAAAAATTTCGCTATACAACCTTGTAATGTATGTTTGAGATTGGATATTGATGCATATAATCTTTTTAAGGATTTATGTACCATTTATAGAAAATTTATTGTTTTTAATGCCATATAATGGTTTTCCATGGATGTGTATAAAAAAATAATATATTATTTCAATGATTATTATAGGAAATAAAATGCTAAAAAATGATATTGAGGTATACATTAAACCATTCATACATGAATTTAAATAGTTATGGGATAATGGTCTGGAATTATATGATGAATCAATGAATAAAATTTCTAAAAGGTATGCTTCTCTATTATGTATCATTAGTTACTTTCTAGGCCTTGAGAAATAGGATATAGATAATAATCATACTATTCTAGAACTTATAATTTGTAACATTTATTTTAACTGTAAAATGTTTAATTAGAGTATATAAATGCTTTTATGTTTCACCATTAATTCGTGGATTCATCTCACAGATTTTGATGTAATAAGTCATTATTTTTTGCAAAAAAACGATTTAAGCCTCCCTCCAAAAACTTTATCCAGTAAGGAAATTTTGAAACAACTATGAAACCTTGTTGTAGAATTTTAGAACGTCTATTATAAGAATGATAATGGAAAAATAGTTCATACCACATCATATGGGGTTGGAATATAAAAAGGAATGAAAAAAAAATATTCTGGAAACATCCTTTTTGGGAAATGATGTTGTTACATCATAATCATGATGGTTTTCACATTGAGAATAATATTTTTGATAATGTACTTTTTACAATACTTAATAAACCATAAAAAATTAAGTATCATCATTATAAATATATAGACATTGATAATATTAATATAAAAATGATTAATGAGAAAATGGGAATGAGAATTATATTGAATCAATTTTTATATTAAAATACCATGAACAAGATGTGTTTCTTCAAGGACCTAAAAATTTTAAATTATCGTAGGAATATTATAGAAACATTTCATGATGTGTTGACTTAAAACATCATATGGTACATTTAACTAAAATTAACCACTAAAATATTTTTAGGGATAATCTACCAGCATTAGAATTTCATAACGAGTTACCTTATAAAATAATATTAGTCATAATTATGTTCTTTATATTCATCGTAAAACTATTTGAGAAATTTTTTAACTTCAATTATCTATAATTTTTATATGAAATAATTTTAATGACACATTTACACCTATATATGATATTTCCCCTATAATGTTTCACAATTATAATTCATTTGATAGTGAATTTTGATGGGGAAGCTAAATATTGAGGACCCATACTTTTGCAACCCTTATTTTCTTACATTACTATTACATACTTTTTAATATAAAAAAATGCAATATTATTACAAAACCAGGATACATAGGTTTAGTGCCTTGGGAAATTTAGGATCACACACAACATTTACATTATAATGAATAAACATTAATTTTATTCATTACTATCTAGTTCCTTATTGGACCTCATGTTATCCTATGTATAAGTAGTCACCTGAGGATATACATCAATGAAATGGATCAGCTAAAATCCTAGTGAGATGATAGATAAGAACATGAATCAATATAACATGGGGTGATCATAATCCTCATCATCATAACATAATCACATGATCAACATCACAATAATGATTTGGAGAATTAGATAAATTCATGGAATGTGTAAACAAATAAAAATAAAACATCACATATTTGTAGTCAAATTCCACAAATAGTTGTGAAAAAATATAACATCATGTTCACACATGACATATGTGAATCATCATGAAAACATCATTTTGAAAAAATATGGCATCATGTTCACAAATATTTCACCTTATCTCATGAGATACATCACATTACCCAATGTATTGGAGCACTTTATAATTACAAGAAGACCTATCACACCATAACAATTAAAAAGTCATGAATTCCACATAGAATGTAGATATATGTTAGAAATAAAACAACCCATGGAAGGGAAGTGGGTTTCAATATAATTTCATAAAGCATAGTTTCATGAAGAAACATTGGGGTTCCCAAAATAAAAATGGAATAATATACTTGGTATAAGAAAAATCAATATTTAGTGAAGAAGTAACAATGCCAAGATTTTTAAAAGATATGTTTTTTAGAAAGAATAGTTATTTTGGAAAAAACATTGCATTTTTCACAAAACCAGATTGGAATCATGTATATCCTATATAAGAAAAGGTAAGAAAAAATAAATTATATTTTAGGAATATTAAAATAACAACCAAAATTAAATTTGGAATGAAAGATGAATAACCTAAAGAAAAGAAATTTTCATTTAGAATCGCCTTAAAATATGTCCAACATCTTTATTGACATTAATATCCCAGATAATCAAATTAGATACATTAACAAACAAATATAGAACCTCTTATACATTTATTTGATCCATTATAATATCTAAATTTTTTAAGTCTATTTTTTCCATTTTGATGAGTTGTAGAGTTAAATATCATCATTTGGACTGGAAGTGTAAAAGATAAAAAATCCCTATCTGGTGGAGTCTTTTTCGAAGGAGGAAATGGTGTTGTCATGAATATAAAGAAACAATAATTAGTAACTCTATATACACCAGAAGCTGTGAATGTTTCTATCATTCAAGCTACAACACAACTTCTGTGGAAGAAATATTAGTTGGAATGTTCATTTATTTATGTTATATTTCCCCTCCTCATGGGTTTTGATAATAAAATTTCTTTAGATATCACTAAAAATATAGTGTAATTATCTTTTTCCAAGAATATTGATGTGAAATATCACTTTACCATAGGAAATGTAGAGAAAAATGAATTGATGTAGGAGTTTGATCCTACAATAGATAATGTTGCTAATATTATTATGTAACTGTTATTAGAGGAAACATTACATAATATAAGGTTATTCATGGTTATAAAAACTCATCCTCTTTAGGGATATGGTATGAAATTATATCCCTTCTCCATATATCCTTTGGATAGTTATTTCATGGGCGATAAAAAATTTCTAACATAAATCTATCAACTATTATGTGTTTTACCTTTTGAGAGAATTCATGCGTTTAAGGGGAGTTATTAAAATTGGTAAGCTATGATTTTATAATTTTTGAACTATTTGAATATATTACTGTAAGTGTATATAGGAAAAATTATTCTTACAATTTAATGTTAGTTTTCTGAATAATTTTTTATTTTGAAGAAGATGGTTCTTATTAAGTATTTGAAAATATTATTCTGTCACTAATTATAGAAAACATATTATCAATATTTAGTGATTCATGTTTAATAAAATGTGTTTTATCACAAAATAATAATTTTTTTGGACATTTAATCCACTTATTAGGTTAAAAACTTCAATGATTTATGTTAATTAATTGACAACAAAATCTATAGGGGATATTTATTGGACTGGGAATATTGAAAACATTTTGGTAGATATAGAGATGGTTATATTGATTTTTGGTTATGATTGTTTTTTATAAATAATAATATTATCATTTTTTATCCAAACATGAATCTTATAACCTTTTTAATCCTTCCCCATTTTTTAATGGATGAAGAATACCAAAAAATGTTTTTTCTAGACCAAGTCCAATGGAATGAATTTTTTAGACTATGAATTTTTTTCAATGTTTTTATGATGAATGTTTTCCTTTTATTGATTACAATGTTCATCAGATAGAGTTTTGGAATAGTTAAATATGGTGATTATTTATTTATATAAATGATTCCAACATTATGAGTTAAAAAATATCTCATGATCTAATAATATTTATAAATTGGGATAATTCAATTTTATGAACAAATGTCATACTATGAAGTTATTAGGATGTTCAATGGAGTTGATTGGACACACAATATCGGAAAAAGGTTCTCATAGGAAATGATTGTAATGGATTTTTTTTATGTTTTTAGAGTGATGTAATTTTATTGATATCTAATGGGAAATTATGTCGAATGAAATTCGATTATGTCCTTCCAGATGAATTCATATTAGACAGTGTATCAATGGAAACATTCCTTCGAGATGAAGTCCAATCAGACAATGTCTAAATAGAGAATATGTAATGACCCAATAAATTTTTACTTATTATAATTTTTTCATATAGTATAGTCACATAAGATCACATTATGAACACGATAAAAAACATTATAAATGATGAATTAGTGAAATAAATGATATTTCTTGATGTTATGGAACCTACACCAGTGAAATAGTAACTTGACCTTTGAAATAGTAATGTGACCCTTAAGAATAGTAAACCAAGAAATTTAATAGTAAGTTCGACAGTGAAATTAAAAATAAAATTTATCCATCATATAACTGAAAATATAATATAATTATATCATATTATAAGTAAATAAATATTATAAAAATTATTAATTATGTGTTTGTATTTTTGTAAGTTATAAATATACTATTATAATTTTTTGATTAATTTAATAATTTAAAATGAAATTTATTTTTAAGAAATTTATCTATAAATTAGTAATTTCCTATCTTATTATTTGAAGATAATATTATTGGGCCTTAAGTAATTCGTAAAAGTGTTATAAAATCTGGTATGCTTTTAAAATATGTATTTCCCATGTAAATGATGATTTGAATTAAAAATTAAATTAATCATATTTAAAAAATTATTTTAATAAAATGGGGTTCCTTTTTTAATTCTATGCATTGAAAAATGCTTAGGGTGAATTTTGGGATTTTTATGAAATACCTGAATTTTTAGTGAATAGTAAAATACGATAATTTTTTATAAATGCTAAATACGTGAATATTTGGGTCATTGTTGATGTAAGGATGATGTAAGAGCCATAATCTAGAACCATAATTAATTATTTTAATATATTTATAGAAAATACTCATGATATTCATAGTCTTGAGGCAAAATAATAAACTAATGAATATAATATTGAGAAAGCACCACACTAATCCACTATAAATACCGCACCTCACCCCCTCTTCTACTCCAACCTATAAAGATTTGAGGCTTACCAATATTCTACCTAATACTATTTACCATTCCCTTAACCATTTTTAGGAGATCCTGGTATCATCACATGACCAAATCCATTCCATAAGGATATTCTCAAGTAGGATAAATTCTAGAGGTAAATCCTCTCTCTTTCATTTAATGTCCATTTAATTTCATTTAATTTCTCATTATATCATCAAATTCATACATCTAAATTTAAAGGAAAGTATAGTAGTTATGATATAATATAATTATATCATTTTAATGTAATATTCATCATTAAACTCTACACACACAGACACACTCTCTCTCCCACATTAATTTTTAAAAATAAAATTGTCTCCGGTGATGTGTCATTTTACTAACATCATGGGTAATGCACTTCCATTTTCCTTTAACACCATCAAGTATTCCAATAAAAATATTAAATTGTTTATTTTTTTTATAAATTGTATCTTATAATCATCTTTATGTTCTGCAACTAACATTTATACATAATAATAAACTACAAAACAAAACAAGTTCATTGTGATTGAAAAACCACCAAATTAACCCAAAACAATCATCATTAAATTTTATCTAAAGATTAATCTCATACCATAAAACCAAATTATTTATAATATCATTTAAAATCATAAAATATCATTAAAAATATTTCGTAACAAATTTGGATATTTATCCACATATTACACGGATTTATATTTATGTAGAAAAGTGAACTAATCATGTAAACTATGAAAATGATCACCCCTGAATGATGAAATTAAACTCTATAAATCATCCAAAGGCCTATGAAAGAACATAATAAAACATAATGAATTATATTCATGTATAAATGGTTTTATATTTAATAATTAAAGAATCTAATGGGATTATACATGACATTCATGTGAAGAAATCATTTAGACACAAGGTAAAGGGAATTCTAAAACCCAAATCTCTTTCTTTGGGTTTTCACTCTTTCACCCCATATTCATTATGTATATTCCATAAATATCATTTATTAACCATTAAAATACCTCTTCTAGGATATAAAGTTTTTATACATGAGTTTATGAAAAGCATAATGTTTTCCAAAAGAACCCATCTTTCAAAAAACACAACTTTTACTTCTCGAGATTGATTCTTATTCACTCAAGGTCGATAATTTATATAAAAAATATATTATTACCAATTTAATTTGGGAATCCATGATTTTAATTTTTTATTTATGAAATTGAATCCATTTCTTTTCTTGTGTTATTTTATTTCTATGATTGAAATATGTTCTATGTGGCATGCATTATAATGTAAGTGTTATAATGTGATGGGTGAACCTAGAATTATATAGCACTTCAATGCAATGGGTAATGTAATTTATCTCATGATAAATGTTAAGTATTCCTAAAAATGATTCCAAATGTTTTCAAAAAAAGGTGTGGTGGTTGACCACTAAGACATGGTGTTTCATTTTTATGCATTTCCACATTTGAATCATTTTCTTAATGTTTCCTCTCATGATTATGATCTTATTCTTATGTAATGATGATAATGAATATGCTCTAACATGTAATATTGTATCATGTTCTTATCTATACATTCACACATTTTTGATGTATATCTTCATGTGAATACTTATACTTATAAGAATTCAAAGACCTCAAAGAAGATATTGTAGAAGGAATCAAATAAATGTTTATGTTAGGTTTTGTAAATGCTATGTATGGTCATAATATTCCCAAGACACTAAACCATTGGATCCTGGTTTTTTAAATCTTTTTGTTATTAATATTTAATGTGATGAAATAATAATTTAAGAAAATAATGGTTTATATAGTTGGTATCAGAGAAAAATTTAGTTAATTTGGGAATTACAATATCTAACCTAAGTAAAAATCTATAGCATGAGACTAAGTTTACGTAAGAACCCAAGAAGCATTGTTTTCAATAATTAGAAACATAGGGATCCCATAAGATATTACATTAGAGTTAATTTTACAATGGGATAAATTATTGATGATTTATTGACTTATGTTTTGTTCTAAGATTTTTTATTTTAGAAAATGGTGGGAACTAAGATAAACCATCCCAACAACCATGAAAGGGACAATGCAACAATTTCCCAAAAGATATCCCTTATGCTTTGAGAGGTGAAGTTCCAAATTTCATATATATAATTACCCAAATTTATCACAAAATGGATAATAACCTGAATAATTTGGAACATCCGCCTTCACCTAATAAGGATAAATTGGCTATCAAGTGTTTTATTTGGCAAAGAAAACCCGATGTTTAGTGGATATTCTGATCCACAAGTTTTGTAATAGTGGATCCGCTCAGTGGAGAAGATCTTTTATGCTATTCACTATTCTATGTTGTAGAAAGTGAATATCACTATTTATCATCTAGATAAAGAGTCCAATAAATGGTGTGATTTGATTAAGAACACTAAACCAAATGATGAAATTGAAGATATGGAGTGGAAAGACCTTAAGATAATGTTTCTTAAGAGGTATTTATCTCAAAAAATTTGTAAACTGATAGAGAGAGAATTCATAGAGCTGAAAAAAGAAGGATAATATTTCACGAACTATAAATAAAATTTCACAAGGTGTGAAATGTATGAATTGGGGTTTTTATCAATAATCATGGAATAATTTATATTTCTTTAGTGGTTTAAAACCACACCTTCAAAAGAATCATTTTATTCGAGACTTTGGGGGTAATGAAGAAGTTGTTAGATGTGCTCTTAAATTAGAGATGGAGTTTTGAGAATGTTTCAATGGATATGGTGATAAGAAATGAAAGATAAAATTTCAACCTAGAGGATCACATGAGAATGGTGGAAAGAAAACTCAACCAACCACATGTCAAAAATACGGGAAGAAACATCATGGGAACTATATAAATGAGATGGGAGAATGCTTCCAGTGTGGGAGAGAAGGAAACCAATCACATCAATGTTTAAAAGACATGAGGAAGGAGGATGATGTGGTGTAGGAAAAGAGATCACCCCCATGGTCCAATGCTACAAATATAGAGAACAATGACACTATGCAAGCTACTGAACTAAACTTTGATTTGTAGAGGGTAATCAACATTAGCAGCCACTAAAGCCAAAAGAGTAAGGAAAGGCTAATTCCATAACAAATACTAAAGTGGAGTAAGAAAAAAAAGTTATACTAGGTACACTTCCTATTCAGTCAAGAATGTGAAAATCCTTATTTTCTTATGATTCTAAATATTCCTCTATTTCTTGACTATTTTTTAGAACTATTGAATAGAAGCTCTGAAACCTTGAAATAAAGATATTCAAACACCTAGTGGTGTAATAATTGAAACCCATGTGTTGGACCCTTATCTTATTGGAAGATGTGGGAATGTTATTCTAGTAAATCTCGTGATACTTCCCTTGGTATAATTCAATACTATAATGGGAATGGATTGGATAACGTTATATAGAGCACATATCAATTATCGTGAAAAGGAAATATATTTTCATATTCCAAACCACCACATACTCCTCTAAAAATTAAAGGAAGATCATGAATCTCCTTTTAAAAATCATTCAATGTTGTGGGTTTGGATTACCAATAATGAATCGTACCTCAGTCAAATGGTAGAGTCTAAGAATGTTATCAACCTAGGGGAAATTCTCATCATGAGGGAATGCAGTGATGTAATTCCTGAAGAGTTACATAAACTCTCCCTAATAATGTGGTAGAGTTCTCAATATAACTCATACATAGAGCTACTAATAACTCAATATTTCCTTATATTATGGCTCATATCAAATTTTTTGAATTAAAAAAATTAGTTTCAAGAGCATTTGGATAAAAGTTTCATGCGCCCTAGTGCATCCCCTTGGGGTGGGCTAGTGCTCCTTTCAAGATGATTAATTGATCAATGCAGCTGTGTATCGATTATCGGTAACTCAATAAGACCACCGTAAGGAAAACCTATCCTCTTCAGAGGATTAATGACTTCTCTGATTAGGTTTGAGGAGCTCAGTACCACTCAATGTTTGATCTTCATTCTGGATTTCATCAGCAAAATATGAAGAATGAAGATATTAAGAAGACTACCTTCCATACAGGGTATAAAAACTATGAGTTTTTGGTTATTCACTTTAGGCATACTAATTCCCCTAAAATATTAATGGATATGATGAATATAGTCTTTTGGGATTACCTCAACAAATTTTTGGAAGTTTTTATCGATGAAATTATCATCCAATCCAAGATAAAGGAGTAATATAAAGAACATTTAAGGCTTTTTTGGTGACATTAAGGAAGTAGACTTTGTATTCCACATTCTTAAATCATTAATTTTAGATGAATAAAGTCACATTTATGGTAAATGTGATCATAATTGAGGGAATTTATATGAGCCCTTCAAAAATAAATGCGATTGAGGAATGGACTAGACCATCTAGTGTCACCAAAATCCTTTGTTTTCTTTTTTTAGATGGGTACAACTAACTTTTTTTGAGAAATTTTTCATTATTGTCAATCCCATAAACTATATTAATAAGGAATGGGGTAATGTATACCAGGATAATAGAATTTGAGGAAAGAATTATGAATCTAATGAAAATGCTGATCACTTCACATGTACTCACATTTCCAAAAAGTGGACAATGTTCTATGATATATAGTTTTTCTTCAATGAAAGGCTTGGGATGTTTAACATT
This sequence comes from Viscum album, assembly GCA_963277665.1. Taxonomy (NCBI): domain Eukaryota; kingdom Viridiplantae; phylum Streptophyta; class Magnoliopsida; order Santalales; family Viscaceae; genus Viscum; species Viscum album. The sequence goes on along the minus strand of OY728158.1, from coordinate 674,921,801 downwards.
GAAAAATGATAACATGATAGCCTATGCCTCACGATATTTGATGACTCAGGAGTCGAACTACCCGATGCACGATCTAGAGATAATAGTTGTGATTTTTTCTTGAGAATGTGACGACACTACCTTTATGGTGAGAAGTGAGACATATATAACAATCACAAGAGTCTAAACAATATATTCACCCAAAATGATCTCCACATGAATCAAAAGAGATGGTTAGAGATAATCTAAGACTATGATTTCTTAATTCAATATCATCCTGGTAAAGAAAACCAGGTAGCTTATGCTCATAGGAGAAAAGAACATGATACTCTATCCATGTCACGGATTGAGAATGAACCTATCTTCATCGACATGAAAGGAATGGATTTGTAAACAATAATGATAGAGAATACATCCTACCTTTCCCAAATTATATATTGAACATCAATCCATGAGAAGATTAAGGAGGCACAAAGGGATGATCCAAAGTTACAAATGATGGTGAATAGGGAAAATGATGGGAAACTACAATAGTTCAATATCGATGAAGCTTGTGTGATACGGTTTGGAATAAGGATCTGTGTTTCTTCAGAATCTGGAATAAATTAATATATATTGGATAATTCACATAGCTCAACGTTCTTTGTCAATCCTAGGAGTACCTAGGTAAACCATAATGTCCTAGAACACTTCTGGTTGGTCAACTTGAATAAGGATATTTCTTTGTATATATCAAGGTGACTAAATTGTCAATAAGACAATCTAGAGTAACTAAAGTCCAAAGGTATGACACAACCATTTCCCACACCCATGTAGAAATGAAAAAAAGTCACTATGGACTTTTTCATTGTCCTCCTGAAGAAATCCAAAGGAAATAATGCAATATGGTTTTTGGAGGAATGACTCACCAATAATACCAATTTTATTGATATTCAAGAAGATATCTCACTTGAAAAACATGATAAGATATAAATAAAGGATGTGGTGACACTACATAGAGTTTCACTATTGATTGTATCTGATCGTGATCCATGGTTCAAAAACAAATTATGGAGTCATCAATATTCTTTGAGTACAGAATTAAATTTCAGCATGACCTATCATCCCCAATCTAATGACCAATCTAAAAAAACTATTTAGATGCTTGAAGATATGATAAGATAACATTATTTAGAAATCAAAGTAGGATGGGATCAAAATATCACATTGGTTGAGTTCTCATATAACAATAGCTTCCACTCAATTATTCAGATGACCTTATATAAAGCTCAATATGGAATCCTTTTGGTATAAAGTTAGTGAAAAAAATCTACATCGAAATGATCTTGTGAAAGAGATGATAGAGAAGGCTAGAGCTATCTAAAGACTTATCAAATATGATCAGCGTCGAAAAAAATCTATGCTGACAACTATCGTAGGGACATGGAGTTATACATTAAAGTTAAAGTCTTCCTTCGAATATCACTATGGAAGAATGTCATTCCATTTAGACAGAAAGGGAAGCTAAGCCTAAGGTACATTGTCCCCCTTTGAGAACCTTGATCACATAGAAATCATGGATTGTTGAATTTAACATCCATTGAATATGGCTCATGTTCATGATATGATTCATGTATCACTATTGAGGAAGTACATACGAGATCCCTAACATGTACTGAACTTATAGGTGGTACATTTGGAAGATGATATCTCATATAGAGAGAAACCAATAAAGATTCTAGACAAGAGATATAAGGTTATAAGAAATAATATGGCCCACCCTGTCAAAGTGTTGTGAAAAAACCATAAGTATGAAGATAATACTTGGGAACCATAGGAGGTGATAAAAGAGAAGTACCCTCACCTATTTATATAAAACAAATTATGAAGATGTTATTTCAAAAGGGGGAAAGAATGTAATGACCCCATAACTTTTCAGTTATTATAATTATTCCATATAGTATAATCATATAAAATTTAATTAATAACATAATAAAAACTTTATAAATGACGAATGAATGAAATAAAAGTTATTTCTCGAAGTTAAGGAACATATACCAATGAAATAGTAACATGACCTTTGAAAAAGTAATGTGAACCTTTTGAATAGTAAAAAAGAAAATAGAATATTAAACTCACCAATGAATGTATAAATAATATTTATCCATCTTATATGTGAAAATATGATATAATTATACCATAGTATAAGTAAGTTAATATTTTAAACACTATTAGTTAAATGTTGGTATTTTTGAAAGTTATAAATATGTAATTACAATTTTATGATTAATTTAATTATTAAATAATATTATTTTAGAAAATAATTATCCATAAATTAATATTTTTATTTGTTACTATTTTAAAATAATTTTATGAGACCTTAAGTTATTTTTCAAAGTGTTATTTAATCAGTTATAATTTCAAAATCATTATTTTCGATGTAAATAATTATTTTAATTAAGAATTAAATTAATCATATTTATAAAATTATTCTCATAAAAAATAGTTCACTTTTGAATTTTAGACATCGAAAAGTGGTTAGGTTGAAGTTTTGGGATTTTTTTTGAAATATTTGATTTTTTGAGGAATATTAAGTACGATATTTTTCAATAAATGATAAATTCATGATTTTTGTGTTATTTTTTTGTATGGATGATGTAAACACCTTATTACCTAACCATAATTCATTAATTTAATATATATAGAGATAATTCTCAATCTATTTATATTCTCGATCCAGAATAAAAAACTAATGAATATAATATTTAGAAAACACCCCTCTCTTCCACTATAAATACCACTATCACCCATCTTCTCCTTACCCCTATAAATCATTGAGCATTTCCGAAATTATTCCAAATACTATTCCCTATTCCATCCACTAAATAAAATATCACTTGGTATCATCAAAATACCAAAACCCTTCCCTAAGGTGGCTCTCATGGAGAATAAATTCAAGAGGTAAATCCTCTCTCTCTTTCTTTTAGTTTCCTTTAAATTTCATTTCATTTCTCATTCTCTCCTCACCTCCCTTAATCCATATGGAATGATTAATCCATTATGTTTGATATAATGGAATTATAACATTTTAATGAACTATTTATCATTATACACAACCCTCTCTCTCTCTCTTTAATTTTTAAAAATGAAATTGTCCCCCGTGATGTGTCAATTTACCAACATTATGGGAGATGCACTTTCATTTGCCTTCAACAACTTCGAGGATGTTAATAAAACCATTAAATGGTTGATTTTTTTAATTTTATTTTATACCCCAATTTATTTTATTTAACTATCATTTATACATAATACTAAATGATAAAACAAAATGAGTTCGATGTGATAGAAAACCACTAAATTAACTTAAATGATAATCATTATATTTTATCTAAATATTCAACATATTACCATATAAAGAATTTATTTAAAATTTCATTTAAAATTATATAATATCCTTAAAAACATATAATAACAATTCTGAGTATTTATCCTCATTTTATACGAAATTCCATTACTGTATACAAGTGAATCAATCATAAAAACTAAGAAAATAAACACCCCCAAACGATGAAATTAAACTCTATAACTCATAAGAAGGTCCATAGAAGAAAAAAAATAAACCATAATGACTCATATTCATGAATAAATGTTTTTTAATTGTTAATTAATGATTCTAATGTGATTTTATAGGATATTGAAGTGATAAAAGAATTCAGACAACAGGTAACGGGAATTCTCAAACCAGACTCTCTTTCTTTAGGTTTTCCCCCTTTCACCCCATTTTCAATATGTATATTCCTTAAATATAATTTCATAAAAATTATATTAAATTTTTTTTGGTTATACATGTTTTATACTTGAGTTCATGACAAACACAATGTTTTCCAGAGGAACAGTTCTAAAAAATCACCTTTTACCTCTCAAGATTGTTTATTCTTCACTCATGGTAGATGATTATTATATCAACCTTTATATTCCCTCTTTCCAATGAAAATCATTTTAAGAATATATTATTTATGAAATAAAACCTGTTAATTTAATTGGTTTATTTTATTTCCATGATTGATATACATTTTATGTGGCATGCATGATAATGTATATAATATGATGTAATGGGTGCACCCAGAATTATATAGAACAATGTAAAAGTTATGATGTCACTATTGAAACCTAAATTATATAATGATCCAATTCATTGGGTAATGTGATGTAACTTATTAGAAAAGTGAAATATGAGTGAAAATTATGCTATATTTTTTCAGAAATATGTGCGGTGGGTGAACACTATGACCTGATGTTTCGTTTTTATGCACTACCTCACTCCAAGGATTTTCTTAGTGTTTCTTCTCATGATTATGATACTATTACTATGTTATGATGATAATGATTATTCTAAACCATGATATAATATTTCATGTTTTTATCCATCCTCTTTCTAGTATTTTTTCTCACCCATTTTTTATTTATATACTCTTGTAGTTATTTGTACTAAGGAGTATATGAAGACCTCTAAGAATCCAGAGAAGAAGGAATTAAATACATGTTTATGATATGTTTTTAAAATTTTATGATTGGAACAAATTTTCCAAAGACACTAAAACTTGGGATCATGGTTGTATAACTCTTTTTATGTTTTTCATTTTTATTGTGATGTTATAATAATGTAATAAAAGAATGGTCACTATAAAAGTCATACCAGATGAATTATAATTACATGTAATTTTTTTGAAAAAAATATTATAAAATCAATATGGAAGGGATATGTATGAATTTTTGAAGTATAGTATTCTAAAAAATATTTGATAATATGTTTTTAATGGTAAATATAATGTTAATTGAATATGATGAAAATTGATAAGGCATTATGTTCCAAGTCATTGGAGGTATGAAATATATAATGGAATTTTTTAAATAATGCTACTAAGAAGTTGTAATGGATTATTAGACAGAGACTCAACAAATGGAGGAATAGCTACCATGTTCTAATATAAAATTATGTGGAATATTTTTTGGGTTAAGTATTTTGGTTTCATATTCTTGATGATTTGTTTTTGTAAATATAAAAATGTGATGTTGTTAAGAAATTCTATCAATCATACAAATATGAAAATATAAATATATTTTTCTCTCATTGAGGTAGAAATATTTTTTTAAGTTCATAGATGATTTAGTTTGTGTGAATATTCAATAATTATCTATAATCCTTTAGAAAAATCCAATAGAAATATTTTGAGAATGTGTTTCGATTATATAATTTTCATTTATGTGGGAATATTCATTGGTTTCACTACCTATTATACATCTTGTGCTATTATATAAATTGGGTTCTTATATGGACCAAATTAAATGTGCAATATTAATTCATGTAAAAGATGATGTTCTTCATAAGTAATGTAAAATAGAGTCATTAGAGGGAATTATAAATGCCAATATTTGAATAGGAATGCATCCAAATGAGGAGTCTATTAGATGAGTAAGAAGTTGAAAATGTACACAAGTTTTGTTCACATAGATAACATACTAAATTCACCATAAAACGTTTCATATAATATTGAAGAAAAATACAATGTGTAGGAGTGAATGAATGAACATAGTGTCAGAAAGTTGTATCCTTTATAATAAGCACCATATGGATTCTTCTAGAAAGACAAAAGGATTGAGAAATTGGATGAAAATGGAACTTACCTAAGTTTAATAAGGATACCAATGAGGTTTCTCATCGTTTATTCTGGTTAAAAATGTGAATAAGTAGTTATTATATGAAGGAAATGTGAAAAAATATACGAATCAAAATAACAACAAAAATATCCTTTTTGTGATAGTTTCTAATAGTTGGTATAAAATATTTATTACATATTTTTACTGTGTGGGGAGAATATTCAATATTTTTTATTATATTTAAAATAATTATAGGGGTATTCCATTCTTGATCAAACCATATAAAATGACTTTTTTCTAGTGTATTGGATGTAATTGGATTATTTCTAAACAATTCCAAGGTCCTACCACTCCTCTTGAGTGGTGATACCTATAAATTCTTATGTTCCAATAGACTGTTGTTTTTTTATTGTTTTCAGACAAGTTAGAAATATTTAATAGTAATTTAAGGTTGTTTCATATGTAAGAGAGAATAGAAAAAATAACTATTTCACCCCTACCCCTCTCATTGATCGCATATATCCGAATTTGACATTTAGTGTGATTGATTGATTATGCCAATAATAAGGGAACTACTCATCATTAAGAATGTATTAAATGATTAATAAATATATTATATCACCATTTACATAAATTAATTAAATAAATGTATTCTTTAAGTGATTTTATTTTATGTGACCGTAATTTGAATGAAGAAGGAATGATACATGAACATTTGTTGTCTGAAACTTTCTATGTGAATGAAAATAATAAAAAATTGGGTTTTGTAAATCCTTAAAAATTATTAGTAACATGTATTGTGTAGTGGAGTTCATCTTTTTGATGAAATAAGAGCTTCATGAAAAATCAGCTATGTTGTATATGATGATGATTCAAAACATCAAGGAAATCCTTTGATGTACTTGTTAGTAAACTTCATGTAAGATATAAGTGAGCTCTAAAATTATAAAATTACATTTAGTATGTTATGTGAATGATGTCAAATTATGTGTTGGGATTTCGTTAGCATTACCCCAGTCAATACTTTGTCCCTTAAAAATGATGTACAATGGTGAGTATGGGGTTGTCTCACTAGGAGGTTTCATACTATGTTATCAAATTTTCACTTTGTCAATTTGTTCTTGTTAAATTCATAATAAAAAAATGAGGAATTGAAATGGGATTAATAATAAAATAAAAATTCAACAATAAATCTATGATAATGATCAGAAAAAAATAATGAACTGAAGAATACAAACCAGCAAAGGAGGTGGTAGACAATCTTTGATCCTTGGACACCCCCTTTATCCTTGTTTAATTAAATTATCAAGTTATATTTCTCAATGATCACCAAAATACCAAAATGTTAACACTTAAATTTCGTATACACCATATTGATACATCACATATGGCTGATTTTACCTTTATTAATGTCATATGATTTCCAGAAGGCCATCAAGCAACCAAATCAAATTGCCATTTTGGTACATAATGAGGAGAACTCACCCACAGATGTTTAAAAAACAAGGTAAATAATTTACATTCATAAGTTGATAAATAGTGTTGGATAGAATAGAAGAATGTGAATTCAGGAAATAAAATATACCTAGTTTAATTATGAAAATAGTTTCCAGAAAAATATTAAACGAATACATTGTTGTACAAACATAAAAAAGAATAATTCTTGGATCTCTGATGCCAGAAACGCTCAATGTTGAGAACTTTATGACTGTATTATCATTCATGGAGCTACTATTATATATCATAGCTTCATCATCACAACACCTTCCATTGTTTAAAAGACATCCATTACTGCTGTGGTGCTCTATCTTGTCTCCCATTAGACTGGGTTTTCACGAGAATGTTTCGTAAGGGTGGTCGAGTCCTCTATTTATAGGAGAAATCCTGTGGAACTAGTGAAACATCACATTTAATTATCAACGTGTCATTGTCATCAAAACATTTACCTGAGACACAAGTCATGTACAGACGATCTGATTTCTCTTCTACATCACACAAATCTTGTACACTTCTTTGACCGGTTGACACATGTCATATCGTGTAAGTGTAGCTTACGTTGTGTAGTCATTATGCTCCCATTTATAGAACCACCTTTCTGAAATTTTTCCTGATTTTCACCATTTAAATGGATGAATCATCTTTTATAGTCTTCTTAAGAGTTTTTATAAATTTAATTCCATGTTGGCCCTAAAAATTTCAGTTCATTTGAAAATATGTTGAGATATGTATAATTAAATTAATGAATGCATGTTTCTATGCTAAAATTTTCATAACATTTCTCCTTGTCTGACTCATTCAATAAATTCCTTAATGAATAGATTTTAAATTGAATCTTATCATGTAAGTCTATATATGTGTTGGATTTGATATTCAAGTGGAAGTACTGGTTTGGACAACAAATTCAAAATTTATGTCTCCATTAGTAATGTGGGGTCCATAGTTCTATTGATAAAACCTTTCCACCATGATTGACATATTTGTTTCCTTAAATGTTCAAATCTTTCTCGGGTCTAGTTGGAAAATATTATACAATATAATATGAGATCTTAAAAAAAGTAACACATAACTTGGGTACATAATTTAAATGATATGATTGAAGTACCAAAGTCATAAAAATATGTTGAATTTGTAGATTTTTGGCATTTTTACATTTAATCCCAAAACACAATGAAATTCAAAAAATGGTGTAATTTCACATTAAATGAAAAATTAATGGGATTAAAATAGGTGAAAATCTTAAATTCAACATACCCCCACACTTAGAACATTGAAACCTATATAAGTGAGAATAAATTACAACTGAATATTAAAAATATATCAACGAAAATATTTAATCATAAAATCAATGATCACAACTTATGATGACACATCAATAAATTCGAATCCTAATAATTCATAATGTTCATTTATTCTATTTCAATTTCATTTATTTCTCCATGCACAAGTATGCCTACCTCACTTTTTTTAACACATGATTATATTTTTTGGGAAAACCATTTCTCATCCTAATGATTGCATGGATCACCATAGGCTTAAAAAATTTATGAATCTCTACCCAATTGAGTCAAATAATTTTGTCCATCATGAGGTCTTAAGAAAGGGTTATTCTGAGGATTAATGGATGGGGTATTTTCAAATGTTAAAAATTCTGATACCGAAAGAGTTCACTTGTATCTTTGTTGAAACAAGATAACAAGATTCCAATTTTCAAATAATCATAGTTTTCTCATCTTTCTTCATGGAATAAAATAACTTTCAAAAATTTAGATGCAATTTCACTACATTTTATTATCAAAATATTTGGGTTTTTTTCAATGATCCAGATAGACACAAATTTTTTTCTTGCTGATCTCTAGAAAGGCACATCTGCATATCATATAAGTGCTCCATATGGGCATATATCTTGATAAAATTTGTTCCAGCAATGAAAACATCTCATAAAAGCTAAATATTCCCCAAAAGTAGCATCAAATTAGGTATCACACTACAAATCACCTCCCCCACTATTTTGGTTTACTAAAATCATGAAATGTACTTCAAGAGCAGGTTGGATAGGGAAACTTTACTGTATTGTGGATATCTATTAGGGAGTACATGGATACTAGGGGATCAAAATGGTAAAATGTATAGGGTTATACAAAATATAAAAGGGTTATACTGAAAAGGGGATTTCAATAAAAAACAAATGGCCTCAATCACTTTGATCAGAAATTCGTTAAATCTCATAGGTTTTGATAAATAAATGGAATGTTTTCGGTAAAATAATCATTCTTTGGTTCACTTAAGAAGTTGTATGAATGTGAAGAAGATGAAAAAATTGGTTCATAGTCTTCATAGGAAATTGAATTTCATTATTGGACAGTATTCGTGTCATGTAATTCATTATTATTTTCATGAATTTACACAATTTAAATATAGAAAAATTATTATTTCAGTAATAATTTAAGTATAGTTCCATGAATCATGTTGGATCCTTATAATGAATGTTTTTCAATTTTCAAAGTAAATTAAATTGAAGTTAAATTTTTTTATTTTACACAAAAATTGAAATAAAATACATATAAATTGAAATTAAAACACACAAAATTATATTCTACCCAACATGTTCCTCCCCCAAAATTACTTTGTACAATGTCTTAATTGTGCACATTTTATATATTAATTTTAATTCAAAAAGATAAAACATGAGAAAACAAGTATGAAGGAAAGACATAACCTTTTTTTATTGGGAATTTTCATACTTGATCTATCCTCCTAGATAATGAACCTTGGAAACCTACATGAAAGACAAAGTATAAATATTTTATTGAATGAATTGTAAAGAAAGAAAAATAATAGAAAAGAGACTTGGTATGAATCCCCATGTGAGTGCTAGGATTTCACTTCCCCTAGTCACGTAGTTCTAGATGGTCATCCTCAGTCTGAAGGTGGGTGCGGTTTCTTCATCATGAACCACCAAAAAGAAATTGCTCCAATCATTATTATCTGAAACAACTTGTAAAATCTCCAAAGAAAAAATTTATTCAGGTTCCCCTCTATGATATTAATTGTCTAATGATGTAGTGGAAGAGGGAAAAAATGTAGGGGATAAATTATAAAAAATGGTCCTAAAAAATGACTTCAACCAGTTTATTACATTTAATTAAAGGATGTGGTTCATCTTTAACTTAATCTTCATAAATTATTTCATCATTGAAAAACAGCTCTGTACCTCCATATTCATGTGTACCTGTGTACTCTTCTAATAGACACACCAGTCTTTCTTCATCATTGACATCATCTTCATCTGAAAAATCATTCCACTCGTAAGCATTGGGAACTAAATCTACCTAGTGAGATGTAGTTAGAAAATTATCATCAAATTAATCAAGAAAAATAAGATAAAAATTTTGACTTCTCCCATTATCTTCTCAGGTACCGGATCTTTCTGAGAGTTAGAAATAGTTGTATTGAATGTAGGTAATAAATCAGGTTCTACCGAATTCCTTTCAAAAGATAATGGATCAATTTTTTAATCCTAATTACACAATTATTAAATCAAATTTTCTGAATTTACAGTTTCAAAAACATTAGCATTATAAGAAATTTTATTTTCAACAAATTCATCGCAATTATTTTTCAATGAATTTTGATTTCCAAAATGCATGTCAAAGGGTGAATTGGAGATGATTTCTTCCTTTAAATTTGAAAAACTAGTTTCAAAATAATTTTCAAGTCATCCACAAAAGGTTCATCAAGCATGGGTGGGATAAGACTTTTAATTTCTTGAGCATCATTTTGTGCTTTTAGTTTTTTGAGTTCATTAACATCATTGGAAAGAATATCGATTTTTTTCTTAATTCTTGAAGCATGGAACCATGATATTGATGAACCAAATTATTTTCTTGAAGTTCAAATTTTAAATTTTTTTAATTACTCAACTCCTCATATTGTTGATAATCATGCCAAGAAAAGGAGTAGTCACTTTGAAAATCATTTTTTGTTTTGGTTTTTGAAAACACTATATTAGTGGTCAAAATAAAAAAAAATGAAAAAAAATTAAAAAAAATATGCAACCTCCCTAAAAATGGTTCCAAATTGATGCTGGGGATTTTCATCACATTACCCTAATCTATATTTTTCCCCTTAAAATGTAGTACAATGGTGACCATAGGGTTGTCTCATTAGGAGGTTGTAGAATAATTTATCAAACTTTCACATGGTTAATTTGTTCTTCTTAATGTCAGAATAAAAAATTAGTAATTGAAATGGGATTAATAATAAAATAAAAATACAATAATAAATCTACGATAGTGATTATAAAAAGGAACAGAGTGAATAAAACAAACCACTGAAGGTTTTGGTGGACAACCTTTGATCCTTAGACACTACATTTATTCTTGTTAAATTAAATTATCAAATTATATTTCTCAATAATCACTCAATGACCTCCATGTGAACATCTAAATTTCTGAGAATCCATATTTATTCCTCACATATGGGTGTTTATCTTCTTACGAATGTGATACAATTTCCCAAATACCTCCAAGAAACTAAATCTAACGGACCTTGATGTTCTCTATGGGGAGACCTTTCCCTGAGATGTTTAATCAAAAGGTAATTATTTCACATTAATAATTTGATAAAAATATTAGGAGAATATATAATAAAGTGAATTTTTTAAATAAAAGATACCATGTTTAATTATGAAAATAGTTTCCAAAAAAATATAAAAAAGAATACATTGAAGTACAAAATCGAAATAAAAGAATCTTCAAATATTTGATGCCACAACCACTCGATGATTAGACCTTTATGACTTGATTATCATTCATGTAACTCCTATTATCTAGATAATATTCATTAGAACAAAAACTTCTGTTGTCGAGCGGATTTCCATTGGTTCTGCGGTGCTCTGTCTTTTCTCACACTCATCTGAGTATTGACAAGAATTATTTATAAGGGTGGTTAGGGAATCTATTTATAAGAGAAACCCTGTGGAACTGCTGCAACATCACGTTTAATTCTCAGTGTGTTGTCATCAAAAAAATGTGTACCTGAGATACATGTCATGTACATCAGATCATCTTTCTCCTCCATATCACATGAAATTCGTATTCAGCTTTGATTAGATGACTCAGGTCACGTCGTGTAAGTAAAACTCACATTTTGTAGTCATTCAACTCTAATTTCCATATCTTCCTTCCCAAATGTTTCCATATGTTCTCCCCTTGAATTGTATAATCATCATCTAGATCCTCATTTAGAGTTTTTCAAAATTTAATTTTTTATTGACCCTTAAAATTTCAGATCATTTAAAAATATAGTGATATAGTTATAATTTAATTAATGAATACACATTTTTTGGTATGAATGTTTTCTAACATTTATCCCTGTTTGACTCATTCAATAAATTATTTAATGAACGAATTTTTAATTTAAATTTATCATAAAAGATATTAAATTTGTTGGATTTTATATACATGTACAATAAATGGATTTGAACAAACAAATTCGCATTGATGCCTCCATTAGTTATGTAGGGTCTATGTTGCTTTCTTGAAAACCATTCCACAAAGATTGATTTATTTGGGGCCTTAAATGTTCAAATCATGCTCTTGTCCAGATTAAAAATCATTATCAAATTATTAAGAGATCTTAATAGAGGAATTTCACAATTTGGGTCCATAATTTAAAATATATTATTTAATTACCAAAGCCATAAAAATCTATTAAATTTGAAGATTTATGGAATTTTTTCATTTAATCCCAAAACACAGGAAAATTAAAAAAATGATTCAATTTCACATTAAATGAAAAATTTATGGGGTAAAAATAATTGAATTTTAGATTAAAATAGCTGACTATATTAAATTGATCAATTGGTGTTGTGTAAAATTGTCTATTTCAAAGAAAAAAAGGAAAAATCAGGTTATGTAATCCTTTTAGAAATTATCCAGAACATGTATTATGTAGTGGAGTTCATCTGGTGGATGAATGAAGATCTTCTTGAAAAATCAGCTATGGTGTAGATAATGATGATTCAAAACATCATGGAAATCCATTATAGTTTGTTTCATTAAACTTAAATTAAGAGATTATTGATTTCTCAAATTTTTAAATTTCATTGATTTTGTTAAGTAAATGATGTAAAATATGAGGGGATAATGAGTATTCTCTAAGCCTTCAAAACTACTAGGTGATTAGTTACTCTAGTATAAAAGTTTATTTCTATAGTATGCTCCTTGAATTTTACCGAACTCAGTAAAAAATTATTGTTTGAATATTTCATTTGATTATAGATTCATATTTGAGGCAGAAAAAAATTTCTATTAATGGTGAAAGAATAAAATTGTAAGGGGTCTTTTAAAAGAAATCGATAAAACCTGATTCAAAGAACTCATAGGGTATTTACCTTTACTAGGGCCAAATATAGGTATAAAAAAATGGTTGGAGTTAGTGATATCTCTATCTATGTGAATGCGATAACAATAGTAAATCACAATGAGATTCCTGTAATTAATAAAAATAATTCTCAAATATGGAATAACAGAAATGAAAATTATTTAAAATCTAAAGGTATGGATGAAAATACAAATATTTTTTTTATAATTTTGTTTAGTATAGTCCATATATAATTTCTAAAAGGATATCATGAAGAGGTAGATTCCAATTCATTATGAATAAATTAATTAGGTGAACTTAATCCAATTTATCTATATGAAGGTGACATAATGTAAATCCATCTATTCTAATTGAAAAAATATAATTAATTTCTAAAATGAAAACAAAATGATTTCAGAATCTAAATTTATGGTCCATGGAATAAGTATTACTACTTTAGGATATTAGGAAAATGAAATTCTTTATACATTATTAGATCGGGAAAATGTTATAATGTAGGATATGTGTGGTATTAGATAAACTACAAATGGAATAAATATCATCAAGTGAATTTTGAATATATTATCACCCTATCATAGTCCAAATTTCTCTATTCTTGAAGACAAAGATCCACATGAGATAACATTAGATAGTCTTAATTTTACTCTTATTGCATATGAAATGAGGAATGATGATAATGAGGCTATGAAAAAAGGGTTGTCGAAGGTGGCAGAATCTATGGAATTGAAGGATCTCACCTTGGAGGATTTTTTGGAAGATAAAGATATTGATAATTTCATGAAATTATGTTAAATAATATTCAAAGGGGAACATATAGTATATTTTTATTAATGAAGAATGTTTGGGAACCCAATAGAAAAGCATCCCAATATATTTCAAGATGATGATGAAGATGATAAAAGTCCCATGAAAAAATATTTAACTAACATAAATGGAGAGAAGTGTTCTATAAAAAACTTCTTTAAGAAGAATTACCTAATTTAATATGAGGATAATCACTCAAATGAAATAAAAATAGAATAAATTATGGAAAAAATGGTCTCAAAGATGATTCTCTTGTAGATGATACAAAAAAAGTCACATGAAATGGATGATAATGACATTGAAATGTTATAATTAGAATGGATATTTGATCTCCAAGAAGGGTCAGGGGATATAGTTAATGAAATAGATGTTTTGAGAATTAAAAATAATAATGGAAATGGAGTGGTTCCTGATTCCATACTCTATGATCAATAATAATTTGAAGATAATTTCATGTTAATGATAGAAAATAAATGGAAAATTATAAAAATCTATGAAGATTGATGAAGGTGGTAGAGTATAAACTCAAGGTTGATGACCATACCTAGATTATTGATAGTTTTAATAACAAAGTGATAGATTTGGGTAAACATATTGATGAACTAGAGGTAGAAGCCATCAAACTATTGTTAAAAGAAGCATATAACGAAAGATTCTTGAATCCTAGTATGAAATATGAAAAGTAGATTGAATGAGTTAGAAAAAGTGAAGGTGTTTCTTGGAGGAACATAAAAATAGATTGATAATTTTAAAAACAAATACACATTAAAATAAAAATTAAGGTATTAGGATTGTTATCATGTAGAAGGTAGTGGATGTTTATTTTAGAACAGAAGCACATAATCCCTAGTTGTAGATTTATTCTAGTATTAATCATAATTGGAACACTTAAGGAACCAAAAATATCATTAGTTTTCTAGAAAGGAAACACAAAATTACACAATAAATCAAGTGTTATTTTGGTAGAAAATGAGACACTATGAAAAACTATTTCTATAACAAAGTGGTACTAGAGGGAAAATAAGTAACAAAGGCTAAACACATAGCTCAACATTCTAATGACAATTTCAATGTGTGATAATTTTTTTGTGGTGTATATGTTCATATTGAAAGGCATTACTCATCAAAGATGAGGTGGAGTGATCACATACATAACTAATGAGTTCATACATCACACCATAATTAGTCATAGAGAAGGATTAATAAACCAATGTACCACTTTACAAGATAAACAAAAATTATCATACTCACACAAAGATCATATGTAAAAGTCTTCATTGGATTTGATGTAAAGTTCATGGGTAAAATGAAAATAATGAAACAATAAGTTGATACAGATATTTCCTTGATATAAATTTATTTATAGGGAATGTGTATCCCTAAAAGTTTATTCAGTTCATATATGACAATAAATAATATTTTTTTACAATTATCAAGTTGGATAATGAAGGTGTTTTCATATTAAAAATGATTATTTATTTAAGATCATTTTCTTTGATAAATATATTTTTTTTGGAAAATACATAGGATGTAAAGATATTTTGTATCTCAAAGGTCTTGATAAAAAATTTATAAGTTTAAGTTAATTTTGTGGCTCTGGAAATGTAGTGAAGATCACCAAGAATAATTATATAGTTAATATGAAGGATAATACTATTATTATTAAAGGGATGTTCACAAAGGGAAAAATCTACCTTATATTTGTAGAAGAACATATGTTTTTTTATTCACATAAGAATAAAATAGATTGGGACATAAAATTGATTATTACATGAGAAAATAGTATTTGGAATACTATGTGAAATATGATAAAGCTTGTGATATCCCAAAACAGTCACAATATTATATGCATACATTTGATGTTATTAAAATTGTTTGTTTCGTTCAAAATATATATGAATTAAAAGTAATGAAAGAAATAATAGTTCTTGAAATGTTATATGTGTATGGAAGTGTATATAAATCACATTGGGATAATAATGGGAATAAATACAATGTGATTTTTGTTGATTATTATATTAATAAGGCATGGTTTATGGTCATTATCCTAATATACCATGTATTCAATTGAATTGCTTGGTTTCAGAAGAATACTGAAAATATGTTTAGTTAGAAGATTGTAAAATTATGAATCCAGAATGGATTAAAATTTTCAACATTCACGTGGAGAAATATCGTTAGATACATAGGAAAAGATCCCATATATCTCCATTGAGAACATAATATAATAATGCAGTGGTGGAGAGAATAAATTTGATCGTAAAAAACATTTATAGAATGAATAATAAGGACAAATACCTACATGATATGTTTTAGAATAAAGAAATCATGAAATTAATATTTATTTTTAATAGATCTTTGTTATATATTGGAGATGAAAGGAATTTTTAAGAGATTTGGTAAGGGAAGAATCTAACAATGAAAATCATTAAAAATTTTGGAAGTAAGTGCGACATTATAAAAAAAGATAAACCTAAGATATTTGATCCATATAGTGAGTCTTTCCTTGTATATTCATATAAAATAAATGGCTAAATGTTATTCAAAAATCAGGACATAAAATTATAAAAACAAATTATGCATCTTTATTAGAGAATTCTAAGAATATATTAAAAAAAAGTGAAAAGATTCTAGGAGATATTGATGATATTTTAAAGGCTTTGGGGGAACATAAAGGCTCTTAATGATTCCTAAGAAGACACTAATAATGAATATATTGAATATAGACAAGTGGATACATAGAAATTAAGAATCAAAGATTTAATTGATGAGTATAATATCAATAGTGACTAGGAAACATCACTATAAACGAGGAGAAAAAGTCTCTTAAAAAAAATGATTTTTGTCATAGGTAATGAATTTTTTTAAAGAAGATGCAAATGACAAGAAATGGGTTTGGAAAATTCCTTAAGAGTTTAACGAAATTGAAAAGAATTAGAAATTGGAGATTTTTTCAATTTTAGTGGAAATGAATATCATCAGGAACAAATGTTTTTTCCAAAAAATAAACTAAATAAAAATAACTTAGCTATTTGATATAAGGAATTACTTGTGAGAAATTGATACTCTAGAATTAGAGGGACCAATGAAGATGAAAAATATTATCCATTAGATTTATTAGAAACTATTCAATTATTTATTTTACAATATTTCATAACGGATTTAAATTATTCGACATTAATTATAAAATATCATTTCAAAATGGATAAGTTAACTCGAGTTGTAAATGATTTTCTTGTTAATAGATATAAACATGATTTTTCATTAATAATATGACCCTGTATGGGATAAATAAGGCACCTAGAGAATGACATTCATGAATAGATCATAAAATGAAAATTCTTGATTTCTAATATGGTGGATCTAATTATTAAATCTGCTTCAAGACACGAAGTTATCAAATAATAATAATATTTTTATATGTTGAAGACATAATCATAAGTTGATTCAACTATGAACAATGTAATAATTTTATAGGATATATGAGGTGATATTTTAGTATTCTTATCATTGGAGTGATGATAATTTTACTTACCCCACTAAACACACAAGGAAGGTATTGAACATTAATCTCCAAATTAAAAAAAATTAGAATTGTAGATTCCATGGTAATGAAAACACATGTTTCAACCATAATGATGTTTTTGTATATGATGAATGAATGAAAGTAAATGTAGAAAATATAGGCAAATCATTGGATGCTTATTGTACCTAAAACCAACACAAACCAACATTATAGTTTTTAATTTTCAATACACATGAAAATTGAGTAATAATTATGAAATATAGTTTCTAGTGATTAATAGAATTCTACAGTATATCAAAGGCATGGTCTATTTGATTTTTAAATATAGTTAAACATTAGTTTAAAAGGTTTTAGGATACACAAATTATGATTAAGAGGGTTGAGTAGATGATTGAAATTCACCATCATGTATTTCATTCTATCTTAGAGGATTGAGTATTTATTTGGTCATAAATAAACAAGATTATACGTCACTAAGAGCTACAGTGGCTAAATATATTTCTTCCACTCAAGAATGCACATAGATTGTGTGGATAAAGAAACATCATGAGGATATGAGGGTCAATGTTAATTATCTCATATAAATTAATATAGACAATTCTAGTGATGTAAACCTTATAAAAAAATACCCTATATCACTATAAGGGAAATAACATTAACATCAAGTATCACTTCATTAAGGGGACTATTGAGGAAGAGTTGGTGAAATTCAAGTGTGTGTCTACTAAACATTAGGTTATAGATATCATGAAAATGATTATAACAAAGGAAGTTTTTTATAAGAATTTTCCAGGCTCTTGGATACTAGTAAAACTCCAAAAAATTTATCATGTGGGTATGGGACCACCACATCCAAAGTCAAGGTATAGATTTCCTCATGAGTTGATAATTTATATCTTCCTCTTGCATACAACAATGGAGGGACTATTGAGTGTTTTGACAAAGGGGGGATATTTTATACATATAGGGGGAGAAATTTATTAAACTATATAATTGGGTGATCAAAGATATTAAAATAGGGAGAGCCCATCGATGATAAAATAATTTGTGTAATGACGTATAGATATCAATGGAGATGTTATCTAGTTTTTTTAAACATTAAGTGGAAACCAAGAGATAAACAAAACATGTATGTATTGATTCTGATACATCGACAGGTCACCATCATATGCTCCTTGGATTATGCCAATATGGGTGAACTATGTAAAAATTGGTTAAATATAACTTTATATACATTATATTTAAATATTTATTTTGACACATAGAAGAGTTCATTATAAAAGTAGAACAATATCAATAGATTTAGTAATTAAAAAAATAAAAATAGAATGATTCTCCCCCACCTGGGTAATTTACATTCCATTCGGTTAAAAACTCCAAATAAGAAGAAATATATATTACCTTATGTAGTGATACATAGTTTCTAGAGTAGTATGTTCTAACTAATCAACCAAATTATGTGAGGAATAAAAGTATTGTATAGGATATTACTTAAATAATGAAAAATATTATAGTGAAGGAAAAGGAAAATGGTTTTCAACATCAAGAAGATATATTTTATAATACAAAAAAATAAATCACTCATTGAAAGATATAAATAGCCAATACCACCTCCTATATTTCTCGAAATACTATAGTAATGAAATTTTTATACTAAATGTAAAAAATTTATAGAAGTATTCATAAAACTATATATAATAATACCCTTTGGAAATTCAATTTAAAAAATTAATCACCATAATAAATTACTCATGATATTCTGTCTGGAAAATTAAAATTTAATGATGTAGGGATAATTTTAAAGCATTAGAAATGTTGGGAAATCATCCCTATACCCATACATACAAAAACAGGAGACCTCATTAGTTTCACAATGCCCTATAATATTGATGGTTTTTTTGAAAGAGAATATTATGACCTCAAAACTATTGTTAACCTCAAACCATCTAGATATAATTAGAAATTGAGGTTAGTAGTATTAAAAGAGTAAGTGTTTTAAGGACATAAGAAGTTATTTTTTGTTCATCTTAAATAATTACAAAATTGAATAGTGTTTCTATACATAAAAAAACCAAAATAAGTGAAGTGATCTAGTTTAGTTAAAAATAAAAATTTTAAAACATTGACATCAAATTAGTGGATTTGAATAAGAGTCACCAAATATGGAAAAACACATAAAGATAAAGCTCAATTTATACCAATTTACTTAGTTTATTTTATTTATACATATTTATTTTACTAATAAATTAAATTTTTAAGCACTGAAAATTTTATTAAATAAAACTAATGATATTATTTTTAATTGAAAATATTAATTTATTAATGTTATTTTTGTTACTATATGATAGATATTAATAATAATAACAACTAACATATTAAAAAGTTATTTTCAAATAAAATTTGTGTTCTGTAATGTTTTATGATTTTCATTAATGTATAAATTCCTAGTATTTAGAAATTGAATTCAAATAATGTTATATCATTAATTGAACCATATTGCTGATGTTATATTATGAAAAAATTTCATGATTTTTTCTAAAATATTTTTTTTAACTAAATATTGAAAAATATAGATTTAAAAAAATTATAATTCTAAAAATTTATTAATATATGATAAATAAGTAGAATATTAGACAACCATTTAGTTGATCTAATATTTATTTAATTATTAAAACATATAATTTTAAAATTATATTTTGAACATAAAAACCATATGTTTAAATTTTAGAACTTATTTAACATTGTATTTAAATTTGAAATTTTCCATGATTTTTTTATTAAATATTTTTATAGTAAAATTCAACTTTCTATTGATTTTAATGTCAAACTATATAAATATGTATTTTAATAAACCAATTTTTTTAATATAAGTTAATTATATTAAAAATTTTAAAAGAAAAATTAATTTTAATCCTGAATACACAATTTGTTTAAAAACACTGGTATATTTTATGTGTAATTATTAGAAATTAAAATTTACGATCTGTTAAAATATTATTTTATAAGATTATTCTGACATTTTATATCATTATCACCAAATAATGTCACAATATCATTTTTAATTTCTCTCATTAATATTAATTACCAAACATGAAAATTTATTCCCATTGTAAAAGTACAATACGGTAGAAATTCAAAAATGTAAAAAATTAAATAACACCATTTTTTCTAAAAAATTAGTTATGGATATGGATATAGGGAAAATAACTCTATTAACATAATATATTCTTATTTTGGATCCTTTCACCATTGAATAGTAACAGTCCATTTTTGGAAGGTAATGTATACTCCCAAAATTATCTTTCTCTTAACTTATAAAAGGGGAATATTTCCACTAATTTATTCTAACATTATTACTTTGAATTTAATTGAGAAAATAATGCAATTTTCTATTAAAATAGGAATATATTGTTTTAATAATACTATATTCTCAATTAGATATCCTAAAGACTCAATTTATAAGAATATTTCTTATAGAAATATCAAGTTTTCAACATGAGTATTCCTTACTCCTTATCCTTTTCTTATTAACATTTATCATTAAAAATTATTTTATAAACTATAATATATGGAAAAAAATATTATTATAATAATATAATCTTACTATATTAATGGACTAATAATTATTCAATCCATTCTATCCAATAATAAAAATAAAGCCACATCAAATTTATGTGTGGAGAGACTGCGACCTCTATGAAACAATGTGTTCATTTTAAATAACCAACATTCAAGGATGGGTAAAAGGATGGATTTTATGAATTTATATGTTTCATTGGTATCAATTATAATTATGAAGTTATAATTTTTCCCATTCCTTCATTTCATCCCATTAATTTAGAAGTGTAATTGTTAATAATGAATATGTACGAACTACCACCTCCACGAATGATGAATTTAATTTTCCATCAACACCCTTCATGGATGGTTGGAAGAATTCATTGAATGTAATTCAATTATATTTGTTAAATATTTATCCTTTTTAAATGTTATATTAAAATTATACAAAATATAAATCCTTACTTCGTATATCGTTATAATATGATCCTGTTTGGGTTTGTATTTCTATCTAAGAGAATAATGTAATAATATTTATTTCATGAATGAATAAGGAATAATATATATTGATAGTATAAATTAATAAATTCTTTAATATTATATAACTATTTTTCTATGTTTTTATTTATATTTAATATTTTTATTAATATATAACCCTTTGGTCATTAAATATGCTGAAAGACGTTTATTAGAATTTCATTTATATAATCCATACATTAATCATTCCCCAAAAGAAAATTGGATATAATGAATCATTGAAACAACATCAATATTTTTTCATGGATTATTTAAGAATTATGAAAATTGACTAAATAAGTTAGAATCAATCACACCACCATGGTATATGTATAAAAAAAACTATTTATATTTCTTAAATGTTGATAATGGTAAGATACTACAACTGAATAATATATTTATGACAGATGAATGTCGAATATATATTATAAATGTTATAAAAATGATTTTTTATATAATTGATTTATATATATTTTCTTATTATACATGTGGTTATATTATGATCGAGTAATAGGGAATACACGGTATAGGGTTCTTTGTATCAAATTAGATACCATTTGAAAAAGTACATATTGTATACCTTGAGAAATTTTGTATGGTGTGAAAACTACTGAATGAATTTAATTAAAATATTCATGTAATTTATAGAGTCTCAAGACACATGTAATACTATTTATTCAAATGGATTTCAATTCAAAGGATATCATGTTATAAGTGTCTTTTTAACTCAACAAAATTCAATTAGTTAGAATTATTCATCTGTTAACATTTTTCTTAAATGTTTCATTACATCCACCGTATGATCTAACATCAAGGTACCCTCTCTTAAAACCATAGGAGATTTATTATTTTATTCAAATATTTTACCTTTATTAATTTACTACTCAAAAATTATATTTATTGTTATTAATAATTTTCATCCTCTTTAAAATTATTTCCCATAATTGTCTATATTTTCCATTCTCTCTAATGTTCTATATTATATTAATAAACCTAATTATCTTTTATCTCATGTGACCATTATATTTTCAATTTTGACTATTCCCAAATTAGTCTTTTTTCCCTATTTTTTATATGTATTTTCCAAAAAACATTTCAATGCATTAAAAATGGATGTTCCTTCAAAAAATTTTATTTTATCTTTCAAAACACATTTCACTAAAAAATTTATATACATTTAACATCTAAATTATTGAATATCATTTTTTAAAAGAAATGGTATACATAATTGTTCACTTCACCTCATTGAAAATTTATTTTCTATGTGTCCCATAACTAGTATATTACGAGTTTGGTAAAAAAAAAATTTAAAAACCCATTTATTTTTGTCTCACGATATGAAAAGTATTCATTAATATGATTTTATTCTATGGTTTACAATGGGGGTTTACAAATTATATTATCTCTTTGTGATTTTAAAAATAAAAAATAAATATTTTTTAATTTTGACAAATAAAAATGTTTATTTTAAAAATGAATTATTGATATCAAAAGATATTTTAAAGCATTATGTTTTTAAGAAAGAATTTTTCAAGTGTTTTTTTTGAATTCTAAAAGAAGGTTTCTTAAAAAATTATTCCTTTAAAAAATTAGTTTCAAAGAAACTTTTTTAAAAATTTGATTTTTTAAATGTTTTATCAAGTACCAATTATTTTATTATGACGAAAACATAATTGACATGATTTTAAAATTTTAAAAAAATGGGTATTTCTTCTATTTGTAATAAAAAATTACCAAATAAAAATCTCCCTTCAATTTTCTTCTTTAACACTAAATAATATAACTTTTATAGAGATATGTTTTAATAATATACTTCTAAATTCATTTATGAAAACTTATTTTTATTAATTGAATTTTTATGACAACTATTCTATTTTTAATATCATGTTCGGAGATATCATTTTGAAATGATATGAAACCCATTATCAATCCATTGGTTCTTCATATTATGATATTGGATTGATTTTTTTTTGTGTGTTGAAAACATGTGTATCGATGATAATTATGAATTATTTTTTGTTAGATAAATCATTGAGATGATTTTTGTTTGATAAATCCTTATGGTGGATCAGGTTTGTTAATTTCCCATAATAAATTGGTTGTGTTTTATATATCATGATATAATAATTAATTAACATAATGAGTTTGTTCACAATGGAATGGGAATAATGTGTTTTTTCACATGGTTTTCCTATGATTATTATTCTTACAATATTCAATGATTTTTTCCTTTCATACAATGTCACATTCCATGATTATTCCAATATTTAAGAAATTACTTTATTTTATGATATTCCATGTATTATTCCTTGATTTATGATCTATGATTTATTTTGTATACCTTTATTAATTATCCTGATTATTTATATATATTTATATTATTATCATGTATGATCTTTTATTTTTATTGCTTATGTTTACCGTTATATATAATCAAATCTCACCCATTTATTATCTTTCCATCTCCTAGGATATGAAGATGAGTCCAACTTTAGATAATTGTTGAAGGGATTCTACTGTGGTTTTATTATTGAAAAGTGGTCACACATTCATTAAAATATGTTCTTTATATGAATGGTCCTCTATAAAACTAAATATTATATTTCGGGGATTATGTGATTATTTTTAAGAGGAAATTATTAACCTATGTAAATGATGTAAAATAATTATATGATTATATATGGTTTCTATCATTTGAATCAAATCATGTTTTATTTGTTTTTTATGATTATTTTATATATTTTTGCGTATTACAAATATAGAACATTAGTGAAAACTTGAGGGATTAGTCTAAAGAATAATTTTATCAATAGGATAAAATATAAATGTTTTTATAAATTATAGATTGTGTGGTTATCCTTATAATTAAATACATATTTTGATACAAGAATGTGGTTTAATATATGAAAAATTTTATATAGAGATAATTACCTTGAAAAAGGAATGTTGAGTATCAACTCAATCTCCACTCTAGTGAAAATATAGTATTCTGAAGACTACACATATGACTGGACACTCCCTAGGGAAATTATTTGGTTAAACATATTCTCTTAGAAATTATGTTAAAATTTTTTTATATTGATGATTATTATTACAAAATTTGAGGTAATCCAACCTAAAGAAAACTATATTTAAACAAGAGTGATTTAGGTTGAATTAAAAGTTATAATGTTAGATTCTCGGTGTAAAACATTTTGATGTTTAGTTTTAAATAATTTCATTATGAAATTAATATTGATCACTCATGGATAAATCATTTGGATTTAGAAATGTTTGGAACTAGGAAGAATCATTCCAATAATGGATGTGATGGACAACATAATAATACTCATAATAATAATCCAAGTTACAAAGAAGGTGTTAAAAATATTTTGGTTGTGATCAACCATCTATCAAAAGTCTTGATAAAAAACTAGAGTCTAGATAAACATATAAACACACAATAAACAAGGGGATATAGTTTCATGCATGTTCATTCAATGAATATGATGAATTAAAAAAGATTTATCACATTTACTATAAAAAACATGGGTTTAGTTACCCAATAGAATGTCTCAATGGAATTGAAATATGGATTATCTATGGAAAGAAGGTAAACAAGAAATAAGATTCTTAGTGAAAAGATATATATTAATTAACAATATATATAAAAATGATGATCTTCTAAATGATCCATAAGTAGTTTAATGTTTTAGTTATGTAGAATTTTGGAACTATTGAAACCAGTGTTCTAATCCAAGGTATTAAAAATAAAATTAAAACCAGAAACATATTAGACCATTGGAGTAATGAAAATTATTTTTAAATAATACCATTTAAGTATATAATGAAAATAGAGTGGTTCAAGGTGATTAATACTCTAGATTTTTATATTTATTATATAATGTATTTTTTCACCAACCATAAGCAATTGAATTATAAATAAAAGAATCTTGGTGGTATCAATATTTGATCTATAATGTATGAATGGACATCATGTTTTATATGAGTATGATACATCCATGTCATAATAATTCCACATTTAAAATAATTTTATATCTTTACATAGACAATATATTAATTAAGAATATAGAAAATTCACATTTCAAACAAACCTATTTTCATCTATCTATTAAATGATGCCTATGTTCTCTCTTTGTAAAATAGTTCTATTACATGACTCATGATAGCTAGTCATGAGGGTTCATTAGCTCCAATTATTGGAGAAAAAAATCACTATTATGATTCACTTATTCTTTGGTAAAAATATATATTTCATAATTTTGATGATATAAATATAAAAATTATATCATGTCTCAAGTCTATATCTTATAAACCATTAGCTAGTTTAATTAGTATGTGATAATTTAAATTGTGAAGGAAAAATTTATTTAATGGGTGATAATGTAATAACCCAATATTTTACTATATGTTATCTTAAAATAAATACAATATATAATAAGATATTTTACATGACACACCAAACTGACAAAAATCATGATATATTTTTGGTAAACAAAAGAAGACTGTGAGAAAACCGTCGAATTATAAGTTATTACATGGATTAACTAAATACAAAAAAAAAACAAAAAAATATAAAAATCATTTTATAATTGTTTACATAGTTAATTTTTTGCCTAAAAATATATTTATGTAACACCCAAATCTTCCACGGTACATTTCTCTTTGAAAAATGAAATAGCTTGCGCTGTATGCAACCTCGAGTTCTAGCACACCACGACCAATCAAACTAGCCATTATGAATAGAAATATCATTTTTTTAAAATTTTAAAAATATTCCTTTTCAAAATGGACTTCATTTTTAGATTCATAATATCAAAATTAGCTTTGGGTAAATTTTTTGCATTTTTTTATAAACTTTCAATTTTTTGATGAATAGTGAAAAAACCGTGTTATTGTTTAAAATTGAATTTTTATTTAAATAATTATTTATTTTATTTAAATATATTTTATGTCAAAATTGGTACATAATACCTATATTATTTCAATTTAATTCATTGTAGTCATTTTACAATAAAATTAGGTGTATAAAATTTAATTGAATTTTTTAACGTCTTTTACCCACCATCTTGGAACGTTAACAAATTTGCATAAAACATGATTTTAACTCTTATGTGAATTTTATTTTAAAAATCCAAGATGCACAGTTGAAAATAGTAATTAAAATGTTATTTAGTATGACGAAAATATTTTTTGGTGAATAGTATCTTTTGAATTTAATTTACAAGGGTTAAAAGTTAATAGGGTAATTAAAGGTAGAAAAGATATTATAATTACTCTAACACATTTCATAATTCTATTGGATAATTTAATTTCGACCAAAATCAACTTTATAAAAAAATATGATCCTTTCGGTCCATTTTAGTTAGATTAGGACATTTATTCTTATTTTAATTACAGAGGAGTTAAATGTGTAAAATTCGAATTCTCATAATTAAAACATTTATAATATAGGGTTATACATAAGATAAATTCAGCTCTAAATATTCATTATAAATATAAAAATATTTCCTATATAATGGTATTTTATGTATAATTTTTAGATATTAAATAAATAAATTTATTTGAAATAATGATGATGCTATAATTACTTATTATTGAATGATTAAAATAATTGATATTATAAATATGATTATAATTGTAAATTGGGAATTTCTATGAATTCCATGAATTTTTTTGGTTAATATGACATGTTCTAATTTATTTAAATTATTGTTTTCTAAGTAATCGCGTTTTGTTTTCTTTCACAAAAATAAAATACTAAATAGTGTCAAAATTGACATAAATGAGTTTTTAAAACAAATACAATATTATTAATTTATATAATATTCATAAAAATATTATGCTCAACCAAAGGACATAGATAAGGTTATATATGTCAATAATAAACCACTTGGGGTTCTCATGGATTTTTACAGCATGTTTATTAACTATTTATTATAATAATACAAGAACACATGGTAAATGTTAAAGTATTTAACTATGAGTTATTTCTAAATAATAAGGTTAATATAGTGACCTAAACCTATCTAAAACCTATTGGTTGAAGGAGTTTCGCCCCAACCCCACTATATCCTCTAAATAATTTCTTTTTTGAGCCATTATAACCCAAATATGATTGTATAATAAATTAATATTTAAAGCTTTTCCTAAAGTGACCCTCACCTCTCTTATAAAAAGGTACTTCCCCTTATCTCAAAATCACACCTCCAAAGACATTTGGCGCAAACAAACCCTACTCAAATATCCTCCCAAATATCCTCAATTTATCATAGAGGACTTAATTTGGTTAGAAATCCAACTAATGTAGACATTTTGATCAAATCAAAAGGAAACATCTGAAGAAGAGGTAATAATATCACCACTTATTTCAATGTTATTTTCTTCTTCCACTTAAAATTTCTTTGTTGTTTCTATACCAAAATAATACCTCTCTTACCTTCCTCATACTATGATGTTATTATAAATATGGTGCAACCATATTCATCAATCTATCCATTCTATGAAGGACAAAGTTACCATATGTGCGTGTGTACAACTTACCGTCTCCATGACGTGGTGCAGTTTATTATTCCACACATAATAATTTATATGGGTATAATATTGAGTATAATTGATATAAATAATAAATATAACATGTTAATGATTCTTTATATATGATAAAAAATCCAATTACATACAATTTCACTCTCAATTGAATGATATTGTCGCTTGTGCGTATGTATGGATTGCCATCTCCACGAACACGATGAGATTAATTCCCCATCATAACAATTCATGAATAATTATAATTTTATGGTTTAAAATAATTTTTATGAACTAAATATAAATATTTACATAAATCAAATACGTTATATCCATAAAAACACATGACTTACATAACAAAGAAAATAAAGTGAAATGAATCAGTTAACATCCAAAATAATGATACTACTGAAATATTATTAACAAAACAATATTAGAAGATCATATGTGATATCATATTTATGTATGTGGTTTTTTTATAATTTAATAACAATGATTTAACTATTATATTGGAGGTTAATGTACCCTCTACCAAGGAAAATCATAAGGTAAGAGTTAATTTTACAAATCTATTTATTATACAAGGTTGTTTATATGTAGATATCTACTGAGAGCTCTTTATCATCCACATATGTGTTTGTCAAAAATGTATTTCAAAAAATATTTACTATTTCCTAGAAAATTGGTTAAAGTCATTTATACCCTTGTTTGACTTTATATAAAATGTTTTGAAAGGAATCATTATGTCGTTATCCAATCAAGGTACTTTATAACCCTTTTGACAAATTATGGTAAGAATGTTTTTTTATATTAATGGCGAGTGCATATATTTTCGGCTGTTATAACACATTCTTAGATTCCCTTATAAACTTATGATAATATTTCCAAAAATAAATGTTTTATTTTAAAATTAAGTTCAATTTAAATTATTTCAAAAGAAAAAGATATAGTTCTCTGAAAGAGTTTTGATTTCATCTATGTCAACATCATTTTATGGATTTTACATTTGTTTGAAGTTGATTTATTATGATAAAATTATCTATATTTTATTGATGGATTTGTGACATGTTTGTTTGTGGGTGTGTTGTTTTTATACCATCCATGGTTTATGGTTAAATTATTAACATTTTGTATTCTAGTTTTAATATGAATGTTTATTTTATGTTTCAACCATTTCATATGAGGAATGCATTGGACTTAGAAAGTGATGGGTAGAGTCTTCTATAGCTCCTCGATGCGTCGGTAGGTCGCATTATTCAAACTAGTTTCTTGGAATAAGTCCTTGACAAAATCATATGTATAGTCTTGGCATGAGGCCTTGACTATATGGTTATGATGTATGCTATTATGCATTCCATCATTATGAATTTGGATATTGATATTCCATGTGATTATTCGAATAGTATAATATCCATGTGAATAAGTAAATGGTATTAATTGATTTGTCATTTCCATATTATGCTAAAGTTTATGTTTAAAAGTGTTCTGTTTTAGACTTATACATTTCCATAAATTTTTATTCTTATTTATGTTAGTTTCTGTTATATTTTTATCCTTACTAAGCATCTGAGCTCACCCCTTTCTATGTTGAATTTTCCCAACGATGTGATGAAATATATTACGATTAACCTCCAAGGATAGGCTGAAAGATATGAGTGTGTTCAAAGGGGACATATTTTTGTTTTTTTATTATGTAAGGTAAAACTTATGTATGTAACTAGGGTCGTGGCGTTACTGTTGTTATCAAAGGAAGTTTAGTAAAATCCATGGAAACTAGATTTATAAAAACACTAATTCAAGAAAATTACACTATGATAGACTTTGAGGATTAGTATAGAAGAACTTCCACGAATTTTGGTAATGTAGATATTTTGTGATTTTTCGATGAAATAAATCCCTTTCTAGATACAAGAAGGTAGAGGCGACTCTGGAAGAACTCTACCTAGGAGTGAAAACTCTGACAAGAAGTTTCATGATTGACCCAGGGTATCCTGGTACACGATAATGGGCCTTGCTTCACTCTTGGTTACAACACTCATTGGGGAAATGCATAGGATAATTTAAATTTTTTTACAAACCATTATAAAGGATTTATGAGTAAATACTTCCTCAGATAAAATATTTTTATGAATAAGGATTATATCTATAAACTGTTTAATAGATGTTAAGTGTTTTACACATTTAGAATTATGTATTGCAATTCACAAAATAATATAGGGTGTTACATTGTTTATAAATGGTGCTTAGTGGATGGAATTGAAACCATATCAATGCACATAATCTATGTATAGTTTTACCTTCCAATCAAAGTAATTATAGTGGATCTAGTGATGCAACTAGTTCTGAGAAACTTATAAGCACACTCAGACAACTCACTCAGGTTAGGAATAATAACCTTACTTGTATGGATCACCCTGATCCACAACACAGAGGATCAATGTTAGACAACTTTATGAGAAATCAACCACCAACATTCAACGAGACTACAAATATATTTGTATATGAGTAATGGATAAGTTCCATAGAGAAAATATTTCATTCCTTGGGGGAGTAACAAAAGGGAGAAAGATGTCATGGTAGTTTATATCCTCACATTAGATGCATATCAATGGTTGTCATTGATTCAAAACACAAAGGAATATGACGAAGTATCCAATATAAAATAGAGGGAGTTTAAAGAGAATTTATTAGAAAAATAATTTCCTCAGGACCATCGAGTATATATTGGAAAGAAGATTTCTAATTCTAAGGCAATGGTAGGATGAGAATGTCATAAAGTACGATGATAACTTTATAAGATTAGCAAGGCATGCATCAGATTCTATAAATAACCAAAGAGTAATATTGATCATTTATTTGATGGGATAAATCCATTTATCCATCGATCATTAGTCTCACAATCTTTCTCATCGTACGAATATATTTTCTCATGTGCAATGAAGACCGAAATGGAATTCTATAAGTCTTATGACTTTAAATCAAAGAAATAGAAGAAGAGATATGTTAAGAACTCTTGAAATAGAAATTAAGGGAATGAGGTAAAAGATGAATTTTTATCCTGCAGTAAATGTGGGAAGAAACACCCCGGTACTTTCCTGAAGGGAAATAGATTCTGTTACAAGGGTGGTGAAAAAGGCCACTATACCCGTGATTTCAAGGGAATGAAAGAGGTTGTCATTGTGGAATGCTAAAATGGTAGAGAAATGCGTAATTATGCTAACAAATGTCCAATCTTCCAAGGAAAATTACCTCAGAAAAGGCATAGGAGAAAGGTCAATCTTATTCAATCACTACTATTGAGGTTGAAACTCTGAATGACATGGTGGCAGGTAATTTAATGTTTTCCTCGAATTTAGCCAATGCCTTGTGTTATTCTGGATCATCACACTGTTTCATTTCTTCCCATTTTTCTATGAAAATTAGATATTCCCAATTTTATTTAACAAGGTATTTTTCAATCAGAACTCATATGTGAAGTATCATTGGAATAATGTTTTGTGAATCAGTTACCATTATGGAATATAAAATTCTTTATCTACTAATCTCATCATCATACCCATGACTTAATTTGATATAATCCTTAGTATGGATTGGATTTTGGACCATGATGAGAAAATTTATCGTAAGAAGAAAGAGGTTACAATCTTTGATGATGATGACAAGAAATACCTTATCCTTAGAGTAGAAACATCACCATCTAATACTTATCTAGATCCACCCTAGTAGATATACTAAATTAATTTATTTGGGAGGAATATAGTAAAATAACTATGGGTGAGGAAAGTAATTTTATAATAGAGGACGTACCTATTGTGAAAGAATATGTTTATGTGTTTCAAGAGGATTTTCCTAAACATCATCCATAACAAGAAATTATGTTTTCTATTGACATAATTCTGGGTTCAAGGCCCATATCGAAGACCCCTTATAAAATAGCCAATGCGGAATTAATGGATCTAAAGATACAACTATATGAATTGAGTGATAAAAGAATTTATTTTCCATAGTGTTTCTCTATGGGGAGCCCCTGTTCTTTTTTTAAGAATAAAGATGGGTCTATGAGGTTGTGCATTGACATTAGGTAGATCGATGATATAACAATAATGAACAAGTATCCCCTAACCCTCATTGATGATTTTTTCAACCAGATTCATGGAGCTCAATATTTTTAAAAGATTAACCTTCGATCTAGATATCATCAGTTGTGTGTGAAAAAAGGAAGACATTTTGAAGACAGAGTTTCATACCAGGTATGGGAATTATGTGTTTATAGTAATGCCTTTTAGACTAGATAATGCACCCTTTTTTTCATAGATTTAATGAATATAGTTTTTAAGGAATATCTAGATGAAATTATAGTGGTATTTATTAATGATATATTGGTATACTCTAAACGATATGAAGATCATGAAAATCACTTGCATACTATTCTAAATACTCTAATAAGAAATTAATTATATTTGAATTTTAGCAAGTGTGAATTATGGCTTCTGGATATTTAGTTTATTGGCCATATTGTCTCTAAGGATGGAATCTATGTTGATCTTTCTATGTCAAGAGAAATTTCGGAATGGATAGAACCAACGAGTAAAACTCAGGTACACGGTTTTATTGGCTTATCATGTTATTATAGGCATTTCTTCCATAATTTAGCTAGATTGGATGAACCATTAACCATGCTCACAAGTAAAGGTGTCAAATTGGTTTGTAAAAAAAGAGTGTGATTTCCATTTTGAAGGATTGAGGAAAATATTTGTCAATGCCCCTATCTTGACTCTACAATCGGGGAATTATGGGTTTGTTATTTATAGTGATGCATCAAAGAAAGGACATGGTTTTTTCCTTATGAAGAATGATAGAGTTATTGCCTATGCATCACGAAAGCTAAAAATTCATGAACAAAACTATCCTACTCATGATCTTGAGTTAGCAATTGTAATCTTTTCTTTGAAGAGATAATGATATTATCTCTATAATGAAAAAATTGAGATATATACCAATCAAAGTAGTTTGATGTATATTTTCTAAAACAAAGAACTCATCATGAGGAAAAGGAGATGGCTTGAACTACTCAAAGATTACGATTTCACTATACACTACACCCGAGGATGGAAGATAAAGTGGAATATTATTTGATCAAAATGGATCACAAAGTTTTGAACAAGATGAGAGTTGATAGGGATCCTATGTTCATGGATCTAGTAAAGTTGGATATGGGAATAATCATGGAAGGTGAAACATCAATACTTTTTCATATTGGTGAAAAAACATCGTAATTAGAAAGGTTAAATAGTTATTAGACTAATAATGAGATGTTTCAAAAGAAAATTAATGATTTGAGTGATGGGAGATTGATTTAATTCATATATGAAGATGGAATTTTGAAATTTTGGAAGAGGATTTGTGTTCCTGACATACCAGATCTAAAAATGGAATTATTGGGTGATTCTCATAACCTCAATTTCTCTATACACCATGGTAGCACTAAGATGTAAAAAGATTTAAAGGAACATTTTTGGTGGGACAACATGAAGAGAGATATTGGTGATTATCTGTCAAGATGTATGGTTTGATAATAATTGAAGGTTAGAAGACAACATCCTAGAGGAGTCATGTAATCATTTCCAATAACTGTGTTGAAATGGGATGATATTAGGATGGACTTTGTCATGGGTCTACCAAAGAGTCCTAGAAGTAATGATGCAATGTGGGTCATTTTTGATCGTCTTACCAAGTCAGCACATTCTCTTGCTATATGAGAATATTTAATACTTGAACGTTAAGTAAGACTATATATTAATGAATTTTTAAGACTTCATGAAGTACCCATATCGATTGTTTATGATAGTTATCACCATATTAAATTGAGATTATGGAAAAGTATTCAGAAGGCCTTAGATACTGAACTTCCTTTGAGCACTGCCTTCCACCCTGAAACTGATGGACAATTAGAATGGACTATTCAAACCTTAGAATACATGTTGAGATCATTTTTACTTGACTTTCAAGGTACGTGGGATCAATATTTACCTATAGTAGAATTTTACTATAACAATATATTACATTTATGTTTTTAAATGACACCATATGAAGCATTATACAGGAAGAGATGTCGCAAACCAACTTTTTAGAATATTGTTGGTGAATGAAAACTTGTAGGCCCATAACATATTGGGGAAATAATGGAAAAGGTGAGAATTTTTCAAACCCACATCAAAGATCCTCAAAGTAGGAAAAATATATATGTGAATAATCAAATGAAGGATATGGACTTTTGAGTAGGAGATCATGTTTTCTTGAAGTTATATCCCTATAAGGGTGTTATATGATTCATTAAGAAGGGTAAATTGAGTCCTAGGTACATCAGACCTTTCAAAATTTTAGAACGAATTGGAGCTGCAGCTTACAATTTTGAAATGGCGCCAAGTATCTCCAAAGTTCATGATGTGTTCCATGTATCGCTTTTCAAAAAATACATTCCTGACCCAATAAATGTAGTCACCTATGATGAAATATAACTAGAACCTAATATGTCTTATTGTGAATAGCATGTTAAAATTTTTTATACCAGAGAACAAGTGTTGAGAAACCAGATGACTCATCTCGTAAAATTTCTACAGAGAAAACATAAGATAAAAGAGGCAACATGGGAACCCATGGAACTTATGATGAAGAACCACTTGAATGTTTTTATGCAGTATTATTCATGAAATTTATAGGATAAAATTATTGGAAGGATTAATGAATGTAACACCCTAAGGTTCCATGATATGTTTTTCTTTTAATAATGCAATAGCTTGTGCGGTACAGAACATCGAGTTCCAGCACACCACGACCAATCTAACTAGCCATTATGAATAGTAATACCCACTTTTAAAATTTTATAAATTTTATTTACAAATTGGACTTCATTTTTAAATTTGGAATGTCAAAATTTTCTTTGGGGAATTGTTTGGTATTTTTCTGACAACATTCAATTTTTTATGAATTGTGAATAACACTACATTATTGTTTAAAACAATCTTTTTATTTAAATAATTATTTATTATAATTAAATTTATTTTATGTAAAAATAGATACATAATACCTATATTAGTTCAATGTAATTCATTGAAGTTATTTTATAATAAAATTAGATGTATAAAATTTTATTGAATTTTTTAACTTCCTTTACCCAACTTCTAGGAACACTAGCAAATTTGAATAAAATGTAATTTTACCGCTTCAGTGAATTAAATTTC
The DNA here is from genome assembly GCA_963277665.1 of Viscum album. NCBI lineage: Eukaryota > Viridiplantae > Streptophyta > Magnoliopsida > Santalales > Viscaceae > Viscum > Viscum album. The sequence continues at coordinate 674,886,131 of OY728158.1, read as the reverse complement.
AAAAATATGTGAGACATGGTTGACATCATTATGTAAAATGTGGTTAAATAGGATCAAAATAATTTTTAGTGAATAGTTACTTTTGAATTTTATTTACCAAAATTATCAGTAAATAGGGTAATTAAAGATAAAAATGATATTATAATTACCATAAAACATGGTCTAAATATACCAGATTAGTGTATTTCGGCCACAATAAACTTTAGAAATAAATTATGATCCTTTTGGTCCACATTGATTACATTAGTACATTTATTAATATTTTATTTAAAGAAGAGTTAAAAGTGTTAAATTCAAATTTTCATGACTAAATAATTTTTAATATAGGGTTATACATAAGATAAATTAAACTATAAATATTCATTTGAAATATAAAATGATTTAAAACATAATGGTATTTTATTTATAAATTTTAGACAATAAATAATTTAAATTATTTATAACACAATGATGATGCAGTAATTATCTTATTATAGAAAGATTAAAATAATTGATATTATAAATATTAATATAATTGTAAATTTAGAATTTTTATGTATTCCAAGAATTTTATAGGTTAATATGACATGTTAGGATTGATTTAATTTACTTTTTTTTGAATTTATAAAGTCATTTTTACTTTCAAAAAAACCAAATACTAAATAGTGTCAAAATGGACATAAATAAGTTTTTAAAACAAATACTATATTATTAATTGATATATTCTTCCAAATAATATAAGGTTTGGAAATGTACATAGATAATGTTATATATGTCAATAATGAACCACTCAGGGTTCTATTGGCAATTTATAGTATGTTTTTAACCATTTATAATAATAATTAAAGAATACATGGTTAATGGTAAATGATTTAACTAAGAGTTAATCTAAATAATAAGGTTAATATGGTGACCTAAACCTATCTAAAACCTATTTGTTGAGATTTTTTCGACCCTTCCCCACATTATCCTTGAAATAAATCCTTTTTATCCATTATAAACTGAATATGATTCTATAGAAAACATATATTTCAAGAATTTCCAAATGTGACTCTCACCTCTATTTTAAATGGGTACTTCCCCTTATCTCAAAATCACACCTCCAAAGCCATTATTCTCAGCCAAACCCTGATAAAATATCCTCCCAACTACCCTGAATTCAATTTATATTCCTTAATTTGATCAGAAATCCAACCTATGGATTCCTTTTGACCAATTCAAAAGGAAATACTCAAATAAGAGGTAATAATTTCATCACCTCATTCAATGTTCTTTTCTTCTTCAACTTCCTCTTTCATTATTGTTTCCATACCTAAATAATAACTCCAGTAACATATACATACTATTATGTTATTATAAATATGGTACAACCATATTCATTATTCTATCAATCCTATGAATGAAAAATTCACTATATGTGCGTATGTATGACTTACCATCTCCACGTCGTGGTGTTGTTTTCTATTCAACACTTTATTATTTGAATGAGTATAAAAACGAGTATAAGTAATGTGAATAAAAAATATAACATGTTAATTATTATTTATATACAATATAACATACAATTACATATCATTTTCCCATCAATAGAATGATATTTTCACTCGTGCGTACGTACGGATTACCGTCTCCACGAACGCGTTGAGATTAATTCCCCATCATAACAATTCAAGAATTATTTTCAATTTATGGTTACAAATAAAGTTTAAGAACATAATATCATTCTAGATATGAATAAAATATATACTATCTATAAAAAACATGACTTACATAACAAATAAAATAATGGAAAACAAATTTGTTAACACCTGAAAAAATGATACTACTGAAATATTATTAACAAAGCAATATTATAATATCATATATGAGATAATATTTATCTATGTGGTTCTTGTATAATTTAATAACAATGATATAATATTATAAAGTAGGTTAACATATCCTCTAACAAAGAAAAGTACAAGTTAAGGGTTAATTTTACAATATATTTATTATCTAAGGTTGTTTATACGTAAGTATCTATTAGGACCTATTTATCATTCACATCTGTGTTTCTTAGAAATTTATTTCAAATTTTTTTTACTATTTCCAAGAATATGGGTTAAAGTCATTTATACCCTTGTTTTAAATTATATAAAAGGAATTTTTTCATCATTTTACAAACAAGTTACTTTATGATCTTTTCAGAAAATTAAGGAAAGACTGTTTTATTAACTTATATGGTGGGTCGAATGATTTTCTTCCATTATAACACCTTCGAAGCTTCATTTACAAGATTGTAAGAATTTTTCAAAAAGATATTTTTTTCATATATTATTATGTTACTTTTAAATTATTTCAAAATAAAATGATATATTTCTCTCAAATAGATTTTATTTCATATATGTCAACATCCTTTGATGGATTTTACACTTATTTGATGTTGATTTATTATGATATAATCCTCCATATTATATTGATGGTTTTTTGATTTGTTTTAATATGTATGTGATGTTTTTATACCATTCATGGTTTATGGATAATGTATTAACATTTTGTGGGCTTGATTTAATACAAATTTTTATTTTAGGTTTCAAACTTTTCATATGAGGAATGCATTAGACTTAGTAAGTTGCGAGTGGAGCTTGCTATAGCTCCTCAATGAATCGGTAGGTCTCATGAGGAAAAATAGTGTCTTGAAACAAGGCCCTGAAAAAATATTATTTGTAGTCTTGGCATGAGACCTTGACTATGTGGTTATGATGTCCAACATTATTCATTTCATAATTATGAAATTGGCTATTTATATTTCATGTGATTATTCCACTATTAGAATATCCATGTGAATAAGTAAAAGACATTATTTGATTCACCATTACAATATTATGCTAATGTTTCTGTTTAAATGGCTTGTGTTTTAGTCATATACATTGTCTTAAAAGTTTATGCTTATTTAAGATATTTTCATCTATATTGATATCCTTACTGAAAATCTGAGCTCACACCTTTTTATGTTTTATTTTTCCCTAGATGCGAAGAAGTACATTATGATTGACCTGCAGGGATAGGCGAAAGCATATGAGTATGTTCAAAGGTAATATAATTTTTTTGATGATGTAATTTAAAGCTTATGTATGTATCTAGTACGTTCAAGGATACTAAACTGATAGGTATTTTGGGATTTGATCCCTTGTGATCATGCTAATGTTATGTAATAATGCACCGACTTTGGGTAACTAGGGTCGGGCATTAAAATTTAACTAAATGTTGAATTAATGGGAACTATATAAATGATTAAATTATATTATTTTTTTATTATTAAATGATAATATTGATTGGCTATTTTTTATTAGGGTGTAATATAATTTTGGAATGGCTAGAATTTTATAATATTACTTCCTAATAAAAATCAGTTTTAATTAAATTTTATGATTTTAATTAGTGGTTAAATTCATAAATTTTTCAAAAAATAATTTAGATATAAAATCTAGATTCATCATGGTTAAATTATTTTAGTACGAATTTTTACTATTTTTCTGAAATAATTAATTTTTAATTGAATAGTAAATAAAATCATTTAATAAAAAATAAAAAATTATAAATTTATTAATAAAGGAAAAATACATAGAAGTTAATAAAACATTTAAAATAATTAAATATTGATTTTTAGGATTAAAATAATTATATTTTAATATATAAAACCATAGTTTATTTTTTAGATCATAAGAAAAATTTTATCCAAATTAAAAATAGTTTTAGGTCAAATTTTAATAAAAACAATTTGTGGTTTAATAATGTTTTTATCTTGTATTAAAAAAATTTATTGGTTGTAAAAATAACAATAATATTTCCTATAGTTTAATATTTCTTTAAATTTTTCAAAGACATAAATTTTAAACTTATTAACCCTCTTTTTTTAGAAATAGATTTTATTCATTAAGTTTGCTTATATTAATATTAACATTTCTCAGCATTACGAATTTTATTTCAAAATATAATTTTCAATTATTAAATTTGAATATTTAAAATATATAATGAGTTTATTTTTTTTTTTTCATTAAAATTAATTTCCCAGGATAAAAATTTATTACTAAGGTAGATGCACATTAGGGTAAAAGAAAAAAAATTGAAAAGAATAATAAAAATTACTCTATTTTATCTATGAAATGATTGGTAGAGAGGATGATCGAACTAATATGTATCTCCACATTATATATTATTCATTTCAAAATAATCACCAGTTAATAGTAACATTCCATTCTTGAAAATAAATGGGTACTCCCAAAAGTAACCTTCTCTTCACCTATAAAATGGGAACACTTACACAAATTCATGTCACCAATGTTACTTAAAATAACATTCTAAATATATTCCATGTTTTTCCAAATTGAATCCTCTTCCATTTTCATAAGATTATAGTATCAATTAGTTTTCATGAGGCCTACATTTCAATGGATATTATTAGGGGAAGTCTTTAATTCATAATGTGGATGTTATTGAGTCGAATGATTACTTTCTATAGTTTCTATCATTGTTTTGGAAAATCATGATACAATATTTAATATAAATTTTCAAAAAATTATATTTCCCATGTTTTTGAATGTTTTATAGAAAATAATTTTTTAATGAATGTAGAAATACTTCTTAAATAAGTGAATATAAGTACCAGAGGTCTATACGATCAGATTGAAGGATTTATAGTTCATCAGACTGATATAATTTTATCCCATTTTATTTTGAGATGTTATATCCATCTGATTGATGATATCCAGACAATTGGTATGATTTTATATAAAAAATCAATATGGCAATATTTTTTCTATCAGTGTGACAATATCTAATCGATCGGGATAACATTATTTAACCTATCCTTATGATGATTTATAGTCTATCAATTCCAAAAATTTTAGTCCATCATTCTGATATTTTATTCCATCGAAATTAGATGTTTGTAATTAGAGTAATAATTATTTGTAGTTGTCAAAATACTTTTGTTTTAGGATTCTAATGGTCCTACCAGAATGTAATTATATGAAGATATATTTTTATTTGCGATCATTTGTACATCATCATAATAAATTTCAACAAACACTATGATTCGTGGAAATATGAACATTGGAGGTATTCTTAAAAATAGTAGTGAATTTGTGTATCTAGGATAAGATTCATTTTTTAACTCAACACATATAGAAATTTTTCATCCTGAACATCTCATTCTTATAATTTTCAATAATTAAGAGTATTTTTTGTTCTATGGAATCCACTGTGAGGATTATAATTTCCTTTGGATATTTGTTATTTTTTATTCTCTTGTCCAAATTATGGTTTTGAACTGGGTATTTGATGGATTATAATAATGTTGATACCAATTAGGCCGATCGAGAGAATTCATGGTATTTAATGATTGAGAAGACATTGATCATCATATCAAGGACTAATAGGGTTTTGGAATAATGATCATACACTGATCATTGAATCAAGGGATTTATTGGTGAGTAAATATAGATCTTATTGTTAGGTTGAAAATCATTGTCATCCTAAGTCATAATTTCTGACTTCTATAATTACTATGGTTTAAGAGTAAATTTATTTTTAAAAATATTCAATAAGTTATTATTAAATTTATTTTAAGCATTAATTTTATATGTTTCTATAATTAATATTGTACAGTCTTCATTTTATATGAGATTTTAGTTATATTAATTTCGACGCCTTCCAAATAAGCATTGAAAAAATCACAATGGAAGAAATACCTAGATATGGGTATTATTTTCCCTATAAAACAAAAGGAAGAATATTGTGATTGTGACCCACAGATCACCCGATCCTCCAAGGGATACATGATTGTGGGACCATTGTAAGGTCTTGTAAAGGAACCATTCCCTGAAAATAATCTATAGAGAGTCCAATGAAGTCTCTTCGATAATGTGCTTATGATCTCATGATGTAACCCTAGACAACCATTAATCATGTAGGTGCAGCCATAAAATCTCCCACAATTCATGAAACATCCCAACCAGCAGACACGTGAAAAATCATCTAAATATCTTTCAAAAACAGGATGAAAAGATACAGAAGAGGTGATCCACTTACAGTAGTAAAATTCACATGACGCATTACCGATTGGAGGGATGATAAAACCCATGTTACTGCTAACCTTTTCATAATAGAAGAAAGGAAACTAAAGGGAAGGATATGGGAGCCTCTCACAATCATATATGATAGGATACATGCCCCTATAAATCTTCTTGATGTTGTAAGACTCTAAAGATATTCCCACCTCTTCTCTTTAAAGCCCACCGACTTGACATCCTCATCACAAAAAGGGCCTTTGGTATGTTCAGGTGACTTCATGCTCTCACTTTTGGCTCATTTATTATAATCTGATGGAATGGACTATGAAATTATCGTGAAGATTCATAATAACTTTTTTTGATCACATGATGCATCAAAATTTGGTAATTTTATTTTCCACTAGAACACCAATGAATCCTTACAAACTCCCCAAACACTGTGAAATAAATGAAGGAAATAAAGAAATAGACGGGGGTGAAAACTTCTCATGTTTGAAAAAATCTTCCGATATGAAAGGGAGGCTCTCATCTCGCGATCATAAGACCCCATGACATGTTGGAAAGATCTCTCAGAGGACCCTTGAAAATTTATACTTTTCCCATGGGAAACCCTAGAAGTGTCACTAAATATCATGTGAAAGTCATTTTATAGGCACCATAATATCACAAAAAACCATATACATGTCAAACAGACAACATGAAAGACCATTTACATGTCCACATGATTCAAAAAAAGACCACATTAATAAAAAAATATCCAATAAATGAGGCATTGAAGGGATGATCTATATGTTTTCAAAAACTAGGTGACACAGTTACAATAATCTATGATAGAGAATCATGAATTTGTGTGATTCTAAAGCCCTTCATTGAATCCAGATTGGATTAGAGTGACATGCAGTATTCCACATTGTAAAAAAACTGGAAGTCAAGGCCTAAAAATCTCTCAACCCAACATGAAAAATACACTTGGAATCTCTAGATGATATGTTGGAAAATTTTCATCCAAAAACCAGAGAGTATTTCTTAGAGCTACTGATCTCATGACTGGCACATTTATTGTTATATAAGATACTAGAAAATAGTTTGGAAAATCATGAGGCATGCATAAGAACTTTTAATGACGAATATAGATCACGTGATGATCCTATGTAAAGACATGTGAATAACATCCCACACATATTCTAGATCATGCGAGACTTAAAATAAGCATAAAATTAATAAATCTAATGCATTTATGATAGATGGATGGAACACTGACTGATAGAGGGCAGAGTTATGTAAATAATGATTACAATGATCCCCAAGATCTTCACTTGGACCACCTAGGATGACCAAAATCACTAGGACATGTACCCTAGATCAAATGATACTCATTTGGTATATTATTTGGGTCTTTCAAATTCCTTCAAACATGTCAAATCATGCCTCATGGTGACCCTCATGAATGCCCCCTGAGTCTCGTGAAACCCTCTAAGATCACCATCCATGTTTTGATATGTCCCTAAAAAATGTATCCCAAAAAATATGGCGGCACTAATTCATATAAAAAATAATGGAAGCACCTAAGCATGTGGACATACATTAACTACACCCATTGAGCATGCCAGTAAGATTTTATGATGTCCTTCATACATGATAGTTAGGTTTCATGATGGCCTCTAGATATGTAATCTTAGACACACAACACCCTCTAATACATGTCACATCAACTATTGAGATTCCCTTTAATTGTGCCATCCAACTCTCATGATGGAACCAGAGAATGTCAGTTAGATCATGCAACACCAGCTGCTCAAGCCATATGAGATCATGAGATGGCTTCCAGGATCCACCGACTAGGTCTAGTGATTTCCTCTCTAAAATTCATTCTTTATCATGAAATTAACATAAAACATTCCATCTTGGATTCACGACATCCCTAAAACTATCAAACTGGATCATATGATTTTCCTTGAACATGTATATAATATAACCATACACGTTCAAACACCATCCAACATATCAAAAATGAAATCCAAGCACGTTAAGAAGGATATATATCTAGTTAGATATAATGTCAGGAAAGGTAAAATGGAATACCAGGGATTGATAACAGTATCCACCCTCAGTGTGTATACCCCGACTTGAGGGAAACCAAAGTGTATAATCCACGATCTATGTGAACCATGATAACTATGATTCCTACCATAACCAAGATACCCATAGTGCCTTATTATGTCCCAATACCCATACCAAATATCAAATGGGATGTATTAGTATATAGGTATCGTATCTATAAGGAATGATACTAATCACTTTTGATCCCTTGTTTCCCTCACTAAGCATATCCTATGTGGGTTTTGAGAGTTGCAATGACCATATCATTTTCATCAAAAACCTATACAATGGAATGGTAGGCATAAGTGTGTTATCCTAGATCTGATTAAACTATGATAAATACAATTCCTTCTATAACCAAGATATGAAGGATGCATACCTGAGGTTTAAGCTAAAACATATGCTGCCTCATTGGCCTCATATATTTTCTCTGCAGGTGATATTAAACTTCATGATTTTAATGAACTGTATTGATTTTGATTCCTACAATAACCAGGATATGTAGGATGGATCATAATGAATCAATATTATCCCTAGAATATTAATTGTCCCCCAGTGTTGAATAGAATCCAAATGTATCTGTCTATATGGATTTGACACATAATTAGTTACTGATGATTCAAAAATGGATAGAGAAACAAAGATACATACAGATGGATTCACTAAAGAACCCCCTTTTTCTCTATTCATTAATGACATCCCTCTCTTTTTAATATATTGAGAGTCATCCTATAATCATTATTAGGGTTATAAGTCATGTGTCAGTATCAGAAAGGGATTCAAAAAAATATCATAATTCTATAAGATATTTCCAAAATAGGAAACAATTACCCTCAAAATCGTGTGGTGAGACCGAACTCCCATCCTCTTGACCAATACGAGTTCATAAATGTCACTAGGTCCGAAATCTAAATTAACCACCTCCCATATAAGAGCAGGTCCATACCCAGTAATGGACTAGGGAACCATTGGTATTTTTCACCAAGAATGAAAATGGTAACTCAATTTTAATGATTATTGAAGAAATGAACCCGAACAAAATCAACCACATGGAAAAACTGAATCCACCTCAGTCAGGGTAACTGAGTCATCCCTTTCCCATAAAAATAGAAATGGTGAACCCAATATGAATATATCCAAGAGTAAAATGACTGGTTTATAATTTTTTAGGCCATTTTTTTTCCAAATATACACAAACAGTAATGGTGAACCCAATCTGAATCTATACAATTGAAAAACTATGGGGATATAATCCATAAGGACATTGTGTTTTACACCTATAGACAAATAGAAATGGTGAACCTTACGTGAGTCTCCCAAATATCAAAACAATCAGTTAATCTTATGTCATTCCACTTCATTTTTCATATCCTATACAAAAAAATCTAGTAATACTGACATGACCTCATAGTTGATCCTATGTAACCATGGTTCTCATGAAATAAGTCCATCCTAATTTTTAGAAGTCTAGATGAGAAGAATGTCCGGATCAAGATTACAAAAAATTACATTAACCATGAATATATAATTTGGCACACATCATTCTTATGATATTGAACTAATTGGTAACCTTACTCCTTATATTGTTCATGACAATAGATACTAATCTCGTAAACATCATCCCAAACTGAGACAGTTCCTTAATAGTACAACTATTAATATAGAAAATAACTTATGAATGTAACCCCTATGGTTCCCAAAATGATATCACCTGATCGAAAACACCAATTCCTAGTGGTGAACATAATGGTTTGAGAGTACCACTGATGACATACAATCTGATCCCTAAAAGCTGTCCGTGAGTTTCTCTATGCATAAAAGATGATGTGTCTGTATCACCCAAGGAAATATGAAACTAAGTTAATTCCCTTATTACCAAATCCATCCACATATGTATCCTATCATTGGTGTATGATAATTTACACTTTTAGTCTTAGATGAAGGTGGACCAGGTGTCAAAAACGGCTCCCTTCTGGTACCTGGGATGCCTAGGAGGGCTCCCATAAACTGTTGTCGCCTACACAAACCCGATGGTACCCACCGGTATCCAACTGAGGGTAACACCAGAAAAGTTTCCATATATGATGCCTATGAAGGTGAAATGAGAAAGGGAAATTGGGTGAGGAATTCATTGGATATCTGAAGGGGTGATCATATCCCCACTACCACTTTTCATGCATAATCACATATCTGGGTAACAACCAATAAACATGCTCATATCCCTACTCACTCAGAACAAGTCCTCAGAAATATTCATGTAGTATGCATGTGGGGGAACAAATTCATACCCCTTGCATGATTTCCATTGAAATATTTCATGGATCAAGGAGGAATGAATTGGTATCATAGCCTTTCTTCAATTAAATTTTTCTGCTAGTACATAGTTGAGATGAAAAATGTTCCGGCATATATCCCTGCACACATATTTAAATAATAAAAATATATTTTAACAACTGCAAAAGAACTCGTATAAATATTACAAAACAATTAGAGATAAAGGGACATGCACACATTCCTATCCCTATATCCAAGATAACTCAACATTATGATCGTCTTGAACAAGTGGCTACATTGAAGCAATCACACATTCTTTCTCTAATATGTATTCATTATCGATATATTTTATTAAAGGAAGAGGCATCCAAAATATCTTATATTCCCATTTCAACCAAGGATAACAAGGTGAGAATGACACATGCCTCAGGATAAGGGAACATGCCAATTGAAAAAAATCATATGATATATTACAAAGGCCCAGGATCGAGCTCATATCCCCATTTTGGCCAGCACTCACCAAGGGAGAGGGGCACAAGAATCAACAAAGGCTTGTATTACTATTTAATAAGTATTTAAGAATACTTACATGGACTGTGATAGAATATATATCCCCATTATGGATGGGAATAACCATATGATAATATCAAAACACTTGAGACATGATCATATTTTTATCAGTGAACCTGTCTGGAATATTCCAACAAATCATGGATTCCATGCTCATATCCTACTTCTGTTGATGAAACAAAAGACTGATATCATTCTGATTCAATATAGTAGGAGGATCATATAACTTATCCCATTATAGAGGCCCATAGACCTATTCATGTAGGGAATTCATTTTCAAACATGGCTCATAGTCCTGCTACAATTGGGGTTCACCAAGTTATAGTGGAACATTCCCTGGGGTAGGTTCCTATCCCATCCAAAGATGACAAGTGACACATTCTAAAGGCTCATGATCAGGCTCATATTCCTATATTAATCGAAGATCACCATGTGAGAATGGTACATGCCTTGGGAAGACTTATATCACTGTCAATTATGAGACAACTCATTTTGAATATTCTAAAAGCTTATCAACCATGATATCATAATCCCTCAACATTAGATAATTATAAGAATGTTCCTACCACTATCATACATAATTCTCATATCCCTGCATAATTATAATATTTTGGTTCGAAAATCACTAAAAAAATATACGATATTACCCATATTTATAATATATTCAATGATAGTGTCCTTAAGTTAATTGGATATCAACTCTCAACGCCACAAGAGTCCATTAACTCTTCCACTAAACCCGAAGATGATCATTACGATGATAGTCCTCCTCATTGTAGTGTGGAGGTGGATCCCATGGAATTTACTCCTAACATCCACTATACACAACATCCCTACAGTGATATCTATTATATATAAGGAAATAATCCCATTTACCACACACCATCATTTATAGAGACGTTAAATTCACATACACTTCTATATAGAGAGGTGTTAAAAGCTCAGATGCCTTTGTATATAGTGGTGCTCAAAACATCTGTTTAAATGGCATATAGTTCCACAAAAACTTCCAAATCCACCCCACTTTAGTCAGCAGGAAAAACGTAGAGAATAATCTCCCATTGTTTGACTAAATATAGGAACATGATTTTGATGAATAGAAGGATAACATTATCATACTAAAAGGGTAAGAAGGAAAAAACCACCTCGCTATGTTTTAGCTCTTCCCTATTTTTGAATATGAGACCCCATATGGGATAGAAAGTTCATATGTTATATATGGCATAATATGGGGGATACTCATCAGAGACTGAAGGAAGAACACCTCCATCATCTAGGATACAAGTGTCTCATTTAGACCATCAAGATACTTTTTTATTATCTAGTCATGGACACCTTCTCTATGGCCCATGATATAAAACTAGAAAAACACTATAAATATCTAACATGATTACTACCATTATATCACAAATCCTTATCAGATGATCCTCAAAGGCATTCCATGAATCTTTATTTGAGGATGGAGAAATTATGGAGGTCTACCCTTTTCCACACCCAATGAACAATAAACCCCTATAAGAGATTCCATTTAAAAAATTCATTAATATAATAAATTACTCAAGATATTCGATATAGAAAAAAAAATTAATCATTTAGGAACAATTTTAATTCACATGGAATGTTTGGGAATTATCCACAGACCCATACCTTCTAAAATATGAGACCTATTTAGTTTCATAATACACTATAATATTAAAGGCTATTTTCTAGAGCGAAAAATATGAATTAAAACTATTGTTTTCCTTATTTCATGTAGATATAATTACAAAATGAGGTTAATAGTATTAAAAGAACAAGTGTTTTAAAGACTGAAGAACTTATTGTAGGATTATATTAAATAATTACCATATTGAATAGAGTATTTAAACATAAAAAACAAAAAAATGAACTTATTTATAATAGATAAATATAAAATGGTTACGAGAAAGAAATTGAATCAGTGGTCTGGAATAGGAGTAACAAAATACACACAAACTCATAAATAAATAGCTCATTTTATACCAATTTACTTAGTTCATTTTGTTCATAAATACTTAATTTACTACAAAATTTGTTTTTTTATACATCTAAAATTTCATTAAATAGAGCTAACAATATTATTTGTCATTTAAAATATTGATTTATTAACATTATTTTTATTTAGTCTATAAAAGATAGTAAAAATAATATGTAATATTTTCAAAATTAATTTTCCTATAAAAATATTTTTCAATTATGTATTATGATTTTAATTATTGTATAAATTCATAATATTTAGAAATTTAATTCATTAATGGTTATAACATTTATTTACTCATATTGATGATTTTATATTATAAGAAAATTTCAGGATTTCTCTGAAATAACTTTTTAACTAAATATTGAAAAATAGAGTCTTAAAAAATTATAATTTTACAACATTAATAATATATGAGAAAGAGGAATAATTTTATAAAACATTTTAATTCATTTAATATTTATTTAATTATTAAAATAATTTATTTTAAAATTTTATTTTTAATATAAAAAATCTATGTTTAATGTTTAGAACCTACCTAACATTCAATTAAAATTTTAATTTTTCTCCATCATTATTTTTAATTAAAATTTTTTATAGTAAAATACAAATTTTTATTGATTTTAATGAAAAATAATTTAAATTGGTTATTAATAGAGCAATTTTTTAATGTATTTTAATTATACTAAATAATTAAATATTTAAATAAATTATAGTCGTATGAAAACACGTTTTTTAAAAATTATTATACATTTTATGTGTGTTTATTATAAAGTAAACATTAATAATTTGTTAATATTTTATTTTATAAAATTTTTAAAAAAATTTAAATATTTATGTTAAATTAATTTAATAATATCATTTTTATTTTTGGTAATTAGAGTTATTTACCAATGGTAGAAGTTTATTTCCATGGTAAAATTTCAATAGGGTAGAAGAATAAAAATCTAAAATAAAAAAGCATTTAATAACACTATTTTATCTTCAAAATTGTTTATGGATATTGATATAGGAAAAATAATTATATTCACAACATATATTTCTCTTTTGGAGACTTTGATCATTGAATAGTGACATTTTATTATTTAAAGTAATGGATACTGCTAAAACATTGTTTCTTATCACTTATAAAATTGGAACACGTACACCCATTTATTCCAACAATATTCCTTTGAATTTCATCAAGAAAATAATTGATTTTCTACTAAAATAATAATATATTGTTTTAATAATCCTCTAGTCTCAATTTGATATTCTAAAGCCTCAATTTATAAAAATATTTCATATAGAAATATTATGTTCTCAACCTGAGTATTCCATACATATTAGCCTTTTGTTAATAACATTTATCTTTAAAAATTATTGTATCCACACAAATATAACGAAAAAAATATTATTAGAATAATAAAGTTTTACTCTATTAATGGAACAATAATTATTCAATCCTTTCAATCCAATAATAAATATAAAACCACATAAAATTTATTTATAGAGATACTGCAACCTCTATGAAACGATGTGTTGTTTTATAATAACCACATTTTAGGGATGGGGAAAAGAATGGGTTTTATGAATTGATATGCATAATATATATCAATTATAATTCTAAAGTTATAATATTTCCCATTCCTTCATTCCATACCACCATTCAATAAATGGAATTGTTAATTATTCTTATGTATAAATTACTGCCTCCACAAATATTGAATTTCATTTTCAAAAAACACCCACCATAGATGGTTAGAAGAACTTGTCTATTATAGGTCAAATATATTTATGAAATTTTTTTACTTTTATAAATATTTTATTAAAATTACATAAAAAATATATCCTTACTCATTAAATCATTATAACATGATCTTGTTTGGGATTGTATTACATTCTAAGAGAATGATGTAATAATATTTATTTCATGAATGAATAAGGTATACTATATATTGATAATATCATATAATAATAATTTATTTATTATTATTTAATTATTTTATAATTTTTTATTTATATTTCATATATTTATTAAGATATCAACCATTGGTCATTAAAAATACCCAAAGAAGTTTTTTAGAATTTCATTTATAGAGGTTATACATTAATAATTCCCCAAAAGAAAATTTTATATGATGAATCATTGAAGCATTTGAATATTTTTTCATGTATTATTTGGGAGTCAGGAAAATTGATTAAATATTTAATAATCAATCCCATCACTATGATACATGTATAAAATAAACAACCGATATATGTATAGACCTGATTGTGGGAATAAACTACAACTGATTATTATATTTATGATTAATGAATATAGAATATTTATAAAAAAAATTTGAAAATTGAAAAAAGTTATTATAGATGTGATTTATATAGTTATTTTTATTATACACCCAGTTAGAGAATGTTCGAGTAATAAAGAATAAAATGAATAATGTTCTTTGTCTCAAATTGAATACCATGAGAAATATTACTTAGTGTGTACCATAAAAATTTGTTTATGGTGGGAAAACTACCTAATGAATTTCAATTACAATATTAGTGTAATTTATACAGCTTTAGAAAAAATATAATATTATTTATTTAAATAGATATCAATTCCAATGATACGATTTTGTAAGGGTCTTTTTAACCAAACTACAATCATTGGGTTATAATTATTCTTCTTTAACTTCTTCCTTAAATGTTTCATTACATCCAACCAATAATGTAAAATCCTCATACCATGTCTTATTAACTTTGGAGAATGATGTTTTGAATCAAACATTTTAAATTTATGAATTTGTTACTTAAAAATTATATCATTATTATGAATAATTATTATCCTCTATAATAATGATTTCTTCTACTTGTCCATAATTTCCATTTCCTCTACTGTTCTCGATTATATTATGAATCTTAATTATGAGTTATCTAATGTGACCATTATATTGATCTTTTTACCCATTACAAAATATCTTTTTCATCCCTATAAATGAAATTTATTTTTTATAAAAGTATTTCAAAGTATTAAAAATGGTTGTTTCGTCATGATATTTTTTATTATCTTACAGAAACAATTTCCACTAAAAACCGGTATATAAATTTAATATCTAAATTTTATAATAACCCTTTTAAAAAATTAATGCCATTCATAATTTCTCACTTCACCTTATTGATTTTTTTAAATGTGACCCATAACTTGAATTTTATGAGTTTAGTAAAAAAGAATTCTAAAAACAAATTTATATTTTCTCTCAAAGTATGGAAATTATTCTTTAATGAGATTCTATTCCCTTATTTAAAATGGGGGTTTACAAATTATTTTATCTCTTTGTGATTTTGAATATAAAAAAATTATTTTAATATTTCCCAAAAGTAAATGTTTTATTTTAAAAAATAATTGTTGATATTAAAATATATTTTAAAGGATTGTGTTTTTAAGAATGAAATTTTCAAGTGTTTTTTTGTATTATCAATGAATATTTATTAAATAATTAATCCCTTAAATATTATTTTGAAATAACCTTTTTTACAGAGTTGGAATTTAAAATTTTTCATCGAGAATAATTTATTTTTTTAAGAAGAAAACATATTTGAGGCGAGTTTAAAAATTTTAAAAATGTGTATTTCTTCTATTTTTGAAAAACATTATCTAACAAAAATTATGCTTCAATTTTATTCTTTATCGCTAAATAATATATATTTTATATAGATATGTTTTTAGAATATAATTCTATATTACTTTATGAAAACATATATTTAATGATTTATTTTTTTATTCTAACTGGTCTATTTTCCATATAATGTTAGCAGATACCATTAGGAAATGATAAAAAAAACCATTTTATATCTATAGGTTATTCATGATATGTTATAGGATTTATTTTTTAAGTGTTTAAAACATGTGTATATTTTAAAATTAGGAGTTATCTTTTGTTCTATAAATCCCTAAGATGGTTTTTGTTAAATAAATCCCAACTATGGTTCAGGTTTATTAATTACCTCTAATAAACTGGTTATGTATTATAGGTCATGATATAGTAATGAATTTACTTAATGATTTTGTTTATAAATGAATTGGAATGATCTGTTTTATCACAAGTTTTTCCTATAATTATGATTATTACAACTTTGAATGTTTATTTTCCTTTCATACAATGTCACATTACATGTTTATGCCAATTTTTATGATATTCCACTATTTTATGATATTCAATGAATTAGTTCATGATTTATGATTTATGATTTATTGGGTATAACTTTCTCAAATATCCGAATTATACATATATATTCATAGTATTCTCATGTATGATATTTTATTATTATCATATAAGTTTATCATTATTTATAATCAAATCTCACCCATTTATTATATTTCCATATCCCAAGATATGAAGATGAGTGCAACATAAGAGAATTGTATAAGGGAACCTAGTTTGGTTTGATTGTAGAGAAATGAACACAAAATCATTAAAATAATTTTTTATGTGACTGGTCCTTAGTAAATCTAAATATTTTATTCTTTGGATTATGTGATAATTTTTTCGATTAAATGCCTATATTATGTGTAATTTTTAAAATAATTAAATTTTTTTCTATGGTTTTTATCATATGAATCATATCATGTTTTATTTATTTTTTATGATTAGTTTAGATATTTTGGTGATTATGAATAAATAAAATTTGTGAAAACTCGAGAGATTTGTCTAAATAATTTGATTATCAATAAGATAACATCTTAATGTTTTGGTAAATTAGAGATTGTATGGTTATCCTTGTAATTAAATCCATCTTCGGATATAAGAAAGTTGTTTCATCTATAAAAAAATGGACATAAAGGTAGCTTCTATGAAAAATGATGGTTTATTATAAACTCAATCTCCAAACTAGTAAAAAATGAACATGCATAAGGCTACACAGATGGATAGAAACTCCCTTGAGAAATTCATTGGTTAATCATATTCTACTAGAAGTAATTTGAATTTTTTTTATATTAATATTTTTTAAGGAATATTTTAGAATGAAACTTAATGAAAATATATTTAACCAAGAGTGAATCTGGTTAAACTAAAATCTATAATGTTAGTTTCTAGGTATAAAAACTTTTGTGGATTACTTTTAAATAATTACATTATAAAGTTAACACTGACCACTGATGGATAACACATTTGAATTTAGAAATGTCTGGAAGTAGGAGAAATCATGTGAACAGTACATGTGATGGACAATAATATAATATTCTTAATAAGAAACCATGTTGGATAGAATCAGGTGTTGAAAATATTATTGTTTTGATCACCCAACTATCTCATGTTATGAATAATAACATATGTCTAGATAAACATCTAAATAAAAAAAGGTAGGATACAGTTTCATCTATGTTCATTCGATGAATATAAAGAACAAAAAAATAATTGTCAACATTACTATAAAAAATTTGGGCAGAGTCACCCATGAGAATGTATCAAATGAATTGAAATATGTTTTCTCTATGGAAAGGTGGTTATCATGAAATAAGTTTCCTAGATAAAACAAAGATATTAATTAACAATATATATAACAATGATGATATTCCTAAGAATCCATAAGTAGTATGATGTTTTAGTTATGTGTAAATTTGGCAATATGGAGACCAGTGTACTAATCTAATAGATTAATAATAAATTTGACAAAAAACATCTTAGACCCTGAGAATAATAAAAATCCTCTGTAGAGACTACTATTTAAGTAGATAATGATAATTGAGTGGTTCTAGGTGTTTAACTCTCGAGATTTTTATATTTCTTATATAATTTATTTTTTCACCAACCATAAACTATTGAATTATAAATAAAAGAATTATGGTGGAATAAATATTTCATCTATAGTGTATGAATGACTATAATGTTTTATAGTATTTAGAAACATCCATTTCATAATAATTCAACCTTTAGAAGAATTTTATATCCTCACATAAACATTATATTAATTAACAAAGATAGGGAAATTACATTTCAAACAAACCTATTATCATATATATGTGAAAGGATGACTATGTTCACTATTTATAAAATAATTATATTATATTACTCATGATACCCAATCACGAGGGATCATTATCTCAATTGATTGGATAAAAACTCACTATTATGAATGACATATTCTTTGGGAATAATATATATTTTAAAATTTTGATTATATACATCTAAAAATTATATCATGATTCATGTATATCTCTTAGAAATCATTATATAGTTTAACTATTATGTGATAATTTAGATTCTTAAGGAAAAATTTATTTAATGGGGGAGAATTCAATGACATAATATTTTAATTTAGGTTATCTTAAAATAAATACAATATTGAATAACCTTTTTTACAGAAGACACCAAACTAATAAATCCATGATAAATTTTAGGTAAAATCATGAAGACTAGGAAAAAGTTGGCGAATTAGATGATATTACATGGATTAATTTAATATACACACAAAAATATAATGTTCATTTTATAAATATTTTCATATTTAATTTTGTGATTAAATATTTATTTCACTAAATGTTGTATTTTTGGACACTATATATATTTTTAATTAATTTTATTTGTATTATTATAAAATTATAAAATTGATTGAATAAAGTTTGATTTATTATTTTTTCATATAAATTAGAAATGAATATTTTATAATATTATTTCCCTACAAGAATAATTTTTAATAATATTTTATGATTTTCCATACAAGTTAAATTCTTAATTGTTTTGAAATTAATTTAAGAATAAAATCTAGATTCACCATGGTAATATTAATTTGGGAGACATTTTTAGTATTTTTCTAAAATAGTTAATTTTAAGAAAATATTAAAAAATTCATTTAATTGTTTTTTTAAAATTTATGAATTCATCAAAGTAGGTGAAAGATTGAGAGGTTAATAAAAAAATTTGATTGATTAAATATATATTTTTAGTTTTAAAATATATATTTTTTTTGTTTTAGAAAACCAATTCATAAAATTTAGATCATAGGAAAAATTTTATACATATTGATAAATAATTTTAAATCATTTTTAATAAAAACATTTTATGGTATAATACTATTATATGTTATATAAAAAATAATTTTATTTGTTTTAAAATAAATAAAAATATTTCCTAGAACTTAATAACATTTAAAATTTTTTCAAGGACACAAATTTAAGCTTAAAACACCACTTTTTATAAAAGCGGATTTTATGAAATATGTGTGGTTATATTAATATTAAAATTTCTAACCCTTATAAAATTTAGTTGCAAATATGATTTTCAATTTTTAATTAGGAATATTTAAAGTAGGTAATGAGGTTATTTTTATGTTTGGTCAGTAAATTTAATTACCCAGGTTAAAAATTCGTTACGGTGGTAAATATAATTTAGGTTAAAAGTTAAAAAATTTGAAAAGAAGAATTCAAAAATCACTCTATGTAATATATAAAATGAATGTTGGAGGGGATGATCAGCCTAATAACTAGGTATACTTTATATATTCCCTTTTTTCAAATATTCATCAATTAATAGTAACATTCCATTATTTAAAATTAATGGGTACTCCCAAAATTACCCTTCTCTTGACCTACAAAATGGGAACACTTCCACATATTCATGACACCAATATCACTTCAAATTATTGTCTGTATCTATTCTATTTTTCTCAAAATTGAATCCTCTACCATGTTCCTAAGACTCTAGTATCAATTAGTTTTCCTAAGGCATACATTTAAAAGTATATTTTTTTAGAGAAGTCTTTTGTTCAAAATGTGTGTATTGTTGAGTTGAAAGATTACATTATATAGTTTCTATATTTGGTTTTTATAATCCCAACACATTATTTGAAATAATTTTTAATAACTTTATATTTCTCATTTTTTAAATATTTTTTTAGAAAAAGAATCTTATATACTGAATTTATAATAATATCTTAACTAAGAAAATAATAAAATTATTTACAAGTGTAATCCATCATACTACTTTAAGTCTATATGATTATATTGAAATATTTATTATTCATAAGAGTAATATAATTTTAATCCATTAGATTTAAATAATATATTTTTATCTGATTAATGATATCCATAATATTGGTACGATTATATATATATATAATTGTATGAAAATATTTTTTCTACGAGTGTGAAAATATCTAATCAATCGGTATAAAATTATTTAATTTATCATTCCGTTGATTTACAGTATTTTGATGAAAACAATTTCAGTCTATTATACTGATATTTTATTCCATAATAATAATATGTTTATAATCAGAGTTAGAGTTATTAGCAGTTTCCATAATGCATTTATTTTAGGATTGTAATGGTGATAATAAAATTTCATTAGATGAAGATATAATTTTCTTTGCGATCATGTAGATAGAATTTGCGGAAATTTAAAACAAATCTAACAATCACAGAAATATGAAAAATTGAGTCATTCCTATAAATAAGATTGAATTTTAGGATTTTTGAGAAGAATAACTTTTCTAACTGAACACATCTGAAGATTTATCATCATGAACATCTCATTCATACCCATTTTAATTATTAAGAGTATTATTAATTTTATGATATCCATTGTGAGGATTATAATTTCTATAGGGTAGTTATTCTTTTTTATTCCCTTGTTTCAATCATGGTTTAGATCCAGTAATTTTTGGGATAACAAGACTGGTGATACTGAATATGATGATAAAGGAAATTCATTTTATTTGAAGATTGATATGACACTTCTATTCTTATCAAGGGTTTCTAGGGTTTTGGAACATAGATCTTACATTGATCTTTGAATCGAGGGATTTCCTGGTGAGGAAATATGAATCTTATGGTTAAGATAAAAACCATTGATATCCAAAGTCTGGATTTAGGACTTCCATAACAACTAAGGTATAAAAGGAATATATCTTTTTATAATGATTCAATAAGTTATTATAACTTTTAATTTTAAGATTTACATTTAAATTTTTCTTCAATTTATATTTTAAAATATTAATTTTAAATATAAATGTTACTTATACTAATGGTGTTTCCCACCAAATGAGCATTAAAAAAACCACAATGTACAAAATAATTAGATATTGGTATTATTTTCCAAAAAAATAAAATGAAGAAGAATTTGACTGATACATACAGATTATGCTAGAATCCAATGTTTACATGATTGCATGACCATGATAAGGCCATGTGAAGGAACCATGCATAGAAAATAACCAATAGATGGACCCTTTAAGTCCCTTAGATGAAGTCCTTATGCTCTCATGAATCCCCCTAGACATCCAGTGATCACAAAACTACAGCTAGATAATCCCCCTAGGTTACACCGCTTCCCAACCAGTGGAAACCAGACAAACCATCTTAAAATCATTAAAAATAGGCAGAAAATATCCAAAATAAGTTATCTAATTATGGTTGTAAAACTCACATGACACATCACCGATGGGGAGAATGATAAACCCCATGAGATCCCCAAAATTTTCAAAATAAAAGAATGAAATTATAAGGGAAGTAGGTGGGAGCCTCTAAAAATCATAAACGACATGTGATATACCCCGGGAAATATGCCTAATGAAATCAGACTCTAGATATGTTCCCACCTCATCTCACAAAAATCAAACCATCTTGTCACCCTCAGCACATAAAGGGAGTTAGGTATGTCTAGGCAACTTCATAATCCCCCTTCTGGTGATTTAATGACAAACTGATGGAATTTTTTATGTAATTATCAGGAAGATTCACAACAACTTTTTTTGGTCATGTGATTCATCACTACAAGGTAAAGTGATTTTCCACAATGAATCCCATGAATACTCACAAACTACCCAACCTTTTTGATATAAAAAAAGGGAAATATTAAATGAAAGGGGGAGAAAACTTATCACGGTTGTAAAAATCAGGTGATAAACTTAGGAGGATCACATGATGGTCTCGTAATACCCCGTGAATAGTTAGTATGGTCCTCCAAACGATGCATGAAAATATATCATTCTCCCACAAAAATGCGTAGAATATTCCCTAGATAATACAGAAAAGTCTTTTGATAGGAAGCCTAATCCTATGAAGGCCAATGGACATGTCAAAAAGACAACATTAATGACCCTTTTAATTTTCTCATGATTCAAACAAGTCCCTATTAATTGTAAATTCCCAATAAAGGAGGCATTGATGGATAATATCGATATTTCTAAAAATCAGGCAACACCCTCAAAGTAATCCATGAAAGAGAATCTAAATGGATTGTGATGTTGAATCCGTTTTCCGACTCCATATTTGATAACCACGATATTCACCATGATAATAGGTGAACAAACAAGATATTGGGTCCTATAAATCCCCCATCCCAGTATGAAAAATTTACTCGGACTCTCTGAATGAGATGTTGGACCCTTTACATCCATGCACCAGAGCAGATTTCTTGGAGTAGCTGATCTCGTGACTCACACATTTCCCATCATATAAGATACCAGCGAAAAATCAGAGAAATAAAAAGACTTGTATGATTAAGTTACATGATTACTATAGATCGTGTGATGTAACTCTATGAAGACATGTGTAGAACATCCCACACATATTCTTGATCACAAAAGAGATAGAATAAGCTGTAAATGAATAATTATAATGAATTTGTGATAGTATGTTGGAACAAAGACTTATGGTGGGGGGTTATGGGAAGAACATTTACACTGAACCTCATACTCTTTGCGTGAACCACCCATGATAAGAGAAATTACTAGGACATGTACCCCAGATCTCATGATTCCCCGTTGGTATATTATTTGGGTCATGCAGTGTCCTTTGAACATGTCAAATCTAGTATCATGGTGACCCTTGGGAATTCCCCCTGAGTCCCATAAAACCATCCAGGATCACCATCCAAATATTGAAATGTTCTTTAATAATATTTCCAAACCCATATGCTGGCATTAATTTATGTATGAAAAGTATCACAGTAGCACCTTGCCATGTTGTCACCGTGTTAACAAGCCAGTTAGCTCTTAAGACGTCCTTCAAAAATCCATCTAGGGTTTGTGATGTCCTACAGATATGTCATATTGGATACACAACACCCTCTAAATCTTGTTACATAAACTATTGTAGTAATTATCAAGTGTGTCTTCTAAATATCATGATGAAACCAGAGTATGTCAGTCAGATCATGATACACCATATGGACAAGAAAGATGAGATCACAAGATGGATTCTCTGATCAACTGTCTAGGTCTAGTGATTTTCTCTAGAAAATTCAGCCTTTATTATGAGATGACTATAAAAAATTATCTGTAGGATATGTTAAGTCCCACAGATGATCCAACTGGATTATATGATTTTCTTTTAACACGACTTTAATATTACCATACACGTCTGTACACCCTTGAACATGTCAAAAAGGAAATAAAAGCATTTCAGGTAAAAAATCTATCATGTCATGCAGAAAATCATGAAAGGTAAAATGGCATTTTAGTTATCAATATATATTTCACCCTCGTTTTGTATCCCCTGAATATAGGGAAACATAAGTGTGTAAGACCCATCCAAAGTGAACTATGAAAACACTGATTCATACCATAACCATGATACATAGAACACCTTATTAATGAAAAATCTCCATACCAAATATCTAAAGGGATGGCTTATTAAATGGATCTCATATCTCTAGGAAATGATATTAATCAATTTTCAACCCTTGTTACCCACACCAAGAATATATCATGTGGGATTTGGGAGTTGAACAGATCATATTAGTTGTATCACAAACCTCTACAATGATAAGGGAAATGTAATTGTGTAAGAGGTGATCTAATAAAACTATGGTAACTATAATTCCTTGTATAACTCGGATATAAAGTATATAACCCTAAGGCTCAAGCTAAAACATATGGTACCTTAGTGCCCTCACATATGTCCTATGCACATGATGTTAATCAATATGGCTTTAATGAACTATTTGAATATTGATTCCTATAATAACCAAGATATGTAGGACTCCCCATAATGGATGAATTCTCTCCTCAAGAATATTAATCACCTCCCTATATAGAAGAAAATCCTAAATTACATGTTTATAAGGTTTTATCACATAATTTGTTACCGATATCTCAAAATTGGATGAAGAACCTCATATACATTGAAATGGATACACTAATGAGACCCACATTCCTCTTTTTATTAATGATATCCCTTGTCTTTTGTATATAAAGAGAGTCAACATATAATCATTTTAAGGGTTATCGGTCCTATATCGGTATCAGGAACAAATTCACAAGCATATATTAAATCTTTAAGAGATTCTTGAAGTAGGGAACAATTCCCCTCAAAGTGGTGATGTGAGACCGACCTCGCATCCTCTCAACCAATACGAGTACATAATTGTCACTATGTCAAAAAGACAAATTGACCTCCTGCCTTAGAAAAACAGGTCTATACCCAGTTATGGATATGGGAACCATTGGGATTGTTCATTAAAAACAAAAATGATAATTCAGTGTTAATGAGTTTGAAACAAATGAACCCACAAACAATCTACCACCAGGAAAAACCAAATCAACCTTAGTGAGGGTACCCAGGTCATCTATTTACTATTGAAAGGGAAATCGTGAAATATATGTGAGTATCTCCAATAGAAAAACGATTTTATTTTTTTAATCCTTCAGACCACTTTGTTTTCCCATTATACAAAAAAATGGTGAACTCGATGTGAATAACTCCAAGAGAAAAATGATTGGGTTTTAATCTGTCAGGAAGTTTTATTTCCCCAGTATACACAAACCGAAATGGTGAACCAGAATTAAATATCCCAAATAGAAGAAATATTGGGTTATAATCCATTAGTCCACTGGGTTTTCCCACTATATGAAAATAAAATTTGTGAACATGACATGAATATCTCAAATTAAAAAATGATCAATTAATCCAAAATCATGTCACTTTGTTTTTCATATCGAACCAAAAAAAGATGGAATGACTAACATGACCTCATAGTTGATCCAATTTAACCATGGTCATCATGAAACAAGTTCTTCCTCATTTATAAAAGTCTAAACGAGGATAATGATAACATTGCGAATAAAAGAAAAATTCCACTAACCATAAATATCTAATTGAGAAAACATCATTCCTATGATTTTGAAATAATCAGTAACCTTAATGCCTCTTGTCTTCATGTCTGTAGAAACTGTTTTCATCAACATCTTCACAAAATCAGACAATGCCTTCTTCATCTAGCGATCACTCAAATAAATCACATATGACTAAAACCCCATCACATCACAAAAAGATATCACCTTCTTGAATCCCCTGATACTAGGTGTTGAAAACAATGGTTCAAGATTACAACTAATTTCATACAATCCAAACCCCAGAAGCTACCTCCAAGGTCCTCCATGCTTGAAAGATTATGTGTCTGCATCACCAAAGGAAATATACATCTAAGACCCTTACCATCATTATCACATCTAACCACTTCAGGAGCATATCCCTAGTGTGTGATAACTACCATTTTATGTATGAGATGGAGGTGGACCAGAGGTCAAATACAACTTCCTTTCAGTTCATAGGCTGCACAAGAGGGCTACTGTAAACCGCTGTCATGTATACAAACCCTCTAGTACCCACTATTTCCCAACTAAGGGTTCCACACTACACATTTCAAAATATGATTCCCATGAATGGGAAGAAAGGAAAGAAAATTGGGTGAGGAATTCACTGTATATCCAGGGGTGGGATCATATCCCCACTCCCACAGATGATTCCTTCTAGAATATTCTGATAAGAACTAGTAAGCATGTTCAAATAACTCCTCACTTGGAACATGTCTACATGAACATTCATGTAGCTGGAATGGGGGAGTTGCAAATTCATACCCCCATGGATGAAGTCCATCGACATATTTTAGAGGCTCAAGGGGGACCAAATTGGGATTATATCCCCACTCTCGTCGATGATGTCTTCTAGCATATCCTGATAGGAACTAGTAAGCATGTTCAAATCCCTGATCACTTGGAACATATCTACATGCACATTCATGTAGCTGGCATGTGGGAGATTCAAATTCATATCCCATGCATGAAGTCCATTAACATATTTTAGTGGGTGAAGGGGGACCGAAGTGGGATAAAATCCCCAATTCAATCAAATATATCTTCTAGTACATTGTGTAGATAGAAAATGTACCGGCATATATCCATACAAAAACATTTCTAAAATGACATTATATTTTATCAATTGGTAAAGAACACTATTGAAATATTTTGACACAATTAAAGATAAAAAGAAATGCATATATTCCTATCCCTATATCAAGGACAACACAAAACTATGATCATGAACATGTGGCCACATCAGAGGAGGAACAAATTCTTTATCCCATAAAGAAGGGATATCATCATATTTTGGAAAAATATGAGGTATCAGACCGTGATCATATTCGAATTCCAAACGGGGATAACCTAGTGAGAATGACACATGACCTAGGATAAGGTAAAATGTCTATTGAAAAATTTAGATGATATATTACAAAGGCCCATGATCGGGCTCATATACCTGTTCTGGCTTCAGATCACCCAGTAAGAGGGGTAGAATCATCAAGAAAGACTCATATTACTTTCTAATAAGTCCATAGGCATACTTCAATGTACCATTATAGAATATATATCCCCATTATGGTTAGGCATAACCATGTGAGAACAAAACAACACTAGATACAAGATAATATTCCTATCAGTGAATAGTTCTTTAATATATCAGCAGTTCACCAATTCCAGGCTCATATTCCAACTTATGTTGATGAATGACAACATTGATATCATTATAATGCAATTTAGTAAGAGGATCATATCCCTTCTTTCATTCCAGGGGTCTGTCGACATATTCCTAGAGGGAATTCATATTCGGACCTAGCTGATATTCCTTATCCAATTAGGGATCTCTATGTTAAAGGGAAACATGCCTCGTGGCAGGTTCGTATCCTGTCCATGAAAGATCAGAAAAACATTCTAAAGGATCATGTTTAGGTTCATATTCTAATCTTGACTGAGGCTCACCATGTGATAATGGTACATTCCTTGGGATATTCTCATATCACTTTAAATAATTATAAAACTCATTTTGAATATTCCTAATGATTTTGAGGCATGAGATAATACTCCTGCATCATCATACAATTATAATAAAGTTCCAGAAACTGTAATACTACCAGATCATATACCTATACAATTCTAAAACATAGGTCGGGAAATTCCAAACAACATACAAGACCTGAACAATATTCCTAATCTCCTCAATACTGATGTCCTTGATGTCATTGGAGACATATTCTCAACACCACAACTATCGGTTAACTCTTTCACTAAAATTGAAGTTGATCATTACTATGATATTTCTCCTCATGGTAGTGTGGATGTGGATCAAGGGGTCTTTACTCTTGACATACAACGTGGTAAACCTACCCACAATGATAACTCCCATAGAAAAGGAAATAACCCCCCTTACCACACACCATTATATATATAGGTGTATATTGATCATAAGATTTTATATAGAGAAGTGTTAAAATATCATATGATTTTTTATAGAGAGGTTCACAAAACATTTCTTTCAATAATATACAGTTCCACATCAACTTCCAATAGCACTCTACTCCAGTCAACCGTAGACCCTTAGAAGAATCCTTTATTGTATGGATGAATGGAGGAATGTAAGTTTGACAAATAAGAGGATGACATTAAAATAATAAAATAGTTATCTAGAAACAACCTCCCTACCCTGTTTTAGGTCTTCACTATTTCTGACTATGAGATTTCAGATGAGATAGAAAATAAGTGAATGCCTTATCTATGCTAGAATATGTGGTAAAATCATTAGTGACAGAATGATAGAATCCTCTAGGTCTTGGATATGCGAGTCTCCTTCATACCATCAAGATACTCTTTTATTAGCTAGACCTGGCAGCCATATCCTTCAACAAGGATCTAAAACGTGAAAAGCACTGCAAAAATATATAACATGA
The DNA here is from genome assembly GCA_963277665.1 of Viscum album. NCBI lineage: Eukaryota > Viridiplantae > Streptophyta > Magnoliopsida > Santalales > Viscaceae > Viscum > Viscum album. The sequence continues at coordinate 674,857,188 of OY728158.1, read as the reverse complement.
CTACTGCAAATGCATCATAAATCTTCATCAAATGATCTTTGAAACCACACCATGAATCCATATTGGAGTATGATTAATGTAAAAGGCATTACACTTTTCCACAACCCTATAAAAATAAACCCCCTTAAATATAATATCCTATAATTTCATAACATGCGATGAAATTCGAGGGTCGGGCAATTATCGGGCTAGATAGTCACTACAACAAAATTCCATAGATTCAAAGGTGCATATACATCAGGAATATATGGAGAGTATAGACAACATGACTTGAAATTGGGAGCCTCAAATCAATGATAATTCATATCAGACATGGTGATCAATGTTGTGATCAACCATACAACTTCTCTAAAATAATTATTCCCACCGCGTGTTTCTATCTCACCCATATCGTAAGCGATTACAACTAAACCACATAAAACATGAAGTAGTGGAAGCTTCTATTTCAATCATCTAGGAGAAGACCCAGCTCACCAGGCCAATGGATTATCTACCTCTACTTCCACCTATCATATTTTCAATTACCAAAGGATCAAGGACTTATTAGCAGTAGATTCAAACTATCCCCAACTCACTAGAATGAGGGAATTTATATCTCAACCACCATCCCCAAGATCATTGTCCCTTAAGAGGGTCATGGGGAAATCGATAATGCTTTCATATCAATCCATGCCCACTAGGATAGGGGAATTTATATTTTCATGCATGTCCCAAGAGTCATAAAATCCTCGATTGAAATTATTTGATTCTAAACAATCAGAATAGTAAAATCCAATTACGGCCCCAAATATCCCCCACCCCACAAGACTGTGTGCATTTTCATCATCATCATAATCACCATTGTGGGATTATGTCTTATCTAGTTTGGGAAGAAAAAAATCAACTGTCGACATCCCACATATTCATCTCACCGCAACAAAAACCTCTGTTAGTGAGGGCCAATTTGGAAATCACAATAGGAAACTCCCTAAAAATAACTATTAATAGACCCAGATAGAAGAATCATATGTTGATGGTGATTAGACCGCACTAGCGTTCCAAGCCAAAACATCCCAATATGTAAAAGGGTTCGAATAACAACCATGAAGAAGGCATTGAAGAATCATTTTTTTGCACTGAATGTATTGGGACAACCACCATTGCCTGATATACCTATGTGAATGGTTTCACTATTAATATTATGGACATTATGGATCAAGACTTAAATACAAAGGGCCAAAACATGGAAAACATACATCGAGATGAGGTTGATATGTATACACAAACCGAGACTACACACAACCAGAACAAAATAAGGTTGCAAAATATGGAACCAACGAATATTGAGATTCCACCTCTCTTGAGGAACAATGACAATGATAAATATAAATGTGTGGTAACATCCCAATAAAAACCCTTAAAATTATATGTTCCTTAAACACAGGAACAATTGTAAATATATGATATTAAGATACATACTCTCATATGACTCAATGAGGAGCCACTAAGGGGAAATATTCCAATTGGGTATCTTCTTCAGGTAGAGATGAATATTATCCTTCATATAACTGATCTAAAAATTATAGTAGTATATAATTATTAGATTTTATTTAGATCTAGAAATCTAGTCTACAAAAATTATGAAGTAAAAAATTACCGTGACTTCCCTCAATTGCAGAATTATCTTTTCACTCTCTATAGAAATTATTCATTATTCGTATGAAATAAGAATCAATGGTAAATGAAAGAGGGGAAACCTAATAAACCCCCACCATATACCTATAGGTAGGTGGTGGATTCAATAATAGTTCCCCATGATCTTCTTAATGTAATCATGTCCATGGCCCCTCGAATAGAACCCATGGATGGGAGATGCACACGTACGAAAACTGAGAAGAATCCATATCCCATTTCCATGGAAAAAAATTACCTCCAACCAATTTCATTAATCCCACATTCTATAATTTTTATGGTGCATCCAACCTTGAAAAACACCTCACACACTTCGTATCCTGATGTGGGCAAATGATGGGCCCTTGAGGTCAAAAGAATGTAATGAAGATGAGGTGTTTTTACAGAATCTGAAATGTTCATCCTTTTTATGGAAAAAGAACCCTCCAGTATGAACCTTTGTTGGATATGAAGATATTTTCTGTTAATTTCTTTACCAGTTCATCTCCACTTCACGGAAAACAACAATCATCATCCTGAAGAACTGCAAAAAAATTAAAAAGAGAGGGTTTCTGAATTTCTATCTAGATGTAAATGTTTATCCAATTCACTCAACATCAATCTATCATAAGAGAAAATTATAGAAATATATGATGAAAATAATATACATGAGTTTCAGAGAGATCTGATCCTAATGAAGTACCCAATATGGTTATGCGAGTTTGTAGAGATTACACAATGTATTTAGGAATCAATTTAGAAAACCTGATCCAAAACTCAACTCATTCCCACAACACAGTGGAAAAGGTTTGCAAAAGAATAAGCAATAATGTTAAATATGAAGCCAGAATAAATGCTCATCCATGCACCGTAGAAGGTCTCAAACCACCCAACACCTCTTATCTAGTGACATAATCCATAGAATCACCCTTGACAAGACGAATAGAGAAATCAAGGATGCCCAAGATTTGAGAAACAAATGAATAAATCATACTCCTTCTGAAATAAAAAAAATACCTAATTATTTCTTTATTTCTATGAAAAAATGTGTCCACACTACCATAACTTAAGAAGCCCGATGAGGTCAAACTCATCGATTGTCCCACAAAATTCACTTTCTAGAGAAGGAAAGTTCATAATATTAAGGACCGATTCATTTTAAATAATTCTTACAAGTAATAGTCAATTATATACAAGTTGTGTTAGATGAATACTCAGAGAATATGGTTTAAATAACTATTTCCAAGTCATAAGAGGATGGTGGTTGGGTGAATTTTCCAACAAGGCATGCATGAATGTTTGAGAGCAGGATGGCTTAAAAACAGTTGACTAATCTCATGCCTCCATGAGAGTAAAACTATGGAAATCCACAATATCTCCACCACATAATAATAATAACGTACATATTCCTCTCAAAGTTAGACCGGAATACTATAAATAAGAATAAATAGAAGAGGGGGAGTCATATTATTCTCCAATCAAAGCTTCAACTCCTACAGATTTCATCTTTGCAACAACCGATGTATGAGCAGTACCCCCCCAAATGGAATCCACATATATTAAGTGATGATTTTTGGTTATATCAACAAGATACACTTGGATTATCACTTCATCAATTATGAATATTCCTTAAGATATGAATTTACTATTCATAACTTGGTAATGAGAGACTGCATGTACTGAAACAGAGGATACAAGGAATAATGTGGACATGGTTAGACCCCATATTAATGTCATATCCCCATGGATAACAAAAATTTAGGTGAGCCTAATGGTTAATCCCTCTAATAGGCTCAACATAGGTAGGGAGGTGTCCTAGAACCATCCAACAGTTATCTACAACTAGTTATCATGCATGACCACCTAGTGGGGTTTCGATTATCTGATCAACCTAGGAAACAAGGAAGGACAACAAGACCAGTAATACTAGTATAAGATACACACTTGAAATCTATAAAAGAATCATCCCCATCTAACTCAAATTCCTCATATCATGAGACACATATCCATGAGAAACCCCACATGGGGGTGCACCAACCTATTTCACATAAGTATGATATTATGATATAGTTGGTTATAGTCTCATCCCTGATCTCAATCCTAGATGTACTCAATATTTCAAAATAAATTAGTGAGGCAGTTGTTGTAGTTATTTGTATCCCACAAGAATTTGAGACATAAGTCTCCACAATAGAGGTCTATGGAGTGGATACTATGTCAGCAGAATGTCGTGTTTCCAACTCATTCACCGACCCAGAGAAAAAATAGGTCATCCAAGGGAACATCAAGACACTATTTGTTTTAGTCAGACTCAATAATGTCAATGTAGAAAGGGATAAGATTGATAATGTCTCTGAGAGATACCTCATTCCATTTTGAGCCCTATGATGTTTGGGATAGAGTGAAAGGGATTTTTATCCCACAAATATGACTACATAAGGGAAAGATAAATGTGAGAAAAGTACTCTTAGGATGATCATCATCAATGATTAGTTTGGGTAGCTCACATATGACACTGACATTATGGTTATCCATTATGAAACCACATAAAATATCCTAATCAGAAGGCTATGTCTCCATAGACACTCGGCGGTCCCTTAAACATTCCTTTAATATCTGAAATACCCCCTTAATTGAAAGGTCTACATACTATAAGATGAAAATAAAACATTCAAGTCATGTGGAGCCACATATGTGGAATATGAGTTCTATAAAAGGGGATGAAGACAAACAATTGTGGATAATGTTTTATAGGCAGCATCCACAAATGGATGGAGGAATTCCGATAAAAATTCCAGGAGTATGCTTGACTACCAATATGTTCTCCCCATAAATCTATTCAAGGTTGAATAATTGACTGCAAAGTTATATAACCATTTTTTCCACATTTTATATATAAAATATAATGAACTCGGATATCTCTCAATAATGTCATCGGTAGTGGGGGATGATAATTTCTCTCCTCATGACCTCTCTCACCCCGAGGGTGAGAGTGAATCCCCAAAATTTTTACCTTTAGCTGGAAATTTATCCATAGAATCAATGATGGAAGAGGTGTGAATGACCATGAGAATACCCCACCCACATTCGAGGAAGGTACCTCCACTATAATTAATGAGCTCATGATGATAAATCTAGGAATAAAAGATTTCTCATGACCTAATGTTGATACTGTTTCAATGCCCCTCTAAGAGAAATATATTCACATCACATTTATAAAGAAACTCCAATATGTATTACATTAGAACAACACAGAAATTACCAAATTGAATTCATATGTGGATACACATCATCTTAGATTACCTGATGAGAATCAAGGCTTAAAGAATTAATCTTGGTGGATTCACCCCTCTCATGCCAATAATGTAGAGGAGGAAGTTGAAAATTTTATCAATGATTTTTTTTTCAGAATTATATTACCCAAGGTGTCTTGCTGACATCGTCCCCATTATGAAAATGAATGGATAGAATAGGTTCTACATTTATTTCAGAGACTATAATTAACACTCCCCAAAAAATGATTTACCATTTCTGATCATATATCTTTATATTGATGCAAACACGAGCTTCTAAGACCTATCCTTCATGAATATATATTTGGGTACAACCAAATATGGATGACCCCTAATGATGAAGAATTCACTAGCATCAGATCTCTTCAAGGAATATTTTTTCTATGAGGTCATTACATTTGGATCAAAGAACACTATAAAAAAATCAACACAACATGAATCATATACTTATTTATCTGTTAGGGATAATAGTTGATTCTTTTGTTGATGGACTAGTGGTCAAATCCCAATAGTGAAGTGATCACTTAATAGAACTAAAATCATTATTTGAAAAAATATGAAAAAACAATCTAAAGATGAATCTGTTGAATGTCTCATTCATGGTAACATACTAGAAGTTCCTTTTCATTGGGGTATTCCACCGTGGCAATGAGGCTGACCATGAAAAGACCATAACTATTTTTTCAATGTAATCCCCCATAAATCTCAAAAAACAAAGGGGGATCCAAAGGAATATTGCCTAAATTGGGTGATTCATAGCCAAACTAGCTAGAGAATATCACCCATTAACCAGGATAATAATGAAATTAACTTCATATCAATTGGATGATGACTATCAAGAAGCCTTTGAAAGCCTGATGTATTATTTTCTGCACCCACTAGTTTTGATGCCTCCAATGAAATGGAGGCCAATCATCTATTATGTTTCAACCATGGAATTCTCACTAGGTTCCCTCATCACACATAAAAATGACATGGGGATAAAAAATCCCTATTACATCATTCGAACAATTATAGGTATTGAGACTCAATATTCTTCTATTGAGAGGAAATTCCATGCACTCATCATCGTAGTGAAAAAGATAAGGCATTACTTGTAGCACCTAGAAGTCTATATGTTCTCTCATATTGATCTTCTCAAGTACATCCATGTCAATCCTATATTACCTAGGAACTTATCCTGATGGGTAGGGATATGAATAAATATAATATTCAGTTCATATCACAAAAATTGGTGAAAGGGAAAGCCCTAGTTGATTTCCTCATAACACCTCCTGCCCATGAGAATACAGTAGTGGACACTGATATTTTGGATGAGGAGTTAATCTATTCCCATGAAACTACCTAGAAATAGGAGATGTATTTTGATGGAGCCTACCAATGTTCGATTAGTAAAATAATGGAAAACGCGAAACTCAATCGGGTTGGATTCAATACCGTGATTGTCTCTCCAGAAAAAGAATCTTCCCTATGCTTTCTCACTATATGAAAGATGCATGAACTATGAGGTAGAGTACCAAGCCATCATTATTTTTTTGAAACTATCAATACAACTACAAATATCCTACCTATGTATCAAAGGAGAATCAGATATAGTGATAAAGTAGATCAATGGAGAATATAAAATAAAAAATGAATAAATAGACCATCTAACTAACTATGTTAGGGGAACTATAGAAAAATTCCATTTTTATCGCACATTGAATTATGTTCCCTGATCACCTAATTCTCTCACCTACACATTGGATAATGCATCCACAGTCTTTGTAGACCCCGATCAAGAAGAAATAATCATCCATATCACACATGGAAGCATGGATTCATCGATATTCATAAGTGATATAGAAGAAATAAATAAGAAAAATCTTCTCAAGCATATGATGAACCAATGTCAACCCCTATATGGATGGACCCCATAATCGGTTATCTTCAAAATAGATCTATTCTAACAGATTGAGCCATAAGGGAACATATTTAGCACCGTGTGGAAAACAATAACCCTAATGGATGTACAAAATTTGAAAAAATTACTCTAAAAGTGAGGATTTGATAAAATCATCCTCACATGAATAGTATAAAGAGAGATTATCTCCAGTATGGATATGGTCCATTTGGGTTCCTCCATTTATCATTATTCTGGGATCAGGAAATCCCACCAAATCAAGAGGTTGGGTTACTTCCTTTAAACCACGATACAAGACTTTTTAGAATTCAACAAGAATTTTCAGGTATGATAAATCAATGAGAACACCATCAATTAACCCCTAAAATTGATACATTCAGATAAATATTTTTTTCCATTTTCCATACAGGGAATAGATGTTATGGGGACATATCCTCTATCAACAACCAAGTAGTTCAAGTACATCCTTACTGCCACCAACTTCTTTTTCAAATGGGATGAGGAAATACCCCTAAAGGAATTTAGGATGAAGAACATCATAAAATTCATTAATTCCCATATTATCACAAGGTATGAGGTCCATCATACAATATTATTAGTCAATGACACAACCTCTATTAAATAGAGTCGATGAAACTCTAACATGAGTACAATATTGAGTCCAATCACGCATCTCCCTATCCTGTAGTGAAGAATGGATAAATAGTTTCCTTCAATAAAACTCATTCAAATATACTCTCGAATTTGGTGAAAATGGATAAAAAGTTAAGGTTGTAAAAATAATCTATTATTTATAGGCCAAGAATAGCATAATGGGTACTAATACACAAGAAACACCATACTAATTAGTGTGTGGAACCAAGGAAATGTTACCCATAGAGGTGCATTTGCATTCACTCCAAATATCCATTTGTGTAAACCTATCAAATGATGTGAAATTGAAAAAGTACCTAGATTAATATGAATACATCAATGAGAATAAGTTGTGTACATTCCACAACCATGATATCCATCAGAATCAGAACACATGAGCCTTTAATAAGAAGGTTCATCTCCATTCATTGCACCAAAGAGAAAAGATGTTGGATCTTACAACCCCAATGATTCTATGAATTAAGCCTCTGTAGCTAGAAACCAAATAGTAATGACCTTATATAAAACACAAGGTATATTGTAATGAAGAATACTCATTGTACACAATAGAGGGGGAGCATGTTAGACCCCCCACCAATGCGAGTTTTCTAAAGAAATACCTCAAATAACTATCATCAGATGGTAATATACATTATTGTAATTCCCACCATTCATCCTTGTTACACGATGTTAAAATGTTAAAATGTATTCCTAGTCACATGACATTGTACTATGAAAACTCATCCTAACAACATGAATTTAAGCTATACAGAAAAGTTATAGAAACATGAATTTAAACTATAAGTCATTTCATATAATTACTATATGACATTAAACTGCACAACTAAGGTACTTACCACACAACATTAAAACTGCATGGGTTTATCGAACAATGTGTGTCTTGATTATTTCCATTAAAGGATAGATAGTGACACCCAATGGGCCCAACCGTAACATTGAATTTCTTTCACACTAGGTGACTATCTACCATACCTCATTATGTAAAATAGTATGGATCCCTAATGTTCCCCTTACTCATTCACTAAATGTGATCTCTTTTCCACTCCTAATGATTTCAAACTACACAGAAGATATCTTTTCCATGTGATATTAAAATACACAGGTTTCTTGGAACTATATACATCATGATTATCATTTTCAATGAGTTAAGATTGGATTCCTCGATACCCTAACATGGTCTAGCATCCAATAATAAAAAACCCATGTTTTATTCTTAAACACCTCTACATGGTGAGAGGATTCATTACCGTTAATTTTTCCTCACATAGACCATAGCTCACGCGTGCTTAAGAGTTTTAGTAAAGGATTCCCCATATAAATAAGGCCTAAGATGCTTGAGACAATCTCAAAATGGTCCTTAATGAAAGACCCTCAAATGAATACCATGAGTCCTCAATTCACGACTTTAAACAACACGATTAATGTCCCTTTAATGACATAAAACTCCAAATCTTATAGAACTCACATGATAGGACCACTATAGTTAGTGTTGGCCTTCTACCACACTTCCATTCTAGAACTACGTATAGATTGATTCTAATTTTCAACAGGATACGTAGGGATTCCATGATCCTATATCTTGGTCTGGTGATCGCATGATTAAATGTTATCCTTCAATGTGTATAGTCTAGAATTGTTTAGGAAAGTCATTCTTTAGGAACTATGTTTGGCTTAATTCATGTTACCATACGATTCATAGTGGTTCCCAAATCTCCATCTTTGGGTCCAGCCACAATTTCTCACTTTATTTATCAGGAATCCAAATTCCATTCCACATGATGTTAAAATGCACAGTTTCTCAAGAACTACGTATGGATTGATTTTCATTCCCATGAGATATGTAGTGATTCCCAGACATCCCCCTATGGGCCCATCCACAAAATTTCTTTTCTCTCATGTCTGTTCATCTTTATCCTAACTTTATGATATAAAACTATGTTGGATTTCAATAAATATATATGTCTTGATGATCATTCCATGAGATATATATTTATTCTATAATTTTAATCCATTTTTCTAGCCATAATCCCCCTTTTCATGTTGGTAAACACACATCCTTAATATATAGTGTTAATCTAAATTGTTCCTCATGAACTATGTGTGCCTTGATTTGTGTCATTATAGGATACATAGTGAAATCCAGATCTCTAATCCAGGTCCCATGTACAAAAATCAATGGAATCAATTCCCACCTCTACATACAGGTCATAACTACGTTGAGAGTTTCATGTTTAAAAACAACATGTGGCTTGATTCCTTTCATTATAAGATACATATTGATACCCAAATCTCTAATAATGATACCATCTACAAAAATAAAAAAAAATAAGTTATCCCCATATTAATAATGAGTGAAATATTCAAAACATTTTCCTATAGATGAATCAGATTTGTATATAGTATTCTTGTGCATGAAATGTGTCCCACACAAATTTTCAAATTAGTTCCCACATCCTTACCACATGAAAATAAGTATCAAGGAAAAAGTCCTAGTAATTTGACATCAAAAATACATAAGAAAATTTCATAACTTCATGATAATAAACTACATAGAACACATACATACCGCATCATAATAAATTTCATGGAACACATCCTCACCATACGATGATAAATATATAGTATTTATATCCATACTGCCTAATGTTAAACTACACACCAAATTTCTCCACAACATGATGACAATATATGAAAGAAATCACCTATTTTTTCATCCCCTATAAAGGGACTATGAGAGAATTATTTTGGTCATCCAGAATACAGGGTTCTTCCATCACCTTTTAAGGAAAAAAAATCCATAAACCACAATTCATATATCATGTTATTTGGGTCACCAAAGCATTCCATGGCCCTAGGAAGAGATACCTAGCTTCAATAGACCCTCTTCATGACTATGAATTTTTTCATATGGATCCTACATATGAACTTATGTTCTTTAAACATATGTGTGACTCTAAAAAAATGGATTTCCAATCCTTGTAATCCTTTAAATCCCTATTGTAGATCTCAACACCCCAGTGTGATCCGAACTTCTCCAGGTTTGACTATCCCATATCCGTACTCAGGACCTGTGGATCTCAATTTATTATTTTCAACATTTCCATCTCATACTTCGAAGGATGTTTGGGAACTGTTTACCAAGATTATCTTAATTAGGATTTTCTGTATCGTTCTCCATACAAGGTTCATCTGCATCTTGAAAAAAAACTACATGCACTTTTGTCCAAGCTGTGTAACCTTAAACCCCTCATTTAATGTTCCAAATCACAAGACATTAAACTAATTTAAAAATTGATAAAAAAAATAAATGGTTGAAACCCCAAAATGGGAGGCCTAAGAAAAATTCAGTTCATCACTCACTAAACTATTCATATATAGAGTATGGACGAAATTCTGGCTCAAATAAATAAGTCATAATGCTCATAGGGCCTAATATTTAGCCCTAGTAAAAGACAATCCATTCACATTGAACAAACTTTGTTTAGTAAAAAGTTATAATAAAGATTTGTTACATCTTTTTTCCCATGATAACATGTTCATTATAAAATAACACAACCTATAGTGTGTTTGAACACTTTATGGACATTGCAACTTCCACAAATCACACTTCATGATTTAGGGTGCCTCAGATTACTGCAATATTCTTTAGCCATTGGTAAGGATACAAGCCTTCGAGGAATCCATTTATTGAATACTAATGTATTCATATTGCTGCTTAATAAGTGTCTATGGTCATCAATCAAATGTGTCACTCGACAAAAAAGGATTTCCAATACTTGTGAGGCATGACATCGCTTTGGAAGAACTCAGCAGCATAGTGTGATTTGAAATACTCACGATATAATTGTGTTATATTATTCCTTGAACCAAACACTTTGGATCATGATTTATAATCTCTATATCAAAATATCCGAGTAGGTTGAACATCCTCGACATTACGTTACCATATTCTCTAACCTTATCATGTAACAAATGCGACATTCCATTACCAAACCTCTGAGGGACCACACATAATGATTCAATAAAACATGGCATAGGAAATGGGCATTAAAATAAATAGAAGAACAACCCTGGGGTGCTCAAACCATTCATGGTTATCTTTCCCCCCATACCTAACCTCATCATCTTGATGTTTAGGTATTCTCAAATCTTTCATGACCATAGGAGAGCATTGTAGATCATAATTCTTTACCATTATATCACCACATATGGGCCTTGACCCACCAAATGAAGGCATATCCTCCTAGAAATAAATACGAGTTAATCCTTATGATCCTTAGAAACACTGTGGTAGAAACTAGAATCTCATAGTTCTATGGTACATACCCAATATGTAGTTCCCACCCCATACATTTAGGAACAAATTTTTTTATTCATGACTAAAATCACTCACATTACAACTATGCATGAATTCCTAGCATCTATAGTATTTAACTATTAAATGATATTACCTCCATAAATTTTCAATAGATCATGGAAATGATAAATGGCTTAAAGGGACCCTTTTCTTGGCTATGCATGTAGGCATATTGCTCCTACAAAATAACCTGTGCTCATCAACTAAATGCATCACTCTGAAAAAAGGTATATCTGATCCTCATGAACCTTAGAAACACCATGAAAGAACCTAAAAAATCTATGTTTTGTTTTTCATTCCTGGTATATCTACACTATATCTCACTATTATTGATCATGCCTTATCTAATAGACCCTAATCTATATCAATAGAAAATCTGAGCTAAGAGACCCTAAACTACCATGATAGAAGGTATATGATAAATGAACCTAAACCACAATAACATATGGTATGAGATAAAAGTCCCTAAGCTACAAAAAAAAGAATGTATGACCTAAATGACCCTAAAATAAATTGGTATAAGGTCTGTAATAAAATACCCTAAACTAAAACAAAATAATGTCTCAGATAAAATTCCATAAACTATAGTGATAGAAGGTCCGAGCTGAAAGACCCTGAACTATAGAAATAGAATCTCTGAGCTAAAAGACCCTAAACTATAGTGATAAAAGGTCCAAGATAAAAGTATCTTAACAAAATACATAGATTTTGAATTATAAAAGACTCTAAACTATATAAATATAAGGTCCAAGCTAAATTTTTTAAACTACTGTAATAGAAGGACTGAGCTAAAAGACTGTAAACTACAATGATAGATGGTTTGTGATAAAATACACAAAAAAACAATGATAGAATGGTATGATCATAAAGTCCCTAAACTTAAAAATATCATTCTCAAGATAAAAGAACCTAAACTATAACAATATAAGGTCAGATATAAAAGACCACAAATTATTACAATAGAATGTTTGAGAAAAATTAACCCAAACTAAAAATATAGATGTTACGGGCTAAAAGATCATAAACTATAACAACAGAAGGTTCGAGATAAGATACCCTAAAATACAACAATATAATATCTATGCTAAAATACCCTAACCTATAAATATAGAAGATTTGATCTAAAATTACCTAAACTACAAAAACAGAAGGTCTGAGCTAAAATACCCTAAAATAAAGTGATAGAGGGTCTGAGGTAAATGGTCATAAACTACGTCAATAGATGGTTCGACATAAAATATAGTAAAATAAAACAATAAAAGGTCCACGAAAAAATACCCTAGAATAAAAAAATAGATTTTTCGAGATAATATAACCGAATATACAATGATAGAATGTCTAGGCTAATGGTCTGTAAACTATAGTTATAGAATATTGTGATTTAAAAGACCATAAACTAAAGAAATAAAAGGTCCAAGCTAAACGACCATTAACTACAACAATTGACGATCTCATCTAAAATATCCTAAAATAAAACAATTAGATTAATGAACTAAAACACTATAAACAACATAAAAAATATGTTACGATATAAAAACCCTAAATAAAAACAATATAAGGTACGATATAAAAGACCCTAAGTTATAGTAATATATGGGTAAACTAAAATACCATAAACTTCAATAAAACAAAAATTTATCATGTACGAATTGAAAATATCTAAAATCCCATTATATTCCCTTATAAAAACCAATCTATTCTCACCAAGTATATCAGCTTCAACAATAGAAGAGAACTTTTCTTCCCGGACTTATATACTACCAATTTACCCTTCGATGAATTAGGTGATCTCTATATTATTGGAATATATACATCCATTGGGAATCTCATGTTGGTGGGAAATAAAGAAAACTTCTTGAAATAAATATTTTATAATTTAAATATTCATATCCAAACATAAATGTATACTAGATATCATTTAATGGGTAGGTTGTATTGCTGATTCAAAAAATATCATATCAAAGAAAAAGCCATGCACATCAAGAATGAAAGAAATATGGATGAAGACATGAATTGTTCAGAATATTTATTCATTGATGTTGGATGAAATGTAGAATCTCTAAAATATGGAGCCCCTCCAGTAATATCATCAAAAAATGGGTTCATGTCAATGATTGAACTATAATAAAATTTTGTCGACTAAGATGTCCATGTCCAGATGAGATGTATGGTAAGAGTTGATTGATTACTGAAGTCCATATCACCCTGACTATTCTACCTGTACACCAGTACAAAGTGTCTCAACCAAGGTTATCATATCCTCAAATCTATTTTTAGTAGTTTGCAGTGAGGAGGATTACATGGAATGGCCAGAATTCTGTTGAGATATGATATCCTCACATCAAGATATTTGAATAGTCATTTTATCCATTTCGTCATGAAATTTAGATATAAAATTAAGACCCTTATCTATTGCCTCTGAGGCCTCATTTATATATTTAAAATAGGGTCCTTTTGTGAAAAATCATGAAAGTAGATCTCATTGGAGGCCAAATTCCACCAGATCAGAAAAAATTGCTTCATGATTTTATATATTGACTAGAGATCAGAGACATATTATCATTTTCATGAAACAATTTATGACGGTTTTCCCATAATAATGAAATAATTATATAGGATTCTCAAGGATAAAGTTGTGAACTAGCTGAGAGATCATCCTATGTTGTTTCTAATATTCGATGACTGGTGATATGGTTGCTCCGGATGGGGGAATAGATGGATGAGTTTGCAAGGAAAAAAGCGAAGAGACTCAATGTATCCTCCAATCAATGGAGGTATTATCTATTTCCTATTTTAGAGAACTGATTTCCTCAATATATTCACTACCACTATTGGGATATTCAAGGATAGGGCGATTCCTCGAAGTCTCACTCATGTACCAATGAATTCCATTGCTTCCACAGAGAGGGGTTAGTGATTTGAATGCCATGCCAACATGGGGGACTAATCACCTTAGACAACCATCAAAATAGGCTACTACCCAAATGTTTTCATAATCACGGATAAGGAAGGTGGAAGCATGTTGATGCATATGATTGATTTTATTATCAGCATCTTCACATGCCAAATCATAAAAAACTATAATATGATCCTAGGGTGTTGTTATCCTCGTACATTAACTGAAGTAAGAGGAGAGACCCTTTGGGTACAACTAAGATGAAAAAAAAGATAAGGTGTTTCTGCATCGCAGATGACCAACTCATCCATCCCAACCACAGGAAGCCCATCTCGAAGGGAGATTATATAAGTGATTGAATCGAAGGAGTCACTTCCATCGTCATTGATCGGCCCATTCAGTGCAAAATACTGGGAAAATCAAATATATCATATCAATGCAACACATCTACAACCACTTCAGATCTTAGGTACATGGATCCAATCATATATATGTTCAGAAATATGGGATGAGATAAATAATATGGGATCGTGGGGGAATTATATTATTCATTTAAATCAAAATTATCCCTTATCCATCCAAATAGAAACTAGAAAGGTCCACTGATCCCATAGGGAATGAGGTATTGTTGAATACGGCCCATGAGATGACAAAATTGTGTAAGGGTTCACATGTCCATGTTGAGATATTGACTCTATTCCAGTTGTTCTTCTATAACCAACGTAATAACTCAGAACACTCTACATGCATCCCCAGATGGGAAGATTCATCCATTCCAAGACATTTCAATAATGCCCGCCAATATAAGACTAGGATATATCTCCAACATCAATAGACAACCCCATGAGTTATGCTCCCCATCATCTTGAAGGGAATAAAAAAAACACATAGGTATCAAAAACAGGTTAGGAAGGGAATTTATGGGTACATATAGTATATGGACACTCCACACCATGAAAAAAATATTGATCTAATACCCGAAGGATATGAGTGATATCATCGTTAGATACTTCCTCATATTCTCCATCACAATGACCAACATATCCCTCACCATGATTGGTGTCTATAAGGGGTCATCGAAAAAAATATAGTAGGGAGAAACCCATGATGGATCTCTTTGATAGAGATAATCCCACCTAGTTCACTAGCATCCTATAATATCTTGAATTTAATAATGATAATAAAAATAAACTTATTGTAAAATTATAAGTGTCTTATGTAGAAAAAAATCATTTATCAATGAAAATAACATAATAAAGGTCTCAAAATATATATGTATGGTTAAAATCCCAGTTAAGGCATTAGATTATTGAACAAAATACTTTCGGAGTTTGATGCTATTTTGGCGTAGGATGTCAAGGCCCACGAAGCCTCAGAGAGTATAGAAAAATATTATTAAATATATTATCGTAAGCGCACAAAATTTATTCGAAATAATTTAATAACACCAAATGTTTGTTGTGTAAAAAATTTGATACCAATGTTTGGTCTAGGATATGGTATTTACCCCAGGTGGTGTATAACATTTGTAAGCGTTAGATATTTGGATGCCTCTCTCATGAAAATAATTTATTTAATTTCATTATTATATTTTTTTAAAAATAATTTCATATCTCTAAAATGATTCATCGTATGGGAAATACGAAACCAAAGATAGGTACGAGACATGGTGTTTAAACTAGTAAGCATATAAATATTTTAATTATCAGATGTTTGGATAACATACTTGTGAAAAAACCCTTTTATATTTAATAATTTAATTATTCCATTGTTTAAATAATAAATAATTAATATCACTGAAATAGAGAATCAAATGAGAAATATATGACCACCGGTAAGCCTTTAACACGTGGTTTACCCCAAGTAGGGAATTAATTTTATGTGCATCACAAGTTTGTTCAGGTCGGATGTTATTTTTATGTTATTTTAATATTTATATTAAATTATTATTATTCATTATTAAAAATTTGGGTATTGTTCACATTCTTCCCTAAATCTGATAAACCCCACCAAATCACCCCATGGTTTCAAATCCATCTAATTTTTACATATTCTTACCCGGTGAATTTTGAAAACCCTATTTGGATTAATCTATTATCTCTGTAATTAAATTTTCAGTGGAATATTATATATAAATGGTTGTTTAAATTTGGGGTGATGAATGATATGATTTTTTAGGGATATAAATACCTTAGTCCAAAAATTTTTACGTACTTATAACACTAAAACCATAGTAGCATTCATAACCCCCTATTTAAACACCCATTTCAATCCAATATTCCGTTGAAAAATTTATCATAGAGCCAATAGATTAATCCCAATAAGGGATTCCAAATTTATTCACTTTAAAACATGTAAAAAAAGATATATTTGAAACCTTGTGGGTTAGTTAATGTAGTTCAGGGATTTTATGGGAGAACGTGGATAAAAACCCCTTTTTAGCAATTAATAAAAATAATTTAATATAGATATTTAAATAACTTAAAAATAACTAGCGACCCAACCAAATTGAATTGCATAGAAAACTTAGGCATTGACTAGGGTAAACCCCACGTTCTGAACCTAAATTTGATCTTAGATTTCTTATATGATGAATTGTTTGAGACATATAAATTATATATTATTTAAAAAATATAATAAATAATTAATTTAATTTAATTTTTATACTGTGATTGAAGCATCCAATCGTCTGATGCTTACAAATTTTATAAGCTACCTAGGGTAAAAATCATGTTGCAGAACTAAAAAGGGTATCTGATATCCCATATGATGCAAAATTATGGATATATTAAATTATTTTAAAAAAATATATAATAAAAATTATCAAATAATTTTTTTTCTTGTGAGAGGCATCCAAACGTCTGATGATTACAAATGTTATACCTCACTAAGGGTAAACACCACGTCCCAGTCCTTATGGTGGTCTCCAATTTCACATATGATATATAGTTTTGGATTTATTCAATTATTTTGAAAATATTTCCCATTATTAAGAAATTATATTTAATAATTTTAATCCTTATTCATTAAGGCTTTATGGGCCTTAGAATCTCGTACCAATTTAGCATCGAAATCTAAAAATATTTTATTGAATATTCCAAAGTATTAACTAGGATTTTATCCTTAAAAACCCATTTAACAAACTTATTAAGTTGTTTTCATTAATAAATCATTTTTTCATACATGATACATACAATTTATAGAAAATGGGGTTTTTATTACCTTGTAAAATTTAGGATATAAAAATTCTCCATGTCTATCAACCTATCATCCTCGAGAAGTATCTCTAGTTGTCCTGCTCAAGCAATATATGCCATTGATCTTGAACATTAGACTCATTTTGTCACATCTCTACCTATATCCATCCATACTAACACTGAATTTAGACTACTAAAACCATCTATCCTAACTAAAAATTATCATTATGATATATGATCAACACCAGAGACTACTCACAAAATGCATCAATCACCATCTCAATGTATTTGAAATAAATATCATTTGTATGGTAAGGTATGTACCTCCGAAGTCGTGACACATGAAACACATTGTGAAAACCTAGATAGAGGGAATGGTGGTCTAGATGATACATCACTACACCTATCTTCTAGGTAAAATAATTAGGGTCTAAAAAATGTGGTGCTATCTTTCCCCAGATCACAAAATGGTTGTTCCCAAACCAAGGAGTCACTCTGAAGAAAACCTAATTGTAACGACCCAATGTTTAATCAATTCAAATTCCCTTCTTATAATTATATCGTATAGTATAATAACAAAAAATAATAGAATAATTATACATCATTCATAAATGAACTAAGAAAATACTATGTGACCCTTAAACATAATTTTTCAAATTCTCTGATTCAAATTTTGAAATCCCGACTTACATGGTTGCGACCAGAAAGATGTTTGGAGTCCGATAGGAAAAACATAGTTTTTGTTTTATAGTAACATAAACATATGAATAGTAATGCTACCATTTTGAATATTAATTTGAACCTGATGAATATTAAATTATCTGAGTGAATATAAACCTTACTAATTAAGGTATAATTACAAGTTATCCATCTTATATGTGAAAATATGATTGTTCTTGTATTGTTAGTATGTTGTAAATATTAAATTACAATTTTATGATTAATTTAAAATTTTAAATGAAAATTTATTTTCATAAAATATATTTATAAAAAAATATATTTCTTATGAATATAAAATAATTTTATGAGACCTTAGATAATTTGTTCAAATTGTTGTAAAATTAGTTACAATATAAAAATTTGTACTTTTCAAGTAAATTATTATTTTGATGAAAAATTAAAATTTTCATATTTGGAGAATTATTTTAGTAAAAGTGTATTAATATTTTTATTATATACATAGAAAAGTGGGTAAGGACAATTATTTATATTTTTTGGAAGTATTTGAATTTTGATGAATAGTAAAATATGACAATTTACGCAAAATGATAAAACCTAATTTTTTTTACTAATGATAGAGTCATGAATGATGTATGTTTTATTTGGGTAGAAATATCATTCCCTATTTATAGTTTCTTGTCTCATTAATCAGCACTATTTCTTCTCTTGAGAAAATTAATAAACTAATGAGTTACATATTGTGAAACCTTTCATCACCTCTACTATAAAACCCACCCCTCACCACCTCTTCTCCTTACACATCTCAAGCTATGTGTATTGTCTTAATTTAGATAATATATTTTCCAAATCCACACATATGGGATCTATTGGTCTCATCAAAATACAAAAATCCCTTCCCTAAAGAGGCTCTTAAGGATGATAAATGCAAGAGGATAATTCCTATTTTTTTTATTTTCTTTTCGAGTTCCATTTTTTCCCTCCTAATGTCCCCTCATAAAAATGGTGTGACAACTCCAATTATTTATATATAATTTAACTTTTTTATTATAATGGAATAATCCACTATATTACCCCCTTCCCCAACTTTTATAAAAAAAATAAAAACATTGTCTGAGATGCATTAATTTATCACATTCAAGGATGACAAGTTTTCAATATCATTAACCATATTCATGTCCTTTCATCAAACCATTTAATGGTTGATCTTGATAATAAAATATATATTTCACCATATAAAATGTTATGTAATTATCATACACATATAATATAAAATAATAAATCACAACAAGCTCGTTGTGAGAGAAACCGCTCAAATTAATCCAAGCTATTATTATTGAAATTTTATCTAATCGTTCATCCTCATCCCATTTAATAAAATGAATTATTTAACTATTATATCTTATAGATGTTAATTAATATAACAGAATTACACTTCTGTAAATCCATTTCCATTTTATATTGACTTCCATACTCTTATACAAGCGAGTCGATATAGAAAATTTAAAAAAATGAGCAATCTGAAACGATAAAATAGAACACTATAACTCATCATAAAGACCATAAATGACCATAATAAAATTATAAGAATTAAATTATATGTAGAAGAGATTTTTCAATTATTATATATGGAAAATAATTTTATTTTCTAGGACATTAATCTCTTGCGAAGAACACCTTTATACTTAAGGTAAGGGATTCAACCCAAACATTTATTAACACTTTGGGTTATTATTTATCTCTTCATACACAAATTAAATTTTCTTTTATAGTTATTTAAATATTATAAATGATTTATATATTTTAAAAAATCATTTTTCAAGATATTTACCTCATTCTTTTTGGGGACATACATATTTTAAAAGGTTCCCAACTCAATTCTTCCCAATAAGTAATCCTGATTTAAAGGAACTTCTTGGATACAAATCAATTATCAAGTGTGATATATAATATGTTTTTAAGCCAACATTATTTTCAAAAAAAAACAATCACTTTATTATGAAAGTATTCTTGGTTTACTTATGGTTTTATATAAAATATTATTCCATTTTATATTTTAAAATCTCTTGAATACTTCCCATAAAAACACTAAAATGTTTTAATTCTAATGTTTAATAAATAATACTTTTAGTTGTTTTCAATTAAAATTGAAATATATTATATTTACATATGAAAATCTTTACTTATTAATGTCCATGAATAATTTAAATCCATTCTTCTATGATCCCCATTCTGAAATACTCTTATGTTATGCCTTTTTTCAAGATTATGATACACAATTCTAACCATGGGTAACCCTTATGTTTATGCTTGAATCTTTATGTATGATTATTAATGTGGCACACATATTCATGAACATTTTATGATGGTTGAATTTAGATATAACACTATTTAATTGGGTAAATATTAGTCTCATGAGACGTTATGTGAAACAGTATTAGCCGTTAGCCTTGACGTGGGATCATCTATGTGAAACGAGCCTTGAATCATGCAAAAGTAATGTTTTATGTTTCATTCACATTAATATGATTCCATGATTTTATGATCCCATGTTTTATATGTTTTCATTTCATATTTTAAATCATGTTACATGTATTTTTATTTCATTATGTCATTCTTTCTAGCCCATGTGAATAGATTTATTCTTATGATTATTCCCATACTGGGATTTCTATCTCATACCATTGTTCATATTATCCCTAGGTTATCATATGAATATGGTTAAGCACAATGGAAGTTAGGAGCTCAATTTGGATATTATATAATAATTTTTTTATGATTTTTAATTATGTACATAATATTCCAAGACAGTAGACATTATGATCATTATCTTCCAATATAATGATTAAATATGGCTAATATCATGTATTTATATGTCTAAAAGGATAGGGTCTCTATAGTTGGTATCAAATGAATGTATAGTTATTTTTATATATTTGGATTGGAGTACTTTTGTAAGAACTATATATATAATACTAAGTATAATAATGCAACCCTAAATTTTAATTAGTATAGAGTAAGTGGTTTATTAAAAAAATATATCCATGTCTGGATAAAAAAAGTGGATGTGATTATGGAATAGATGTACCTAGGAGTAACAACTCTGAATAGGTGTTCTAGGCCTAAATCCGGGTAACCTAGTACACAACAACATGCCTCATTGTGGACCTTGTTTGACACTCCAATGGGATATGCTTTGGTAAATTCATAAGATCATTATGAACCATTATTAAGGGAACAAAAAATCCCATAAAAATCTTGGTTTGGAATCATATAATGGATAACATAGATTGAAAACTAGGGACTCCCAAATTAGTATAAAATTTTCCTTTAAGAGTTTATCCTTTTTTGATTAATGTTTCATTTATATTCTTATTAGCTATGTATTAAAGTCCCCCAATTTTACCTTTTTTCTAGTTAATGGCATGAAATAGAAGAACACATCCCAACAATCAATGTGATATGGAATGTAGAGAATACCCTAATGAAATAACAAATATGATGGGAACGAGTTCTTAAAACATTGTTTTAATGCTTGCTCAGTTTTCTATTGTTATGAATAACAATTGTAATAATTTGGAATTCAAACCTCCTCCAAGTAAATATATAGTTTCCATCGAATCCTTCATACGGACAAGGCCTCCCATGTTAAGTGTATCTTCTGATCCCTTTCTCTCGGAACAATGTATTAACTCCATTGAAACAATATTCTCTACCCTCCATCAATTAGAGGAATAGAAAGTCGAGTTATTAGTTTATCATTTTCATGGGGCTTCCGATCAGTGGTGGACACTAATATGGAATATAAAGTCCAATGAAAACATTGATTTCATGGATTTAGAGTAATTCATGGAAATGTTTTTCAATAAATATTTTCCCTGAACCCTCTATTTCAAGATAAAAATTGAGTTCCTCAGAATTATGAAGAAGGAAGAGGAGTTTACAAGGGTGTATAAAGAAAAATAAAAAAGTCTTGAAATATATACCTCCATCAATGTAATGAACACCAAAATCATGGTCGATCGCTTCTTTAGTGGACTAAAGCCATGTCTACGTAAAGCGTTGGTGATTCATGAATTTGAAAATTATGAAGATATTTTCCATAGTGCCTTCAAGGTTGAAATGAAGATTTTAGACCCTCAATGGTCTGATGGGATTTGTTGAAAAAAGTATAAAATGGATTCTAATATAGGTGTTTCATAACATAATTCCCATGATGGAAAGAAGAACTAAATCCCACATGTCAAAATTGTGGGAAGAATCATTCTAAGAACTATATAATGGAAACCATGAATTGATTAAAATGTGGAAGAATGAGACATCTAGATAAGAAATACCAAAGAGATATGAAGAATCACACTACTATAGAGTAAGAAAGGAAGGTTCATATCAACACTCATCATGTGCCATAAAGTTACAATTGTAAGGAATGTGAGAATTATGCAAACAATTTCCCTAAGCCAT
The DNA here is from genome assembly GCA_963277665.1 of Viscum album. Taxonomy (NCBI): domain Eukaryota; kingdom Viridiplantae; phylum Streptophyta; class Magnoliopsida; order Santalales; family Viscaceae; genus Viscum; species Viscum album. The sequence continues at coordinate 674,834,096 of OY728158.1, read as the reverse complement.
GGGTTATCAAAGGTAATTAATAAAAACCTATATGGAAATAAGGAAAAGTTAATCTATCACTACTATTGAGGTAGATCCAGACAATGATGTGGTGATTGGTAAGATAGTCATTCATTCAAGAATTGTGAACATAATAATTGATTCTTCTTTTATTTATTCATTAATATATTTCATTTTTAGTAGACTTATTCAATAACCACCTCAATATATAGATATTGAGTTATCTATGAGAATAGAGAATGGGGAAATTATTGAATCATTGGTATATAAATCCTCCTCATTAAATTTGTTCTGACTGAACCTCCCATTAAATCTCTTCATACATTCTTTGAGGGATTTTGATGCTATTTTGGAATATATTATCTATTTATATTCAAATCCAACATCAACTGTTGGGAAAAGGAGATCACTCTTCCCATCCCAAAGCATATTCCAATCCTATACAAGGGTAAGGGAAAAATGAATCTCCTTTAGAATCATCATCTCATGTGTGGATAATGTTTCCATTTGAGAAATCATATATTGCTCAAAATATTGAGGTAAAGGAGATAATACTTATCAAAGATATTCCCATCATGTGTGATTACACTAATTCATTCCCTAATAAATTTCCTAATCATCCTTCTAATCGAGAGGTTGAGTTATCAATTTAAAATATTCCCAGATCCTTATATAATTATCAAATACACTTTATAGAATGCCCACCATATAGAATAATGAGATAAAGACTATTTTATAGGAGAATCTAAAGAAGTTTTTATTTGACCGAGTGCTTCACCATGGGGTGCGCTAGTATTCTTTGTCAAGATGAAGGATGATTAAATGTTCCTATGAATCTATTATTGTGACCTTCATAAAATCACAATAAATAAAAAGTATCCCCTATCATAAATCGATGATTTATTCAATCAGCTTTTTGAGGTCAGTTATTTCTCTAAGGCGGGCCTACGGTCGAGATATCACCAATTAATGGCGAGGAAGGAAGAAATTCCCAAAACTGCCTTTCGAACAAGGTATAGAAAATATGAGTTCTTATTAATTACTTTTATACTCACTAATGATATGGAAATATTCACAAATTTAATGAATGGATACTTTAGATATTACGTCGACAAATTTTAGGTAGCCTTTAGTGATGATATTTGGATATACTTCAAAAGAAAGGATGAAACTGAGGAGCATTTGAATGTTATGATGATGAATTTGTGAAGGGATAAAATTTATGCAAAGTAAAGTAAATATGAGTTCTGGATAAAGGAAATACCATTATTTGAAATTTTTATCACCAGAAAAAGAATATCTTTGGTCCCTTTTAAGATAATGGAAGTCGAGGAGTGGCTTAGGAAAACACATGTAAACAAGATCTACAGCTTTCTAGCTCTAACCGGGTATTATCAATTTTTTTTGAAGAACATATCATGATTATAAAAAAATTAAAAAACTGACATAGAAGGAAGTTGAGTTTTTATGTACTTAAGAATGTGGGGAAATATTTAAGGATCTCAAAAAGGGGCTTATTACTATTCCAATAATCACCAAATTAATAAGTGTAGAACTCTTTATGGTAAATACTGATGCTTAGAAGAAGGTATTATGATATGTGTTTATGAAAAATGATAAAGTGATATCCTATTCCTTTAGGAAACTAATAATCCATGATAAAAACAATCCCATGCATGATCTGGAGTTGGCAGCAGTGATCTTTGCATTGAAAACCTAGTGGCATTATCTGTATGGGGAGAAGATTGAGATATATACGGATTACAAGAATCTAAAATATATATTCACATAGAAATAGATTAATATGCTCCAATGTAGATTTTTAGATTTCATCAAGTATTATTTATGCTCAATCCACTACCATCCTAGAATAGAAAATATCGTGGTGGGTGATCTAAGTAGAAAGGATCTTTTATCATTATCAATACGGAGAATTTAAAAAGATATAATATTCTTATATTTGTAAAGGATGGACATGGGAATCATTAAGGGAGGAAAATCGTAAATTCTTTCTCAAATGATTACTCAACCATTCCTGATAGAGAAAATAAATGATGCATAAAGAAAAGACTTGGAAGTTATGAAAAGGGTGAAAGCTATCAGAAATGGGAAATCAACAGAGTTGAAAATTGAAAAGCATGTAGGTTTAATATTTGTGTCATGATTACATGTACCATATGATCTAGAGATAACTAAGTATATTCTTAATGAAAAATAGAGCTTGACCTACTTTACTCTCCTAGGGAGCACAAAGATGAATTGAGATATCTTGGATAAATATTGGAGGGAAAATATGAAGAAGATGATTGCTGAGTATACATATACTAGTATGTTAGCAAGTGATGGATAAAAGTAAAATGTCTATGTGGATGATGAAACCACTACCCATAACATTATGTAAGTGAGAGAACATACCCGTTGACATTTTCAGTGGAATTCCAAGGACATCCAGAGGAAACAATGATATATGGGTCATTGTGGATCATCATACAAAGACAGATCACTTTATCATAATTTGAGAGGACATAACAATGGATCAACATGCACGAATATCTATCAAACTGGTTGTAAGGTAGTGTGGATTACCACTATTTATTTTATCATATTGAGATCAGAGATTCACCTCAATGTTCTGGAAGGTCTCCAAACATCTCTATGCACTGAACTGAACATCATTATAACCTATCATCATCAAAATGAATACCAATATGAACAAACTATCAGGACACTATAATTAATGTTGAGAGCGTGTTCTATGGACATTATAAAAGTATGAGACCAACGTCCTCCACTTTTCAAATTATACCACAACAACAGTTTCCACTCCAGGATCCAAATTGCTCCATATAAATCCCTTTATGAGAAATGGTTTAGAACACTGGCATGCTGGGATGAAGTTAGTGAGCATAAGATTCTAAGACCTGAAATGGACGATGAAGGGGTGAAGAAGGTGAAAACCATTTAACATCATATCCAGGTAGCCTAAAATTAATTAAATATTTATGTATACAATTGTCAATGAGAACATGAGTTCAAAGTGGTAGGCATGGCATACCTCTATATATCTCCATGGAATAAGTTCATGAGATTTGGGAAGAAAGGAAAGATAAGTCCTAGTTATGTCGACCCCTTTTATATTCTTGATTGTTTATGATATTTGGAATATCGACTAGAACTTCCACTTACAATGTCTAAAGTACAAGATTTATTCCAGGTATCCCACTTAAGGATGTACATACTAGATCCTTCACATGTACTATATTCAGAGGGGGTGCAATTGGAGAATGATCTTTCTTATAAGTAGAATCCAGTGAAGGTCTTGGATCTTAGATATAATGTTCTAAATAACAAGACCACTCACCTGGTCAATGTACAATGGAAGAACAATATTTTCAAAGAGGAAACATGGGGACTGGAGGAAGCGATGAAGGAAATGTACCCACACCTGTTTTTGGAATAGAATTTAAAACGAAATTTCAAATGTAAAATTTCAGAAGGGGTGAACAATGTAATGACTCAATGTTAAATCAATGGAAATTATGTTCTTATAATTATGTCAATGAAGATAAATTCATGAGGAAAATTCCACTTTTCATTTCTTTTATTTTCCTTTCAAGTCCACATCTTTTATCTTCCCAAATCCCCTAATAAAAATGGTATGATAACTCAAGTAATTTAAATATATTGTATTTATTTTTATTTTAAGGGAATAATTCATCAAATTACCTCTTTTCCCCTTCTTTTATGCTCTAAATTAAAAACATCATCCGAGATGTGTTAATTTATCACATTCAAGGATGACATGTTTTCAATTTCATTTACTATCATCAAATCAAATCATGAATCCATTTTTATAGTTGAACTAGATCATAATATATGAATTTAAAATTATTTAATGATCTATAATCATAATACACACATGATGTAAAATAGTAAATTAATACAATCTCATTGTGAGAGAAACCACTCAAAATTTTCCAAGCGATTATTATTAAAATTTAATATAATGATTATTCCTAATCCCATTTAATAAAATAAATTATTTAAAAATTTTACATATTATAAGTTCATTAATATAATATAATTACACATTTGATAATACATTAAAATTTATCCTAATCTTCCATACCCTTATACAAGTGAACCGATCCTGAAAATTATGAAAATGAGCACTCCTAAACGATAAAATTGAACACTATAACTCAGAAAGAAGGCATGAATTAACTTAATGAAATAATTATAAATAAATTACATGATTAATAGGTTATATAATTACTAGTTAATGAATATTATTTTATTATCCAGGATATTTAGACCAAGTTAAGTACACCTTTAGACTTTTGGTAAGGGATTCTACCTGAACCTCCATTATTCCTTCTTGTTATTCATTAAATCTTATTAAAAAAATAAAATTATCTTTTATTATTATTTACATATTATAAATAATGGCTATATGTTTCAAAATCATGTATCAAGATATTTTCCTCCTTATTTTCAGGGGTATACATGTTCTTTAAGGGTTCCATACTTAATTATTCCTGATTAGTATGCCCCATTTAAGGGGACACCCTGATTTCATATCCATTTTCATGAGAACTATATAATCTATTTTCAATCCACCATTAGATTCAAAAAATCATTCTTTTTATTATGAGGACCAAATTTTTTTACTTCTGGTTTAAAAAAAAATATTACATCATTTTTTGTTTTAAAATCAGTTGAATATTTTTCATAAACCGCACTAAAATGTTTTAATTATAATGTTTCATAAATACCTGTTTTACATGTTTCCACTTAAATTTTACATATATTATAATGATATATGATTATTTATTCTTTTTAATGTATATTAACGATATAAATCAATTCTTCTATGGAAACTATTGTGAAATTCCATTATGTTATGCCTTTTCATAAGATTATGATAGCCAATTCTTATCATGGGTAACTCTTATGTTTATGCTTGATTCCTTATGTATGATTCTTAATGTGGATCAAATATTCATGAACATGTTATTATGTGTGTTCCAAGATATTTATCCAAGGAATTGGGTAAATATCAGCCCCATGGGACATTATGTTCAATGGTTTTTGCGGTTGACCTTGATTCATGCTCCTCTATGTGAAAAGAGACTTTACTCATGCTAAAGTCATGTTATAGGTTGCTTCCACATTACTATGATTCAATGTGAATATGATCCCATGTTTTATATATTATGATTCTTTATATTAAATAATTATTTATTCCTTTCTATAACTTAATGTCATCCCTTATAACACTTGTTCTAAGATTTATTCTTATATTTATTCCTGTAATGGACTTTCTAGATCATCCACTTATTCACGTTATCCCCAGGTTATCCGATGAATATGTTTTAGCACAATTGATGTTATGTGCTCAATGTGGAGATTCAATAAATATTTTTTTATGATGTTTAATTATGTACCCAATCTTTAAAGACACTAGAATTTATGATCCTTTACCTGTAATATGATGTTTAAATATACCTAAAATCATGTATTGTGATGTGTAAAAGGCTAGGGCCTCTATACTGATCTCCCAATGAAAAATACAAGGGTCTCTTCCAATGGTCAACTTATGATCTATGGCTACTCTGAGTAGTGATAAACCTCTTCTATATGAGCTACACTCTCATAGAGGTCAACTGAACTATACTATGGAAAAAAACTGTTACCTCATCCACCTTATACCAATAATGTGGCGAAAAACAATACCACCCGTAAATATTCTCATAAGGTTCCATTAAAAATTAATCTTGATAACAATTATTTTATTCAAAATCAAACAAGGTTAGGTGATCATCCAGTGATCCCCCAAGGTACAGAACACAAGCTCAAAACATATCCTCAAATATGCATATAGTCATTTCAGACTATCCATTAGTTTGAGGATGGTATTTCATGCTCAATCTTAGTTGATTCTATAAGGATTTTTTTCACACCCTAAAAAATGTGTGATATAAAAAATGAATATCTATATAGAACAATTCTAATATGGACTCAATTGTGGTGCGCGATCTCTAGGACATAAATCATATAATCTCCTTAATTTAGTGTGTGTCTTCAATCGATATGAGGTGAGAATACTTCATTAACCAACCAGAAATCACCTATACCACATCACAACTCCTAGGGGTCCTGGGTAACCCTATCAAAAGTCCATCATTATGTCTTCCCACTTCAACATATTTATTAGGAGTGTTTGTAACAAACCACAAGGATGATGGTTCATGGACTTCACCCTCTAATAGGTAAGACATCGACAGACAAAAACTACAGTGTTCTAAAGGGATATGGTGTTCTAATGCTAGTGTGATCACACCCTAGGGTACAACACGAGTACTTCCCAAGAGGTCACCCATCGAAGTAATACTCTCTACCATGAATTATTAACTGTAGTGTGAAACACGAGTACTTCTTAGGAGGTCACCCATCCTAAAATTACTCTCTCCCAAGAATTATTAATTTTAGATTACTAATGACATATCAAAAAATGAAACAGCATCCAATGAAAAACCTAGTACCTCGGTGTCAGGTTTAGGTTCTTTTGTGTGAAGATATATGGAAGGCTCTTTTGGTCCATGTAAATAATAAATATGTCACTAAGGAGATAGATTTTCCAACACAACTGAGTGGGAATAACAACTACCAACTACATATTATGTGTAGGGTAGTTCTACTCATGTGGTTATAGATGACAAGACCCATAGGCAACTACTGGATTTCATTGCAGTAACACCACTCCCTAATCAACACCCAATGCATCATAGTACACTACATTACCAATCTCACGATCAGAGAGTGTTAGTAATGGAGCTATCTTTATCCTTTCTTTTTCTCAAGGAAATAATCGTTACATTGGTCTAACAACTGGATCTTTAATCCATTCTTTTTCATTGTTTTCATGGGTGATGCTAGTCAGAATGAGTCCTGGGTAAACCTCTGGTAATATATTTCCAATCTCAAAAGGTTTATAATCTCAAACATGTTTTGGGTACGTTTATATGAAATTACTACCTCGACCGTCACTAGGTTTACTAGAATACTGGTCACAAACACTAAATAATCTATATATTTCACCTATTTAATCTAGAAGTCACACTTCGATGGCTTGTAGTGAAACCTGTGTGCTAGAAGCATACACAAGACTGTATCACGGTGAATATCATGCTGATATGGTGTTGGTGAGTAGATAATGATATCATTGATGAATACCATGATTAATTAGATTTTTTTTATATAGAATGTCTTATTCCTGAGGCCCATGAACACGTCTGGTGAAATTCATCAAACCAATTGACATTACTATGTACTCATACCATTTATACATGCTCCAAAATGACGTCTTTTGAATTTCATCCTCACTAACTCATAACTAGTGTTATCCCAATCAAAGATAAATATTGGAGAATCACATATCTCCATGTAGATGATTAAAAATATCATCAGTACTCTATAATAGATATCAGGTTTTTACCATCACATTGTTTAGGTTTCCAGTAATCAACACACAGTTGAAGAATATGATCCTCATTCTTGGAAAACAACATAGGTTAACCCCATTGTGATGTAATTGGTTTTTTAATAACTTTATCTCCAATTCGTCCAATTTAACCTTGACATCCTTCAAATCGGTTGAAACCATATGATAGAAGTATTGAAAAGGATTCACACCCAAAATGAGATTAATATTAGCTTAATGTTTCAATACATTAGATTTTATAATAGGTTGAAGATTCCAAAAAATATCAAAACCAATTCATAAGCATATTGAGAGCCTCCAAAACTGTGGAAGGATAATGAATTATAGAATTGAAAATCATGGAATATTTGACCATAGTTATGAACTCCAATACCTATGATATACACTAAATGAAATATAATTATAAATAAATTAACAAGGAATAATTGTGTTAAATTATCGAATGATAATTAATAAGTTTTATAATGATAATTTCATCACATTATAAAAAAATAATATTAAGAGTTGTAACTTGATAATTTCATGAAATTATGAGAAATTACCAAATGTTATTTTTTTTTGAAATTACAACGGTGTAATTTTTGAAGGGTAATTTTAAACACATGTTTTTTTAATTTGATAAATTAAAATTTTAAATAAATGATCATTACCATAAAATTTGATAATATAAATTGAAATTTCAAAATTATAAATTATCATCACATGTGATATTCTAAATGTTAATTTGATAATTTTTCAGGAGATAAGAAATATCATTAGATGTCATATTTTAATAATAATTCAAAATAATTTCAGGAAAGGGAAAGAATCATTTCATATGATATTTTATTTATTTTTGTAATTAAGTATTTGTTTTTATTCTAGGAATCCTTGAAGAAACTTATCTGTCAAATTTTTTATAATAAGGTTGTGAAGGGGTGGTTGTGACTAGATTATCCATGTGTTTCTACATCAAACACTTTTGAGGAAGGAAGTTTTATACCTCATTGGGATCATGTTTAAAAATGTTTCCGTGATGATTATAGTTTTTTTTCATTTTGATTAAACATGCTTGATTTTTGATCGCATGTGAGTGTTTTCAGCCCAGAAAAACTATTTTGAATCCATGTGTTATATGAGTGTAGATTTTATATTTATTTGATTATGATCACATGTTGTCTCCTATGTTGCTATATACTGCTATTTATATACTATGTATACTTGGGTGATTTCCTTGTATATAAATTACAATGACTTAATTGTTTTTAGTGTTTTTTGATAATGGTAGAAAATTGTGACATATTTATTCCCTAGTGGTGGAGAATGCTTGATTTCAATCATAGCGATGAGGGACCTAAGAATAATTTGGCTGTATGAGGAAGCCATGAAATCATGTTGAGGGTGTGCTTAAGGAAACATTGATACCATGTGCTTGTCACCACAAGACAGCCTAGTCAAAGTAAGTACTAGTTACTATCATCTAAAGGATAATGGTGACATGGTCTACTTGGGGGATAGATGATAATGAGTATCACCTCCATGAAATTGTGAGTATTCCATACATGGGCTGGATTTCTTCTTCCAAATCCTTTAGATATCTTCTGGCATGAAGCTGAAGTATGTATTGCAAGGGGTTGTGGAAGCATGATTAGCACACTACTACTAAATTTTGAATTTCATGTTTACATGCTTCATGAATTTATTATCACTATAGAATATAGTTTTATACTTGAGAAAATAGGTTAATGACACATTTATGGCATCCTACTAAGTATTTTACTCACACCCTAATTGGGAATTTCGATGCAATTGCAGCTTTATTGAGAGACCCATTGAAAGGGAAGGTCCCTATAGAATATGGAAGAGTGGGTGGATCATGGAGATTGGGAGAACTAGGACAAACACAAGAGGACCGAGTAGTTATTTTATTTATCATCTTTTTTATTCATTTTGGATAGGATATCCACATTAAGAGTGACTTTTATATGCATGAAATGTATTTCATTTACATTCTGCATGATTAAATTTATTATATATTATATTATCATTATTTATTAATGATCATATGAGGTGATACTGAGAGTATAGTCACCCCAATGATGAACATAGACTCTCACTACTTGTTGGTAGCCTATTGCATATGGGTAGGAATGCATGAGGTCATGTGACATTCAGACTAAGACCCAATGGTTTGTATCTGGTTGTTACAAGACCCTTAGGATGATACCCACTTCATCATGGGACTTGTATAATGTGTTGGTGCTATGGCATGAATGAATGTTCAACCCTCGAAGAAGATCGGGGTGGTGATAGATAATAAATTTAGAGATCCACATGACTTTATAATGATGAATCATGTATTAATGATCATCAAACTCTATGAAACTTTTCTTCAACCAAAAGGGCCATTCCCATTCATCATAATATTTTCTTACCAGATGGAGATCCAAATTCATGACCCATGCACTTCCCTAATTGCTCAAATAAGTGACAAATATAATCGAGTAACTCTAAAAAATGGGATGATGATTGTAATAAAATCCATTTAGAACCAAGGGAGAGTTTTAAAACATATAGTAAAAATAGAAGGATAGATCTACAACTATCCAACTTTCCTAATAAATTATTTTTTGATCACATTAAAGAGAATATTATACCCAACTAGACTATATATTGAAGTATGAAGGAATAATGGTGACATCTTCCAACAAGAAAAACATGTATTGAGGAAGTTGGTGAAATAGTAGATTATCTTGGAGATCTGATAAAAGAAACCTCTTCATGGTTTTGTTATCAGAATCCCTACAATATTGGGGGTTAGAATTGCAATTTCTTCCAATCCTAGAACTTTGGTTAGATATAGTCCATGAATATTGATAAGAATCGAAATCCATCTGAACAAATCTATGTGGCAAACATAAGATTGATAAAATAAAATATTATCAAAGAAAAGGAATAAACCAGAAGCATCATTTACATTAAAAGAATCAATAATGGTGCTCTAGAATTTCCTAGAGGGCTCTAGAATTTCATAAATCCATGGTCTCATGGGTTTCATAAACCAATAGAGCATCATGTAGCTGTGTGACACATAGAACACTCAAGACTATATGACATAGAAATACTCATGTGAACCACATGATAGTCAAAGGATAACGATATTGACCCCCACTGATCCTATAAAACCAATAGTACAATCGTCAATATTCTTGGAGGATTGTTAATAAATTACCAATGATATTACAAAATGGTTCTCATTGGATGGGCTCGTAATGAGGCCTCATGATCGGATCTTGTTAAATAGTCTCACTATAGAAACACATGATAGAAGTATAGAGATAGAGAGATATTGGTATCTATTGAATGAGGCCACCCTACAATACCCTATATATAGTAAGTGTAATGGAATAACATGCATCCCCAGGTAGACCAAAATCCATCCATGATACCAAATCTCGACAATGCCAAAGACATAGGCTGGAATTTACATTCCACAGAACTGAGCCCTGATCGTCACAGACATTTCTCCTGGGGGGGGTGTATTTCTCAACACCCACCATAGAAATTCCTCAAAAATATCATGGAAAGTCACATGGTGCACTTCGGGTATGACACTAGTGTCTCTCGAAACCTCCAATCTCACCATTAATGTCTTGTGATGTCCTACTGACATGTTGTGTGCATCATATGACAATAACAATGCATGTAATGAATTTATCATATATGGACTTGAGAATATAATCAAATTCTCATGACACCCTCCAATCATGCAAATAATCTCTTAATACCTCCCTTTGACACTATTTTCAGGCTTTGCAATGTCTTCTAGACATGTCATCAATGACACATGACACCCTCTGAGATATGTTACATCAACCCTCATGATTCCCTTTATTTGTGTTAGCCAAATACCTTGATGACACTAGGGCATGTAATAATATGCCTGAAACATCCTCTGGAAATTATATTTGAGATCACATGATGGCTTCCTAGATCAACCGACTAGGTCTCACGATGTCCTATAGAAATGCCAACCCTGATCAAGTTATGACGCTTAGAAATTCCATACCGGATACCCGATGTCCCTTAGATAAGACAGATGAATCATATGACTATCTCTGAACATGTCTATAATATAACTAGACACGTTTGTACACCCTATGAAATGGAAAACAGACAATAAAATCATTTCAATAAGGAAGTAAATCATGTTAGGAAGACATGTAGGCCAGGTTATAATGAATCCCAGGATTTGATAGCTTTGTCCCCCCTTAGTATGTAATTCGTGAATATAGGGAAATATAAGAATGTAAGACTCTATATAAGTGAACTATGAGAACAATGATTCATACAATAACAAGGATATATGTGATTATTTATTAAACCTCGATATCCATACCCAATCTACTAATGGTTTTCTTAGTAAATTTGTTCCATGTCATTATTAAATGATTATGATCACTTTACTTCCCTCATTTCCCCCACCAATCATATCTCATGTTGTCTTATGGAGTTACAATGATCAAATCATTTACAACATAAGCCTCTATAATGAAAAAGGATACATAAGTGTGTAAGCCCCTATCTGATCAAAATATGAGATCATAGATTCCTAATATAACTAGGATATGTAGGATGTCTCCTTGAGGCTAGATCTAAAACATATGGCTCCTTAGTTACTGCACATATATCCTCTCTACATGACACTAAACCACATTGGGCTAACAAAAAACATGTATTTTGATTTATTCAATTACTAGGATATGTAGGACTACTCATAGTGGCTCAATCATCTCCTTGAAATACATGTCTCCTCCCTGAATGGATGAAAATCCAAAAGTACCTGGTTATATGCAGTAAGTAGATAAGAAGTTACCCATGAATCAGAAATAGACTAATAACCTCATATACATATAGATTGATTGACTAATAAGATCCCCTATCATCTATTCATTAATGATATCACATCACTTTTTTATATAAAAAGTGTCACCCTATAATCATTTTTAGGGTAACAGATTCTATATAAAGATTATGAAGAGATTTGGGAACATATATTAAATCTATAAGTGAGTCCCCAAGTAGGCAACAATTCCCTTCAAAAGGGTGCGGTGAGCCCGAACTCCAATCCTCTAGAACAATACGATACCCTACATTTCAAGAGGTCTAAAACCCCAATTATCCAATTTACATTTAAAACAAGGGGTGTACCCAGTTATGGATGAGGCATCCATTTGAAGTTTTCAATAATAACAACAATGGTTACCTAATGTTAATGATTCTGCATGAAATGAACCCCACACAATCAACCTTCAATCCAAACCAAATTTTCCATAGTGTGGGTCCTCTATCATATCTTTTTCACCAAAACAACAAATCATTTCATCATTTTGATTTACCAGACTAAAACTATGCATGATACATACAACAATGATCATCTGACACATAACATCTCCAATAAACCTAATAAGAGGATTGTGTTTTAAATTTATTCAATATTTAAAAACTATAATTCACCCCCTATTTTCACCACGGAATACTCATAAATTCCAAAAATTTGTACTAGATAGGGTTATATTGATTTACTTATTGTTTTATATATATATTTTTGTCATACAATATGTTTCTAAAGTTTTTATACATTTTTTATAAACCATCTGGTTATAAATTATTTTTAAAGTAACATGTAAATTATAGAAATTGTTTGTTTCTGTAATATGATTGGTTTAAATGATGATACTATTGAATATATGAATCATAGTATACCACCAATCATTAATGGTGTTGACTATGAGTATTGGATAGATAAGATGGAAACATTTGTTATTATTAATACTGTTAAATTTTTATGATAATTTATAATTATATGATTCCATAGAAATATGTTAATACTTTTAAAAATAAATATTTTTTGAATTATTAGTTGAATAATAGAGTTAGGAACACTCTGTTATGTTCTATTAGAAAAACAAATTATATTCAGATATCGTCATGGAAATTTGTGAATAGAACATGGAAGAAATTACAAGTAATACATTTTGGAACATCTAAAGTAATTGATAAAGGAAGAGATATTCTTTGATCTTGTTTTAAAGAATTGTATTTTTATCCTAGAAAAAATAATGAAAAAATGAATGATAGGTTCATGTGTATGAAAATATTTTATTATCTCTTGGTTTAAAGGATCATAAATATAATATTAGTGGAAAATATTTTATAGATAAATCATAAAATAATGGGAATCTAAGAGAACTACTTTATATGATAAAAAAAGAATTAATATTATAAATCTTGATTATTTGATTGGAAGTCTTTTAAAGCATATGGAAGTATTAAACATATATGTAGAAAAAATAAAGTCAAAGAATAGAGGAGTAACTTTTGAAAAACCTCTAATTTTTTTAAAAAGGTTAATTCTATTGTGAAAGAAGAAATATCATTTAAAAATAATAATGCTATAGTTGAATTAGATAATATTTCATATGAAGAAAATGAAAATTAATTGGATAATATTATGAAATAGTTGAATTATATAGTTTGGGAAAATGATTTCTAATATAGATATAATTGGAATCACAAGGAAAAAGTGATAAAAAGTATTATTCATATGTTATATGTCATGAATGTAAGAAAGATAGAAATATCTGACTGGATTTTCCAAAGATGAAAAAAGTAACATAAAGAATGAATTATGATAAGTATTCCAAGAATTACTACGAGCACAAAAATAAAAGAGTTTGAAATATTAAGATACTTAGAATTATAGTGTTTGAGATACTTTATCTGAGAATTCATTAGATATTGAATGTTATGTTCAAAATATTATCAGATTCTGTGAAAACATTAAAATGGATAAAAAATGAATCGCTTCGATGTTAATTTATATATCTATAAAATATATCATTTTAAATGTAAATAATCCTAAAAGTGTAGATGATAATAGTTATACATCATCTAATAATGAATCTTCTTATGAAAAATAAAATAATTTCATAATTGGATTTGATGCGGTTTCTAGATTTACTAAATTAATAAAAAGATATAATATTAAATTTTCATAAAAAAACATGATATTGATCATGAAAAACATGTGAAATGGAATTCAAGGATGTATACATTTACTACAAAGATATCATATATCAATAAATAGTTATATAATTATAATATGAGAAATATAATCTTTTGAAAGAACACAAATAGTCTAATTTAAAAAAAACTTGTGTACAGAAGGATATTGAAAAATATTATTCGAATAAAACTACTACTTTGGATAGAAATTTAATTATAACACAAAATTCATAATTTTTTTATATTAAAAAATCATTTTTCAATTTTTAACACTAGTAAAGAAAACATTGATTATATGTATAATCATAGTGGACCTCTGAGAAATGTTTCCAAAATAGGTTTTAATAATGGAAAAAATGATGAATATGAATACATTGTTTTAAAAAGTGCTATATTTTTCAGTAAATATTTAATTAGTAGTCACTAATAAAACAAATTCCTTAGGATTTAATAAATCAAAACATTAAAAAGAAATGGCATTTTCTAAACATAGTAAAGTAAGAAAAATGTGTACTCCATGAAATTTACTTTAAAATAATACTATAACTATTAAGGTTTGCATTACTAAATTTTAATGATTTGGTTTGAATGAATATAAGGAATTTTCCAAAAAACAATGTGGTACATGGATATTGGTTTCTCTATAATAATGACCAATAATAAGGATTTCTAGAAGAAGATTAAAAATGGAATGTGGGAAAGTCACATTTGATGATAATGCTCTAGGAGAAATCATTATAATGGGTAACATTGTTCTTCAAGGGAAAAAATTAATTTCAAATGTTTTATTTATTATGGAAATTAAGAATATCGTTATTAGAATATGTAAATTTTTTGATGAGGGATATCTTGTGAAATACTGAATGAAAAATGTCCCATTCAATGCTCTAAAGATGGATTTATTTTTTCTGCCAATCAATATGATAATGTTTACACATTAAACATAGAAGTCCTTAAGTTAGAGTATCTACCCTTATTTAGTGCTACAACAGATCTATATTTGTTGTGGAATATCATATTAGAACAATGTAATTTTAGATCCTTAGATATGTTGTCTAATAAAAGACAAGATAATGATCTAAATTAATATATGATTTATATATTAAAATAATGTGGTTTTTTCAATTCCAAAATCAAGGTAAGTGGTGTTTTAAATCAATCATTGAAGTCTCCACTTTTTATGCATCACATTTATCACACATAGACACGTTTTTTCCAAAATAAATATAGATTTATCAGCGGAAAATAACATGTATCGGTTTTAGTTGATGATTAATCTTGATATACTTTTGGTATTTTATTGAAAATATGGTTGAATAGTTTAATTGTTTTAAAAATACTTTATCCCAAGATAAAAATGATAAAATTGATAACTATACATAGTTATCATGGTGGTGATTGTCTTAATTCCAATTTTGAATCTTTTGGTAGTAAAAAATGTATTATACATAACTTGTCAACACCAAGACCAGCACAAAGAAATGGTGTAGATTAATGAGGAAATACAATTCATTATGAGATTTTTAGAACTATGATGAGAGAATACTATGTTTCCAAATATTGTTGGGATTAAGTAGTTAGTACTACATGTAATAATATTAATCATGTTTTTATAATATCTTTTATTAATAAAACATTTTATGAGTTATGAAGTGGACTGAAAAAAATACATTATTACTTAAATGTTTTTAGATGAATTGTCATCATTTTGAATACTAAATATAGAATACATAATATTTCTACAAAATATAATGAAAGAATATTTTTAGGTTATTCTATAAGTATTAAGACATAAAAATTTTGAAAAAAACTATTGAGGAAATAATACATGTAAAATACAAATAAAATGATAATTTTGTTTTTAAATAATCTCAATGTACATCTTTAGATGTTATTTCAAAACCTTATTTTACATTATTTTGGAATCTTCTTATATTTATAGAACAACTGAAGAATATACTTTTGATATTCCACATCAAGAATAATTCGAACATGTTGTTCATGAATAGACAATTTAAATCCCATTGAATAATTTGATCATTAGGAATCATCAAAGGGATAAAATTATTATTGATGTCGATCAACAAGTTAAATCTAGAAGATATTTTTATAGAAAAATGAATGTTTTTATTTTTATCACAATTTGAGTCCAAGAATCTTTATGAGGAATTAGGTAATGAAGATTATATGAAATTAAAGATATATACACTTATTAAAATTGAGAGGAATTATGTTTAGACTTTTGTTGAATAAATGTGATGAAAATTGAATAATAGTAATAAATAAATATGAATTTGTTGTTAAAGGGTATAATGAACAAGAGGGTATAGATTATGGAGAAACATATGATATTTTATCAATAAATTAAGCTATCTATATAATTTTAGCATATGCATAATTATTTCTTTTCAAACTATTTCAAATGGATATGAAGTGTGAATTCCATAACTGATATGTTTAGGAGGATGTTTATGTAGATCAACACCCTAGGTTTGAAAATGAAAAATATTCAGAACATATTTCTAAATATACTAAGGCATTCTACAGAATTACACAAGCCCCTAGATCTCAATATGATATATTAACTAGATTTTTATTAAAAAAACATTGTTAAGAGAGAAATGGATCCAATGCTTTTAAAAATAAATTTAAACAAAATTATCATTATTTAATTATATTATTATGAAATTATATTTAGTTTAACTATAAAATCATTATCTGATTCCCTTGAAGATCTTATGAAATTTTAGTTTTAAATGAGCTTGATTGGATAACAAACATTTTTTCTAGGTTTTTAAATCTCTCAAAAACCAAAAGAAAAATTTCCATCTCAAATTATTTATATAATAGATCCAATAAAGTAATTTGGATATGAATATACTAAATGTATTATTACTATTATAAGAACCTCAAATACTCTCGTTATTGATGAATCTAGGAAACTAGTTGATCATAATGTTTTTTAATTAATGATTGGATTTTCACTACAAATAACATCTAGTCATCTCGATTTTTGGTTTTATGTATTCGAATGTTTAAGATAACATGAAAATTCAAAAGAGTAGTTGGTTTTGTTTTACTTTATTGAAATTATTTTGAATTATTTTTTTATTGCTGACTTTGGAACAAGTATAATGGATAGAATAAGTGCATATAATCAGGTAATATATTTGGATAAGAATTAGTGAATTTGTTTTTAATGAAACAGAACTCAGTAGAATATTCCACTGTGGAAGATGAATATACGGAAGCTGAAAGTTGTTGTGATCATGTGTTGTGGATGCAACACACAATCATGGAATATATAATGAGTTTTAGTAAAACTAAAATATTCCATGATAACACAAGATCCATTTCCAAAATAAAAAACATAGAAAATGACTCATGGGAAAAACATATATAGAAGGCACTCTATCCTTCAGGATCAAAAAAAAGATGATATCATTTTAAAAATTACCATAATTCAAGAAGAACTTGGTGATATTTTTAATAAACCCCTTAGTTATGATAGATTTTAATACATTAAACAAGATCATTGAATTATGAATATCAAATGATCATTAATATCAACTTATTTTTTACCAATCTCCATAAAATAATGAAATCATTTTCAACTAGAGAGTACATATATTGAGGTTTTTCTAATACTATTATTTTTTACAGTTGGTTTCGTTTTATAAAATATTCATTCTTATTAAAAAAGGTAATTCTTTGATAAATTTATCAGATTTAAAAAAAATATAATTTTTTTAAAATTTTATTCTTAATAGAGCAGTTAGGTTTATTAAAAACCTTAGTTGTGTTTAACATTTTAGTTTCCAAACATTTATCAAATTGAATAAAAAAAATTATCCTTTAATAATTTTAATCAAAATCCCAAAATAATTATTACTCAATTTTATTATTCATGTATTTTTAGAAAATAATCATTTATAAAAAATAATATCAATATACCAAAATAAAATTCTTATAAAAAGTAAAATTTTAATCAAAATGATAATATAATGTCTTTCATATTTATTATTACTATTTTAAAAACTTTTTCTTTGTTTTTTACATTTTTAAATATGTTGTTTCTTTTGGACATTTAATATTTTAAGAAAAAATAAAATTTTAACTTATGGGTAAATTCTCAGTCTAGTAGTTGATTTCAAAAAAAATTAAGTGTTCTGAATTATATTGTAATTATTATATGATAATTTCTCAACAATCAAATATGGTTTGATTTTAAATCTTTGTTTTCAAATCTAATGAATTCAAATCATCACCCCATTTCGATAAATAGACAATCAAGTCACTATGTCTCAAATCAAATCCAATAAGACATTACAAAACAAGATGTTTTAAAAGAATGAGTAATCAAAAAAAGTGTTATGACATGAAAAATTTGTTCCTGAAAGAGATTATTTGTTTCGATGTTTAGGAAAATATATTTATTTAGAATGATGTTTTTGATCTTAATAATCCAATAATTGTTAAGGAATTTTACAATTTATTTAAATTTATTAGAGAAGAATATTTTCATGTTATTATGTTAAACATGTTTCAGACCTGTTTGAGGTTTCTATAGATGGTTATTCTTATCATTTTACACATAATCTACCAGGTACATTTTCTACATTAGAAAAAATAAATATTTGAATCTTTATTATTTCCATATTTTATGAAAATAATAATTGTGTATCATCTTAAATAAAACACAATAGTAGCATCTTTATAGATATAATTGTATCAAATTTAGAGGATGGGTGGTCAAGACACTCTAAAGGCACATAATTTTTTTCTCTAGATTATTTAATGAATATGTGGAAGATTATTTTGGTAAAATATATTTTTATATCAGTAGAGAAAGTCGAGAAAAGTAAAAAAAATTAACGATTCATTTATTTCCATATTTCATAAATAAGATGTTTGAAAAGTTCACAGATTTGTTTATAATTGAATGTCATGCTAGATAAGTGAGGCAAACGATGTCATTTATTTATGAGGAAACAATTTTAAGGGTGAAACACGATTTTGGTCAAAAAATAGAGAATTTTATTTGAAAAAAAAAATTAGGTGTGCACAAATATTATTTATAAAAATAATAATGAGTTTAAAAGAAAAGGAATGAAGTTTCATCTCTACATTACAACAAAATGGAATCTAAACAATGACTGATTAGGAATATAATAAAATGATTAGGATAAAATATTATAAGAATATATGGGATCTAGAGTATATATTAGACATATATGAGGGATTATATTTGATAAAAATTACTACAAAAAATCTGAAAGAATATGTTGAAAAAATAATACAAAATAAAAGACATCAAGTAGCTATAGTTGTTGAATGTATGAAAAAATGTTTTGAGAGTGAACATAGATATTTCTATAAATCTATTTTAACGATAATATAGAGGATTATTTCTATTTATCCTTTAACAATTGTTAATCTAATTTCTCAATCAGTTATGATTTTTATTCCTCAATGGTATAAGTCGTTTTTTAAAATTATCATGTTTTACTTATAATTTGAAAAGTAAAAGGAAGAATTGTTGAAGTAAAAAACTAGTTTTATAAATAGATGTTGAGATTATGAATTATATGAAAAAGGGAATGGTTATTTAATAATAAATCATATTTTGGTAAATCAATTAGAAGATAAAATAGAAAAAAATATTTCTAGAGAAACATCCATAGAAGATTAATCTGATGAAGGAGAAGAAGAGAGATGGAGTTATAAAGAAACTACTTCATTTGAAAATAAATTAGGGAATGATTCTTATATTGTTTCTCTTATAATTAATTGAGTTTAGAAAGTGAAATTCAAAATTATCAATATCATAATAGTGTATTATATGATGTAGAAACTGATAAAAACATATATGTGATGAAATATTTTAGAGGCTACAAATGATAAATAAAAATAAAACAATAATTTGGATATTGATGCAAGTATGTCATAAAGATATGGGTCTGATGTATCATCAAACTCAACAAATTGTAAGAAAACTAAATCAGATCAATAAATTGAATCATGTTTTAAATTTTTTAATGAATAATTTATCATGTTTTTATATGAAATTCCATTACAACAAACTATTTAAACCATATGAAAATATATTCAGATGAGGTTAAGTGTTTTATAAAAATAAGATTCTCTGTATCGGCTAGAAGAAACAATATTAACAATTGAAGTAAAATTAAATTATTTTTAAGTTGTTTCTGTTTCTATGAGAGGAAGGGAGAATAATGTTGATTTGTATTTAAAATATAACTAACTAGATATCAAGATTCATGATTACTAGAGAGAAATTATTAATAAGACTTATCTGGATATTGAATAATATTCTCCAAAATAGTCCCCAGACATTGATGAAAGGAATGATTTTGTTCATCATTTCAAGACTATATCAGAGTCTCAAATTTAAGACATATTGGAATTGAGGGAGACAAATTATTTTATTCAAGAATATGTTTAAGAGTTGTAAATTTAGAGTTATAAGAAAAATATTCTAAAATAAGATATAGACAGTCTTATTAAATAAGTATGGAGATCTAATGTCATAGAATATTGGTTGGAGAATATAGAGAATAATAATAAAAAGAAAAAAATAATTAGAAGGATTTCATTAAAATGAAATCCATCTTCCTAATAATCCACAATAAAGAATTATTTATTTTATTAACCATTAATCTAGTAGTTGTAATAAAACATTTTTTAATTAAAGGAATTTATAATGATCTTAAAATCATATAATTGATCAATTTTTTCCAAAATTAATTGAATTAATGGTATCTCTATATTTAATTTTTGATAAATATCTATCTTTAAAAATAATTTTCATAGATTTATTATTAATAACCTTTTAGATAATTTTAACATCCATATTTCTCTTTAAAAATATCAAAGGATTAGAAAAATTTGTCTATGTATTTGTGAGATATTTTTTTAGAAAGTAATTTTGGATAACTCATTAATGAATTTACAAAAGATTATTTATTTTATTATGGTGGTGTTTTTCTTTTCAAAAGATATCTTATATCATTTTTCCAAATATATCTTTTCTACTATAAATATATCATAAATAAAGTGGGTGATAATAGACAAAGGAATACATGTTTTAAAATGAGTAAAGGTATAGTAAGTGTTTTAAAGTTTTATTTTATATCATTACGTGTTGTGTTTTTCTATATTTCAAAAAGGGGGATATTATTGAGTTAAATGTTTACTTTCAATATTTTATATACATGATATTAAAAATCACAACACATTGTTAATAATATGTTTTAATTACTATCTATTTTTCAAGATATAGAATGTTTTTGTTGAAAATTTTTTTTTAACTAAATGTATAAATGATTCATAACTAAAATATAATAAACATTCCATACATATCTGATCCATTAGAACGAAATAATCTAATTCCATTAGACTAATAGAAGTACATTTTATCTAATAGAGATATTTATAATCTATTTGGTTAATAAATTTATAGTTCATTAGATTCACGATATCCAAAAAATAAGTCTTATTACATCTAATCACTCGACATGATGATATTTTATCTATCAGTGTGATGATACCTAATCAATCATTATGAAGTTATTTACTGTATTTATGCGATGATTTAATGTCTATCTATGTAATATGAGTCGTTACATCAGACTAATATTTTATTCCATCAAAATAATAATAATATAATCAAATTTAATGTTCCTACTACATATCCGAATAAATTTTTTTAACATTGTATTGGTAAAACCAGAACGACATCAGATAAAGATAAATGTTTCTAAGATTTCAAGTGAAGATCATATGATGTCGTTACAACAAACTTTGTGATTCAAAATAATATGACCATTGGAGGTCTGCCTAAAAATAAGAGTGCATTTTAGTATTTGATAGCTATTTCATTTTGAAAATCGACATGTCTAAATATTTTCTCTTTGAGAACATCTCGTTCATACACGTTGTAACATTTCAATGATTTTTTGGTCTATGGAATACATTGTGAGGATTATAAATTCCTTAGGACAATATTCACATATTATATTAAAGGTTACAATAGTGGGATTATTTAGATAATAAGCATTATAATACTGATATAGAAGATCATGGAATTTTAGGGTATGTAAGATAGTGCTGATACCGATCATCGTATGATGGGATTATAGGATATTAGAAAACATACCCTATACCGATTAATGAGTTGTGGGACTTCCTCGTGAAGAAAGACAAACCATATGGTTTGGTCAAAAACCATCAATATCCATTGTCAGGATTCATGGATTCATTTACTCGCAATGTTAAAGAGTATATAATATTTTATAAGATTTAATAAGATATCATTAATATTAATTTATTCATTAATTTTACCTATTTTTTCAAGATATATTTTCTTCTATTTATTTTTTATTGAAAGTTAGTTATACTAAATATGTCAATATTTCATTTTACCATATTATAACTGAGTCTAATTCATATTACAATGATCATCAGATACAAACTGAATCCTATAAATCCAACAATAGGTTTTCATTTTAAATAGTTTTAATATTTTAAAACTAAAATTCACACCTCTTGTAGTCATTAAATACCATTACGAGCAAATAAGTATTCCTTACTCGATAGACTTATTATTACCTTTTATCATCCAAAATACCTCTATATAGCCTATTATAATTAACCATGTATTATTAATATGATATAATGTAATTATATTATTCAAATAGTAATTATCAAATAATTTACATCCTTTAATTAAAAAAATCAATGTTTGTTATGTTTACGAGTAGACTACCTCCTCCAAGAAATGATGTGGTTCATTTTCCATAACCACATATCATGGATAGGGAAAAATATGGATTTTAGGAATTAATATGTTTCTAATCTATTAATAATAATCACTAATGCTAATTCATACAAAAGTTTCATTCAATCTATTTTTTGGGAAATGTAATCGTTAATCGTATGTAAGTGCGAACTAAATCTTCCAAGAACAATGATTTTAATTTGTCATCGCCATCTTTCATTGATAGTTATAATCATATATACAATGTTATAATTTCATAATTTTAACATTTTTTATTTTTTTGTAAACGTTATATTAACATTTTAAAGGAAACATGTCTTCACTCATTAAAATATTCTTACACATTACAATTTGGGAAAATTTTATAAACTACATGAATGATTTTATAATAATTATGTTATGAATTATTAAATAATATTATATAATGATAATAATGTGATATAATAAATTATATAATAATTTTTAAATATTAATTAATTGTGTTAAATATTTTTAATATATTTCTTAATATATTATCCTTCAATTATTAAACATGAAAAAACTAGTTCTTCAAAAAACCATTTTTAAAAATTATACATTTATAATTCAATGAATACAAATAAAATATAATTAATAAAAAAGTAAAACTATTATATTATACTAGAATATATACGAATAATTAATCAAGATTAATTATGTACAAATTGACCATATCATCGAGATATATGTATATAACAAACAACCAAAATTTGTAATGACCTGATGATGGAAATAAACTATAAATGAATAATATATGTGTAATATATAGATATAAAATTAGTGAATAAATTGTTATATATTGGAAAATGGTTCTTAATTTTTGTTATTAAGATAGTTATATTTTTTATACATAATGTTAGTGCATGTTCGAGTAATCCGGAATACGATACAAGGGTTTCATTGTGTCAAAATTAATTTCTTGTGACACGATTATGATTATGCAGTGTGACATATTTGATGTAGTATGATTACTAAATAATGAATTTATATTACCATATTCATGTAATTCATGTGGTATTAAGACCCATATAATTTTTATTCTTTTAAATATATTTTAATTCAAAGGATATCATGTTATAATGGTCTTTTTCAACTAAAATCCCTTTACTGAGTTAAAATTATTTTCCATGAACTTATTTCAATCAAGTATTTTTGCTTCCAAAAAATTATTTTATTTCATTAAATTATTTATTTATATATTGGGAGAATTAATTTTTTATTCTATGATCATTCCTTGATCAATTTCTTAATCAAAAGAAATATAAGTATAAAGTATAATTGTCACTCTATTTAATGATATTTTTCTATATTTATCCATATTTTCCTTCATTTAAAATGATATAAAATATTGGGAATTAGAATTTTTTTTCTAGTGCGAATATTAAATTTCCATTTTCCTCTTTTTAAAAAGCATACTTATGGTCCCTTTGTATGGCGTGGGGTTTCAAAAATAGTTATTCAAAGTAATTGAAATGATTTTTTCTTTCAGGATTTTATGTTTTATCTTACATAAAAAATTTCCTCGAAAAAAATTATATAAATTTTAGTGCCCAAATATTGATTATCATTTATTGACATTAATGGTATTAAAAAATTTCAATAACCCTTATGAATATGACATTTGAATGTATCCTATAATAGGACTTTTATGACTGTGAAAAAACATTCTGTAAAAAATTCTTATAGTTTCTCACATTGCATGAGCATTCTTATTAAAAAATACTCATTTCTATGTTATAAAATTATTGTTTTCCAAATTATTTTATTTCTTTATGATTATGAAAATTTAAAAAGTATTATTATATTTTTTAAATGTAAATGCTTGATTTTAAAAATGGAATCTTTATTTTAAAAGGGATTTTATGGGGTTTGTTAATTAATAAATAATTTTTCATGTATTTTGGTCTTTTTAAAGAATGATTTTGAAATGATTATCCTTCATATAAATCATTTAATATTTTATGGAGTATTTTTTAAAATTAATTATCATGACCAAATTATTTCATTTTAAATAAAACACATATGTTTTCTTTCTATGAATTAAAAAAATAGATATTTTTTCAAAATGATTTATATGACAATAACTTCACATCCATTTCCTATTACTAAAATGATTTAACAACTAAAAACTAATGGTTTATCAATAACCATGTAAATACCTTTATGTAAAACTCTATGTGGTTTACTGGAATTTTGGTATTATCCAATCTAATTTTAATATCACACTATATGATACAATTTATAAGTAATGTGAAACCCAATTTCCTGTGAATGATTTATTTATGTTATTATACTAGATTGATTTTATGTATGGAACACCAATTTATGAATGGTCAATATGAGATGGTTTGGGTATGATAAATCCATGATATGGATTTGGTCCAATAATGCACTGAGACAGTCTAGATCAAATAAAGATATGAGATGGGTTTTTTCTAACAAATACATAGGATAGTATGTATCTATTAAAATTACCAAAAAAAATCATTATGTTTGATATCTCATGAGATATAAATTTATGAACATAATAAGTTTTTATAAAATGTAAAATGGGTAATGAGTTTTATCACAATTTAATTCATGAAAAAATGATTTTATTCACAATATTGTTTAAATAATTCATTATATCAAAATATTTTACTATGATTATAATTGTTCCACCATTTTTGATTTTCTTTATTATCATTATATATTAATATAAATTTTCTGACTATTTTTTATGATACTTTTTAATATTATATAAAACCTTTCATTATTGTGA
This sequence comes from Viscum album, assembly GCA_963277665.1. Taxonomy (NCBI): domain Eukaryota; kingdom Viridiplantae; phylum Streptophyta; class Magnoliopsida; order Santalales; family Viscaceae; genus Viscum; species Viscum album. The sequence goes on along the minus strand of OY728158.1, from coordinate 674,807,966 downwards.
TCTAGATTTATTATTAATAAATTCCCTATGTATCATGATTAAACATATATGATCATTTTATTACAACATACCATTTCTGATCATTATCACTTTTGTTTTCCCTTTCTAAGCATCCTATATCCACCATTTCTTCTCTTACAAACCCCACATTATGAAGATGAGTATATATTATGATATATCTAGAAGGTATTCTAGTGTGGTTTGATTGTAGAGAAATGATCACATTTTCTGTAAATATATATGATGATGGAAATGGTCCCCAAAGATACTAAAACTCCCATTCAAAGGATTTTGTAATTATTTAAGAGATGTAATGATCTACTTATGATTTTTTTAAAATGATGATATATTTAGGTCATTTTCTTATAAAGGATACCTTTAAAATAATATATATATCAATAAAAACACTTAATGAGTTTTAGAGAGTTTTATAAAAAAAGATGTTGAAATTTAAATCATCTATAAATTCAGTATCATTGATATATAGGATGATATGGATATCCCACTCATATTATAGAGAAAATTCTTAGTTATATATAGATTTCCCATTAATTTCTGTCAATAAAAATTATTTATTGGAGTTGGAGATGAAAATTTAACATTTAATATTTGAAATACTATAAAACCACATTAGTAATAAACTACCATTTCATGGATTCTATTAAAGACTAAGGAAATTCTGAAACCAATATTAAATTTCAAAGAATTAAATAACTAAATGAATGGTTTAATTAAATAAATAAAATATGTAAGATTTATTTAAAATAAATTGTATCCATTAGATAAACCAGAATTATGATCATTAGCTCAATAAACTAAAAACCCACTAACACTTGAGTTTAAAAATATTCCACAAAATGTATGGTACAAATTATTGAGTGAATAAAACAGTTTAATATTCATAATTAAAAAAATATTTTATGTGAATAAAATAGTTAATTTTTGCATGTCTTATAATAGAGGAAACTAATGATATTATAAGAAGTATCTTATTTAAAAGGTGAATATCCCTCATTTTATTCTTACATTAAATATATACGGAATAAAATTAAGTACCTTTTAAGTGTTATTAATTGTTATTTAATACTACAAGAAATAAATTCTTCTAAAAAGAGTAATTGAACATATAGATGTTAGATTAATATTTCATATGTCAATAGTAAATGGTAATGATCCATATTATATTTTCGTGATGATTTCTATTAGTTATAATTTTTTTACAAATATCCTAATATAAATAAATTTGATATATGATCTAGATAGGTGTGGGTGGAAAATCCCAAGGAAGAAGAAGAATAAGATATCATTAATAATGGGAAATGATTAATAACAAATAATGATTGATATACAAATCATATATAAATATGAAATTAAATAAGTATTAATTCTCAGAGGACTGTTATAAATATATTCAAGGATTATCCATTACAGCTAAAAAATGTAGAGGTAATATTATTGAGAATTACGGAAAAGTGTTGTTTAAATGATGAGAGAATCCTCTAAAAAATTTTAAATATAGGATGAATGATCCTAAAACTAAAGTAATTAAAGATTAGTTTTTAAATATGAATAGACTGGACATAACAAGTAAGTTAGTGAAGGGTTATTAAAACAATCATATTTGTGTGTTTCAATGATATAAAAATATGAAAAGTATGTTAATGAGTTTTTGATATATTGTTGTAATTTATAATTGTATTTATAGTGGTTAAAACTTCAATGGAGAGATTCAGAGATTCTATGTTGATAATTTAAGAGGTTCAAAGTAGGCTTTGTAATAATTACGAAATTACATATTTTAGTAGTAATTTATGTTAATGAATTTCATATGTAATATATTTCTGTACTTTAGAATAGAATTAATGGAAAATTACTAGTATATTATTATATATATAAGATTATTAAAGGTATAGGTGTTAGGAATATGGAAAAGGGATTTATATGATTTTATGAAGAACACATTTTAAAAAAGAAAAGGATGTGGTATAATTCAATTAATATGAAATTTGAAGAAACGAATAATATATTTTCCAACATTTTTTGAAATTGAAAAGTGAAATGATTGACAACGATACATAATTTGTTAATTTTTTCTATGTTTTTATCTTGACACTCATCCTGGAATACCACAAAATAAATAAATGCATAATATTTTATGAAAACAATATATCTAAAAATGTCATGGGTATTTCCCTCAATATTTAATTTTTTTATACAGAATGTATATTTTTCATTAGAAATGTGTCCCAATATAAAAATTAGATAATGTATACGATGATTCTATGTATGTGTAATGTAATTATATGAATATATGTGATATGTAAGAATATATATTTATTACTAATTATCCAATAGTAAAATATAATATTGACTTAGTCAACGATGGAACTATTATTTCTTGATATAAACATCATAATTATACAAAGCGTTTTTGATTTAAGAAAAGGATGTTATATACATGTAATGAAGAAAAAGAATTTACCATTAATAACATTAATTACAAGATACATGTTAATTACAGTTATGAGAGTTGATTTTCAAAATGTTTATGGGAACGCGATGCCACACAATGAAGAACAACGAACGTGAACATGAATTCCACTATGGAATATATGATTATAGATTTTTTAGAGAAGATTGGGGTCATGATATTTTAAGATATCAAATGAAATATTAAAATAATATGTCTAAAATAATATTTTGAATGATAATTAAATAATAATACTTCACTTCTAAAAATAAATTAGGTTTTCATATAAAGAATGGATAGATATATAGATGATATTTTGTGTAGGTAAAACATATATAATAAAATAATGAAAAGTGAGGATACTATCTATAAAAACATGATACTAAATATTATAATAATATCAAAAGAATCAAGTATGGAATAATATAATTAATTAATTAGATAATTTATTATATATTAGTTATAAAAATATGTATCCCTACGATATTATTATAACATTGAAGTTGGATCCGTAGAAAGAATAAACAATAAGATAAAATACAGAACAAATTCTGTTGTTTATATCAATGGATTGGTGTTGAGACTCTTAATGATATTTGTGAAAAAATAATTAATGATCACATTGAGAATGATAAGAAGAAAAAAATGGGTGTACATTTTATAGTGTTATAACATATATAGGTAGTCAATAACATGTCGATTGAGGAAGAATATTTTACTATTATAATGATGTTGTTTTTGGATAAAATGGGGCATATTATTCCTAATGGATTTAAATTCGAGGAATATAGAAGAACTAGATTAATATATCATTATAATATCTATTAGGATTTGGATATTTAAGATATTTTAGGAGGAAGTTACTCAATAAAAAGTGGGTCAAATATTCCTAATGGTATAGATTGATCCAGACCAACACATAAGTGTATGGAAGAACGTGGGAAATATATGATATCTTCCCACACCTAATACTCGTTATTATGTCAATAATAAAATCATTGAAATTTTTAATCAATATAATTTATTATTTAATATATTTTTCTTGGCTAAAGACAAAAAAATAAGAACCATTTAACTATATTGGGACCAAACTTGTTAAAAACACTATGTGATGTTCTATCCTATTTTCAATCAACATTTAATGCAGTATTGGCAGTGGATAGGGAATTAAAAATTCCATACATCATAATCAATATTGAGTTTCAATTAACAAGAGTGGGTAATTAATATACAATGTGTAATTTAGTAAAATAGGTTTAAACTGATCCACTCCCCTCAGTGGTCTAATAAAATAAACGAAGAATGTTAATTGTTAATAGTTCTATCCAAGTTATCTATTATTAGAACGAAAGTTTATTTCTTTAATTTTTTTTAATCAGATATATATATAGTGAATATTTGAAGAATAATCTGAATTTCTATAGTTGTAAATTAAAATTCCCATTATAGTCAACGCCATTATGGAGGCCCACATCATAACGATGTAGAGAGAGTCCACGAATCTAAAGAAGAATCTAGAAAAGAAAACATTTACGCAACTAATGTAAGGCATTCAATGTGGTATTTCATTTAAAAATCTATTTTCAATAACCCTATTTTAGAATTAGGTTGATTCAAATATGATGATAGATATATTGTATTTGTTAAAAAATAAATTATAATGATTATAATTACCTGAAAAAAATGTTCATGGTCAATATTTTACTCATATATTTGATTTTATTTTGATGATAAAGAATGAGAACTAAAAACTACCTATTGATTGAAAATGAATTTAAAAATAAATAAAAACACATATAAATAATGAAACTGTTTTATCAAATAACTAAAATCCATGGAGAAATACAAAATAATTAATAAGGGAAATTTATTTATGACTTAATAATCATAGAGAGATTATGTTATTGATATTAAAAAAATATTAAAGGAAAATGTCTATTATTTGGAATATATTCTAATAAACTATATTTATATCAAGTATTCCCAATTAAGGATTATAACTAAAATAATCTATAAACATGTTAATTCCATTTTAAAAGCTATGGAATATAAGGAAGATTTTTTTTGTAACGAATAAATATTTTAATGATATAATAAATTTTATGGATAATGATATAAATACCACTAATATTTGATTCCGAGAGCCTGAATTAAAAACAAAATTTAGAAAATTTTCATTCTAATCCTTCCTAAACAAATAAAAAAAATATTCTTCCTTGGAATCTTCTAATTAGATTTTTATCTTTAAAATTACATAGATTCTTGATATGAATGTCATGAGGACCACCAATGGGCTATATAAATCAATCTCATATTAAAATACAGCCCATTACCTAATTTTTTATATATAATGTTTTTTCAATTGTTTTAGGTTTCAAATATTTATTTGGACTAACATGGTTGAATAAAAATACATATAAACCCACCAAAACACCAATGGTGGATTCATGAATGTTTAAGAATATAATTTTACCAATAAGATCAAAGAGTAATAGGACTCATACACAAAAATAAAAGCATATAAAACAGGTAATATTGAAACTAAAGGTTAAATAATAATTTTTGTAAGAATAATTTTGGGATATTGGAAGTTTTATCGTAGGGTTAGTGAATTTTAGAACAATTTTTAATTACTAAATTCATATAATTATGTACGGGTGTGGTATTTAATGTTATGAAGAATCTTGATGAAAAAAATAAAACCCCATAGATGGAGATGAATATGTTAATCATTAATAGATTTGAATTCCATGAGAAATTTTATGCAGAATGGAAAAGGTGTTCATGTAAGTGAGGAAAAGTATAAACCTATCAAACAAAATTCATATATTTATGAGATGTTAATGCCACAAAATAAGTAGTTTAAGATTTAAAGGAAGAGTTGTGAGATTTTACTAGGGTGTAAAAAAAAGAATTATAAGAAATGTACTCCCATGAAGAAAATTTTGAAGAATTTTACAGAAATAAATATCTTTTGATACTAATATATAGAAACCCAAAAATTCCTTACATGACTATTATATAACATTTTATGATTAAATCAATCATAGTGATTCAATCCTGGATATAAAATATTAATATCTTGGGAAAATTTAACTCATTCATCAATTGTATTTAATAAAATGTTAAAAAAATTTAAATTATTATTATTTATCCTTATATATATCTCACAATTTCATTATTACATGTAGGGACCTATGGAATTACACCAATGAAAAGGGTGATCTAGAATCCCAATAAGGGGAGGAATAAGGGACATTATTCAATAGATGATGGGTCACCATAATCATTTTACCATATGAAAATGACGGGAACATCATAAAAATATAGAGGGATGAATTTTATAAATTAATACAGTATGGTATATTGAAAATAATGAAACATCATAACATAGTAGTCAAATACCACACATAGTTTTGAAACAAATCTGACACCATGTCTACACATAACATTTTCTCACAAATAATATCACCATCATTGTGAAAAATTATAGCATCAATTTTTTCAATATTACACACTAAATCATGTGATATATCATAATAAACAATATTTTTGTGGGATATATAATTCATTCCCCAATTGTCACATCATAAAATGATCAAAATCGTACATGAAACAAGTATGGATAAAAATTATTGTCATGAAATAACCTATGAAAAGGAATGGGTTGTGTAAAATATTTTACAAATCATACATCATGAAATTAATATTAAGATTATCAAATTAATAAAGGAGATAATAATTTTTAATGAATGATTATTTTCTTCTTTGAAAGGAGAAATATTTAAATAGGAATCATGTGATTTTTTGTGAATTGAAGTCATATTAAATAATAATTGAAAATAGAATAGATTTTTATTGAAAGAGTAAAAACATGTATATCCATGAATGAAAATGGATGAGATATTTAAATGAAATATATTGTATATTATAGGTACATTCATATCGGAATCAGAGTGAAATAGAAGATTACAAAAAAATAAAGAATTTGGGTTTGAGAATACCCTTACATTAAATCCCACATTATTTCATCATTTATTCACCATGTAAATAATAATTAATATTCTATAAAAAATATAAATTGTAGTAAAAATTTTTCACTATTTTTAATATTTAATATTTATAATCAATTGATTTTATATCTGATTTCCCATCATTAAAATGGAACTGTTTTGCTATCATGTTTTCCTTAACAATTTACTGTTTTTTCATTTTTTTCTATTTTGATGAATTTCATTTATATATAAGAATAATTATTTATATAATATTAAAATAAAAATATTTATATATTTATATATCGAAAAATAATTACAATAATCATACATAAGGTTAATGATAAGAAAATAATTAGTAACAACATTATTGGGTTTTGACCGGCCATTAATGTGTCATTGTCCAATGAGGAGTTACTAGAATTATGAAATAGAATTACATAATATAAAAGATTATTTATATAAGATAACATCATTAATATAATTTTATAATACTAAACCGTTTTCCTTTGAATATTTTAGTTTTTATGGTATAGAGTAAAATAGTAAGAGAAGAAGAAAAACTATGAAGAGTTATGGAAAACATACCCTTTTTTATGTTTCTTCTCTAATACGAAACGGAAAACATTTGATTATTGGTGTTGTATTACTCCTGAATAATCCTATGTATTCTAAGAGGTGTTAGACAATGGATTTGAGATTTTTATTATATTTTTAATATACGGAGGAGTGTTTTCCCATGGGGAGGGATGAATTTTATTTATAAATGAGGTGAGAGGTATTTTATAATAAAATAAGGCATAAATTATTATATCAAATGTAAACATTTTAGTAGGGAATTTTTTGAGAAAATATATAATATAAAAAAAAATTAAAATGGTATCAGGTCTTTAATCCCATTTATAAACAGAATTAACTAATTTAATAGAAATGTATGTGAAATAAATGAAAAAAATTATTCTAAGGGAACATTTATGAAATTACACATTGAAAAAAATATTTAGCAATGGAATTTTTTATAGTTCTTAATGACTCAATTATTAAATATAATAAATTTTTGTTGAGTAAAACGTTTATAGAAATGACTAGGTCATTGTTACATAATTAATGATGTAATTATAAATGAACTTGTCAAAAAAAACTAGATATTTACTCTTTACATTAAAATTAAATTATATTTGAATTTACTAGATAGATGAATCCTGGAAAATTCTGAACTGATTATTTTAAAAATTATAACCATTTCATTTAATAATTAATAACATAGTTTTATTTATAAATACAAATATTTTGTTTTTTTACAAAATTCATTATAAGGTGGTTTATATAAAATGTGACTATAATTTCTTTATGTTTTTGACCATCATATTTATTTTATGTTAATATAATATTTATATTTACTTAAATGGAACATATTAAAAATTATTAATAATAATTTTTTTATTTTGATGCCATATTTCTCTTCCAATGGTTAGGATACTATTTTTGACAATCATGTTACTATTCCCAATGGACATATAACTATTCCACCCATTACATTACTATTACAATAGTCATATTAGATCCTACAAATACCACATAATTAATTAATTCATAATTTAAAAAAATTAATCTCTTTTGTATACATTTCATGTTTCTAAAATTTTTATTTATTAATCAATATTTATTTTAAATTCAATAGTGTTAATATATTTTTACCAATATAATTTTATTAGTTTATATTTTATTCCTATTTTAATGTTTATAATTTTAATGGGTTCAGTTAGTGATTAATGCAATGATCCTTATAAATAAAATATATTATCATAGGTTTATTTATGTTTTTATATGTATAATACTATATAATATGACCTAATATACATTTAATTGGAGAGAAAATTATCTTTTAGAAAATATAGGTTTTTATTTTATTCCCCTTCAAAAATTTAGTCACCATGATTTCAACTCATATTATCTATTGGGAGTATATTTGTTTACTTATTTCAAATTGTTTATTCTAGTTCCCAAATTTTCTATTCATATTTATAGACTCAGTGCACCACTTTGACATATTTGGTTGTCCTATTGTTTATAACATTATCTATTTGGTCCATGATCTTCACAATTTTCACCTCATATGAGAGGTCATTCTTCAGTTGTACGACCTTCAGATTCAATACAGGTGAGGTACTTCTCTTATGTGACCAAGGATCTCAATGGGGATTAAATACATAGGGAAATGCTTCCTTTTCATTCTAAATCACATTACTCTCCTCCATAGTTATATTTAAATGAAAAATTTGTCTCCAACTTTAAACATCAAGTCCCTTTTATGGTTCTCATCAAAGATCTTCTAGCACTATGAGAATATTTTATATGTTGTTTTATGAATTTTAACTTCTCTATGATATCATTCATATGATCTCAAACAATTAAATTTCATTCCCCATGTTTATCCCAAATGTTATATTTTTACATCGATTTCCATAAATATATTTATATGGATCAATTTAATACTTGAGTGCATGATTTATTTGTAAGATAAATAAAGTAATGGGAGATATTGATCCCATTATACCTGAAATTCCATTGATCAAGATCTTAGCATGTGCTCATGTATATGAATTTTCCCTTCATATTGAACATAATTTTTTGGTGATAGGTCATGATGAAATTCAATTTGTTATCTAGAACAAGTGAAATAATTTTCAAGAATACCAAATTCATCTATGGATGAGGATTATAGATGATCAAATTATGCCCCATTTTATCCTCACCACTTAATTTATATATATAATTGAGTTTTCCTCTAGATATAAATCATACTAAATATTGATTATGTGGGATAACATTGTGTGGTGATCCACCATAACCCAAATCACAGTATTTACTTTGTATGTCTTAAAAAGACCATTGAAAAATTACAATATTATTTTTTCCCATTTCGACATGTGTATGGTTAATTTTTTAATTATCCCCTTGAAATATTATCACTCTATATTATCTTTATGATATAATATGGACATTTAGGTGTACCCAATAATCTGTTTCATCATGTTGTACCAATATAAGTTTTCCCACATATCAGAGTACGTCTTTTTTCTTACAGGGTGGATGGTGAAATATGAGTTAGAAAAGTCAGCCATTTTCTCCATAATTATCTATGATGGTGAATTGAAAAAAAAAAGCTAGTTTCAAATCTAATGGAACTATCTTTTTCATTGTGGAACTAATTAAGATTCTTATACATTACTACTTCCACTATTATATGAATGTCCAGATCATCCCTTTGTTCCTCCTTCATCTACCTAGCGATAGATGACTGGGGAGTCATTTATTAATGGTGCGATGGATTAACTAAAATTATTTTTTCCATCTCTATCTTTCACATATCCAAAAAGGTAGTATCCTCTTATATACACAACTTGGATAGAGTAGAGGGTTATTTTTTGATAAGAGTATTATCTACCATGTTCTCTCTTGCAATATGATAGAGAATAGACAAATAATCATACTCGTTGATCAGATCATACCATATTCACTAGTTCATAATGATCCCATTTTATGTGAATATATACATTAGACACTTATTATCAGTATATATATCACTCTTATCCCTATATAGTCAATATAACCAATTCTTCAAGGTGAAGATCATAACTGCTAAAACCACACATGCTTACCAAAGTTTTTTTTAGATCATTAATTTTCATGAGGAGGAAACTATCGCTTTATTATATTTCATGAGTAAAAAATCCAAAACATTCATTGGATCATTATTGTATATCAAAAATCTTTTTCTACATGTTAGTAGTGTTAATTCAGAAATTATTATTAACCTTTTCTTGATTTCTATAAATTACTACTTACATTATTATATAAATAATTACTTTACCCATTTCTATGTTAAATTAGTTAGTGGGATATAAAATCATGACAGATTTCACAAAAAACATCAGTAGTACCCTACTAAGCCATGAAAACTACAGAATTTAATGATATTGGCTGGTATGGTCCATACATTAGTTTATTTTTTATATTAAGGGTCATCATAAATTCCCACACTAGGGATGAAATACCTCATGAATGTGAATTTATAAATCCAAAAGGAAAAATTTCTAAATATGACATAAATTTTCCTTTTTCATAATGTACTCAGTATAGTCATCAGATGCACTTCATGTTCCTCCATGATCCTAGATTAAATGTTAACAACATCAATGAAAACTACCACAAATTTTTCGATGTATTCTATAATGACTCCGTTTATCTAATATATAAATATTTTACATGAATTAATATTTATGATGGAAATCACTATGAAATGATAGTTTTCATATCATGTGGGGAATGTTATATTATAAATATATTCCTTATTCACATTTAGCTAATGATATACAAAATGGTATTCCACCTTTGAAAACTACTAAGATCATCATACTTGAAAAAAAGAAGATATCAATCAATGAATGTGGATTATCATAATTTAGTTTGATGATGTAGATCTCCTAAACATATATAAACAAATATATTTATCTATCTATTTTCGTTACAAATATCATTGGAACACCATAATGAAATCCACTAGTGTATATGAACCTTTTTTCCAAATGATTTTACAATTTGTTAAATAACTACTATACTATGACACGGGCCATCCTATAGTGGAAATTATAGATATTATTGGATCTAGGTATAAGACATACTGCTAAATCTACTTCACAACATGACTTAATTAAAGGAATATATATAAATAAACTCAAATAATTTTTTTCAATTTTTTAGTGATTCAGAGGTATACCTTTTACATATTCATTTTTACTCAATAATTTTTTAGTAGCGATGGCATAATATTTCCTTATTAGCTTTGAATATTGTGGTTACTGATGCAGATTTCCCTCAAGGACTCCATGTTTTGTGTACTGTCTTACATAGTGCCCTTTCTCCCTACAGTAGAATTATTGAACCATGGTTGATTCATTGGGATGTAAATTCCATTCCTCTATCATGATGATCTAATTTTTTATGTCTCTTCAATATTCATGATCTTCATGGGTTTCTATCCCACTTATTAAGTATTTCCCTATCGCTTTAAGGAAATTCCCATGATTAATCATCCAAAATTTGTTAAAATGTGGGAGGTTGGATACTATAACACCCTTTTTATTTAACCAACCATATTGAAAATAATTATCCTCTTTTTATCTATAAAATCATGGAACCATTCTTTCAACACCATATTTACTTTGAGGGAACATCAAACTACTTCTTTGTAACACACAATTTCATGGATTTCTAGTGCCTTTAAAAGGTGTGCAACTAAAACCCTAATGAATCTGTCTATTTAACTATCATTTTTTATAAAAAATCCCCATGAGTGTCTTGAAATCCGTGGAATGTTTTCCAAAAAATCCATGATAAGATCTTCTTTCTTATTCCTCAACTGTAAATATTATCTCTCTATCATTGTTTGAAGTATTCTCTGGAAATTATTATTAAGAAATATTTTCTTAAATACATACCAATACTATGTATTATATTTAGTCATTCTAATTCATATTTTATATCAATGAACACCCTGGATAAAACTATCAATAAAATTGATAGATGGATAGAGTAACCATATCTATGTCAAAAAATTTGAGTATAAAAAATAAATTCTCCAATGAGTAAACACTATTCTTTGAAAAGTGGATTAGAAGATCCACAAAACATTGACGGTCATTGTCACATAAATAAATAAATGGATACTTTCTTCTTCTTGGGTGATTGTGGATGTTCTCCATTATTTAGGTTATTACTCACAGACAAAGACAATTGGGTAAGAATTATAATGATCTTTTGAAATATACCTTCCTTGTCATTGGGGATGTCATTCAGATAATCATTACGCTATCCCTCTTATGGGTTATTGTCATCGTTTATCCAATTTTAACCCATTTTTTGTGATATAAATGAATTAATAACATCTCAAGTAAAAAATGTATAAATAAGTAATTTTTAATTTTTATTCAAAATCAACTATAAAGCCACATATTTTTTGATCCGTTTGATTAGAATTTTAAATAAATGATCCTCTTATATATTTTAACTATAGAGAGACTAATAATTATAGTTTTACCTACCATTTTATAATCTTAATTCAAAAATTAACTGAACCATTATCTAATACAATTATAGAAACATGAATTTTCCTTAAAATTCTATTAAATAATCTTTTTTGATAAATAATATAATAGTGATAGAATCCAGGATCCAGTGGTTTTGTTTCTTGGGAATATTTGGCTTGTATTCAATTTTATAAAATAAAACATAAAATTTTTTTAAATTGTCTTTCTTTATACTTATATATCTCTCACAATCCCTATTGTACATGTAGGCACTAGATGATAAATGATAATGAAAGGGGATAGATAAATCTAATTAAGGTGAAGAATTAGGGATATGAATCAATGGAACCTGGGGGAGAATAATCTTCATAATCATATCATTAAAATATTAACATGTGGATTTTTTTTGATAATGTTATGAAATGTGGAATATGTATAATAATATCACATCATAACATTTTTGTCAGATACCATCCATAATTTTGAACAATGTTAACATGATGTCTATACATAACATATGTGCATGAATCATAAAATCCTCATTATGAAAAAATTTAACATAATGATCAATCATAAAACAAATTATATCAAGAGACATATCACATGCCTCAATTCATTAAAGGGATATATAAATCTGACCCCACCTTCCACATCACTAAATGATCATAATCATTCATCCGCATAGATGAATATTAATTATAGTCATGAAATAACCTATAAAAAAGAATCTATTTTGTAATATATTTCACATATCATTTTTCATTTAATGTTTTTTTATTGAAAAAGTGATTAATGGAGATAATAATATTAAAGAAATATCATTTTATTCATCTAATGGATAAATAACTCTAGCGGATTCAAGAGTTGTTTTGGAAATTGAACACTTTTGAAAAAAAAATTTAAATAGATCAGAAAAGGTAATCTAGAAGGGTAAAAACATGTTATATAATAGAAATTAAATGATATATAATATTTATTTGAAATATTTTGGATATTGGAGGTACATTTATACTCTAATTATTTTTATTAATGAGATAAGATAAAAGAAATATTATTGGTTTGATAACCCCCTTCACTTAAATACCACTTTATTTAATTGTCTTAGAAAATCCTGTATAATAAATATTGTTTTATTAAAACATTTTGTTTATTATTATTATTTTCACTATTTATCAGTTATAATTATTGGATTATATTTTATAATTTTCATCATTATTACTCGTTATTATGTCAATAATAAAATCATTGAAATTTTTAATCAATATAATTTATTATTTAATATATTTTTCTTGACTCAATACCAAAATATAAGAACCATTTAAATATATTGGGACCAAACTATTTAAAAACACTATGTGATGTTGTATCCTATTTTCAATCAACATTTAATGCAGTATTGGCGGTGGATAGGGAATTAAAAAGCCCATACATCTTAATCAATATTGAGTTTCAATTAACATGAGTGGGTAATTAATATACAATGTGTAATTTACTAAAATAGGTTCAAACTGATCCACTCCCCTCAGTAGTATAATAAAATAAACTAAGAATGTTAATTGTTAACAGTTCTATCCATGTTCTCTATTATTGGATCGAAAGTTTATTTCTTAGTTTTTTTATTCAGATATATATATAGTGATATTTGAAGAATAATCTGAATTTCTATAGTTGTAAATTAAAATTCCTATTATAGTCAACACCATTATGGAGGCCAACATCATAACGATGAAGAGAGAGTCCACGAATCTAAAGAAGATTCAAGAAAAGAAAACATTTACACAACTAATTTAAGGCATTCAATGTGGTATTTCATTTAAAAATCTATTTTCCAATAACCCTATTTTAGAATTAGGTTGATTCAAAGATGATGATAGATATATTATATTTGTTAAAAAATAAACTATAATGATTATAATTACCTGAAAAAAAAGTTCATGGTGAATATTTTACTCATATATTTGATTTTATTATGATGATAAAGAATGAGAACTAAAAATTAGTTATAGATTGAAAATGAATTTAAAAATAAATAAAAACACATTTAAATAATGAGACTGTTTTATCAAATAACTAAAATCCATGGAGAAATACAAAATAATTAATAAGGGAAAATTATTTATGACTTAATAATCATTGAGAGATTATATTAATGATATTAAAAAAAAATATTGAAGGAAAATATCCATTATTTGGAATATCTTCTAATAGACTATATTTATATCAAGTATTCCCAATTAAGGATCATAACTAAAATAATATATAAACATGTTAACTCCATTCTAAAAGGTATGGAATATATGGAATATTTTTTAGTAACGAATAAATATTGTAAAGATATAATAAATTTTATGGATAATGATATAAATATCACTAATATTTTATTCATAGAGCCTGAATTAAAAACAAAATTTAGAAAATTTTCATTCTAATCCTTCCTAAACAAATAAAAAAAATATTCTTCCTTGGAAGCTTTTAATTATATTTGTTTCTCTAAAATTACATAGATTCTTGATATGAATGTCTTTAGGACCACCAATGGGACATATACATTAATCTCATATTAAAATATAGACCATTACCTAATTTTTTTATATATAATGTTATTTCAATTGTTATAGGTTTCAAATATTTATTTGGACTAACTTGGTTGAATAAAAATACATATAAACCCACCAAAACTCTAATGGTGGATTCATGAATGTTAATGAATATAATTTTAAAAATAATAACAAAGAATAATAGGATTCATACACAAAAATAACAGCATATAAAACAGGTAATATTGAAACTAAAGTTTAAATAATAATGTTTGTAAGAATAATTTTGGGATATTGGAGGTTTTATCATAGGGTTATGGAATTTTATAACAATGTTTAATTACTAAATTCATATAATTATGTACTGGTGTGGTATTTAATGTTATGAGGAATATTTCTGCAAAAAATAAAACCACATAGATGTAAATAAATATGTTAATCAATAATAGATTTGAATTCCCTAAGAATTTTAATGCAGAATAGAAAAGGTGTTCATGTAAGTGAGTAAAAGTACAAACCTATCAAACATAATTCATATATTTATGAGATGATAAGGCCACAAAATAAGTATTTTAAGAATCAAAGGAAGAGTTGTGAGATTTTCCTAGGGTGTAAAAAAAGAAGAATTATAAGAAATGTACTCTCATGAAGAAAATTTTGAAGTATTTTAAAGAAATAAATATGTGTTGATACTAATATATAAAAACCCAAATATTCCATAAATGATTATTATATCACATTTTATGATTAAAGCAATCATAGTTATTCAATTCTAGATATAAAATATTAATATCTTGGGAAAATTTAGCTCATTCATCAATTATATTTAATAAAATGTTGAAATTATTTAAATTATTGTTATTTATCCTCTCTATATATCTCACAATAACATTATTACATTTAGGGACCTATGGAATTACATCAATGAAAATGGTGATCTAGAATCCCAATTAGAGGAGGAATAAGGGACATCATTCAATAGATGATGGGTCACCATAATCATTATTATCAAATGAAAATGATGGGAACATCATAAAAATATGGAGGGATAAATTTTATAAATTAATAGAGTATAGTATATGGAAAATAATGAAACATCATTACATAGTAGTCAAATACCACACATAGTTGTGAATCAAAACATACATCATGTCTACACATAACATTTTCTCATAAATAATATCACCATCATTGTGAAAAATTATAGCATCAATTTTTTGAATATTACACACTACATCATGTGATATATCATAATAAACTATATTTTGGTGGGATATATAATTCATTCCCCATTTGTCACATCATAAAATGATCATAATCGTATGTGACACAAGTAAGGATAAGTATTATAGTCATGAAATAACTTATAAAAAGGAATGGGTTTTGTAAAATATTTTACAAATCATACATCATGAAATTAATATTAAGATTCCCAAATTAAAAAGCGAGATAATAATTTATAATGAAAGATTATTTTATTCTTTGAAAGGAGAAATATTTCAAGAGGAATCAAGTGATTTTTTGTGAATTGAAGTCATATTAAATAATAATTGAAAATAGAATAGATTTTTTTTGAAAGAGTAAAAACATGTATATCCATGAATGAAAATGGATGAGATTTTTAAATGAAATATATTTTATATTATAGGTACATTCATATTGGAATCAGAGTGAAATAGAAGATTACAGAAAAATAAAGAATTTGGGTTTGAGAATACCCTTATATTAAATCCCACATTATTTCATCATTTATTCGCCATGTAAATAATAAATAATAGTCTATAAAAAACATAAATTGTAGAGAAATGTTTTTACAATTTTTAATATTTATTAGTTATAATCAATTGATTTTATATCTGATTTCCCATCATTAAAATGGAACTGTTTTGCTATCATGTTTTCCATAACAATTTGCTGTTTTTTCATTTTTTCTATTTTGATGAAGTTCATTTATATATAAGAATAATTATTTATATAATATTAAAATAAAAATATTTATATATTTATTTATCGAAAAATAATTACAATAATCTTATATAAGGTTGGTGATAAGAAAATAATTAGTAACGTCATTATTGGGTTTTGACCAGCCATTAATGGGTCATTGTCCAATGAGGAGTTACTGGAATTATGAAATAGAATTACATAATAGAAAATATTATTTATATAAGATAACATCACTAATATAATTTTATAATACTACGCAGTTTTCCTTTGAATATTTGAGTTTTTATTGTATAGATTAAAATAGTAAGAGAAGAAGAAAAACTATGAAGAGTTATGGAAAACATACCCTTTTTTATGTTTCTTCTCCAATACGACATGGAAAACATTTGATTACTGGAGTTGTATTACTCCTGAATATACCTATGTATTCTAAGAGGTGTTAGACAATGGATTTGGGATTATTATTATATTTTTAATATAGGGAGGAGTGGTATTCCATGTGGAGGGTTGAATTTTATTTATACACGAGGTGAGAGGTATTTTTAAAATAAAATAAGGAATAAATTATTATATCAAATGTAAACATTTTAGTAGGAATTTTTTTGCGAAAATATATAATATAAAAATAAATTAAAATGGGATCAGGTCTTTAATCCCATTTATAAACAGAATTAACTAATTTAATAGAAATGTATGTGAAATAAATGATAAAAATTATCCTAAGTGAACATTTATGAAATTAGACATTGGAAAAAAAGATTTAGCATTGGAATTTTTTATAGTTTTTAATGACTATATTATTAAATATAATAAATTTTTGGTGAGTGAAACGTTTATAGAAATGAATAGGACATTTTTACATAATTAATGATGTAATTTTAAATGAACTTAAAAAAAAATAGATATTTACTCTTTACAAGAAAATTAAATTATTTTTGAATTTACTAGATAGATGAATCCTGGAAAATTCTGAACTGATTATTTTAAAAATTATAACCATTTAATTTAATAATTAATAACATTGTTTTATTTATTAATACAAATATTTTGTTTTTTTACAAAATACATTATAAGGTGGTTTATAGAAAATGTGACTATAATTTCTTTATGTTTTTGACCATCATATTTATTTTATGTTATTATAATATTTATATTTACATAAATGGAACATATTAAAAATTAATAATAATAATTTTTTTTATTTTGATTCCATATTTCTATTCCAATGGTTAGGTTACTATTTTTGACAATCATGTTACTATTCCCAATGGACATATAATTTTTCCACCCTTTACATTACTATTATAATGGTCATATTAGAACCTAGAAATACCACATAATTAATTAATTCCTAATTTAACAAAATTAATCTCTTTTTTATACATTTCATGTTTCTAAAATTTTTATTTATTAATCAATATTTATTTTAAATTCTATAGTGTTATTATATTTTTCCAATTATAATTTTATTAATTTATATTTTAATCCTATTTTAATGTTTATAATTTTAATGGGTTTAGTTAGTGATTAATGCAATGGTCCTTATAAATAAAATATATTGTCATAGGTTTATTTATGTTTTTATATGTATAATACTATATAATATGACCTACTATACATTTAATTAAAGAGAAAATTATCATTTAGAAAAGATAGGTTTTTATTTTATTCCCCTTCAAAAATTTAGTCACCATGATTTCAACTCATATTATCTATTGGGAGTATATTTGTTTACTTATTTCAAATTGTTTATTCTAGTTCCCAAATTTTCTATTCATATTTATAGACTCAGCGCGCCACTTTGACATATTGGGTTGTCCTGTTGTTTAGAACAATATCTATTTGGTCCATGATCTTCAAAATTTCCACCTCATATGAGAGGTCATTCTTCAGTTGTATGACCTTAAAATTCAATACAGGTGAGGTACTTCTCTTATGTTATCAAGGATCTCAATGGGGATTAAATACATAGGGAAATGATTCCTTTTCATTCTAAATCACATTACTCTCCGCCATAGTTATATTTAAATTATAAATTTGTCACCAACTTTAAACTTCAAGTCTCTTTGATGGTTCTCATCAAATCTCTTCTAACACTCTGAGAATATTTTATATGTTGTTTTATGAATTTGAACTTCTCTATGATAACATTCATATGATCTCAAACAATTAAATTTCATTCCCCATGTTTATCCCAAATGTTATATTTTTACATCGATTTATATAAATATATTTATATGGATCAATTTTATACTTGAGTGGATGATTTTTTTGTAAGAGAAATAAAGTAATGTGAGATATTGATCCCATCATACCTGAAATTCCATTGATCAAGATCTTAGCATGTGCTCATGTATATGGATTTTCTCTTCATATTGAACATCATTTTTTGGTGATAGGTCATGCTGAAATTCAATTTATTATCCAGAACAAGTGAAATAATTTTCAAGAATACGAAATTCATCCATGGATGAGGATTATAGATGATAAAAATATGCCACATTTTATCCTCACCACTTAATTTATATATATAATTGAGTTTTCCTCTAGATATAAATCATACTAAATATTGATTATGTGGCATAACTATGTGGGGTGATCCACCATAACCCAAATCGCATTATTTAATTTGTATGTTTTAAGAAGACCATTGAAAAAGTACAATATTATTTTTTCCCATTTCAACATGTGTATGGTTAATGTATTAATTATCCCTTTGAAATATTATCACTCTATATTATCATTATGTTATAAAATGGATATTAAGGTGCACCCAAAAATCTATTTCATCATGTTGTACCAATATATGTTTTCCCACATATCAGAGTACATATTTTTTCTTACAGGGTGGATGGAGAAATATGAGTTAGAAAAGTCAGCCATTATCTCCATAATTATCTATGATGAAGAATTGAAAAAAAGATAGTTTCAAATATAATGGAACTATTTCTTTCAATGTGGAACTAAGGAAGATTCTTATACATTACTACTTCCACTATTATATGAATCTCCAGATCATCCCTTTCTTCCTCCTTCATCTACCTAGCGATAGATGACTGGGAAGTCATTTATTCATGGTGTGATGGATTAACTAAAATTATGATTTCCATATATATCTTTCACATATCCAAAACGGTAGTATACTCTTAAATACACATCATGGATAGAGTTGAGGGTTATTTTCTGACAAGAGTATTATCGACTATGTTCTCCCTTACAATATGATAGAGAATAGATAAATAATCATACTCGTTGATCTGATCATACCATATTCACTAGTTCATAATGATCCCATTTTATGTTAATATATACTATAGACACTCATTATCAGTATATATATCACTCTTATCCCTATAGAGTCAATATAACCAATTCTTCAAGGTAAATATCATAACTGCTAAATCCATACATTCTTCCCAAAGTTTTTTCTTGGATCATTAATTTTCATGAGGAGGAAACTATCACTTTATTATCTTTCATGAGTAAAAAATTTAAAACATTCATTGGATCATCATTGTATATCAAAAATCATTTTCTACATGTTAGTAGTGTTAATTCAGGCATTATTATTAACCTTTTCTTGATTTCTTTAAATTAATTCTTACATTATTATATACATAAATACTTTACCCATTTCTATGTTAAATTAGTTAGTGGGATATAAAATGATGAGAGATTTCACAAAAAACATCAGTAGTACCCTACTGAGCCATGAAAACTACAGAATTCCATGATATTGGTAGGTATGGTCCATACATTAGTTTATTTTTTATATTAAGGGTCATCATAAATTCCCCCACTTGGGATCAAATTCCTCCTGAATGTGAATTTATAAATCCAAACTAAAAAATTTCTAAATATGACATAAATTTTACTTTTTCATAATGTACTCAGAATAGTCATCAGATGCACTTCAAGTTCCTCCCTGATCTTGGATTAAATGATAATAACATCAATGAAAACTACCACAAATTTGTCGATGTATTCAATAATGACTCCATTTATCAAATATATGAATATTTTACATGAATTAATATGTATGATGGAAATCACTATGAAACGATAGTTTTCATATCATGCGGGGAATGTTATTTTATAAATATATTGCTTATTCACATTTAGCTGATGATATACAAAATGGCATTCCACCTTTGAGAACTACTAAGATCTTCATACATGATAAAAAGAAGCTATCAATCAATGAATGAGGATTATCATAATTTAGTGTGATGATATAGAGCTCCTAAACATATATATACAAATATATTTATCTATCCATTTTCTTTTCAAATAACATTGGAACACCATAAGGAAATCCACTAGTATATATGAACCTTTTTTCAAAATGAGTTTACAATTTGTTAAATAACTATTATACTTTGACACGGGCCATCCTATAGTGGAAGTTATAGATATTATTGGTTCTAGGTATAAGAGATACCGCTAAATATACTTCACATCATTATTTAATTAAAGGAAGCGCTTTGAGAAAGACATCAATATATTCCATTATAATCGAAATTTCGTTTTGTTTTTTTTCTTTCCTTTGAATCCAAAATTTGGGAAAGGCGTTCTTATTCACTTAGTATCACACCCACACTTTTAATGTATTTTAAATAGGGAAATCATGATATTAATTTCATATATGTCGAAAAAATGGATGGTTTATAATATATAATGATTTTTCCTTTTCCCCAGAGTTGTTGTGTGCTCTATTTGACTGTAAGAAACACATTCCCCTTATAGTATCAAATTACAATCTGGGAAGGGTTAAGAGAATATGTTAAATAATTTTCCCATATATAGTAACAAGACTACATTCCAGCACCTAGGATAAGATGATCACCACACTAGATGTTTTTATATATATCTATACCTCAAGGTTTCATGGCTTTTATTCAGTAGTTCTAGAAAACGTGTAGGATAAAAAGGAATATGTATAAATAAACTCCAATAATTTTTTTCAATTTTTGAGTGATTCAGACGTATAAATTTTACATATTCATTTTTACTGAACAATTTTTTAGTAGCGATGGCAAAAGATTTCCTTATCCGCTTTGAATATTGTGGTTACTGATGCTGATTTCCCTCAAGGACTACAGGGTTTGTGTACTGTCTTACATAGTGCCCTTTCTCCCTATAGTAGAATTATTGAACCATGGTTGATTCATTGGGATCTAAATTCCATTCCACTATCATGTTGATCTAATTTTTTATGTCATATCTATATTCATTATCTTCATGGGTTTCTATCCCACTTATTAAACATTTCCCTATCGCTTTGAGGAAATTCCCATGATTAATCATCCAAAATTTGTTAAAATGTGGGAGGTTGGATACTATAACACCCTTTTTTATTTAACCAACCATATTGAAAATAATTATCCTCTTTTAATCTCTAAAATCATGGAACCGTTCTTTCAACACCATCTCTACTTTGACGGAACACCAAACAACTTCTTTGTGACACACAATTTCATGGATTTCTAGTGCCTTTAAAAGGTGTGCAACTAAAACTCTAATGAATCTGTCTATTTAACTATTATTTTTTATAAAAAATCCCCATGACTGTCTTGAAATTCGTGGAATGTTTTCCAAAAAAACCATGATAAGATCATCTTCCTTTTTCCCTATCTGTAATAATTATCTCTCTATCATTGTTTGAAGTATTCTCTGGAAATTATTATTATGAAATATTTTCTTAAATACATACCAATGCTATGTCTTATATATAATCATTCTAATTAATATTTTATATCAATGAACACCCTTGATAAAACTGTCAATAAAAATTATAGATGGATAGAGTAACCATATCTATGTCAAAAAAATTGAGTATAAAAAATAACTTCTCCAATGAGTAAACACTATTCTTTGACAAGTGGATTAGAAGATCCACAAAACATTGACGGTCATTGTCACATAAATAAATAAATGGATACTTTCATCTTCTTGGGTGATAGTGGATGTTCTCCAATGTTTAGGTTATTAATCAAAGAAAAAGGCAATTGGGTAAGAATCACCATGATTTTTTGAAATATACCTTCCATGGCATTGGGGATGTCATTCAGATAATCATTACACTATCCTTCTTATGGGTTATTGTCCTGGTTTATCCAATTTTAACCCATTTTTTGTGATATAAAAGCATTAATAAATTCTCAAGAAAAAAATGTATAAATAAGTAATATTTATTTTTTTTTCAAAATCAACTATAAAGTCACATATTTTTTGATCCATTTGTTTAGAATTTTACATAAATGATCCTCTTATATATTTTAACTATAGAGAGACTTATAATTATAGTTTTACCTATCATTTTATAATCCTAATTCCAAAATTAACTGAACCGTTATCTAATACAATTATAGAAACATGAATTTTCCTTAAAATTCTATTAAATAATGTTTTTTGATAAATAATATAAAAGTGATAGAATCTAGGATCCAATGGTTTTGTTTCTTGGGAATATTTAGATTGTATTCAATTTTATGAAATAAAACATAAAAATTATTTAAATTATCCTTCGTTATAATTATATATCTCTCACAATCCACATTGTACATGTAGTCACTTGATGATAAATGATAATGAAAGGGGATAGATACATCTCATTAAGGTGAAGAATTAAGGATATGAATCAATGGAACCTGTGGGAGAATAATCTTCATAATCATATCATTAAAATATTAACATTATATGAATGATGTGGAAATTTTTTGGCAAAGTTATGAAATGTGGAATATGTATAATAATATCACATCATAACATCTTTGTCAAATACCATCCATAATTGTGAACAATGTTAACATCATGTCTATACATAACATATGTGCATGAATCATAACATCCTCATTATGAAAATTTTTAACATAATGATCAATCATAAAACAAATTATATCTAGAGACATATCACATGCCTTAATTCAGTAAAGGGATATATAAATTTGACACTACCTTACACATCACAAAATGATCATAATCATTCATCCACATAGATGAATATTAATTATAGTCATGAAATAACCTACAAAAAGAATCTATTTTGTAATATATTTCACATATCATTTTTCATTTAATGATTTTTTTGATTTAAAAAGTGACTAATGGAGATAATAATATTAAAGAAATATCATTTTATTCATTTAATGGATAAATAACTCTAGTGGATTCAAGAGTTGTTTTTGAAATTGAACACTTTTGAAAAATAATTTTAAATGGATCAGAAAAGGTAATCTAGAAGGTTAAAAACATGTTATATACTATAAATGAAAAGATAAATAATATTTAATTGAAATATATTGGATATTAGAGGTAAATTTATACTCTAACTAATTTTATTAATGAGATAACACAAAAGAAATATTATTGGTTTGATAACCCGCTTAACTTAAATACCACTTTATTTAATTGTCTTAGAAAATACTGTACAATAAATATTGTTTTATTAAAACATTTTGTTTATTGTTTTTATTTTTCACTATTTATCAATTATAATTGTTGGATTATATTTCATAATTTTCATCATTAATAGGTAAATGATTTAATATTATGTTTTCATAAAACAATTATCATCTTGTTTTGATTTTCTATTTTGTTGAAGGGATTTAAAATACAAGAATAATTAAATATAGACAACTAAACACATATATTTATATATTTTTATATCCTATATTATATATTTTAACTATCCATAAGTTTTTGAAAAATAATAATTTGGAAACATACCCATTAGAAGTTAACTGGTTGTTAATGGGATATTATCTAATTCGGAGGTATGAGAATTATGAACTATAATTAGATATTAGAAATAATTATTAAATTTTTATAAAATTAGTAATATAATTTTAAAATACAACATAATTATTCTTTGATGATTTTGTTATAATGACCCAACCCTAGAATCTCAATGATAACTCCTTACTTTATTACATTAAAATGATAACATGGAATCAAATCCTGATTGACAGATCAGTTTAGATGTTTTTGAAAACCAGATTACATACCTTATACCCATATTATGTTGGTAAATAAAAAATAAAACATGATACATAATAAAATAAAATAAACATCATATTTGAAATAATTTTAAAAAAATTCTTTAACATAAACCAAGGAAAGGAAACATAATAAGGGTGAGCTCAAATGATTAGTAAAGGTATTTAAAAAGATATAAGTAATGAATTTATTAGAATAATAAAAATTTAAAGGAAAAAATCATATAGCACATTCCATTCATATTACCAAATAAGGAATAATCAATATGGCATGTTAAGAAACAGAAACAAATGCCATTTTATCAATGAACTGAGAATAGAATGCATCCCTAATTATTTAAAAGGTAATATATTATGGACGAATAAAAACAAAGTATAAATTATGTAAACGATTAATTATTGGATGCCATGTTTCCTTGTTAAAGGGTGTCTTTACCATCAATTCCTTTCACAAGAGAGTTTAGAATATCTAGTAAAACTCCATCTAATTTGGCCAACTGATTTATATCATGTGACCATTGATGAATAAAGGGGATATATATAGATGGGACCCAACCATGTTTTATATATCTACAAAATTAATAATATATTTAATAATATATTTAATTTTGGAATGATGGGCCTTATCAAATTTCCATATTGAAGAAAATATACAGATTTATCAATAAATACCACGTTAATCGAATAAATGTTAATGTGAACATCATATGTAAAAATGGAATATTACTTAGAGAATAAAAATATCCATTTCATGAAAATATGTTAATTTAATATAAAAATATAATAGGTAAGATAATTTTTCAATAAAAAGTTAACAATCACTAAAGAAACTGATATTACAATGATAACTTTTACCACATGGTAATTTTCATGTAAAAACTCTTTAGATGAGTTAATTCAAAATTAAAACATTAAATTACATGAATATACAAGGATTAATCATATTATATATCATAATTGTTAGTAGATACTACACAAAAATGAAATAAGTCGTGAATATAACATTTATTGAACAAATGAGAAAAGTTAGATGAAAATCTCATACAACATCCTTTAATTTTATTATGGTAGTTAACCTCATGTATAGTGGTTTAAAGATGTTTTTAACACATAATATAACCATAAATTATTTATTATATCATGTATTTTCTTATTTATAATATCTTATTACCTATTTGTTAGTAATCTTTCTTTATTATTAGGATTTCAGGTGATAATTGATTTAATTCTTGAGTATATTTTGACTTTTTATTTGATATTAATATTTATTAGATCATTATTTCATAATATAAATAATTTAAATCATTATTAAAATATAATATAATATATATATATATAAATTAATAATAATACAGAAAATTTGGGGATAGGAAATGAAATGCACCGTTCATAGAGAAGATAGACCGTACATACGCATGAATGTAACTTCCATTTCATTTTCGTATTAATAGAATGAAAAGTAAATAATATATACCTATATTATAATTTCAGTATTATATATTTGACATATATGTCACATATTTTTATGGAAATAATCCTTTATTCATCCCCTGTATAGTGTGAATGACTCACATCGCTTTGGGGAGGTGGTAGTCCACCCTTTCAAAAACGATGTTTTCTTATTTACAAAAAATGGAAAGCATGAATGTATGTGTTACACATAAAATATATATGTATGAAGAGAAAATAAAAATAATATATATCATATAAATATTGTGTTTCCATCACAATTCCAACCATGATAGGTGGTAAAAGAAAAAAAATGTAAAATCATTGTTTCGTGAGCCGGTAGTCCTCTATACACAAAAATAATAAGTTTGTTACCCATTTTAAGGAAGTGTGTGTAATTCTAGGTCTAAAAAATTGAATAAAAACATATAAGTTTATTTAGGATACTTATTATAATATATATTCAAGGAATAATATTATTTGATGGGTGTATAAGGAAAATAAAACAGAGTAGCTTATGGAAGGATGTTACCTCGACTTTGGGTAACACCTCTTGGTTTTTACCAAAGGGAATCCTTGATTGAATTTATTCCAAAGGAGAAGATTATATTATTAGGGTATAGTTTTTTGGGTATTATTTAATGAGATTATGGTTAATATAATTGTTTTTATAGGTGATAATTAGTAGGAGTGGTGTGTGCCTTTTTATAGTTGAGGTGGAGTGGATTTCCTATAAATATTGTAAAAGAGAATTAAAACCAGGTTTATCCCTAGTAATATGGAACCAATAATAGATAGAATTCAATAAAGTGGAGGATATGTTCTAAATATGGATATATAAAGCATTTTTACAAGATTCCAGGTCTAATTTTCTCTTATTTTTAAGGTCATACCATTTTTATCTAATTTTTCTCTTAATCGTTATAGTTAACTTTAATCACATTCACTAATATTTTTGGTTAAAAAATAAGTGTAAATTATTATAAATTATAAATTATAATGATTCCAAAAATATAATATATTTTTTCAAATTCAAATCACAGAAGTGTGTGAAATTAATTTAAATACAATCCTAGATATAGAATGACAATGAAGGGTTTTAATTTAAAAACTTTAAAAAGCATGCTAAGATATTATATCCAATTTCAAATTGAAATGGATTAAAATGAAATATATTATAAAAATAGATGGAAAAATTATCCAGTTAATATTGAAAACCAATATAAATGGTAATTTATCCTTCAAAATAAATTTTATAAAAAAGAAGTTTCGAATTAAATATATTTATTATGCAATAAAAAAAGAAACATCATAGAAAAATACCAGATATTCACCATAACCTAATTTTGAAGTTTATCTTAAAAAATTTACTTTTATTCTATCAAAATAAATTTATTAATGTGTAGAAATTCATATTTAATGTCAGTGTTCCATTAAAAGGTGGAAATATGCGTTTATAATAATATAGTATTTTATGTGTAATATTATCATTGTTCTTATCGTATGCCTTCCAAATACATTAGAAGAATGTATATATTTTTGATTGTATATATAACATGTAAATTAAATATATAAATTAAATATATTTTTATAATTTTATTAATTTTGATAAATATTACAAAATAGTGTTTTATTTAAATCAGGTGTTGTGTGCATTACAATCTAACTTATTATTGGATGATTTAAAGTTGTTGAATGAAATAAAATTTTAAAAGGACATATGGAAAATTTTTGGGGTGATAAATTTTTTCCTACAAAAAAATTCCATCCTCTAGATTTAAGGTGCATTACCTTATAAAAATATGTGGGTATGTTTCCAACATATAATCCTTTGGTTCCCAGGTTGCTTCATCAATTTTTTAATTTCTCAAGAGTAACCTTACCAGAAAATTGAACTGATTCCTTAAAAAAATTTCTATAGTTTAATGAATATAAATGGGTTCTTTATAGTATTAATGTTTAGGATCCAAATCTGTTTAATAAAAGATGATAACATGCATTGGTTATGGAATTTACTTCTATAATAAAGATATATAGAACACATCGTGAACCTATGAGATATTTGCCTACATTTCCAAACAATAAGCTATAAGTAAAACACATTCATGAATTTCAAAGGGTTTTATTTACTTGAGAATCATTTTCCCTTTCTTACTGAACATTATAACACCCATACATGGAGATACTTTAAATAAAAAATGATCTCCCAACAAGAACTTGAAATCCTTCCTCTAATTATTAGCATAGTTATTTTTCCTAATTTGATCTAAATAAATATGATGTGGAATATCCTTTAACTTTTTCATTGTATCTTCAAAATGTTTTGGGTTTATGAGATTAATTTCATCAATTTCATAATAAAAGGTAGGAGTACGAAATATATTTCTATATAATGATTTATATGACACCATTTGAATACTTGAATGTAATTAATTATTATAGGAAAACACAATTAATGTTAATTATTGATCCCAAATACGTTTAATGTTGATTGAGAATGACCTTTAAATTTCTACCATTATTTTAATTTTTCTTTCAGAATGTCCATTGGTTTGAGGATGGTAATAAGTACTTAAATGAATCTCAATGTTAATAGCCTTTTGAATTTTTTTTTTCTTAATTTTGATGTGAATAATGGATCTTGATAAAATATAATCGACATAGGTGAACCATAAAGTCATAAAACATAATTAATATAGATATTTTTTGAGGCTCTCAAGAGGTAGGTATTCTCATATTGGATGGAAACATGTATATTTGGTTTGGAAATCAATGAAAAGTCATATTGCGTAATTATTCCTAGGTTTATTGGGTAGTTCCATGACAAATTCTATAGTAATTTATCCCATTTCCACATAGGAATAGGAAGAGGTCTAGGAAACATATACGATTATGGATCAAAGATTTCACCTATTGAAAAACCAAAAATATGGACCCATAATCTTAAAATTATAACTTCATTTCATCCCACAAAACATGTTTCTTCAAGTCTCTATACATCATTTCACAATAAATTTGTATAGAGAAAATAGAGATATGAGAATCATTCAATAGTTATCTTTTTAGACTAGTTATATATGAAATACATGTCATCCTTCCAAATAATAAAACACAATCTTCAAAAATAATGTATGATAATTTTCCCCCATTCAAACATTTAATTTTATTCTAAAAGTTCCCTTAATCAGATTGATAATTTTTTATCATATCTAATAAAGATGGGTTTTCAATAATTTGAAAAATGATTGATGCCACCCCTTCCTAAAAAAATACTGTATCCATATTTACTTTATCCATGAATATAAAATCCTTTTAAAAACTAATTTTGGTCAGAATTACATGATCCTTCTTATTAGATGAATTTGATACCTTATTTTCAATCCTTGTGTGGTTGTGTGTTGAGAAGTCATAATAATTGAGTAGGTTGAGATGTCTCCTCTCTCTCTCATGTTGAGATATTTTTTAGAAAAGATATATTTCAGTCTTTTAAGATCCACATAGATCTCACATCTTTCACCATAAATATAGTGTCTATATATTTTCAAATAAAATATTATATATTCTAACTTGATATTGGGGGTTGGATAGTTATTTTCTTGAGTCTTAAATTTATTTGACGCATATGTAATAATTTTATAATTTTTCATTACTAATCAACCAATTCCCTTCATTGATGAATCAATATGTATGAAAAACCCATAAATACTCGATGGTAGAGTCAAAATAAGAGCATAGAATAATGTTATATTTTGTTCATCAAAGCATTCATCCCATTCATTCTTTCAAACACACATAATCCATTTATATGTAATCATGGTTAATGGTTTGGCCAATCATGAAAACATCAGAATAAATCACTTATAGTAACAATCCAACAAATGAAACTATTTTACTCATTACTATTTGTTGGCGTAGGCTATACTCTAACTACCTTTGTCTTTGCATTATCAAAAGATATTCCATCCCTAGAGACAATATAACCATGAAATGAACCTTCATGAAGATATAAATCACAGTTAATAAATTTCCCATATATTTAAAATTTAAAAAGATTATTATGAATGATATGTATGTGATTATTAGGGTACTCATATCTTTTAGAATAAATAAGAATACCATCAAAAAATACCCCAAAAAATTCATCAAGACATTACTTGCACACACTATTCTTTATGTCAAAAAAATAGAGGGTTGATTAGTCAATCCAAATGGAATTAATGTAGAATCTTAATGTTCATTCCTTATCAAAAAACCATTCTTTATCATTTATTCTTTCTTCACTCACAATTTTAGATACCCAGAATGATGATCAATCTTGGAAAAATAGTGGGCTCTGTGTAGTTGATCATACAAGTCAACTATGTGATGTAGAGGATAATTTCTCATTATTGTAACAGCGTTGATTTACCCAAAATAAATGAAAAAGTTCATAGATCTGTCTTTCTTCTTAATAACGAGATCATGGTTTCTCTATGGTGAAATAGTAGGGTGAATAAATAACTTATTAACCAAATCCTGTTATTGTTTCATAAACTCTACCAATTCCATAGTTTTCATACTATAGGGAGTCCTTGATACTGTACTTGCATTATGGATTAAATGAATGGATAATTAAACCTCAAAATATAGGGGATGTCTATGTAATTTCTCAAAAAATATATCAATGTATTTCTAAACAATAGTTACAATCCCAATTTGGGTATTACCTCAATTATGAATAGTTGTTTTTTTATATTATTTCCATATAATTTTATTTAATATAGCTACTGCGGGTGGATTTAGATAAGAATATGGAGAGGAGGATTCATCACTATTGATGATAGATTCTTCATCTTCCTCAAAAATTGCAATTTCCTTCCCTTTCCATAAATTTATGAACCATATTTTGAGAGGTATTCCATACCATGGATTAAATCAAATTCAATCATTGTTTTGAAAAAACAGGCCATCATGTAATTCCTGATTATGTTTCCTAATGGAGAATTCTTGACACAACATTATTTTAATGAGACTTACATTAGGTGTTTTGGCTGAAAACTATCATATTAAATAAAAAGTAAAATATCATATTTTATTTGAAAACCTGGTTGATACAAAATATTTTAAGGATACAATGTCAAATAAAGAATTGGATAAATTATATGTTAGTATTAATGTACCTTCCAACATATCATTTGGTACTTATACCCCGCTGTCGTGATTTCATAATCTTTTCCATCTCCCATTGGCCTCTTCTATGGTATATTATCTTGATTCGTGTGAAATATTCATGAGTAGTTCCCCATATAATTGCAGTTGTAACAATAAATAGTAGTGTTTTCCATATTCCCTTTGAATTTATTATCATGATGACCACTTCATCAACATTTATAAAAAACATTCATTACCTTTATTAATTTTATAGGGCGACTCTTTCAATAATTTTCAAAATATGGAAATATTTAAATCATTTTCTTCTTCTTCTAATATGATGCATACCATTTTTATTCGTGCTTAAAATAACTCCAATTCTCCCAGTTTTATTTCAATATGTAGTATATAGATAATTGATTCTCTATTTTATGTCTCATAAAAATATTTCTTCGTATGATGAAAATTTCATCAAAAAATAGTTCCCTTAATATATTTCTCTTAAGACCTTTCATTAAGTCGTCAATTTTTTTACTCTGTGTTTCGTATGTAATCCGTATAACTCCTAGCTAACCATGTAAAGGTAGCTTCATAATCTACAACACTCTATTATTCCTTTTTTTATTTTTGATAAGGAAATTTATTTTCATCTCATTTTTTTGATAACGATAGAAGTATTTTTCAAAGAATGCCTCTTGAAATGATCTCAATTCCATGAGTTCTATTTCATCTTCCTGCTTAGTTTTCAAGATCAATCACCACTACTGATCAAAATCACCATAAAAATAGTACACTACAATTTTAACCTTTTCATTTTCACCACATCCAAATTCCATTAATAAATTCAGGAAATAAATAGATAAATTCCTAGATACAATTGGATTAGTTTCCCAACTATACGATTGGGGATTATGTCACATAAAGATATCCAACGTAATATATTTAAACCGTGTAACTAGTTGATCCATTTGAGCATGGTTATTTCTCATAAGGTGATTAATAGTCCCTAATATATCCACAATTTTATCCATTCCAATACCATTATTATTGGATTCATCAGAAGGTAAATCTGTTCATTTTCCATGAGTAGTGATATCATTCTACCTTCCAGGAGCAATTTCTAAAAAATGGTAACTTCTAAATTAATTCATAAAATTATGAACAATTTATAATTAAAATATGTAATAACACTTAACATAAATTTAAATGTTTATGAATATACTATATTATAATCATAATCCTCAATTTTTATGGGAATATTTACTTTTAAATCCATCAAAAATGTCTGTAAATAAAATGCTAATTATTCTATGTGTATCCACTGGCAGTGTCAAGAAAAGCCATTAGTAAGGCTAGTTATTTTTTACTATGTTACTCTTTGCTAATATCGTCACACCTTGTCAGAGTTTTTACCCCTAGGTACATCTGTTCCATATCCATGCCCATTTATAGTATCTATATATGGATGTATTGCTTTGAAGACCATCATAATCATTACCTTACTAAAATTATAAGATTTTTTAAATACTTATCCTCAATTTCTATTTTAGGTTTATGTTCCACAACATATGTTTTATAAATATTTTTTCCAAGTTTACTTTTATACTTCCTCTAATACCAACTACAATGACCCGACCATATAAGCCCAATGCCGGTGCCTAACTTTCTTACATCCCCATGATTACAATAAATAAAATTCAAAAGGACCAATATATTTTATATTTTTTGAAAACCGTTTTACCGACATTATACCCATATTAAATCCATAAATAGAAAATAAAAAATGATACATAAATAAATGAAATAAATACCATCCTTGAAAGATAATTCCAAAATTTATTCATTATAAAACGGGGAAAGGATATAAAATAAGGGTGAGCTCAAATGCTCAGTAATGGTAATTAAAGAAGAGAAAATAATGAATTGATGAGAATAATAAAAATTTAAAGGTAATTAACTAATAACACATCCCATTCAAATAAATAGATATGGAATAATCAATATGGAAGGTAAAAAACCAAAACCCATGCCATTTAATCAATAAACAAAAAATAGAATGAATACATAGATATTTCAAATAAAAAATTCATGGAAAAATAAAAATTGAGTATAAATGTGGGAAATTATTAATTATTGGATGCTATATTTTTTAGTAACATGGTGCCTATACCATTAAGATCATTCATAAGACATATTATCATATCGAGTAAAAAACTATCAAATTAAAAAATTTGATTCGTATCATGAGACTATCGATGAATCAAGGGGATATATATCACTGGTAATAACCCATTACACACATATACAATTCATTATTAATATATTAAATAATCATTTTAATTTATTAAAAACATTTCTTATCAAATATCCACATTAAATAAAAGTTACAGATTTATCAATATTTTCCCGATTAATAGAATAACTGTCAATGTGACATCATATGTAAAAATATTATAAGGTCTAGTAAATAATAAAATGCATTTCATGTGAATATATATATTAAAAAAAAATTTACAATATAGATTTTATTGTTTCAAGATAATGTTAACAATCACAAAAGAATGTGATATTACATAGATAACTTTTACAATATTGTAATTTTCATGTCAAAAAACCACAGTTGTGATAATTCAAATTAAAATTTAAATACGAAAAAAATAAAAGGAATAATGATATAATATATCAAATTGGGTAGTAGATACACAACAGAAAATACATAAGTTGTGAATATGACTTTATTTCACAGATGTAAAAAGTGAGAAGAAAATCACTTAACTTATACTTACATTTGTTCATGTGGCTGTTAACTTAATCCATAGAAGTTTAAAAATTTTATAAACATAAAAAATAACCATAATAGTATTTAATATAGCATATATTGTCATATAATTAAATATTATTACTCATTTTTTAGTAATATATCATTATTTTCACTATTTAATGTGATAATTGTCTAGTTTCCTTAGTGTTTTTTGACATATTATTTATTATTACTATTACAAATATATTGATTTCATAAAATATATAATTTAAAACATTATTTAAATATCATAAATACTTATTATATTCATATATATTAAAAATAATCTATAATTTTTTTTATAGGAAATGATAAACACATTTCATGGAGATGGTAGGCCATATGTATTCATGAACGGTACCTTAATTTGTTTTCCATATTAATAGAATGAGAATAAAATTATATATATGAATTTTAAAATTTATGTATCCAATATATGTTAAATATTTCATAATTTTTTATTGAAACCATCTTTTATATGTTGTATGTATAGTGTGAAGGAATCGCATCGATTTGGGGAGGCTATAGTCCCCATTTCCATAAACGATGTTATCGTACTGGCAAAAAATGGAGACCATGATTTTATGTATAACATAAAAGTTAATGAAGTGTTAATAAAACATAAATATCATATATATAAAATAAAAATGTCTCGATGTCATAATTCCCACCATGTGAGGGTGTAA
This sequence comes from Viscum album, assembly GCA_963277665.1. Lineage (NCBI taxonomy): Eukaryota > Viridiplantae > Streptophyta > Magnoliopsida > Santalales > Viscaceae > Viscum > Viscum album. Next base: position 674,772,869 of record OY728158.1, on the reverse strand, counting down.
AGTAAAAATGAACAATCATACTTTTGCAAGGCTTTAGTCCGCTGGACACACGAATAGTAAGTTCACTTCCCATTAGATTGAAGTTTTTGTATGTTTATGTAGAACCATTAGAATAAAAAAATAATAGTTTATTTAGGATAATTAATTTATCATATAATCAATGAATAATAATAGTTTAGTGGATGGATAATGAAAGTAAAACAAAGGTGTCTGTGTAAGGGTGTTACCTATTCTTTGGATAAGTCCTCTTCATTTACAACAAATGGATTATTTTATTTTATTTATGAAAAAAGTGAGACTTATAGGATTAGATTAGGTATTTTCGGATTTTATTTGAGAATAATTTCTGTGAGATGAATGGTTTTATTGGTGCGATTAAGAGGGAGGGGCGAGTTCTTTTTTATAGTGAGGGATGAGTGACATTTATTGTAAATATTGGAAAACAGAATTCCACCCACAGTTTCCCTAAGTAATATGGACTCAATATTGGAAACAATTATATAAAATGGAGTATATTTTGAAAAAATTTATTTAAAATGTAATTTTTATATGTTTCTATGTTGTTTTGGCCCTTTAGTTTAAGGTTAAGAACTTTATGAATCTAATTTTTCTCATATTCATTGTAATTAGCTTTACTCACATTTTGTAATCATTTTGGTCCAAAACTGAGTTGGGCATATTATAAATTAGAAATTAGAAATATAAAAAATGGAAGCTATTCTTCCAAATTCAAATCACAGAAGTGGCATAAATTAATTTAAATATAATCTTGTATACATGACGATAATGCAGGTATTTGAATAAAAAACATTCCAATGTTCTCTAAGTTATTATATCCAATTTCAAAGTTAAATATATTGCAATAAAATGTATCGGACTAATTTATGATCAATTTATCTAATTAAGATTTAATAAAATGTAATTTATCCATATAAATAAAGTACATAAAAAAGTAATTTTGAAGTCAATATTTTTCACAATTCATTAAAAAATGAAACCACATAGAAAAATACCAATAAAATAACCCTACTCTAATTTTTATTTTTATCATTAAAAATATGTTTATTATGTCATATTAAATTTCTAAAAGTTTCAAAATTCAAATTTAATGTTTGTTCAACATTATAATGTGGTAAAACTGTTTTTTTTTGAAAAAAATTAGGTTTTTATGAGTAAGAATTGGTTTTTTCTTACCATATTAATATAATATATATTGAATGAATGTAAAAATATTTTATTTTATATATAAAATATAAATTTACTATATAAATTCAAGAAAAGTTATATAATTTAGTTAACTTCACAATACGTGACTAAATACTATTTTATTGAAATCATGTCTTATGTGTATTGAAAACTAACTCAATATTGCATGATTTTCAATCATTCAAAAAAATGAAATTTAATACATAGAAAATATAAAAAAGTCTTGGGGTGCAGCATTTAGTATAAAAGGTATATAGAAAAAAGGAATAGAAGAGGAAACAATAATAAGAGTAGATAAACACCTACCATCTTTGTAGTTTTTCTTCTCTGGTACAACATTAAAATCCAATGTTGATTATCATTGTTTTACTCGAGTGCATACATATGAATTCTAACAAGAATAATATATGAATTCTGGGAAAAAATTTTGTAGGAACCAAGACAATTCTTGGCTAGAAATGGATTTTATTTTCTATTTTTTTTCAATCCACACTAGGATGATCAAGGAGTTTTCCAAATAAGTGATATTATATTACAGGTTGAAACAATGTTGAAGGTGGCACCATTTTATAGTATCCTCCAATTTTTTTGTCACATGATCCAGAGGAAGATGATATAATAATTAATGGTTGGTTTTAAGAATCACCAATTCATAAATATGGAAAAGTTATGGGTTTCATGATGATTTTTTTTTAAAATGGTAGATTTGTGATTTCATGATGAGTTTATGGGTTTCACCGTGAATATGAGGATTTTATCATCCTGAGTGAGTGATGGTTTTATATATATTACCGTGACAATGTAAAACATCATGTCAGATTCCAAAATAGAGGATCATTATGAAAAGGATTTTGAATTATCCAAAAAATGTTCTTGAGGTGGTGAAGAATCACGAATGGACAAGAATAAAAATATAATTCTACCCCAACTTTATTTGAAAAAAAACAATCACAGAAAATCTATAATCACTCTTGTTTCATGAATATTAGTAGCTTGAAGAATCTATTTTTATATTAAATTTTGAAGATCACAAAAATACTAGATTATTATTGATTGATTCAACTGATTTTATATATTGAGTGACTCACAATGATGGGGTATTTTGTGATGGATTAGTGTGCATTGCAAAGGTTGGTTTCTTCGCAATGTAATGTGCTTCATGAAGGAGATTCATAAAAGGTGGGTTTTAACATCAGTTTTTATTGAACGATGCTTTCACTATTCATGAACTCAGGTCGATATTAAATGAAGAGTTTCAAGATAATCAAGGACCAATACATTAATTCCAATCAACTGAAGTGAAATTCAAATAAATAAAATGAGTAAGATTTCACCTAGGGGAGTTAAAAAGGGGGTGGGGAGTCTATGTAATTGTTCTGAGGGATGTTGTGTGCTTCTCATAAACTCTTGTAAATGAAATTTTCTTAACACAAATTGACTATGTATGAACCTAGGTATTCCAAAATTAGTGATGATTATTAGACCTTGGTATGACCATCACTATATTAGAATATTCATTTTAAAATAATACTTAGTGGTGATCTAAGTAAAGTTGTTTTATTTTATATCTTCATGTGAATATTTAAATTACTACACATTACTATTATATAGGTTTAATTGTTTTCTACCAATGTTGTAACAAGATATGTCACCTTCTAAGAAACTTTTATCACCTAGAATCACCCATACCCTCCTAGGGTGGTATGGGGTCCTTCAAGTGATATAAAATCCTACATGTTTCGAGTATTAAATATTTCCTTCTTTTCTTCCATGGAACATTTAGTAAATGTATTGGGAGTCCCCTTATTTTGTGGATGAAATTTCCAAATTTAATAGAATATGATGGGATATCATCTAAGATCTCTTGGAATGGAAGCACTCATTTCCACTTCACATGGGATTCATTTCACTGATGCGACATGATTTTCTATAAAACAATTGACATTGAAATACTGAATGTAGATTCCAAAAAACAAAATTCTCATACTACAGATCTATTTGATCAAATCTATCTTAAGGTGATGAGTTTCACTTTACCCAAGTATATGTGAAAAAACCTAGAAAATATAGATGAAGGTGACCTTAACGTGAATGAGGATAAACTTCATGTTTTTCAAAATATGTTTTATGATATAAAAATTCATACTAATTTAAATCAATATACCTTTTAGTAGAATTAATGAAGTTGTTGGCTCAATATGATGACTTAGTGATGAAATAAAAGACATTGAATTTTTGAAGAAAATATTGAGAAGACATCCACCTCCTCTACAATCCAAAAGTTTTAGATCATAAAGAAAGGGATAATTATAAAATTTATTTGTATGATCTTATGAGTAGTCTGGTGGAATATAAAATGAGAGTTAGACCTGAGGATTCCACAAGTTGAGTAAACAATGAGATGGATTACAAATACATGGAAAAAATGAGACTTCTAAAGATAGTGTTGATAAACCTAATGAGGAAGTTGAACTTCATTCCATATTTTCTATGAAATTTAAGAGAGGAAAAAAAATATTTTATGAAAATATAACTATGGCCTATTTTCGTTGGGGTTTAGTTATGAGAAATTCCTATTTATGATAAATTAAGTGCTATAATGAAGAATGTTAAGCTCAAAACATAATAAATCCATAGAAAATGTTCATTAAAATGGGTGAATTCAAATCTAAAAAGAAATTATAGAGAAAGAGTTATATTGGTAAAGAATAAGATGATGATAATGAATTTTATGTGGATGTAGAACTGGATTTTAAATCTAGAACTCAAGTGTCCATGATGGATACAATTGAGAAGTCAGAACAATAAAAAGATAAAAATAGAGAAAATACTTTGATTTCAAAGGATGATCTCAAGTTGGAACATGATTATTCTCTTGGTAATATTTAAATCAATAAAATAGAAACAAAATGTAGGGATAAATTCTAAAATATTCATTAGAATATGTTATTCTACATGAAACTGAAATTGATCGATTGGACGCAGTAAAAGAAAATAGAACAACTATTTAATGATCAGAAGTTGTAGTATAATTGAAGATCGGGATTTGAGAATTGGAAAAGGTCATCAATGAACTTACATCCCGACTGGAGGAGAAGTACTAAATAGTTTAGGGTCTTGAAAACTATGCTATTACTCTAAAGAGTAAATAAAAAAGATAATTGACATCAAAATAAACAAAAAAGAAATTATAGTTGAGAAGATTCTCATATGATGAGCTATTATAGAGAGATAAATGTTGTTTAAAAAGAGTAGAGAAGGATTTAAATTATAAAAAATCCACATTCTTGGGAAAAATGATTTTGTTTTTGATGCTGAAAAATAAAATACCGGAAGTAAAAGGTGGAAAATAAAGGGATGCTAAAATTTGGACATATAATAAAGTCACCTGAAGTCATAAGAAATAAATTACCAAATTAAACTAAAAAAGGAATGAAAAATATTAGGAAGTATCTAGAAATGTTCAAAAATAAAATTATTTTCATTAAGAATGAGACATGAGGAGGAATAGAATTGAGAACACATTTCTGCTTATGAAATTTTGATTAATGGGATATCAGGGATGTACAATGCCATACTGTGAAGAGGCATGAAGCAATTTTAATGTGGAAGAGCTAGGATGACAATAAATGAAAATGAATTAATATCCTACATCTTATAGAATTGATATTTTTTATAGATATTTTTTTCAATGCTCTAACTGTGGCTATAAATCTTTTCATTTTAGGATGTAGAAAGAAGATAAAAATACTTACAGAACTCAGAGACAAGTCAATCCCCACGAACCAAGTGGATTATCTTTGGTAAATATATATTATCCACTAGAAGAAGAATATTAGTATGATGAACCTGTATATAAGGAAATGATATTTTTAAGGCCATAATTTTCCACCAATAAATAAAAAATTTCATGGAGGGAAAAGAAGAAAATTGTGAAATCCAACATTGCAGAAGTAGATCTCAAAGACATAAAGAATAGTAGCACCTGGATTCATGATAGAGGGTTCCCATCCTACATTATAAGAAATTTATACATATTTAAGAATGTTAAAATGAGGGTTTATAAAACAATATTGTTCAATAATGATGGTTATTCAAATATCAAAAGTAATGAATGTACAACATAAGAAAAAAGAGAGTTGAAGAAAAATGATGTTCTCTATATAGGCTGTCTATGTCCCAATATTCTATGTGTGAGTAAAATCAATGAATTATGAGTAATAGGTACATTAAATCAAAAGGGGTGAACTATAAAATCAAAGGTAGGAAATGTAGAACATAGGTCAATATATAATAGTTGTATAGTAAAAAAACATTTATTACCTAATTGTTGAAGAAGAAAAAAACTTTTTCCATTAGAGATTGGGTCACGTTAATCAAAAAGTAATGGATGAGATATTTAATATAGAGATAGTAATGAATATCACCAATTATAATCATGAATGGAAAAATACTTCTAATGAATTCATATGAAGAAAGACGGCATGAATTTCTTATCAGTCAAAGAAGAAAAAGGCATCAAATCTTCTTGCTCTCATACACATAGATGTATGTGGTCCTATAAATGTTTCTTAAAAATTTAGAGAAATCAATTTCTTTTTTTCAATTTATAATTATAGTATTATTACATGTGTGATGGTTATAAAGATGGATCAACAATTTCTTGATTGCATTGAATGTTATCGATGAATAACTGATAATGATACTGGTCATACAATCAATGTTCTATGATCTGACAATAGAAGGGAATACACATCAAGAATAGGTTTTTCAAGCGATATTGAATAGAAAATAATATGGCAGAAATATGCTGAATAAGTGTATTATATATCTCAATGATAGAAAATAAGTTTTTCAAGCGATATTGAATAGTATAAATCAAATAGGGCTATATATGGGAGATTCCATTACACCATATGAGTTATTTCATGGAAGGAACCCCTCTTGGAAGTATTTTCATGTTTTTAGAAGAAAATCGTTCGTCCAAAACAATGTATGAAATCAAGGAAAGTATGGTGATGCCACTGGTGGGAGAATATTTCTTGGATATTCAGCGAAGATTAAAGACTGAAAATGTTTCAATAATCATCCAAGAAGAATTATGGAATGCATTGATTTCCTTATCATTGAATATAAAGACAAAAATATCTTAAGGAATTTGAATGATTATATGATAGAAAATGGGGAAGAATGTGGGGATGGAACAAATGTAAATGAAGAAGTGGAAGAAATCTTACAAATCATTTTGGGGTCAAAAATGATGTTGAATCAGCAGAATAAGCATAAGAGGAATCCATGGATGGAGAATCTTATTATAAATCTAACAGGAGAAATATAAGAGAAGAAATTGATCAATCCAACATCATTTGGGATTGGAACACACCCCATCAAAAAGGAGAATGAGGAATGTTGCACATTATTACTTCCTATCAATTGTGTAACAAACCTCATTTTATGAATCTTTGAAGGATGAGTCATGGGTTAATTCCCTGAAATAAGAACTAAATCAGATTGACAATAACCGAACATGGGATCTTCTTAATTGACATAAAAATAATAATAATATTTGAACAAAATGGTTCATAAAAATAAATTTTATGAGAATGTAAATGTGATCAGAAACAAGGAATTCCTATTGTGTAAAGGAAACACACATATCGAAGAAATTTTCATCAAAGAAACATTTTCATTAATGGAATGACTAGAGTAAATATAGATTTTTCATTCAATAGAAATTCAAAAAGGATATAATGTTTATCATATGGATGTCAAATCATCATTTATAAATGGTGTTCATGAAGAATAAGTCTACGTTGAACAACTAGTGGGGTTTCTAATTGGTAATGATCAAATGAAGGATTTTATATTCAAAAAAGAACTCTATGGTCTAAAGCTAGAACCTAGAGAATGGTATTCTCTTCGACATTCTTATGTGAAGAAGCTATAATTTTAAAGATAATGTTTTGACCATAATCAATATGTGAATAATTTTAAAGAAGATCAATCTATATTGGTGGTGTATGTGAATGTTATTTTATATGGTGGAAGCAGATAGAGATCAATGTAATATACCGTATATAATATGAAATGAAAATTTTAAATTTCAATGATTAGTGAACTCACATACATCTTTGGGGTTCTGGTGATTTAGAAGAGGGGTTGCACTTAAATTTCTTAGAAAATATATCCACTAATGTTTCTGGAGAAATTCAATATTAATGACTATAATCCAATGTCGAATATGATTACAATTAGGAAAAAACATTGAAAGCATGAGGATGGGACTTATGTTGATCCCACAATGTACACGAGACTAATTGTAATATTATTATACTTCAATATAACACATATATATATTATCATTTCAACATGCTTAATGGAACACTTTCAAAGTAATATATAGGAAAAACATTTGGTGGAAGTTAAAAAACCATGAGGTACATTTTGGGTACTCATTATTATTTCTTATACACTAATACAGGAAGTGATAATGAACTATCAACATTTTGTGATACTGAATGGGCTGGTGATATGGTGGATAGAAAGTCCAAAAGATGTGGAGAATTCTTAATAACATGAAATGTGTGGGATGCTTGAGTAAAAAAAGAAACTTCTCTTTGTAATACTTTTATATACTATATATTTATTACAATGGCTTGAACTCATCTATCATGGATGAAGTAACAAATGATTGATATTGGTGATAAGGTGAAACAACCAATGGTGATTCACTATGATAAGAGAAGAATGATCAATATTACAATGACTCCTATTAAACATTATCATATAAAATAGATTAAAACTATATATCACTTCTTCATGGAAAAAGTTGAACAATGCGTGATTAAAATAGATCATGTTGGAACTGATGACCATGTGGCTGACATTCTCACTATACTATTAACATCTCATGTATTTTTGAAAAATAGTCCAAACATCAGTGTTCAACCACCTCCCAATTCATGCCGATGTTATGATTGATCCTCTCTCCCCAGTTGTATTACATATTTAAATATAATTGTGGGAGTGGTGCATGTTTATGGGAGAGATACAATCTAGGAGAATTTTTTTGGGATCGTTATATAGAAATAATGGTACTTTGGGTTTATTTTTAAAGGGAGAGAATAGAGATATCCAACGGTTAAATGGGGTGAATCAGTACAAAGGGGGAGAATGGTTGTAGGTTTTTCATCAATGAAATGCTTTAATGACATAATGAAAATTCAGTGTTATGAGGAAACAATTAGATCACATATGGGACATCATTAAGCATTCCAAAACATGAGAATCCAATTAATTCACATAAGTGTTTTCTACACAAATAATTTCTCATGAAGACATAATGTGTTGGTTGATTTTTTTCTCCTATATCAGGTCTTGAAAAAGGCCGATGCATCATTGAATTTATCTTTAGATTTCTATAAAACCCAAAGGGGGGATTATTGGAACCATGTTTGATCTAGAAAATATAGGTAGTTTAGTTTTTTGTTGAAAATCCCCACTGGTTTGATAAATGTTTTTTCAGTTTAATTGATCTCTGATTACATGATAAAAATAGTTTTGAAGGTGGAGTCATTTAACAGGATTTTCCAAATTTTGGGGCTCAATATCCATAGGAACTATCTTGCATTTGAAGGGATTGTTTTTAGAATCCACTCTTTATAAATATGGTAATGGAATGATTTTTGTGAGAGGAAGTTTCAAAAAGGATAGTTTCACGAGTTCTATATGATTTTATGGTGTTCTCCTTGATTATGAGAATTGGATAATCATGAGTGCATGATGGTTTGCCGAAGAACTTTTTAATAATGATTAATCTAAAGGGAGATTCATGAATGTATGATCACCACGATAATGTTTTTGAGTGATCTAAAAAATATACTAGAGGTTGTGGAGCATCATGAATGTCTGAGCCTAAAAATATAAGTCTACCCACACTTCATTTCACATGATAATAATCAGATAAAATATGGAGTTTCTATGATTTAGTGAAGGTTGGGAACTTTGAGAATGTAGTTTTCTATATAATATTGAGCACTGCGAATCAACTTTCTTTGTAATGAATAATTCCCATGGTACTAAGTATTGAGTGGTTCACAATTATTGGGCATTCCATGATGCCACAGAGATCTTTTTAAAGTCTTTTGGCTTCCTGAAAGAGCTTAATTAAAGGTAGTTTTGGACATTAGTTTCTCTATTAAACAATGATTTTAAATTTCATCATCTCAGGTATATGGTGAAAGAGTAGTTTCGTGGTATTTAGGGACAAATTATTTAATTCCAATATACTCAAGTGACCTTAAAGTTGATAAAGTAAATAAGACATCACCCATGGTACTGATCCAGGGGGGAGTCGATAGAAATGTTCTGAGGGGCACAATGTGCTTACCCTAAATCTTGTAATGGATGTGTCCCTAGCATAGAGTAACTGTGTATAAATTTATGTATTCCCCAAGTAGTAAATATTAGTTGATTTCAGTATGACCAACACACATTTAGCATATGATCCTTAGACTAGCCCAAATTGGTTATCCAAGTATAGTTTTTGTGTTTCCTCTAGGAATGAGAATGTATAAATTACTTCACATTACCATTAGATAGGTTTAATAGGTTCCTACTAATGTGGGAACAAGATCCATCATGTTAAAAGAATGTGTTGACACAGTGATTCACACCTACAGTCTTAGTGTTTTTTGTGGTGCTTCAAATTTTTATTTGTAATGTGGGGGAGGATTATTTTTTCAAGGGGGGTTATGGGTTATTTTTTTTTATGGGGTGGTGAAATTTTAGAAAAATATTATATATGAAATTATATCCTAAAAAATGAATTAGTATTGTTTTGGAAATATAAATTATATATAAATACAATAGAGTTGGTGTAGGACTTTAAAGCAATTTATAAAATAAAATCAATAATTTACAAAAACCAAAATAGACTAAATGTGAAAAAATTATTTTAAGGGAAATTTTTGAATTTAGACATTGAAAAATGATTTTTTGATTCATAAAACAGACATATTTTTTAAATTTAATATTTTTCAAAATTAATATGTTAATGGAAAAATTGATTTTCTATAATTCACAAGGTAATTAAAATATAGTGAATCTTGTGATTTTAAAAACACTTGTCAAAAAAAACAATATATTTACATTTCACAAGATAATTATAGTATTTCATACAATAACCAAAAAAATCACCCCTGGAAAATTTGCAAATTCATATTTTAGACAATATATTTTCATAAATTATATTCTATTATCCATATTATTTTTTAACACAGTGAATTTTAATATTTAAAATAAAAATTATGATTTTTATCAAATACATTAATTTATAGTTTATGAAAAATGTGATAATTTTTTCTTTGAGTTTTTAACAAATATATTTATTTTATGAAATTAAAATATTTATTTTAAATTTAATTACACATGATATATATTATTAATATTACATTTTATTATTTTTATGTCATACTAATTTTCCAATGGGTAGTTTACCATTCTTGATGGCCACGTTACTATTCCAATGACTTGGTTACTATTCTCCATAGTAATGTTACTAATCCTAATTTGCACAATACTATTCCAAAAGACATATTACCTCCTATAAATACAATATCATCCTCGCATTCATTATTCACATGAATTCCTCCCAATGTTCTTCAATTTTATTTTCAAAAATTTCATTTGGATTAATAATATAAATTTTTCATTTATATGGTTTTGGGCATGGGGGAAATGATTCTGGTAGTTTCAAAGGATAATAATTTTACCATATAACATTTATTAATTTATATTTTTAATCCATTTTAATGTTTTGAACTTTCACGGGTTTAGTTTCGGATTAATTATACAATATTCATTTATGAAATAATTTTTTGGGCATACTAATATATTCTTTGTGTTTAATACTATTTAATATAATATAATATTGATTTTCTTATGGACGTAATTATCATTAATATAATTGATATTTTTATATAAAATGGTATGAGAAAGCATCATGGATTATTATTAATAGCTCATTATGATGAATGAAAAAGGTATAAAGTTGGATCAAAGAATAGAATCAATAAGGTAAATAATATGGGAATTTTCATTGTGGAGGAAGTCTATGAATAATAATTCACATTTATTGAGAGGTTACCAATGAAGGTTATCCATATATTCTTAAGAATACGTGTCATAGTGAAGATGGATAAGATATAATATGAATAATTATAACACATTGTTATTATGAAAAATGGAGTTGTTGAAAAAAAAATTAAAGTCACAATTTAATTCATATACCATTAATGATTCCGGGAAAAGGATTCTAGAGAGACAAATAAGACTGAGAACATGAATATGTAGTTCTTACATTTTTATACATTATAATTATTATTGTATATAATGATTGTGAAAATATAGAATAATTAATGTTACATGATTTCTACCATTGTGAAGAATTTTCCATATTAGAATAAAATAGAAATAAAAAAATGCAACATGTGTTATCCAAGAATGATAAATTTTAGAATGTTAGGGAAGATATTTTCGTGATGAGTTTTTAGAATTTTGAGTTAAAATTAAAAGAATTTCTATATTGTGAAGAAAAATCTCATCCATATTTATCTCATTCTAGATATATTTAAAATCCACCTTATTATAATATATGATTTTATTATTACTTATTTTCCTATTTAATTAAATGTGATGAATTGAATGGAAAAAATTATATAATTTCAAAAAAAATTTAAACCATACATTAGTGAGTTTTTTAATTATTGTCTCCATGTACCATTACAATGCTTAGTATAAAATATATTGTTTGGAGATATTTTTTATTAAATACCATTAGTGATGAAGATTATTAGTGTACATACGATAAAGGGTATTTATGATGATAATTTAATAAAACTCTTCTATGATATGTGAATAATAAATTTCAAGAAAATAATAAGGTTTAGGTTTTATTATCACTCATTCCCATTTTGGTTTTAACTAAATAATTAATTATTTTAGAATGAAAAATGTGTTTATATTGATTGGGGGATAATCTCTCATTTATTGCAATATTTTCTATATGTTTTTAGAGATCATTGTATCTGACAGAATATCTTATGAAATAATTTTTTTATCATTACATAGATAAATAAAATTGATATTGGTATCAGAAATGGAATAATTTATGGATATCCTTGTTGTCTGAGTTGATTAATCTAGTTTTCTACATGATGAATTATTCTTGTGGACTGGGATTTGGTTAATTTAAGACACTTTTCTATGTATGGTGTAATGACATACTACTATCAATATTTTAATCATTCTATTACTAATGTATAGAATATATGGCAGGGAAGATAAAATTTTCATAAATTTTAGAATAAAGCATGTACTGTAGAGTACATTACCTTCCAGAATTATCATCGAAATTGTTATAAAAAATATACAGAAAAATATAAGCATTAAATAAAAAATTGATATTTAGAAAAATTAAAGTGGGAGATTTAAGAGTCCAATTAGGTTTTGATGAAGAGTTCTACAAGTTATTTTCATTAATATGTGAAAGATTAATTAATTAAATATCTTTTATAAATGAGTAATGTAGGAAGTTCCCAATGAAGATGAAGAAGATGATTCCCTTGATAATAGGAATGTATTTTTTGTACCATATGTTTGGGATGTTTCACATATATATATATTTGAAAAATATAATGTATTGGAAAAAATTCATAGGGAAATAGTTATTTATGATGATTAAATAGATTATATTATTCAAAATTAATGGGAAGTTCTTTTGGATGATTGATAAGATTTTCTAAAATTGTTTCAAATGTATGTTGAAGTAGTTGGATACTGAATAGATTGAAGAGTTATAATTAATGAAGTATAGGTTTTATGATATTAATAACTCATTGGAGAGTTATTTAAACACGTATAATATAGTATTTAAATACTTCAAAATATTATATATACATATTTTAAAGAGATTAATGACTATTATGGATTAAAAAAATGTTTTTCATGTTTTTAGAATTTCATTAGTGTGGTGTGTTGATGCGTAAAATAGAATTGATGATATTTTTCTGATGGTTTGTTCATTATTTGGAAGATGAATATATTGGTAGCAATTTTTGCTGAGTAATTTCATACATAATATATTTTTATTCATAAAAAATAATAAATGGTAATATAATTTTAGTTTCAAATATATTTTTTATTTTTATTCACATATGGTCTTAAATATGGCATTGGAATGAGGTTTATAAGATTTATTAAAGAATAATCAAAAGATAAATATAGGAAGGGAAATTATACAATTTATAATATATATGAATACAAGAAAAAAATACTTTTAATTTTTTTTAATATCTGAAAAAGGAAAGAATTTATAGAGATATATAATTTTTTTTGATATTTCATATGTTTTTTCCTTAAAGATCATCCAAAATATCCTGATAAGGAATTGAATTTGTATTATTATCTTAGATTAAATTATTTGAAAATGTACTAGTGAGATAACTAGATATGTAACATTTTAAATTATTAATGTTAGTTATTCTTTGGAAATAAGACCATATATAAAATCTAATTTAATGAATAATAAACATTAGACTTTTTATAAATTTGATCCTAAAAATTCATATATATGTAGTAATATTTCATATATATTATCCAACAAATTGAAAAATGTGAGATTATATCAATTCTTTGTAAAACAATTATTTCATGAAATAAAAATCATAATTATACAAATTTATTGTAATTTATGTTAACAGGGTGATATATAGGTTGTGGATAAAAGATCACACTATGAGGATGTCTAGATATGAGATACAATATGAATCTTGTTATAAGAGTTATGTTACAACCCTACAATAAGAATTTGATGTTTTGCCATAGTGTTTAGTGCATGTGAATATGAATTCAACCATAGACTGATTTCTAAATGATTTATAGGATGAAATTATTTTAGGATAATTCTAGATATGAAATGGATTATTATTAAAAAAACACTACTGATCCGTTGGAAATAAAATTACAATATAAGGTTGTAGTGAAAAAAATAATGGAGGTCTTGATATTCAAATTTATAATGATATATTGATGAGATTATTTATATTAAAAATGATATATAGAAATTGAAGGAAAATTGAGGCCTCTATATAACACCTCTCATATTTTATGAAATATTTCTTTTTCACATAAATTTAGTCACTTCAATAGTTTTTTATACTCATAACCTTGAGTCTAAATGAACAATAATATAGTATACAATTTTAATGTAGATATTAAATTGATTGTATGAATAGGAATAACCAAGTTTAAAAAAATTATTATAGATGATTAGGTTAAATAAAATATATTTTATTAATTCTTTTATATGTTTTAAAAATATACAACTTCTTTAAAATGGTTTATATTGGTGTTTTTTAGAAAAATTATATAATTATTTTTTCCCCTTTTATATTTTTTTAGAAAAATTTGAAATTTTTTTAAATAAATATAAATATATTATTTTAGAGTAATATTTTGATACATTTAAATAATGATTAATGTCTCAATGAATATAAAAAAATATATATTTTTTATTGAAATTATCTTTTCATTTAAATAATTTACTAGTATATTTTTTTAAATTGTTCTTAAATGTAAATTGTGTTAAATTGTATTATAATTAATCCATTTCAATTTCATGGAATATATTTCATGTTGAAATAATACAGAAACATTTTTTTTACTTATGAAAAGAATTATTTATGGAATCGATTTTCATGTCATTTGTGTGACCAATTTTAAATTAAATTCTGACATTTTATTAAATTTAATTTAATAAAATAGATTAATTATTTGTAATCATAATAATAAATAATAAGTAATAAGTCCAATATTCATTGCACTCTACCATCAATGGTACCACAAAAAGAGGATAGATATAATGACCCCATAGTCCCACCTCTTGTAGACTCCAGGTTGGTGACTATCACCAAGAGTATAATAGTCTCACACCCAGGAGAAATTACACTCTATAATAAAAATAAAATTGAGAGATTATATCAATAGACCATAATTAACACCATGAAATATATATAATAAATCTAAACACCATCCAATAAAGCATGGTTAAAAAATGATACAGATAATGGTCACAAATGTAAATACTTATAAAAACAGTTAAATCAGCAGAAGAAAAACTATACATCGTCAGAGATAGTAATGCACAAAATTATCCATGATGTACTATGAAAAACCCATGAATAATTATATATTTTCATGTGAAAATAAAATCATACTTAGTTGGGAAACCTAAGTCTATCGTGCACATGGAAAAGAGCATACAAATTCACATGTGAGAAAACAAAAAACCAAATAGAACCTTTATAGGTATTCTAGCAAAAATCCCACCCTCAACAAGGCTCACTCACCAAATAATGCTTCCATATATAATTATATAATATGATGAATATCAATACTAAGTAACACCATATTAATTTCCCACATATATCCCTTCTCACACACCAACTTCAAACATCTTGGTGATCCCACATCTTCTGAATTACATTACATCACATCACATCCAAACCCTAGAGACCCAAGCCATGTTATCACATTACATCTCATAACCAGTGTAGTATGGTATCATGAACATTATAAAAATCAACCAAATTCCACCCTCCTACCTAGAAAGACATCCACCACAAGCCATCATATCACATCTCAACTGATGACACTTGGGACAAAACATTTCATCCCATCACATATAGTGAATGAAAAATTTTAATTATGGCCTTCACAGCCCATGGATGTTACCAAAATATGGATGTGAGAGAGGGTAAGAGTGGTTAACAATACATTTTTCATCCCACTGGGATGTTGGAAAGAACACCCCAAAACATTTGGTGTCAGAACATGGTGTTCAACATGGGTGGGGTGCATATCGAAAACACAAAGAAAATACAATGTATATGCATATTGAGAAATATCACACAAGCCCCATCGTATGTGTCCACAACCATGTAATAATAAATATAAAAGGATACCCCACTTATGTTGTCAAACCAAAACGAATAAACCCACACAAGAAAACAAAAAGGCACAAATCACTTTTATCTTTTAAAATCACATTTTCCAAATATCAAAATTTTATACAATCAATAAATTACACTTTAATTGACACCTTTAATTTATACAATATAATTATTTTTTAATTCCATTTCATATCATAATAATCAATTTAATTTTATTACTACATGGCAAAATATCTTGACTAACTGCAGTCATAGCCCCACTATACAACCACACCACCGGCACCCTCACTACCTTACTGTATATCACATACACTACCCCAACACCATCCTAAAAAAGACAATTCCCAATCATCGAATCAAAAAACCAATACAAAATAAAATAAAAAATCCAAATACATATCACAACACATACTAGATCATTTTATTTAGGCATATGGACTTTATTAAATTCCACTTCGTTATTTGAGGGTGTTATCAAAAAATAAAAAAGATGTTAGGGCAACCATTTGATTAATTGAATATACATGGTTAACCATTTATTTATGGTGGTGTCATAGAAATTCAAAAAACATGGGAATCAAAACATATACAAAAAACTCAAAAACAAAGGATACTAAAAGACATGATATTTAGTGATACAAAATAACAGATAATCTCAATATCACAATCAATAGATATAAAATCATGAAAAACATTCCCCTATCCCATTCTATTTCAATTAAACTAGTTAATTATCACTATTAAGGCTTATCCACTATCCTCCTAAGAGATGAAAAGTGTAACCTATCCTACATGGAACATTAAAAAGTGGAAGAAATGAATTAATACCAATAAGTACAGAGGCATACAATGACTATTGACACAAAAATAGGGGATACACTCATATGAGGGAACCACTTTAGGGAATCGCGAACCTAATGCCATAAGAATTATTCATGACTCAAGGGGAATAATCCTTTATAACATATCTCCAAAATATAGATAAATCACAAAAATAAGGAAATAATTATCTTCTCTTTAGAAGTATTTGTGTTGAAACTAGTCTATGAAATATGATTTTTATTGGAAATTAAATTTCGATATCATTAAATCTCCACATTCTATACATTTAAAAGGTATTTGTATTTCATAGAAATAGGGATATAATTAGCCACCATAATAAAATATTTAAAAACCCTAAATTAATGCATTAAACCCATTTTTCATCATAAAAGGAATGAAAATGAAAATTATGTAAATTTTAGAAAAACATACAACACAGTTCATGAGTAAACCCAAGTGATTCACCTCTAGAAATGTATTGTTGCCAGAAATGTATTGTCACTAAAAATGTCTTCTCACTATAAATGTATTATCATTAACCACAAAATGTTTTCAATGTGGGTGCATCAATATTAGTTTAAAATGATTCATCATTGGTGATTCACAGTTAGTTCGAAATTAGTGTCCATTGGTGAGTAACTATTATTTTATAATGAGTCACCATTGTGGAGTTATTATCGTTACATTTAAAACACTTCCACTAACCCAACCTATTATCCCAAACTCTAATAATATAATAACTAAGAATTTTACTAGATCTGACATAAGTATCATGGATTCCCATCCTCATTGTCAAGATATTATAGGTTCTGGGTGGAATTGAAATATCCACACAGGTTTAATCTCATCATAGTATAATGCGTCTTTATTAAGAGTTTGGTCTTCCCCTTTTCAAATATTGTAAAATTAGCACACATCACACAACACACAACACATCAAGGGGAAAATATATATCATAAAACACCATAGTCTAAATAGAAATTTAAAAATAATTTAGAAAGAAGAAACACAAAATAACATTGCGTTATGGGAACACATCTTCATCACATACTCTCAAGTACACTCTTCTAGGCCACCATGCCTCCATGACACATTAAAAAAGGAATTTTTTATCCTCAAAAGAACTTATCTTAGTGGTATATTGCTTCTCTGATAGCTACTCCAAAAATGTAATATTATCATAGATATCCAAATTTACCTAGTCAATGTAATGGGATTCATCATGAAGATACAAATAATGATGAGAGATGTGGATGACATCAAGGTTTCAGTCTCATCAAGGAAGTATTTCCAAATATTAACCAACCTTCCCAACACACCGCCACTCCTCGAAGGGCATACTAAACATGGGTGAGATCTTACTCCGTATCTTGAACATATGATTCCCACATTGAGGGGAATCCTTCATGAAAAAATGGTAAAAAACCAGAAATTATAATGTTCCCATACTATGATCATCATACGACTTTTTCTAAGTCCTATACCGCTTTTAAAATAACTTAAACCAATTGATTCTTCACTATTGTACCCTGCATGACATCAAGACCATGAACTGCTAAATCCCAACCTATGTCATGTGGAAAAAATAATGACACAGAAACCGATACAATTCCTCAAATGGGGTCAAGCTAATTGATGAATGATATATTTTATTATAAGAAAACTCAACTTGGTGAATGTGTCATTCCCACAATCCACCAATGTCCAAGAAACATTCTTCAAACATATCCTCAAGTATATCGATAGACCACTATATCTTCCAGTCCATATAAAGGTTGAAGGAAGTGATAAGGCATACCTGAGATCCAATTGCATGCTGTAATCCACTCTCGAACCATGGGGTAAAGAATGCATAATAGTCTAAGAAAATGGACCTTGGGAGTCCATGGATTTGTGAAACCCCATCCACATACCACATTGTGAAATAATGCACCGTTCCTGAGTTGTTGGTCACAAATAAGTGAGATCATTTTTTCAATCGATCCACATTTACTCATATAATGTCACAACCAAATAGAGATCAGGGTATCCTTATGATGGAATAATTCAATATATCATCCCATTTACACACATAAATATACACAGGCTATAGAAAACCTCCAGGAACACAATGTTATACCTTCAACTATTAGAAAACTAGACATGGAGTCTCAAAATCTACCACTATCCATTTCATCTCAGGCCACAAAAATGTGTCCTCAAGCCATGGAAGATCAAGGAAACTCCAAGGCATACTCATAAAGGTTAGATATGAAACTCAGGAAGAACTCCCCTGTGCATCGGTATCCGAATAAACAATATCCCCTAAAATAAAATTCATTTTTCAACATCCTCTGACCATCCCAATGGAATATCTCCATGGCCAATACAATCATGAATAATCCCTTCCTTAGAGTCTCCCTAATGAGACTCCTCCACCTATTTTATCAGATAGGACTCCACCATCAGCTTAGAAAACATCCTCTACCATAATAAATTTTTCCATAAATGTGTACAGTTTCCAACTCATCCAGCTCTCTCCAAGATTCCATAGACTATAAAACAACATTTTTCTATGAATTCTTATTCAATTTATCAACTTTGACATTTTCCATTCCTGAGGTGTTTTTATCTTACAATTATTGTTCCCAAGAAACTCCATCCATCTCCACTATCACAAATGTAGTTCATAATGATAAAATACATAGCTCAAATTCTTGTTATCCTTGAAGACTACAAAGAATACCCCAATGAGTTAATGTCGCCAAAACATTAGTACAAAGACCAAATCTTAAAACCCCACATAATTTTTTAAAAAATAATTCTCATGAATAAATAAATACATAGATTCATAAGCGATCAATTTCCTCTACTACATTGAAACACATACTAAAAACAAGTAATAGAATCAAAAAACAACTCAATTATTACCCCATTCTTAAGAAATTGAAGCAACAGAGCACTGACCAACTCTCCTTTTATGAAACTAAATGTGCACTGGAACTGACCAGTACCTAAAAAATAGTGGTTCATCATAATCAATGAAATTAAAGTGGATAAACATAAAGAGAAATATAGAAAAAACATCTCATAATATCCTATAATACTATAAAAGATATAAACCTATTTCACATTCATGAGTTTTTTTCAAATTAAAATCTACCTCGAGCTTCGATGTGTTAACAAACACACCCTATAGAGACACCACATTCCAAAGGAAATTCACTTATGGTGTGAAAAACATATATTTTTAAAACCTTCCATAAAGATGGTGGTATTGGAGAACCTATAAAAAACCTGATATGCTCGACATTCTCATCCTATAACCTTTATTAGATCAGTATGTCATCAATGAATACAATGATGAACTAGTCCTAGAACTCATAGAATAAAGTTTTCATAAGTCATATGAACAAGAATGTTGCATTCATAACAATGACCATCATGTCCATGAACTAAAATTTCATATACCCGCATCTGAAGTTATTCTTATGGATATACCCATCCTTTAACCACAACTGGTGATATCAATACATCAGATCGATATTGGAGAACCCATTGTCTCCCATAAAGTGGTTGAAAACCTCATCATTCCTTAGAATAGAATAGAGAATCATGAGCATTTGATGGTTCAACCTTCGATACTATACAAACAACCTTAGAATACCATTGGAATTATTAGAGACTAACAATGGAGTGCACCAGTTTGATACACTAGGTCAAATGAAACCCCTAGGTATTAGATTATCTATTTGAATCATCTACTCCCACAACTCAAAAAGAACCATCTAATTAAAATCCATTAAAATCAGAGAATCACCCTGAGGCATGTCTAAGGTGAACTCAACATCACGTCAGTGGGGTAGTTCCACAAAATCTTCAAAGCAAACATCCCAAAATTCAATGAAACCCATGGGGTAATCCTATAACCAAATGTACAAAAACACCACTGATGTCTCATCCATCATAAAAATAAGGGGCTCTAGATGTCAAAATACCACATAAAAACCCCACCCGCCAATGAAAACCACATGTTGGCCCTCAATAACATATACTTCCATTATCTTATAGAAGTATATGACATTAAAAATCATAGAATACACAATTTATGAAAAGGATAGCATCATATTGTGTCATTTGAATAATGAAAAGATCCACACATAATTGATGCTACCCCATCATCGGTATACACACCAAACACACTTCAGAAAAGGAGGTATAAATTTTGATTGGAATATAAAATACTAAGGGAATGATAAAAATATCAAAATATAGTCATAGAGAACATAATATAGTGGGTGAAATAAAGGAGTGTGAAGATATCAAATAAAACAAGACAGAATCAAGGGTACATGACAAACTGATCAAACCTCTAATGATCTTAGAATACTCTAGTACTTATGTCTTTCACTACCTACAATAGAACACACCCAAATACTCTCCCTCTCCAATGACGTACACCTCCATGATGATGCTCAGCTTGAGGTCTCTAATGGGGATGTACATCTTGAGGGAAATATTATCCTACCATATCTACTATCGATGGAGAATCAGCCTGCTACC
The DNA here is from genome assembly GCA_963277665.1 of Viscum album. NCBI lineage: Eukaryota > Viridiplantae > Streptophyta > Magnoliopsida > Santalales > Viscaceae > Viscum > Viscum album. The sequence goes on along the minus strand of OY728158.1, from coordinate 674,751,288 downwards.
CTTGCTATTGGATTGAGCTCACCAGTAATTTTTTATGAGGATGACACTGAAACAAACATCCCATATCAACATAAAATCGACAAGGCTCTGGGAACTAATCATAATGAAGGAAAACATACCCATATTTTAACAACACTAGTATGAATTTCCCAGCAAGGGAATGGAAACTATTATCCCTAGAATATCAAAAGGGAAGATACTATGGTCGACTCTCTTCTGGTCAAAACTTCTATAGTCCAAGTTCCTAAGCCCAACAGTTACAAAAATACTATTCAATGGAAATTACTAGTTCCCCTCTCATGGTATTCCTATTCAAGAGTATATCCACTCAAAAAATATTACTTCTTATGAAACTCTAGATATGTTAGCATTGAAAAAAGAGTAAATGCATATTGGATCAACGGATAGAGTGACTCCATAAGATGCCTCTCTTGGGACTCCTCATATGGGAAATGATTTGGGGAAAATCATTGAAGGTCATTATAAATGATCCTAATACCCCACATAGACATACTCCCCCACTGCTGGGAGAGTTCCTCCTGCCTCTTTATAGAATTCATGGTTATTGAATGGAACTTCACTGGTAACTCTATGTGGAAGTTTAACCATGAAACATAGGCCTCATTCCGCTCACCTAGTTACAACACACACCACTATGGCATAGATCCACAGACCAAATGAACTACAAAGGGGACCCAATACTTTATCAGGTCCTAGATCACATTAAAAGTAATCTCCAGCACCTCAAGCCATCCTTTTGTCTCCACGTCATAATTCCTACCCTCATACATCCCTAAATCCTATCACGAAGAATCATAGAACATACTCTACCAGTGATCACCATCCTCAACAAGATCAACCATCTAGCATTAAAATGGGTCAGCCATCTGAAACTCCACTCGATGAGCAACATGCGAAGGATGACTAGGAGCCATATGTGAAATAGAAAGAATGATTTCCTTAAACCTGTATTATGGAATTGTTTATGCCTCATTTCAATTTACATTATTCATTATAACCATCCAAAAAAACCAAACTCCAACAATAAAAAAAATCATTAGGATGCATATACCTCCACTAGGTCGCTACCACACAAAAGGTCCACATCAATTGGTTATTAAATAAGCTCAAAATTCATGCACTGGATCATGGGGGCCCAATAATCTAGTGTCCTAACCAGTTTTGCTAGCCTATTTCATGCACTAATGTTAAGTGAACCCAATTTCAAACCAACCCATGAAATATTCAATGTTCCCAACTCTAAACATGTCAATATTAAATAACCATAAACCTATGATTCCACCCTTTTATAACCCCTCCCTAAAAATATACCTCAATGGGAGGAGATAGATAATTACCCTAAAGTCCTACAACCTGTCAGCCCTAGGATGAAGATTAACACCAATGTTATAAAAATCAAATGTATGGGGGGAATTACCTTATATAATAAAAGTAGGATCAAGATATAATATGAATAAATGAAAATAATCTTCATCAATTATATATAAGAAATGAAAAAAATCTTCCCACAATACATGTGTATATAAAACTAATATAGAAAAATGCATCCAAAATAAATACCCAAAAATATTGTTAATGAAACGAAATCAAAAATACCTATATGTATGAGCTAGTAATGCCTAACGTGGTGAAAAAAGTATACTTGAAAACAATTTTATATACATAGGATGGAAATATGGGTATACTATGTACAGAAAACCGATGTCTCTAGTGCACATGAAAAAAGTGAATAAAAATGCACCCCTAAAAAAAATACAAAATCCGAGGTGCACCAATACAAGAATATTAGCTATAACCCAAACCTCAAAAAGGATCACTAAACAAATAATGCATCCATGTATAATAATATAATATGAATCATATCTATGATAGCGTACCCGGCACCACATTCCCACTAATTTTTTCCTCTCACACCCCAACATCGTATGCCTTAACCTTCACACCTATTTCAGATTACAACACATCACATCACAACAGCCTCTTAGACACCTGGGCCATCTCATCACATAAAATCTCATAAAAAAATTATTAGGGTATCCTGATCATGAAGAAAATTTACCACATTCCTCCTACCATGCACAACCCCCACCATAAGCCATCACATCACATCCCTCCTAAAGACACTTAGGCCATAACATCTCATCATAAGACTTGTAGACAATGATAATTTTGATTTCTGCCCATCAAAACCCTTGAATATTAGTAAGACTGTGAAGTTGGAGATGGGATTATCGGGAATCTATCCATCCATCCTCCCTCCAGGATGTGGGAAAAAATACACCAAAGGAATTTGTTGGTAACACATGATTCTCAATGTTGGTGGGCTGCATATAGAAAACACAAGGAAAATACAATGTATATACATATAGAGAAAGATAAAATGAGTCCCATACATCACGTTAAAAAAAACGAGTAAAACATCTCACAAGGTAGTTTACATATACATTCAATGATAAATTCATGACACCCCATCATTTTTGTAAAATCCACAAATCACTTTTCACATTGAAATTCCCATTTCACAAATTTACAGATTTTATATAACAAATAAATTTCAATATAACTGCCCCCTTTAATTTATGTTGTAAAAATTCATTATAATCCCATTTCAAATCATTTTGAAAATTTTAATTTCATTAATAATTAGGGAACTAGAAGGTACAACCACCATCGCAACCCCACTAAAAAACCACAACTCCAACACCCTTGCTGCCCCACTACATATCAAAACCACTACCCCCACATCCATAATTATAAATCCACAGCCCAAGAATCACATCATCAAAGAAAACCCAAATTAAAAAACAATATCCAAAAAAATTATAGCACAAACCACCACATTTTCAATATTAGTCATAAGGGATTTCATTCAATCTGAATTCATTATTTAAGGGAATTTTCACAAAATCCACAAGATCATGAGGTGCCCATTTCATTAATTAAATATACACATTACCCATTTATTTATAGAATTGTCACAATAATTTACACAACACAAGAATCAGATAATATAAGAATACTAAAAAACAATGGGATAACAAAATCTATGATATTTTGTGATACAACAAACATTGATAGTCTTAGTATAACAATAAAAATATATAAAGGCATATAAAATATTCCCATGAACCATTCCATTTCTTTGAAACTATATAATTATAATTTGAAAAAATTATGCACTATCTTCCTTGGATATGAAAAGAGAAGTCAATCTCGTATGATATATAAAATAATAATCATGTAATTTCTACCTTGAAGAATAGAGCATTACACAAAATAGTAGCATCAAAATAGAGGATACACCCACAATAGGGACACTCGTTAGGGAATAAAAAAACAATTATAGAAAAATGGTTTTATGAATAAATGGTAATAATCATTTGGGACCAATGTTATAAAGGGAAAGAAAGATCAGAAGGATAAAAGGAAGGACCTTTGGTTTAAAAGTAATATATTTTATACTGAATATTAGACATAATTTAGATTATCCATTAAATTTGGATATCATAAAATCCATTTGTTTTAAATATTTAAAAGGAATCCATAATTTTTATAAATGGATGATATAATTACCCACCCTTAAAAAGGGTTTAAAACACTTTAATTTAGTAATTAAACCAATTTTTCATCATAAATGATGTCAAAATGTAAATTCACTAATTTTGAAAAAAATTCCAAATGATGTTCATGATTCTCCACAGGAGAGTAGCTTCCAATGAGTCACTATGAGTGAGTCTCTACCAAATGGTAGACATCTTAGAGTCAAATACAATGAGTCTCAGGTTGTGAGTCACCTCCAGATATGTCGTTCGACTATAAATGTATTGACATAGAAAATTTATTTCTTCCTAGAATGTCTTAACACTTGAAATGCCATTCCCCTAATAATATATTCCTGTTAGCGTCAAAATTAGTCCCAATTAAGGAGTATCCATTAGATAAAAATTAGTCACCATTGGTGAGCCACTGGAATATTCATTAACACCTAATACTTCCCCTCGATAACACAATAAATTAATTTTTGGTAATTTAATGTGTTGTATTGTCTGATCCATTAAATAAACATTATTATTGGTCATAACGAATAATAAAAACACTAAAATAATTTTAAAATATTTAGGGTCGAAACATGTTTACTAGTCGGGGGGTTATAATAAAGAGAGAAGGGTTATAATTACCATGAAATACTCTATATTTTATTATATAGAAAAATTTCTAACTGATATTTTAACGATCCATATTTTCATGATGGTACTGATAATTTTTAAATGTGTTTACATTTTTTAATATTAGTAAAAATGATCTATTCCTACGGAAGGTTCCAGGAGCATCTGGGGCCTATTCCAATCCTGAGGTTTTAGAAAATATCAAAATAGGGTATGCAATATGGTTAGTACATATCGATTTGGGTAACTATGAAGGGTCCTTTTGAGAAGAATGAGGATTCATGATTAGTATGATACATTTGTGACCCCAGGTGAAAGCCAATGTGAAAAACTAAAAAGGTTAGATAAACAAATTTTTTCATGTTTTTTTCATGGTTTGGGAAACTGTGAACCATAATCGTGTGGGGTATCTCCTAATACAATGGTCTTTCCACTATTTTCTCATGATTTTGAAAAAATGTGTGGCCAAACTCTGTTCCCCAATTCGGTGTGTGCAATTCCAAAATTTAATGTATTAATCCTAAATCTAATGTCATATCTCTTCTCATCTCATTCTAGTAGATATCTTTGGTTTTCCATCTTGTGGGATCCCATAATCCTCAGCCAAGGCATTTCAATAACTCTATGATCCAAAGTATGAATTTACTTCCGTAAGAAGCATAGGATAGATAGAGGTATTTTCTACATTCGTCATGATTCTATTATAATTTTATCTTTGGATATGTTATTCTATTTATGTGAATTATCATATGGCCTACATTCCGGGTGTTGGAGGTATTCTTCCATTTCCTTCAATATACATCGAATCTGTGGCCTCCATCAGACCAGGAGTTGTAAATATACCTAATGTAGGTTTTCTCATCCTTTCCACCAAAAGGTATGGTTTTGTAAAAGCTAAAATATTATGCCTCACAACTTCTTTTTTTATGATTTTACATTAAATTTATTTCATCATTATTAATATATATACACCCCTAGTTATTCTCCATCAGAACTTCGTTAAGAAATTAAAGGATGTAGACTTCAATTTTGGACACCCATTGGGTGTGTCAGCATGAAATTAACCTACATAATTAAATTTCCAAATGTCATGATGTAATTATAATAATTCATATTGGATTATAAATAGAATTCACCATTGATATAAAAATGTTTTTTTAACCCCAAAACCCTCTATGTTCTTGGCCTGACTTATAATTTTAATGGACCATATTTGTAATTTCCCAATTGACTAAGGAACCTTCTATGTTGCTTCACTGAGTCCTAGAAAATTATTATCCACGTATTTATTAATTAAATGCCACAATTAATTTGAATGGTTTGTTTCATAGAATTTTTCATAATTACATGAATTAAATGGATTAATTAAAATGGTTTATAATGGGTGGAAATTCCAAGCCGAACTATGCATGATTTGTTAAATGTATTAATTGAATTATAATTCCCTTGGATATATGTGGGATTCATGAATATAATTAATAATTGGTAATTACTCAAGGATATTATTATAAATAAAAATATGCCATTTATATAGGTTATTTAGTGATGAATAAGAGAATTATGAAGCATGAAGATTTACTATCCCTTATATCGGGTTTTGAGCATGACATCTAAAACCATTATCCTGATTTGGATGGTGAGAATGATGCACCACATCCTTTTTCTCACCAATTATAATGAAGTCACACCTACCATATTTTTTGTTGATCATAATTTCTCTCGCTCATCTTGAGATGTATTCTATGCATCCATTTACATGAACTTATACACTCATTCAAACAAGTTATAGATGGTGGAGTTACACCCTAATCCAGTAAGAACCTAGTAATCTATGTATATGGATACTTAGTTATGCATGTATTCATTCCATATAGTTGGACACAGTATATAACTATACTAGGTATATATTATTACTGTATGAATATAGTTACTGACTAGATCATTATTCCAGCCATGAGTCGATGCTAGTAGAGCATCCAAACGTCATTGAGGACCCTGACCATGATGCTTATTTTATCAACATTATTAATTATTCTATTTATACCTAGATATTGATTCTTCTATCTACACCTCTTAGATTACTTTTAGACACAATTGGTGGTGTATTTCTTGGATTTTATCACACATGATACTCGGGCCACGTTTGGTACCAAAAAATAATAATTTTCTACAGGTATAGATAAGGGATAGTTACAAGATAAAAATATTTAATATTAATTACATATAGATAGATAATTGATTCTGAGGACTGAGCATATGTTCAAGATTCTATAAGAGAAACATTTAGTGTTTTTCTTTGTTTTGGTTTATTATGATGTATAGGTTTGTCTCCTATTCCACTATTGTACTTTAGAATTCCATGAATCCATGTATATGAGACATCCTAGACAGTATTGAAATTATTATTCAGTTGTTCAGTAATTTATTCTTCCACAGTTTATGATTATATTTTTTGTATGTTCTTCTGCTATGGTGAGTTACTGGTTGAAGTATTATTATGTCTTATTATATATACACTTCTACTATTGTAAATTATTTTTTATCCTCTGTTCTATTCTTGATATGAGGGTATAATCTCACTAATATACCACCTTTACACCCACACTACTAGTCGAAACCCTCTGTCATAAGGGGAGGCACTATTGGGGCCATGTGAACCACCAACTTGGGGAATATGTTATTGTGATCATCAGATGATATGCTAAAAATTTATTTTAGAGGACTTTTCCCTTTTTCATATTAATTTTTTATTATATAGGAGACTTATAGTTAATGTGATTTTGAATTGACCCTATACATAGATGTAGCTAACCAAAAAACTAGGGAAACCCAAATTACATGGTGTGGATAATTTCAGTTATTTAGTATAAATGCTACGGTGGATACAACATCACCATCAGGTGACACACACTTCGTGTGATTTTATTTATATTGGTGGTATTTAAATAATGATTCTATAACTATATCCCAGTGAAATGAGTGGGTTTCATTACATGCATAATTATATGCACAATAAGACTAATATACCATCCATTTTTCAATGCCACATCAAATATAAATGTGAATCGCGCAATTACATATTATTGGTTAATTGATTATATATTGAAATGAGTTGAAATTTATTGAAATGTAATTGAAAAACTAAATGACTCCTAAAGTGTTAGAATTTACCTAAAAGTGTTTTCCTTAATATGTTAATGTAAAAACCATAACTTGTTTTGTTATTTAATGTAGATCCATTATACATTAAACCCACGGGATGAATGTTTTTAACATATGGATTGAGTGGGTGAAATATTTTTGTTCATGAGGTGTATAGAACATTTGTATTGGGAATTTAGATCAATTAAATTCAACCCTCTAAAGCTACATAAATACATAATGAGTAAAATGATAAAACCTAATATCACTATTAAAATTAAATTATAATATTATATTTGTTAAAAATAGACCATGATGAGAACTTACACTTAGTTGTGGGTAGTGGGGTATATCATATGTTGTTATGGAAATTATGGTCTCTTCATCCTCCTAGACCTATATTTTAGATTTGTAAGAGTGGTGTGATCATTTATATAGGAAGTCTTGTACCTATTATACTTATATATCAGTAATTATATCAATTTTTAAGATCTATTTTGTTGGTGAATTTGGTACTATAGTATAACGCCACCACGATGTCCTCTGGTCAGACACCCTGAAGTATGGGGCAACCATGCACCGATAGAGGAGGGCCTTGAGTTAATAATGAACCCTCTTATAATTACACCTATCACACCTCTCCCTATTATTTATATGATCATCATCACTTAGTTCTAAGATGTATTTCTTTGTATGTTTCAATCTATGAATAGTGTCTGTTAATCGTACCTGACTGTGGAAGAGTGGACTTGGGATTTCCAGTAGAAGCATCCACCCACCTTTTTGTGGGATGAAAGACCACACAATGCTGATTCATGGATTGAATCAATTATTTTTGTTTTCGATCATTTGGATATGCCTCTAGAGTATAGGGTCAAGCATTCCTCATTTATGATATGTGAATATTTTATATAATTTTGGGATATTATTACCTTGGATGATCGACATTGTAATGTGGTTTGGGAAGATTTACAATGCACCTACTATGACTATTTATTTTTGGAGACTCAGAGGGTTGATAGAGATATAGAATATATTAACCTATAATAAATAGTTATATATATCAGGGGGTATTCTTCTATATTTACTCAACTATATTAGTTTACACATACTCCATTAAGTGATGGTCTAATGACCACTAGTGAAATTGAGTATGGGATGGTATATACCATATGATTTCTAGTCAATGTATTTAGGATGACTAATATTTATGATACCCACAACCATGCCCTAATTATAGAGAGTAATTTGAGGGAATATTATTTTAAAAGTATGGGAAGAATAACACTTGAATCTATCAGTGGTTCTTCTAGAAAGTGTAAGTGTTTATTTGAGGTTTCTCATAGGGTTAGTAGTAATTAGGATGCTCATGCAGATAGTTTATTGGCTTGTCACTGATGCTGAAAACAATGTCATATGAAACCTCATTGCTTATGTGATACAATGAAATGATGAGGATACAAAAAGATGGGGAACATCCAGTGCTTCTACATGACTTTTCTGTCGGTGCATATAGAACATGGATCTATGTCTACTCATTGTTCTTGAGTAGAGATGATAGGATCACGCCAGGAAGGAAACTAGAATACCAACAGTTACTCTAACCGAGGTGGATATTGTGTTAGAGGTTTGCAGACTCTTGATTTTTAGTGTCAATAGAATGGACGTGTTTTGTGATGTCTGGTAGTGACTTAGGGCCACCGTACATTCTATTTAAATGTAGTCCAACATATTTAAGAGGATCATATCATCGAGCCATGAGTAGTTCATGGTACTATTCTAGTAGCCTCCACATTAGTGTATTCTTTATTATACGTAGGTGAATCTCACAATGTTATATCCAAGGAAATCATGGTCAGTCTAGGCATCAATATTGAATACTTTTATTTCATTATAATGCGTTATACTCTGTTTGGTATCTGACCGGAGGAAATTATACATTTTAAGGATTATCCCTTTTATATAGTAAGATACATCTTCATATGGAATATTTTCTTCCTCAACATGATGAGTTTTGATGTAATCATTTGAATGGACTCATTAGTTCCCTATCAAGTCCATATAGGCTTCTATCATTTGAGGGGGATGTTTACATCACCATAGGGTGATAGAAACAAGAATAATAGAGAATAGTATGTACATGATACTTGGTATGGACCCAAGATATAGACATAGGGGGGTGTGACAAATCAGCTCCCCAGTCGTTTCCTAGATGACCAGGTGTTACAACCCAGTGCTTTCCCTCCTATAGTGGATAGTTTTAGCTTTGTGTTTCATTAAGACTTCATGGGTCTACCTGAGTGTAAGAGGTATATTTGAACAGAAATATAGTTTCAATAGAAGAGATATTGACTATTACTCATTATAATATGGAACCTATAGAGGTTATAGAGCTCAAGAAACTGTTAAAAGTAATATAGACTAAAGGGATTATACTATGGAACACTTCTCTATGGGGTACACTGTTTCTTTTTTCCATTAAGTTTGATGGTACCCTTAGGCTTTGTGTGGATTAAAATTGATTAGACTAGCGTATGTTAAAGAATCAACACAAACTACCTCAAATAGGTGACCTCTTTTATTAGCTCTGAGGAGAGAGTGTGTGTTTTCAACCATATATTTTAGGATGGAATATCATTAGGTTCATGGTAGGTCAAGAAACAAACCTCAAAAAAATTTCATTATCTTTTATAGTTTACATGAGCCCCATTTAATGTTGTTAAATATTATGAACTAACCTATATTTTTTATGGATCTTATGAATTAGGATTTACATCGATATAGAGATTCATTTGTGGTTGTATTTGTTGATGACATCTAAGTGTATTTTTATTCTAAACATGAACATTTCAATAATCATGATATCATGATGAATACATTGAGAGATAATCAAATTTTTTGTAAGATTAGTAAATGAAATTTCTAGATTAATAATGTCTACTTCATGGGTCATATCATCTCAGAGTCAAGGGTTTTAGTAGGAATTATGAAATAGAGAGTTGTAGTTTCTTAGGAGTAACACTTGAATATCATTGATATAATGAGTTTCATGGTTAAATCTTGGTATTATAGATACTTCATATATTATTTATCAAACCTTGAAGTGCCTCATACAATATTGGAAAAGAAGGGTGTGAAATTTATATGGTTAGAAGCATGTGATGTATCCATTTAGTAGTTGATGGGATTACTGACTTCAACATCGATACCGATTCTTCCAAATCTAAAATGGATCTATATAGTATAATTTTATGCTTGATTTATTGATCTTGGAATTATTCAAATGCAAGATGAGTGAGTCTTCTTGTAAGGGTCCTGTCAGTTGAGGCCTCATGAATTGAATTGCCCAACACAAGACCTCAAAGTAGCTATGTTTGTTCATGCCTCAAGCTGTTGGAGACACAATCTACTTGTAAATCATTTTGTGTTATTCAATTATAATAAATTACTAATGTACATAATAACTCATCATGATATCAATATCAAAATGTGCATGTGGGTTGAGTACTTGCATTTTTTTGATTTGGGGCTTTACTACATGCCTGGTAAGGGCAGTGCAGTTTAAAATGCTCTGAGATGATAGACTCAAAAAAGGCTCTTTAGGAGTCCAAAGATGAGTACATGATCATGGAATTATAATCAACGAATCACATTGAGGTTCCAAAGGATCAGGGTCAGACTATCCTCATAGCCTTTGAAGTGTCCTATGAACTTCTAGAACGGGTAATAATGAGAAAAATATCTGATCCTAAAGGCCTTATTAAAAAGGAAATCATCTTAGATGATGATACATATACATGTTGTACCTTGTATGGGGATGATACTATATTATTAAATGGATATGTATGGTTATGAGTAGAAATTTGAGAGGATCAGATGTTGAAATTTCATGTCTCATCGTGGGGATTTCATCATGTTTTCACCAAGATTTATTGAGATTTACAACACTAGAATTGGTGGACTAGTATGAAATAGGATATTGATCGTTTTATCACTCAGAGTTCCACATGTCACAAGGTGAAGGACAAAACATGGCATTTGGAATGGATTTTAAATCCATTTTCCATTCCTGAGGGTAAATAGGATGATGTTTCAAGGGATTTAATGATTGGTTTACCCATATCACATCATTGAAGAAATAATATGTTGGTTTACATTTAACATTATATGGAGATCAAACACATAATAAATATTTTAGAGAAATTATTGGTAGATTTTAAAGGGAGGCTCTACATCATGGCGGTTATACATCTTTATGGTGTTCCACTTTTTATATATTCTAACTGGGAAAATATCAGTATGTCATGGTCATAGAAATGGTTGCATAAGAAGATTGGTACACATGTGTTTTTGAGCATGACTTTTCCCCCACAGATTGGCGGACAAACAAAATACACAATTCAAGGGTTAGAGGGAATGGTCTGTGAATGTTTATGTGTGTTCATTGGTTCTTTGGAGAGACACATTCCCCTTGTTGAGTTTTATTATAAAAAAATATCTTTTAGGATACCATTTAGATGGATCCTTTTGAATAATTATATTTTAGGACTTGTCGTTCACCTATGTTCTTTTTATTGGAAGGGGTGGAAACATTGCTTGGACTATTTCTTGTTACGGAGACTACACAACAGGTCCAATTGATCAGAAATCGCATGATAGAAGATCAATGTAGACAACAATCATATCCCAATTGACACTGATGATATATTGAGTTTGTGGTTTGTGATTGGTTATTTTTTTGAGTATCACCTAGGTTAGTCCATATACTGATTAGGTGGTAAGTTAGGATCTCAAATAGATTTGTGGGACCCTTTGAGGCGGTGAAGTGAATCAGACCAATGGATTACCAGATAACACTTCTTCAAATTCATTGGTCTATGAATGATGTATTTCAAAAATCATATAATTTCTTGTATTATTGAGATATATCTCATGTATTTCATCCTAATAAGGTATATGTGGATGTATATGCTTTTTTTGGAGTAGTTTCTGGTTCGTATCATGTATCATATTGTTGAGTCACTCCGAGGAAGGTTAGTACCTTTGGTACAGGTACAATGGGAGAAAGAATGAGTACTGGATGAGAACTGGGAGTAGGAAGCTATTACATAAGCATAGTTTCTAGAACTAATTTATCCCGCCTCTTTATAGAATTCATGGTTAATGAAAGGAACTTCACACATAATTCTATGTGGTTTTTTAACTGTGATACATATGCCTCTTTCCACTAACCAAGTTACAACATACATCACTAAGGTAGAGATCCACAAACCAAACTAACAAAAAATGGGACCTAATACTCTATCGGGTCCTAGATCAAACTGAAAGTGATCTCTAGCACCTATATCCATCCATTTGTTTTTACATCAGAATTGCTCCACTCATAAATCCCTGAAGCCAATCACAAATATTCTTGCAACATACTTTGCTAGTGATCACCATCCTCAAAATGATCAACCATCTGACATTAAAATGGGTCAGCCAGCTGAAACTATATTGGATGGGCCACATGTGAATGATGACTAAGAGCCATATGTGAAAGAGAAATAATGATTTCCTTAACCCAATATTATGGAATTTTTTAAGGTTTATTTCAATTCACATTATTCATTATAACCATACAAAAACCAAATTCCAGTAATAAAAATATTAATGAGGATGCATGTACCTCCCCTAGGTCACTACCATGCAAAATGGTCCACCTCACATGGTTGTTAAATAAGCTCTAAATTCATGCACTAGATCATGGGGGCCCTACAATCTAGTGTCCTAACTGGTCTCTCTAGCCTATTTCATGCACTAAGGTCAAGTGGATCCATTTCTAGACTAACCCACGAAATATTCAATGTTTCCAACTCTAAACATGTCAATATAACTTAATCATAAACCATTGATACCACCAGTTTCTGACCCCTCCCAAAAAATATACCTCAATGAGAGGAGAGAGATAATTAACCCTAAGTCTTACCTCCTATTGGCCCCAGGATGGCGATTTCCACCAAGGTTATAAAAATTACATGTATGGGGGGAATTACCATAAATATTAAAAGTAGGATAGAGATATAATATGAATCAATTAAAATAATATTCATCAATTATATATAATAAATCCAAAACCATCCCACAATACATGTGTAAATAAAACTAATATAGAGAAACAAATCCAAATTAAATACCCAAAAATAATGCAAATGCAGCAAAATTAAAAAATTCAAAATGTTTGAGCTAGTAATGTATTTCATGGTCCATGAAGTCCACCTGAAAACTATTTTATATACATAGGGTAGAAATATGGGTATAATCAGTAAGGAAAACCAACGTCTCTAGTGAAAATGAAAAAAGTGAAAACTAATGCACCCCTGAAAAAATAGAAAAACTGAGCTGCACCAAAACAAGTATAATACCTAAAACCCAAACCTCAAAAAGGATCACTGACCAAATAACACATCCATGTATAATAATATAATATGAATCATATCTATGATAGTGTACCCCAAACAACATTGCCACTAATTTTTTCCTCTCACACCCCAACATCGTATGTGTTGGCCTTCCCACCTATTTCAGATAACAACATATCACATCACATCCTCCCTGTAGACACCTAGGCCATGTTATCTCATGAAATATCATAACAACTGTATTAGGATATCATTATACTGAAGGAAATTTTCCACATTCCCCCTACCATGCACAACCCCAAACATAATCCATAACATCACATCCCTCATAAAGACACCTAGGACATAACATCTCATCACAAGATATTTAGACAATGCTAATTTTTACTTATTTCCATCACAACCCTTGAATATTTGTAAGACCTTAAAGCGAGAGATGGGAATATTGGGTAGCTATCCATCCATCCTATCTCTATGATGTTGGAAAAAATACACCCAAGGAATTTTTTGGTAACACAAGGGTCTCAATGTTGGTGGGGTGCATATAAAAAACACACAGAAAATGAAATGTATATACATACAGAGAAACATAAAACAGGACGAATACATCAGGTTCAAAACCAATGCATAAAAAATCTCACATGGTAACCCAATTATAATTTCAATGATAATTTCATGACACCAAAAAAGTAATGAAAAATCCACATATCTCTTTTTAATTTGAAAATCCCATTTCACCAATTTCTAGATTTCATATATACAATAAATTCAACTATAACAGACCCCCTTAAATTTATTTTGTAAATATTCAGTAGAATCTCATTTCAAATCATTAGGAAATATTTAATTTCATTTATAATTAGGGAACTACAGTGTCCGACGACCAATGCAGCCCCACTAGAAAACCGAACCCCCAACACCCTTATAACACCATTGCATATAACAAGCATTACACAAACACCCATCATTATAAATCCACCGCCCAAGAATTGCATCATCAATGAAAACTCAAAATACACCATGATATCCAAAAACATATTAAATGAGAAACCACCAAATTTTCCATATTAGTCATAGGAGATTTAATTCAAGCCAAATTCATTATTTTATGGAATTATAAAAAAATCAAAAAGATCATGAGTCATCCATTTCATTAATTGAATATACACATTACACATTTATTTTTGGTAGTGTCCCAAAATTTTACACAATACGAGCATTAGATAATACAATAAAACTCAAAAAAACAAGGGGATAACAAAATCCCTGATATTTAGTGATACAAAAAACACTGATCATATTAGTATCACTATCAAAATATATAAAAGCATATTAAATATTCCACTGAACCATTCCATTTCATTGGAAGTAGTTAATTAGTGTTCGAAATAATGATGAACTATCTTCCTAATATATGAAAAGAGCAATAAATCATGCATGATACACTGAAAGGATGAATGATGTAATTTTTACGTGGAATGAATATAGCTTTGCACAAACTAGTAGCACCAAAATAGAGGATACACACACAATAGGGAACCTATTTAGGAAATCACAATCAAACTATATAAAACGGTTTTAAGAATCAATGGTAATAATAATTTGGGACCTATCATATCAAGAGAAATAAATATTAGAAAGATACAAGGAAAAATCATTGGTTTATAAGGATTATATCCTAAACTAAAGGGTTAGACAAAATTTATATTGGATATTAAATTTGGATATCATAAAAACCATTTCTTTTAAACATTTAAAAGAATCTAGATTTTTTATAAATAGATGATTTAATTATCCACCCTAAAAAAATAATTAAAACACTTTAATTTAGTAATTAAAGCTATTTTCCTCATAAAATATGTCAAAATGTAAATTCAGTAATTTTTTGAAAAATTGGAAGTGATCTTTATGAGTCCTTATAGGAGAGTATCTTACAATTAGTCACTAAGAGTGATTCACTACCAAAGGGTATCCATCTTCAATTCAACTATATTGAGTCGCATGCTATGAGTCACCTTTAGATATGTCTTTCGACTAGAAATGTATTTCCACCGAAAATTTATTTATTTCTGGAATGTCTTAACACTTGAAATTTCATGCCCCTTGAAATATATTCCTATTAGCTTCATAATCAATCACAACTCGGGAGTAATCATTAGATAAAAACGAGTCACCATTAGTGAGCCACTTGAATATTCTCTAACACCCAAGACTTACCCCAGATAACTCAACCAATTTATTTTTGGTAATGTAATGTGATGTATGGTATGATCTATTAAATAAGCATTACTATTGTTCATAATGAATACTAATACCACTAAAATAATGTTACAATTTTTAGGGTTGAAACATGTTTACATGGGGGTTATACTAAAGAGATAAGGGTTAAAATTACCAAGAAATAGTGTACATATTATTATATGGAATAATTTCTAGCCGATATTTTAACGATCCATATATTCATGATTGTACTGATCATTTTTAAATATTTTTATATTTTTTAATATTAGTAAACATGATCTATGGCCTAAGAGAGGTTCCATAAGAATTTGGGTCCTATTCAAATACTGATGTTTTAGAAAATGTCAAAATAGGGCAGTCTATACGATTAGTACTTATCGTTTTGGGTAACTATGAAGGGTCATTTTGAGAAGCAAGAGGATGCATGATTTGTTTGAAACCATACGACCCCAGGTGCATGCCCATGTGAAAAAATACAAAGGTTTTATAGAGGTATTTTTTCATGTTTTGTTCATATTTAGGGAACCCATGCGCCATAACCATGTGGGGTCTCACCTAAGAGAATGTTCTTTCCACTATTTTCTCATGATTTTGAAAAATTGTGTGGCCAAACCATGTTCCCCTATTTGGAGTGTGAAAATACCAAATTTAATTTATTAATCCTATATCTAATACCATATCTCTTCTTTTCTAATTCTAGTAGATATCTTTGTTTTCTTATCTTGTGGGATCCCATCTTCCTCAACCAAGGTATTTCAATAACTCTATGACTCTAAGTATGAATTGAGATATATAAGAAGCAAATGATAGCTAGAGGTATTCTCTCCATTTCTATTAATTCTATTCTAATTTTATATTTGTATATGTTGTTATATTTAGATGAATTATCATATGGCCTACATTCAAGGTGTTGGAAGGATTGTACCATTTCTCTCTATCTAAATAGAATATGCGGCCTCCGTCAGACCCGGAGTTTACAGTATCACTAATGTAGGTGGTATCATCCATTCCACCAAATGGTATGGTGTTTTAAAAGATACCCTGTTATGCCTCACACCCTCCTTTTCTGTGAATTTACTTAAAATTTATTTCATCATTCTTAATAGATATACACACCTAGTTAAACTCCTTCAGAACTTTTTTATGAAATTAGAGGATGTCGACCTCAATTATGGACACCCATTGGGTGTGTCATCTTTAAATTTCCCATCATAATTAAGTGAAAAAAATGTCAGGAACTCATTATAAGATTTCTTATTGGATTATAAATGGATTTTACCATGGATATAAATTTTTTTATTGAACCCAAGAACCATCTAAGGGCTTGGCCTGACTTATAATTTTAATTGACCTTATTTGTAATTACCTAATTTACTTGGGAAACTTCTAAGTGCTTCACTAAGCCATAAAAAATATCCATGTTATGATTAATTAAATGCCTTAATTATATTGAATGGATTATTTTACAAAATTTTTCCTACTTACATGACTTAAATGGAATAATTAAAATGTATTATAATGGGTGGAAAGTCCATACCGATCACACCATGATTTCTTAATGGTATTAATTAAATTATAATTCTCTTGGTTATATGTGGGATTAAAGAATATAATTAATGATAGGTAATTCCTCACAGATGATATTATAAATATAAATTCACCATTTATATAGGATATGATGTGATGAATAAGGGACTTATTGAGCATGAAGATTCACTACACCTTTTATCGGGTGTTGAGCATGACGTCTCAAACCATTAACTTGTTTTAAATAGTGAGAATGATGCAACACATCCCTTGTTTCAACAATTGGAATGAATACACAACTACCATATTGAGTGTTGATCATGATGTCACTCACTCATCTTGATATGTATTCCATGCACCCATTTACTTAAACTTCTATGCTCATTCAGACTGGTTATGGATGGTGGAGTTACACCATGATCTAGTAAGAACCTAGTAATCTATATATATGGATACTTTCTTATTCATGTACTCATTCAATATAGTTTGATGCATTATATATTTATACTCGGTATATATTATTACTATATGTATATGATTACTGACCAAATCATTATTCCATCCATGAGTTGATGCGGGTAGAGCATATAGACATCATTAAAGACCCTGACGAGGATGTTTATTTTTTCAACATTATTTATTATTCAATTTATACTTAGATATTGATGCTTATATGTACACCTATTATATTAATTTTATACAAAATTGTTGGGGGATTTCTTGGATTTTATCTCACATCTTACGTGGGCCATATTTGTTACCCAAAAAGATTAATTTTCTACAGGTATAGATAAGGGACTATTATATGATACAAATATTTAATATTCATTAATTATATATGGAGAATAGATGTAAAGGACTGAGCATATGTTCAAGATGCTAGTGGAGAAACATTTAGTGTTTTTTCTTTGTTTTGGATTATTATGATGTATATATTTGTCCCCTATTACCCTATAGTAAATTATAATTCCATGTATCCATGTACATGAAACAACCAAGAAAAATTTTAAATTATTATTCATTTGTTCAGTTATTTATTCTTTCACAGTTAATTATTATATTTCTTTGTATGTTCTTTCGCTATGGTGAGTTACTGGTTGACGTATTATTATGTCTGTTTATATATACAGTTCACCTATTGTAAATTATTTTTTATATCCTTTGTTCCATTCAAATACGAGGGAACATTCTGCCCAATATACAACCTTTACACCCACACAACTAGTCGACAGCCTCTGTCGTAAGGGGAGGAAATCATGAGGCCATCTGACCCACCGGATTGGGGAATATGTTATTCTGACCTTGGGATGATACGCAACAAAGTTATTTTGGAGGAATTTTCCATTTTTCTTATTATTTGGTTATTAGATAGGATAATAGTAGTTAATGGGATTTTGAATTGACCCTATTCGTAGATGTAGCAAACCCACACACTAGGGAAACCTAGATTACACGGGGTGGGTAATTTTAGTTATTTATTATGAATTCTATGGTGGATACAACATTACCATAAGGTGACACACACTTCTTGTGATTTTATTGATATTGGATGTATTGAAATAATATTTCTATTACTATATCCCAATGAAATGATGGTGTTTCATTACATGCATCATTATAGTCACAATAAGACTAATATAAAATCCATTTTTCAATGCCACATCAACTATCAATTTGCATATTACTACTTCATATTATTAATTATTTGATTATATATCAAAATGAGTTGAAATTTATTGCATGGTAATTGAATAACTATATGATGGCTAAAGTGTTAGAATTAATCTAAAAGTATTTTTCTCAATAGGTTAAAGTAGAAACCATAAGTATTTAGCTATGTAATGTTAAGCCATGGACCATTAAACCCATGGTATGAACCTTTTTATCATATGGATTAAGTGGGTGCAATATTTTTGTTCATGAAGTGTATAGAACATATGGATTGGGAATTGAGATCCATTAAATCCGGCCATATAAATATATTAAAATTCATAATGAGTATAATTATATATCATAATATCACTATTAGAATTAAATTATAATATTAAATGTATGAAACAAAGACTTTGATGAGACCTTGGACAAAGTTGTGGGTAGTGGGGTATACCTTATGTTGTTATAGAAAAAATGGTCTCTTGTACCTCATAGACCTGTATTTTGTAGTAGGAAGAGTGGTGTGATCATTAATATAGGAATGATTATACTTATTATAATTATATATCTGTAATTATATCTAATTTTAAGATCTATTCTGTTGTGTGCATATGGAACTATAGTATAATGCTGCCATGATGTCCTCTGGTCAGACACCCTGAAGGTAGTGACAAACATTCACCTACGGAGGAGGGCCTTAAGATAATAATGAATCCCCCTACAATTAAACCTATCACACCTCTCTTTATTATTGATATGATCACCATCACCTAGTTCTGAGATATTTTTCTATGTATGTTTCAATCTATTAATGGTGTCTCTTGATCTTACCTGACTGTGGATGTGTAGACTTGGGGGTTCTAGTAGAAGTATCATCCCACCTTTTTGGGGGATGGAAGACCACATAATGCTGATTCATGGTTCAAATATATTAGATTTATTTTTGATCAGTTGAATATGCTTCTAGAGTATAGGGTTAAGAATTAGGTATTTATGATACGTGATTATTCCATATGATGTTGGGATATTTTTACCCGATAAGGTCGACATTGTCATGTGGTTTGGAAAGATTTACAATTCACTTAATATGACAATTTCATTCTATGTACTTAGAGGGATAATAGACATATAGACATTATTACCATAAAATAACGACTTATATATGTTAGGGGGTATTATTCTCTATTTACTGAGCTATATCGGTTTACAGTTACTCCTGAAAGTTATAGTCTAATGACCACTATTGAAATTGAGTATGGGATGGTATACACCATATGATTGCTGGTCAATGTATTTATGATGACAACTATTTATGATATCATCAAGCATTCCCTTATTATAGAGATAAATCTGAGGGGATATGATGTTATGAGTACTGGATGCTTAACACATGAATCAATAAGTGGTTATTCTAGAAGCATCAACTGTTGATTTGAGGTTTCTCATGGGAGGTAGTAGTAGTTAGGATCCTTGTGCATATAGTTTATTGTCATGTCACATGTGCAAAAAACTATGAGGCTGACCGGCTGGTTTTCAAGGGCTCTTCGTCAGGTTCCTTCTCTATCAAGGATTCCGATCATGTGACGAGGCCCGTTGGGAATGTAGATTCATGGGGGGGAGTCCTTGTGGTAAAAATATATCACCTCAAAATTCAATTTTCGGGTGTGGCGTGTGCGGAATAAGGCCTTGCCTACAGATGATAATCTGTAGAAAATGGGTGTGACCATGGCCTCATGGTGTTGGTGTTGTAGGGCTTTAATCCAAGAATTAGTAGGGCATCTTTTCTATGAAAATTAATGGGCTAGATGGATTTGGAAAACCTATGGGGCCCTCTTCAGTTGGAATCAGAATGAAATATCTCCTTTTAATTTTCTTCAGGCGTGGTTTAGTGGAGCAGGAAACCAAGGGGCGGGGAGGAAGGCCAGATCAATCATCCTAAGTGTTGGGTGTTTGAAAATTTTGAAGGCCTGGAATGATGGGAGGAAAAAAAATCTTTTGGATCCTTGGCCTACATTCTACTCAAAATGGAGAAAAATTTTACGAATCTGCTTCGGGTATCTCCGGAGTGTCACTCGGCGCCTTTGGTAAGTTCTCTGGTACCGCATATACCTACAGAACATCGATCGATTGGTGTAGGGCAGGGTCGGATGGTTCAGTGGAGTCATCCAAATAACGGGCTAAAATTAAACTTGAATGGGTCACTAGGCGGGGGGAGATGCAAGGGGGTGGCGTCGTGAGAGAAAAAAATGGGTCAGTGTGGGAGACTTTCACTACTTCGTTCGGGGAGGGTGATTCTCTTCAGGCAGAGGCCCTGGCTTTGGCCAAGCGTCTGGATATGTGCTCCAGTAGGCAGATTCGAGTGTCCTCGGTGGAGACTGATTCCCTTCTTCTGTATCGAGCATTGCTAGATATGGGAAGAATTACATGGAGTATTGTTTAAGCTGTTAATAGATGCAAATCACTAATGGAGTCTCACATGCTGATATTGCATACATGTCATGAGGGTAATACAGTAGCAGATTTTCTGGCGTCAATGGATACATCTAATCGCGTTATGGTTTCCTCTTTTAATTTGGGATAATTTCCTAGAGAGGGGATGAAGATTGTTGTCAATGATTATTTGGGGTTGCCTTAATATAGAACTCCATGATGCTTTTATTTCTCAGTGTATTTCGATCTTCCAAAAATTAAAATGTTAACTTTCAGTCCGTCCAGTGCATCTACATAACTTTTTTTTCAGTGCCTAAAGAGTGGGGATCTATGCCCACTATGTTTTCTAGAGTAGGGCTGATACGATCACACTAGGAAGGAAGCTATAACACCACAAAACACTCAGGCTGTGGTGGAAGTCGTAGTAGAGGTTGTGAGACTAATGATTCTTAGATTCAATAGACTGGATGTGTTTAGGGCAGCCAGGAAGTGACTTAGGGCCATGACACATTCTAGTTAAATGCAGTCCAACATATTCATAAGGATAATATCATCAGGGCTTGTATAGTTCATGGTACTATTATTGTATCCTCCACATTAGTGTATTCATTATTTTATGTAGGTGCATTTCACATTGTTATATCTAATGAAATCTTAGAGAGTATTGGATTTGATATTGGATACTTCAATGTCCTTATAATGTGTTATACTCTGTTAGGTATCTGAATAGAGGGAATTATCAATTTTAAGGATTGTCCCTTTTATATAAGAAGATATATCTTCATATGGAATATTTTCATCCTCAACATGACTTGTTTTGATGTAATCATTTGGATGGACTGGTTATTTCCCAATAAAATCCTTATAGGCTTCTATCATTGGAGGGGGTGTTTACATCACCATAGGCTGGTAGAAACATGAATAATATAGAATGGTATATATATGAGACTCTGTATGGACCCAAGATTTAGAGGATGATGAGTGTGAAAAATCATGTCACCAGTATTTTATTAGATGACCAGGTGTTACAACCCAGTACTTTCCCTCCTATAGCAGAGAGTTTTAGCATCGTGTTTCGAAAAGAAGTGTTTGGTCTACCCGAGTGTAATAGGTATATTAAAACATATATATAGTTTCAAGAGATGTGATATTAACTATTACTCATTATAAGATGGCACCCATAGATCTTATAGAGCTCAAAAAACCATTAAAAGATCTATAGACTAAAGAAATTATACTACCGAACACTTCTATGTGGGGTTCACTATTTATTTTTTCCGTTAATTTGGATAGTATACTTAGTCTTTGTGTGGATTAACATCGATTAGACTTTCTCATGTTAATGAATCAATATTCACTACCCCGAATAGTTGACCTCTTTGATTACCTCATATGTGAGAGAGTGTTTTCAACCATATATTTGAGGATGGACTATCATTAGGTTCATGTTAGGTCATCAAACATACCTCACACAACATTCATGATCATGTATAGTCTACATGAGTACCTTTTAATGTTTTTCGGTATTATGAACAAACCTATAGTTTTTATGTATCTAATGAATCCTGATTTACATCCAAATGGAGATTGATTTGTGGTTGTATTTGTTGATGATATCTTAGTGTATTCTTATTCTAAACATGAACATGACAATAATCATGATATCACGATGAATACATTGTGATATAATCAATATTATAGATATCTTAGTAAATGAAACATATGGATTAATAATTTCTACTTCATGGGTCATATGATCTCAGAGTTAAGGATTTTAGTACGCATTACGAAAGTGAGAGTTGTAGTTTCTTAGGAGAAACACTTGAATATCATTGAAATAATGAGTTTCTTGGGTAAATTTGGGTCTTACGGTTACTTCATATAGTATTTATCAAACCTTGATGTTCGACATAAAATCTTGGAAATGTATGGTGTAAAAGTTATATAGTCAGAAGCATGTAAAGTAGCCATTTAGGAGTTGATGCGGTGATTGACATCAACATAAATATTGATTATTCCAAATCCCAAATGGATCAATACAATATACTATTATGCTTGATTTATCGATTTTGGTGTTATTATAATGCAAGACGAGTGAGTCTTCATGTATGGGTCTTATTAGTTGAGGCCTCATGAGTTGAATTACCCAACACAATACCTCAAACTAGCTGTGTTTGTTCATGCCACAAGCTATTGGAGACACTATCTATTTGTAGATCATTTTTTGTTATTCACTGATAAGAAATAATGGAAGTACGTACGTACTCATCATGATCTCAATATCAGGAAGTGCAGGCGGGTAGAGTACCCACAATATTTTGATTTCAGGCTTTACTACATGCATAGTAAGGTAAATGTAGTTTCCAATTATCTATGCTGATAGACTCAAAAAGGTGCTTTACGAGTCAAAAGGTGAGTACATGATCATGGAATTATACTCAGTGAATCTCATTGTGGATCAAAAAGATTTAGGTCACACTATATTTATAGACTTATAAGTGTCCTCTGCACTTCTATAATGGGTAATAATGAGGAAAATATCTGATACTAAAGGCCTTATACTACGGGAATGCATCTTATATGATGATACATATTCATTTTGGACCATGTATGGTGCTAATAATCTACCATTAAAAGGATATGTATGGGTATGAGTATAAATTTGAGAGGATTTGATGTAGGAATTTAATGCCTCATCTGGTGAATTTCATCATGTTTTCTCCAAGATGTATTGAGATTTAAAACACTAGAATTGGTGGAATGGTATAAAATAAGATATTGATAGTCTTATCACTCGGTGTTCCACATGTCACAAGGTAAAGGAGAAAACAGAGTTTTTGGAAGGTTTTTTAAATCCATTTTCCATTCCTGAGGGGATATATGATGATTTTTAAGGGATTTAATGATTGTTTACCCATATCACATCATGGAAGATATACTATATTGGTTTCCATTGATCATTTTATGAATATCACACAATTCATAATTATTTAGGAGAAATTATTGGTTGATTATCTATGAAGGCTTTACATCAGGGATGTTATATGTCTTTATGGTGTTCCATGTTTTACAGACTCTGAGTAGGAAAATATCATTACGTCATGGTTCTAGAAAAGGGTAGCATAAGAAGATGGGAACACATGTGTTTTTGAGCATGACCTATCAACCATAGATTGATGGACAAACAAAATTAACAATCCAATTGTTAGATAGAATGTTTTGTGAATGTGTATGTGAGTTCATTGGTTCATTGGAAAGACACATTCCCCTTATCGAGTTTTCTTATAATAATAATAGATTTTAGGATACCATTCAGATTTTTCCTTTTTAAGAATTATATATTAGGACTTGTTGTTCACACATGTTCTCTCTATAGGAAAGGAAGGAAACATTACTAAGACTAGGTATTATTAAGTAGACTACACAATAGGTCTAATTGATCAGAAATCACATGATAGTAGATCAATCCAAAAAAAATCATATCCCCATTGACACTGATGATATCATGAGTTCATGGTTAGAGAATGGTTATTATTTTGTGTATCACCTAGGTTAGTCCACATACTGATTAGATGGTAGGTTATGATCTCACATAGATTTGTGGTACCCTTTGAGGTGTTGAAGTGAATCAGACCAATGGATTATATGATAAAACTTCCTAAAATACATTGTTCTATGAATTATGTCTTTCAAAAACATAGCATTGGTGGAATTATTGAGACCTATCTCATTTCTTTCATCCCAATGAGGTTGATTTGAATGTAGATGCTTTTTTTGAGTTGTGTCTGGTACATATAATGTATCATAGTGTGAAGTCACTCTGAGGTAAGTTAGTACCTTTGGTACTGGTAAAATGGGAGAAAGACTGAGTATTAGATTAGATCTATGAGAGGGAATCTAATACATAAGCTTAGTTTCCAGAACTATTTTCTAACGATACCTCTTTACCCTCAGAAGGCCAACTCGAGGAAGATGTTATTTAATGAGAAAAGGTTGTAATTCCACACATTTTCATAAAGGCTTAAGCTATTTTTTGAATAAATTTACCATTTTTACCTAGGATAAACACAAAACAAATTGTTAGGAAGTTTCGAGGAGTATATGGGGTATGTTTGAATCCGGGTGTTCTGAAAATTGGGAAAACAAGGTAGCCACATGGTTATCACACAGTTTATACTAACTGTGATGGGTAACCTTGCGCGGTCATGTTGAGAATTAGGGGGGGAATACTAGTTTTTTACAACCCTTATATTTATGTTAAAGGCCATAAAAACTACAGAGGATGGATATAGTATTTTTTTCATGGGTTTCACATTATTAGGGAAACTGTGTGCCTTAATCAGGTGGGGTATCTCCTTAGACAGTCGGCTTATCATGGTTTTTTTATTGTTTGTTCGAACTGTGTACAACTGTTTTGATAGTGAAACTCAAAAATTTGCCCTTATAAACCTAAATGTAATCCCACATCTCTTCTCCAATAACTCTAGTCGATGTCCTTGGTTTCTCCTCTATTGTGATCCCATCTTCCTCAACCTAGGTATTTCAACAACACTATGATCTTATGTATGAATTGAGTTTCGTAAAATGAATTTGATAGAAATAGTTATGATCTACATTTTTCTTGATTCCATTATAACTTTATCTTTATATCTATTTTTCTATTTAGTTTTAGGATTATATGTCCAATTGTTAGGGTTTTGGACCATTTATTTTATTTAAACTAGTCTACTTGGAATCTGAGGCTGTCATTGGATGAGGGTCATGAATATCCCTTAGGTAGGTGGTCTCACTTTTTTCACCAAATGTTATATTGTTTTCATAGCCTCTCCAATGTGCCTCATGCTGGCCTTTGTTGTGAATTTCATTAAAAAAATTATATTTATTCTAAATTGATATACACACATTATTAAACACTCGAGGATGATTGTTATGTAATTAGAGGATATTGACCTCAAATGTGGACACCCCATGGATGTGATCAATTTAAATTCCCACATATAATTAAATGAATATATTCTAGGATTTCCATTTAAGATTTAGACATGGAATATAAATTTAAGCTACCATTTTCATATAAATGTTTACTTAACCCAATAACATCACCAGTTCTTGGATTGACATATTATTGAAATTTCCATTATAGGAAATTTTAAACTGACCATGGAAACTTATAATTTCTTCATTGTGCCTTATAAAATGAATTGACATATTTTGATTATTTAAATTACTTAATTTTATTGAACATATTGTTTCATGATGGTCCATCTTCTTACATGACTTAAATTGATTAATTGAAATGGTTCACATAGGGTGGCATGGCCACATTGATCACTGCATGATTTCTTAAATGTTTTTATTTAATTTTAATTCCCTTGATTATATTTTTTATTTATTAACATAATGAATGGGTGATAATTACTAATAAATATATTTTTAAATATTATTATTCAATTGATATTTTACATGGAATGATGGTTGGGGGAATTGTTCAGCATATAGATTGTCCCCTACATTAAGTGTCAAGTATGATGTCTCACACCACTAACAACATTTAGATGGTGGGAAATACACAACATCTACCTTATTTCAGATGTTGGAATTATGAATCCCCCACCACATTTATTTTTGAGGATGATGTTTCTCACTCATATTGATATTTGGTCATGTAACATTTTTCTTGATCTTATATGATTGTTTTGACTATTTATGGATGAATGAGTTACAACATATTCCAACCAGCACTTGGTATTACATTTACATGGCTACTTATGTCCACACATACACATTCCATATAGGTGGATGCATTATAAAACAATACAATGAATATATTATTATATACATATTATTTTAAATTATATTATCATTTTGGCCATGAACTATAGTAGGTAGAAACTCCAGCTATCCTTAAGGACCTCGAGGAGGATGATAATTTAGTCCGAATTGATTCTTATTATGTTAATACCTGAACAATACTATTTATACATATACTACTTGGATTAATTATATACACCGTTGGTGGCGGACTTTGGGGATTTTATCTCACATCCTACTTGGGCTACCTTTGGTTCTCGATTAGATTTATTTTTTGGATGTATGGAAAATGGAAATATCCTAGGTATAGATATTTGATATTATTTACTCATAGATAGATCATAAGTGAAGAGGAATGAGCATATGCTCAGGATTATATAGTAGAGAAGCCTTTTTTTTATTTTTTTAGTTTTTGTATACCATGTTGTTTATGTCTATTCCTTGTTTAACTTTTGTTCATCAGGATTCCATGAATCCATGTATGTGACACTTCCTAGTTCATGTTGATATTATTATTTATCTATTATGTTATTTATGCATCCATAGTTTATTATTATATCTATTTTATGTGATTCCTCTATGATAGGTTAGTGGTATGTACATCAATTTGTATGATTATATATATTCTTATGTTGTTGTTATTTACTAGTTATATCCATTTTTCTATTCTTATATGAGGTTATACTCTTCCCACTGTATCACCATTACACCCTCACTTATAGTCGATAGCCTCCGACATATGAGGAGGCACGCTTAAGGCAATGTGACCCACCATATCAGTGGATGTTCTAGGTGGATCATGTGTATAAGTGTTATATATATAATCTAATATTCATGAATGGCCCATTTTTTATCAATTTGGTTCGAATAAGACATATAAATATTTTACTATTTTTAAAATTTCCTTGTGTGTCCACAGCCCCACTTATATAATGACAACAAATATCAAATCCTATTCAAATATAATAAGGATTTTTTATCCAAGAACCTCCTAAATTAATTGCATATATCCATCCATATGACAGAAGTTCACTATTTAATCATTTAAAAATTCATAGTATTGATTTATTTATAAATCATATGTGGTTAAATGAAGAAGAGGTATAGTTATTAAATATTCTATTTCTGTTTAATTTTTTATTTTAACACCACTAAATATTATCAATAAATTAATAGGTAATAACATCAGTATAATCCATAAAATAATATGTTATTATTTTAATATCATACCCTATATCATTATTTCCTTTAATAAAATTGGAAAAAACCCATAGATCGTGTGTACGATGGACTATCTATACACAAACTGATCTAATGAATTTTCCATAACCACTTCTCACTACTAAATATAATAATGTATTTAATGTATATATATGTTACTTAAGTAATAATTATAATTTTAGAATTATTATATCACATATAACTTCCTAAAATCTAATCTTTTGGAAATTGATAATATCACAGATGCATACATATGGACTATGACCTTCAGGTAGTGATGTGAATTAATTTAAATTGTTTTTACTTGTATTGTAATAAGGATAGATATTATGAAAATATATGATTTATATTATATAAAAATTATTCAATACTGATGCGTTGTTTTTTAACTTTATTTAGATCCATACTATTAAAAATGAAAACAATTTTTATGCATAATTGCTATAGAGAAATGACCACAGATAGCCTAGAGCCGATGTCTGATATCAATTAAATTGGAATTATTTTGAGCAATCAATTAGAAAATGAATAAAATTTAAATATATTTGGAAAACAAGATACATACATGATAAAATAATACACTAATTAGAACATTATTTATTTTCTTGTAATGAACTTATAGGATAACATAATTCTGTTAAGTATGTTTCTTGGATTCCTGGGGAAAGGAAACATTATAAGGGTGAGATAAAATTCTCAGTAAGGGTATTGAATATTTGATTTAATACTAAATCAATAGTAATTAATCAATATGATAGCGTAAATAAATGAACAAACATGTGATGTAATCAATAAGCTAAAAAGTAAGTAATAAACAATAAGGAATGGAAAATGAAAACATAAGACTCTTAATCAATAAATAGAAAATGAAATGTATCAATAGATACGTCGACACAAAATATCATGGATGAATAATAATTAAAACTAAATGAGGTAAATACTTTCTTAATGGATATCTTGTCTATGGGACATGAAAACCTATACCATCAATAAATTTCAAAACACAACTTAAAACTATGGATAGAAACTTGTTTAATTTGTGAACATTATTTTCCTCATGAGAAGCTGTCAATGCATCATGGATCTCAATAATGTGTAACCTCCACCTATCATTTCATTTCCAAATAATTATTCATAACGAGGAATCAATTTAATTAATAAACAACCGGCCATATGAAATAACCATAAAGAATAAATAATATTGAATTAAATATTTCTCAAAATAATCAAATAAATATCAAAGTAGAAACTATATAAAAATTGTTATATATTTTAGGTAATAGTAATATCCAAGATAAATGAAATAAATAATTTAGGGGAAATTTAATGTTTCATGATAAGTTGAGATTGATTTTTTTCATGGGGACTAACAAACAAATAAAACAAGTGAATGTTAATACTATCCTTAGGAAAATCAATCATAAACATCATAAAGGACCAATAAGTATGGTATCAATAATATATACCCCATGAGAAGTAAAATAATGCATTTTTGTTGTTTATGAATAGAAATAAATAATATATTTTAAAAACATTCTTGAGGAAAATATATTTGGAAAAACCCTTTCTTCAAAAATCTATTTTTAAAAAATTTTCATTAAAAATTAACCTATTTTGCATGAAAATGAAAATTCAATTAAATAATGGTGAGTAAATCTGTTCATTCCATATGAGGTGAAAAATAAATTTTCATTTTCATTTTAAAAATATTAGAAAAATTCCTTTTTTGGTAAGTGAAAAATATATTCTTTTGAGAATATTGGTAAAAGAAAAAAGAGTAATAATTTCTTTTATATATCATTTTTTAAAAATTTGAATTTTTTTTTAGGAAATATGGTTTGTAGAGTAAAAATTTTTCTCCATATAATGTTTTAAATAATTTTTTTCTTTTATAAAAAAATTTCTAAAACATATTTAGTTCTAAAGAGTGTAAAAACTGGACTTTTATTTAATAATGGTATTGAAAAAGCAATTGAAAAAAAATAATGGATTTATTATAAAATAATCAAATAATTTATTCTAATGGGAATTCAATTGTATAAAAACTATAAAAATAATATTGTAATATAATCCCTTGAAAAGATCATAACGTTGGAGTGAGAATCAATCAATGAGTAGATTATGTGTATCAACTATAAATCCACATATAAAAAAGGAAATTAATTAATAAACAGTAAAATTAATTATACACATAATCATAGAATTTAAAAGCCAACGAGTAATTAAAATAACCCAATGAAATGAAGTTGGGTTATGAAATTATTTTCTACATGGTGACTTTTAAATCAAATCCCCATTGAAGAAACAATTCAAATCAAAACATAAAATATAATGAATAACTAATGAATCCTGATATTATATGAACTATTTTTACTATTGACACCCTATAGAATAAATTATTCACAGAATACTTATTTTATTGTTTTGAGATATGTTTTACAACCATGAAAGGAGGTTATATTTCAATAATAATAATAATTGAAAGCGTTCTTGAGGAGAATAATTTTTAAACAGTCCAAAGTGTCCAATACCACCTTGAAACATTTTATTCATAATATACGTGAATGAATAACATTAAACTAATCTTATAATATCATTAGAAAAATGTTTTTCATTTTTTAAAATTTCAAATGGATGAATATACACCATTTTAAATAAACTAGGTGCATAAGAACAAATACGTCTCAATGGAATGTACATTAAGAAAAAACTCTGTACCTCAGGTTTCCTTTCTAGCGAACAACCTTCAACTTTCTATAAAATAAAATTATGTTAATTAATTAATTTATTTAGAATATTTTTCAACTTCATCATTACATTTATTTTTCTTATTATTTTTTTGTATAAAACTATTTAATCAAATATTTATGCATCGCCCGTTTTGAAAAAATTTGGTTTATCTGTCGAAACCAGCATTGGTAAGTCAACCATGGTCAAATTGACCATTACATAAAAATATACATAATAATAATCATTAAATAGTTTTAATATTTATACATAAATTATATATTTAAAACCAATCGTTAAAATTGGATATGAAAAATGGATCAACGTTACAATCGTGGAGAAAGTAGACTATACTTACGCATGAGTAAATTTTCTCATTTTTTAATGATTGTTAAGGAATGTGGGTAACAAGAATTATATATTTCCATAACAATAATTATATCAACAATTACATATTATTTTATCATATATAATTATATATATAATTTTTTTAAAGTAAAATACAATCATATCATGTTGAGGAAGTGGTACTCCACACATCCCAGATTGACGTTTTAACTTTTTAAGTGTGTGAATGGGTAATAAGGAAAATGATATATATTATAATAAAAGAATTTTAATATTTAATTAATATCATAAAATGGTATTTCATTTCACATTTTTAATTTTAACAATTCTTTATATGATCCATGTATAGTGTAAAATAATCACATCGCTTTGAGGGAGCTGTAGTCCACATTTCCACAAATGATGTTATCATTTTTCCTGAAAATAAAATTTAAAAATATATATGTTGTAAAAGAATTAAATACAATAAAATAAATAATTAATATCATATATATTATACATAAATAGTTTGTTCATCATAATTACCAACCATGATTGTTTGTAATGAAAAATGAACATTCATCATTTCGTGAGGTGGTAGTTGGTCTTACACAGAAATAGTATATTCATTTCCCATTAGAGGGAAGTGTGTATGAGATTTAGTAAAAAAAATAGTATAACAACATAATAGAATATTTATAATATTTTTGATGTTATAATATAAATAAATAAGAATATTTGATGGATTGGATAATTGAAATAAAATTAAAAATTTTAAGGAAGTTTGTTACCTCTTATTCGGGTAACTCTTTTTGGTTTGAACAAAAGGATTAATTTGATTGATTTTTACCAAGGGGGGGATTATATCATGAGGGGAGGTATTTTTAAGAGATATTTGGGAAGATAAATGTTGATCCAATGTGACTAGATATGTTCAAGGTAGTGGAAAGAGAGGAGACCTTTTTATAGTCAAGTTGCAGTGACACTATTGTAATATTTTGACAATAGAATTCCTACAATTTTTATCAAGTTTAAATTGGATTCAATAAAATTAAATTTCAATAATATATAGTACAGGGTTTATATATCTCCATCCAATAGATATTTTACATGTTTATATGTCATTTTGGGCCTTATGGTTATCGTTTAATCCCTTACTAAACATTAATTATCTTTAATCAATGTAATTAATTTTAATTACATTCACTATTACTTTTTGTCCAAACTTTGTTTTACTTATTAGAAATTATAAATTATTTTGATTAAAAATATTGAATCAATTTTTACAAATTCTAATACTATTCATAACCACCAATATAATGACTTGGTTGTATCATATTATACTAAATAATTATATTTTAATAACACATTGTTATTTGGTGAAACTCGGTCATGGATATAATACAAGATATCAAGGAAGGGAACTGTTGTGTGTAACACAAGCTATCAAGGAAGAAAATTCATGAATGTGATGAAAGCTATGTTAGTTTTACATACATTAAAATATATATATTCTTTTAAATTTATTCAATATTGTAATGTATCAGGTTAATTAATTACCTTTTTACTCATTCAGTTGCGTGTCACAAACACTATTGAATATAAAGATGTACATTAGAATTTTTGTGTGTTACATTATACTGACCATAATTTAAATTCATTATATATATTTAAAAATGATCATTTTAATATATTGTTTTATATTTCCTACATTTAAATTCCACATTATGAGAAGGGTTTATAGAGCATCCTCTAGAAAAAAAGTAATGAGAATTACAATGTTCACATGGACTATATTGACACCAGGGATCTAAGAAAAACAGCGTGAGGGGAAGGTGAAAATGAATACCAGGAAAGGCTCGGATTAGGAAAAACCTGATCCCCAAAATTATTAATAGAAAAAAGTAGTACAAGAAAAAAGTAGTATAGCAGCACAAACATAAAATCTTACATCATCTCGAAGCCAAATCCATTCCCCACTCCATAATCTGACAGCTCATCATCCAGTTCAGTTGACTCATATTCAGACGACTCAGCTTTCCTGAATAATTCCAGGTATTATTTTTTATGCTACATAATCTCCTTAGATAACTTCGCCTTAGGTGGACACTTTTAATCACGAACTTTAGTAACCATCTCCCTGCGCATCCCAGATGCAGACCTGGTTGTCATTGGTTTTGGCAAATCAGAGTAATATTTCCTTGGTCTTCTTCTGCTTGGGTTAGACCTGCTCATTTCGTTATTATATGTCTTCTTGCCTGTGCCCTGAATAATGACACTATTTCTAGGAGTCAAATTCTCCTTGTCACTTCCCAAGATATCCCCCCATTTCATAGGAGGGTTCGCAACATAGTCAAATTGACAGCCAACCTTCATACCCAGCGGTCGATTGGTCTCATGCAGCGTACCGTTTATGCCAAATGGGATCTACTTTATCTCAGCACCTCTATTCATTACACAATTCTGGATTTCAATAGGTTCCTCCACCTTATTGACCCTTCTAGAGCCATAATAGACCAAAAGTGCAAGGGAGTCATTTCCAGACTGATATGTGTCCACAACCATTTCCACTTGCATCTGTTCTGCATTTTCGAGAGCAGCAAAACTATTCTTCAAGTAGATGTCTGGACCATTGGGTACATCACGATTTGCACATGTATATGTATCATTCCTCACTGCTTCTGTATTTCTATTCTTCACTAGACCACGACCCACATACTGAAAAATCATATTTGAATTCTCCCAGTGCATACCTTGAGAAGGTGTGTCATCCTTGGCAGGGTGAGTCTTCCTGCCTTCAACACTCTTGCACATATCCTCAACTGCTCCTGCCTCACCAGGAACAGCCATAATACCAAGGTTCTTCTTTATTCTCCCATACACTTCTGAAACAGATGGCCATGCTACAGTTGGAGCCTCTTTCTCCACACGTATGGACTCACTCCCCCCAGATCAGCTTCAATACATCCAGCAGGATTCGGAATCACTTCTCCAGGAAAATCCTGAGGCATACTGACCTGATCAAGATGTTGCAACCCACCTGTTTGATCATCATGTGATCAAGAACATGCCTCACCCCTCACCACTATCGCTATGGGTGCCTCAGTTGGAGCTAGATGTCCAGCACAACCCCCATTTTTATCACACTTGCGACAATCAGATACCCAGTGTCCCTACCTATGACAGAAGGAACAAAACATGACCCATGAATCATATAGTATGGATTGACCATACCGGTACTCCCCTTCAATCATAATCCACACCATCCCTGGTGGAGGTTGTGCTAAATCCATTTCAACACATATCCACACAGCTATTGGGTGGGAGAGCGAAGCTATCCGATGATCACAACATAGAAATCGCCCAATAGAATTCCTGACTGACTGTAGAATCCTAATGTCCTGAAAAGGCAGCGAAAACCCAGGAAGTTGAAGCCAAATTTCCGAGGATGGAGAATCCTAATTCATATGAAGATGAAAAGACCAACGGAGAAGATGAAAATAAAAACCACGAACAGATCTACTAGAACATGGCTAGGCTCTAATCATATCATCCTCATTAGTGAAATAGAGGAGAATTTGTTGTGACCCCAAAACCCCAACAAACACTCGCTTAGTTAAACCCCAATCCTCATTAACCTGCTTGGAAAAGACCTCCACTAAAGGCTGTCTCCGCACAAATCTCGCAACTAAGGCCGTGGAAAACATTGAGGATGCTTTATTAAATTTCTAAACAGAGAATGGAACCATGGGCTGGCCATTGAAGTGGCAGGGACCTTCGGAGCAACACTTATACTTGTAATGAAAGGACAAATTGTAACTGAATAATAGAAAGAACCTGGACCCCTAGACCCGACTCCCTGAAAATCATCAGTAGGACTCGGATGAGACCCCTCCCTCGGAGGTAGAGGATGGGCTATTGCATCAATCATCACGTTAGGGTTAGGGCATCGCGCTTCGTCGTCGCCGTCGACACTCTCTCGCTGGTACCATTAGGTGAAAATAAATGCTTTGAGAAAAGAGTAAATATTTATAGGGAGAAAACGAGGTCATCAATCAATAAAATATAATGATAAATAGAAATTATGGGGCCTCAAATCCATAAATATTTGATGATTTAAGTGACCATCAATTCAGCAAACAATATGGTATTAAGACAACATTTTATTTCAAAGACATTTTCCTAATACTGGTAATATATTTTACTAAACAAAAATACAATGAAATATTCTTACGTGATAGGTTGAAATTTCTTATGAACAATCCTAAATTTTGGGTTTTCCTTGATCAAACTCTAATTCATCCCTTCAATCCAAGAAATTAACTACCAATAATTAATATTTTACATCCTAAAGCACTAATATAAACGTTCAAATGATATTAAAGGCTATAAAAGCATGAAAATTCAAAATATTTGTCTCTAAATATCTTCTAAAAAATTTGGTTCATAGATTAATATCTAATCCTCAAATGTGTTATTACTCATTCATCATTAAAATTTATTCATCAAATTATTTAACTGAAGAATGAAAAATTAATGAGGAAATTACATAGGTCAATGGTTCTGATGAAACACTTATAATTTTTCTGTCATGGGTTCACGAAAAATGTCCTTGCCGAATTTTATTAGTTGTCACCAATGTTACAGGTTATGCTTTTCTAAAACCATATTTATATAATTTCAAAAAATAAATATGTTGCACACCCTTGAAATAAGGGTAATCACTAAATATCCATTTAACTAAGGTTTTCAATACAAACTCAATACATAAATACCCAATCCATTTTATTTTAACCTAGTTAATTTCTTGTTATAATGTTTATCCATAATATCATTTCTAGGATTTCAAAATCATGACACATTATTTGTAAATATAAAACACCTTATGTTTAACCTTTATCATTCATTGTCATTATAAACCAAAATTCTTTATAATGGTTTGTAAAGAAAACATGGATTATCCTAATAATATCCACCAGGATTGTCAATATAGGTGTGAAATAAGGATGTTGTTGTGTACTAGGTTAAATGGAGTCCTACTCGAAACACCATGTCAGTGCAATTACTCTTAATTACATCTGTTCTAGAACCAAATCAACTTGTAGTATCTAGATACATATGTATTTCATGGAAGACCCACATATTCAATACCTTACCAAAATTCTAGGATGATCTTCAATACTTATCCTCAAATTACATCTTACTGTTACGTTATCTTACCTATTTTTTTCATAAATCTAATTCCCAAGGATGCAATAAAAATTCCTTTGATACCTACTATAGATACTTGACCCCAAATTTCCCGAAGTTGGTGTTAACTATTAATTACATTGACATGATTACATGCAATCCAATCCTAAAGGACCAGGAGTTTAGTATTCATGGTAAACAAGATAAATACATGAGAACTGAATACACTTATTATAAATTATATTTTTTTCTTTTAAATAACATCAAGCATAACATTATACTTTCTAGTATATCCCTGTATATTTTTTATAGTATTTTTTTGGATTCCTAGTTAAATGA
Source organism: Viscum album (assembly GCA_963277665.1). Taxonomy (NCBI): domain Eukaryota; kingdom Viridiplantae; phylum Streptophyta; class Magnoliopsida; order Santalales; family Viscaceae; genus Viscum; species Viscum album. The sequence continues at coordinate 674,714,093 of OY728158.1, read as the reverse complement.
GACATAATATGGGTAAGATAAATTTCTTAGTAAGGGTAAAGTATAGTGAATGAAATAATTAATAAATAGAAATAAATCTACATATAAGGGTAAATAAATGAACATACATTCCAAGTAATTAATAGGAAAAAATGTAAGTGAATAAGAAATATATAATTGTAAATGAAAAAACATTCCATTTAATCAATGAACTAAAAATGAAATGTATCCACAGACATGTTGACACAAAATCTCATAGATGAATAATAACTTAATCTAAATGAAGGCAATTATTTCTTAATGGAAGTCATGTCTATAGTATATTAAAATATATACCATCAAGACCTTTCACTATATGGTTTAAAAATATGGATAGAGAACCCCTTAATTTTTACTCTTTATTTGTATCAGGAGAATCTATCAATGAATTGAGGATCTATATAAAGTCTAGTCTCCACCCATTATTGCATTTCCAAATCATTCTTCATATCAAGTAATTGATTTAATTAATAAACAATAAGCATTATCAAATATCCATATGGAATAAAGAATACTTAATTTTCAATATTTCTACAAATAATCAAATAAATTTGAAATTATACACCATACGTAAAATGGAATATAGTTTAAGAGATAGTAATATCCATGATAAATGAAAAGTTTAACTTATGGGAAATTAATTTTACAATGACCATGTGAGATCGATTATTTAAAGGGGAGTAAAAAATTTAAAAGAAAGTGAATGTGAATACACCCCAATTCTAAATCAATCATAAACCATCTAATGGAAGTATAATAATGGTATTAATAAAATATATTCCATATGGAGTAAAATAAAGGATTTTTGTTGAAGAAGAGAAATAAAAATATTTTCAAAATACATTTTTGGGGGAAATATCCTTTGTTTTGAAAGAACAATTGAAAAACCATTTAATTAAAAATCCCATTTTAAAACATTTTCAAAAAAATAACCTTTCAAACATGAAAATAAATTTAAAGAAATAAAATTGAGTAAATATGTACCTGTCATACGAGGTAAAAAGACCATTGATTTTGCATAGTAAAAAAATAAAAAAATAAATTATTTTGGATGTGACAAGATGATTAATTTGAAAAAATCATTAAAATCTAAAAGGGTAAAAATCTATATTATAAATTCTGTTAATTTTTTTTGAAACCCATTTTAGAAAATGGGGTTTTTTTTGAAGAAAATTGGTTCTTCAACTAATGAGAAAAATAATGTTGGTTTTCTTAAAAACAATTTCAAAAACATTTTCAGTAAAAAAGAGTGGAAAACTGTACCATTACTTTATAAACATAAAAAATTACCACAGGAAAATAATATTAATATTTTCATTAGAAAATGATAAAATAATTTCGACTAATGGAGATTTAACTGTAAAAAATACTAAACAAAATGTTATTTTAATGTAAACCCCTGAAAATATTATTATATTGAATTGAGAATTAATCATTGAGTGGATTATATTTTTCAAATTTAAATTAAATTATAGAAAAAATAAATAAATCAATATATTGTAAAATTAATTATAAACACAATAATAGAATATTAATGAAATTGATTAAGTAATATGACTCAATGAAAAGAAACTAGGTTATGAAATTTTTTTCCACTTTGTAACTTTTATCTAAAATTCCAGTACATAAACTAATTAAAATTAAACTCCCAATATCATGAATAATGAATGAATAATGATATTATATAAAAAGTGGAATAATTTAAACCATCAAAATAAGGTGACTGTTTCAAGATAAGTTTATTAATAATTAAAGGATATGTTATTTCAAAAATAATCATTAATAGTTATCTTGTAGAGAATAATCTTTAACCATTACGAAGTGTCCTAGAATTAATTGAAAATTTTTAATCATAATATAAAAGAAAGAATAAAATTAAATTAAACTTATAGTATCTTATGAATAAGTAGATTCATAGTATACCATTTCATATGTATGTAGAAACACTAAATAAATTGAACTAGGTGCATAACAACCAAAATGTATGAATGGATTGTAAATTGAGAAAAAATACCTTACATTGCATTACCTTTCTATTTGATGCCCTTTAAATCAATTTATAATCAAATTACGATAATTATATACTATTTTTACAACATTTTTCTTTTTTATAATTAAATTTAATTAAATTATTACTATGTGGTATGTAAGTATTTAATAAATTAAGTTTACATCAGGTGCTTTGAACAAATTTGGTTTTTGTGTGAACAAAAATTTTGGGTTTTCAACTATGGTCAAATGGGTAATTAAAAAAACATATACATAAAAATAACCATGTAATAATTATAATATTTATACATAAATTATACTTTTAAAACCAATAATTAAATATAGTTATGAAAAATAAATCAATGTTATAATCATTGAGAATGTAGACCATACACACACATTTGTAATGTTATCATTTATCAACGATCGTTATGGAACGAAGGTATTTATAATTATATATTAACATAATGATAATTATATCATAAATACCATAATATATATCCATATATAGTTATGTATATAACTCTTCTGATTTAAAAATTAATCACATCATATCAAATAGGTGGTAGTCCACATGTCCAAAACTGATGTTCCAAATTTTTAAGTGTGTGAAAGTGTAATAAAAAATGATATATATTATATTAAAAAAATGTAATTATTTATTGAATATTTTATTTTTGATTTTAATGTCGCATATTTTTAATTAAATCTATACTTTATACGTTCTATGTATAGTGTAAATGAATCACATCGCTTTGAGGGGCGGTAGTCCACACTTCCCCAAATGATGTTTTCATTTTTATAGTAAATGGAAAGAACAAAGATATGTTTTCTAAAATAATTATAAAAGCTTAAATATATAATAAATATTATAAATAACATATATGAATTGTTTTTACATCATAATGACCAACCATGAATGTTCCTGATGAAAAAATGTGTCATCATCCATTCGTGAGGTGGTAGTTTTCAATATATAGAAGTCGTATGGCCGTTTTCCATTAGATGGATGTGTGTGTGAGTGTTGTTTGAATAAATATAATAAAAAATCATATTATATTCAGGATATATGTTTTTTTTATAAAATCACGAAATAAGAATATTTTATAAATTGGAAAATTAAAATAAAACTAAAAATCTTGAGGAAGTTTGTTACATCATATTCGGGTAACTCAGTTTGGTTTGAACCAACGGATTCCTTGGATTACTTTATTCCCAATTGGAGGTTTATGTGATGAGGGGAGGGACTATTAGGAGATAATTTTTTAGATATTTTTTAATCCATTCTGTCTTTTTAGGTGTGAGGATGTTGGAGGAGATGAGACATTTATGTAGTGGAGGAGGAGTGGCACTATTGTAATATTTTGAAAAAAGAAATTCCTACCACATTTTTTAGGTTGAATGGGGATAAAATAAAGGTCCAACTTAGATCCAAGAGATTATTGGGTCCTTATATGTCTATGCAATAGGTCTTGGACAAGTGTATATGTAGTTTTGGTCCTTAAGGGTAAGGTTTAGTCCCTTATTAAGATTAATTTATGTTTAATCATTGTAATTAATTTTAATTACATTCACTAATATTTTTGGTAAAATACTATTTTGGTCTTATTAGAAATTATTAATTATTCTTATTCCAAATATGGATTCTATTTTTCAAAATTCTAATCTCATAAGTGGCATAAATCAATTTAAAATTCATCCCACAGGAAGGACGGCAATGAAGGGTTTTAAAGTAAAAAAGATCAAATGTTTGATAAATTTGTACATTAAATTTGAATGTTTAATTGATCCCAATAATCTAAATTGGATTAATTGATAATATTATGATCAAATTGAACTATAAAACTAATTATGATTATAATTTATCCATATAAATAAATTATATGAAACACATTTTTGAACTGAAATTCAATATTTTTAACCTTTTATTTAATACATTATATGTTTCTAAAAAATATAAAAAATTCACCTTCAACCATTTTATATTCTAAATTAAAATATGATTTTTATTTTTACATATTAAATCAATTAATATTTCAAATTTCATATTTAATAAATGTTTTCTATTAAAAGGGTGTAAAATTTCCTTTTAAAAAGTATTACTTTTTTATGTGTGATATTAGGTTTGTTCTTATCTTATACTAATTAATCCTAATGGAAAAATTTAAAATTTATTTCATTGAATATATAAAATATATATTTATTTAAAATCATTAGATAATTGTAATTAATTATGTTTATTTTGAAAAATCTCTTTTATAATTATAAAAATAATAACATTTCTTTTTTATATCAAATTGGTTCTTATTTTTGTTTCACATTATTTGGTAACCAATAAAATAATTTTATATTTATATATACCCATGTTTTCATAACATATTTAATACTATTCATAACTACTAACATAATTGCTTGGTAATATCATATTATTTAAAAAAATAATTTTAAAAATAATTTTTTTAGTGAAACCCGATTAAACCTGTAATGCAAGCGATTGAGGAAGGCCGTTGTTTCATGTAACACATGCAATCAGGGAAGGTAACTCTAGCATGATATGAAATATATCTTGGTTATATGTATATTACAAGATATATAATATATAATATTAATTTAAGACTGCATTATATTAGTTTAATTTATTCCCTTTTTACACATGGTGTTGCGTGTCATAAACAATACTAAATATAATGTTTTACTTTAGAATTTTGGGGTGTTATTCTTACAGCCTACTATTTCCACGAACAATGAAATTAAATTGTCTGTATATAACATTTATGATTGACTATAACTATGTATATAGTGAATATATATGATATTCATACCATAAATTACATTTCTAAGAAGGTGGAACCATGATCAAAACATAAGGATCAAAACTAACAAAGAACATATATGGAAAAAAAGAAGTTATAAACCAAAATATGATTTTAATATATATATTTTTAATAAACTATTGATAAAAGATTATAAGTTATCGTATATGTTACGATATATAATAGCATGGTTCTAGAATATATGTATAATAAATCAACATTTACTAAATTGGATTTTCAATCAAATATTAATGTTGTCGCCCATAATGTACTAGTTATATGTTACAATATCTTGGATTTTCAGTATTATTCCTGTATATAATTTTAATGATTAAATATTGTGATCTACCTCTAAAGAATATCATGATTCCTTTTATCCTATCCCTATATCCTGAGAATAAATTCTGTCCATCTATTTTAACCTATATAATTTCTCATGATATGGAATAATTGTTTTTTGGAATATCGGTTTTATTTATCTCCTTGGTCTAAAATCCACTCACTTACATTTCCATGTTTTTTAAAAACAATTTTAAGAATAATTTTACTGTTCAAAAAATTTATTTAATATAATTTTTACCCATGTTTATCTTTTTACAAAATGATTTAAAATAAATCTTCTTGTTTTCTTCGAAATGAGGTACTTTTAAATTTTTATCAAATATATTTAAGGTGTCTTTATTTTAACATACATGACAATAAAAGAACATCCCAATTTCATGAAAAACACATTTATTTTAATAATAATTCAAAATTTTTAATGTTTATATTCAGAAAATTATTTTCATTAATATTTGGGAAATGTTTAGATTAGTGATATTTATGTAAAAGTATATTCCTCAAAATAAATGTACCAAGAGATATTTTAAAAAAAAATTCCATCTATTATGTTACACTTTGAAACTTCATAGTACTTACTGGGTATAATGTTAAATGATGTCATCCAAATTTTTATTTATTAAGGTTTAGGATTATGATAAAATTTTACTGATAAAACAAATTTATTTTCTAAAATTTAAACCATATTTTTTAAACAAGTTTCTTTTTCACCAGTTATGATACAATTGGTTTTTTTATCTTATAACACATATATGAATGGGTTCCATTATGTGACTGTTTAATTGGAATTAGTTGTCCCACTAATAAATTTGGTAAATTTTGTAATCTCATGAGATAAAAAAGTACATGAATGGGTATAAAACCTAGTTCAGTTAAGTACTTTTTAATCTATGATAGAATTAGAAGTGAACCATGACTACTATGATGGATATAGGTGTGAAACTAATTCACTATGATATTCTCGGTAATAATCATTGACTAATAATGAAATTATTTTCTATTACTATTTGTATTCCAAAATTATATGTCTTATACCTATGTTATTCTCTCATGGATTACAATATATAATTCTTTTATGAATAATGTCTTATGATAATCCAAACATTATTGAATGATTCATGATATATAGGGTATGGTTTTCATAGGTTATGATCACATTCCCATACCCTTATGACCATGTTAAATTTTAGTGGTCATGGATTTGTCTCTTCTCTAACATTTCTATGAATATGAGATCTCCCCTTATAAAATATTATTTCCCTTAATTATGAAGAATGATATTTAGTATGATAGGTACAATAAGGGTGTTATTTATAGATAACCTAATGCGAGAGTATGTATTTCACATATAAAGTAGTTTTTATGTATCCACATTTACAATGAGTCTAGAACTATATGATTCTCGAATCAATTATTATGTTCTGTGAAGAATACTCATCTAACAATATGTAATATATATGTATGACATGTGAGGGTTATTATAGTATTTATCAATGTAAGGATTAGTTAAAGTTCAATTCTATGTCAAAAATAATTTAGTAAAGACTCATTGGATCATCCTTAGCATAGGAGAATATCCTATGATTTAGTAAGCAATGATGTGTGAGTTTCATAGAAAATATTCCTATCAAGATACATCAATAGGATATGGTTTTGGAAAATGTAAATATAAGGGTAATAACCTATAAAATGATTATTTGAGATTATCTTGTTCATTATTCTAGTTCACATCGGGTGTTCTTTAATTATACACCACATTTGACACTCCCTTAGTGTATTATTAGGTTAAATGAAATTATATATAAGAACCATCATGAAGGGTTTCAGTATATAATTTTCATGAATGATCTAGGAAAATCCTAAGGAGTTATATATTGTAAGTAATTTCTCATAATTTAGACATCCAATATTATATTATTCAAGATTATGTGGTTTTTCCCTATGATAATAATTAATAAAACTATGTTTTTTGGGTATTAGTCAATGGTTATACCTTGAAATAGATGTGTTAAGATAGATTATGGTGGACAATGAATGAATTTACACCTAATAAACATAATTTTATTGGAGTTAAAATGAATAATCTTGTTTTTATTCATATATTGAATTTTCAATATACGAGTCATGGAAAAATTCCCAATTAGAAACGTATAAAACTACATTTTGTTGAGTCCTTCATGATTTAACTCCAACCATATTTTAGTGGGTACTCAAAATAAATATATCTTTTTTAAGAAATGGATTTGTAAAATTGAAATGTTATATTCCTTACACCTGTGTTTGGGGCCTGAAAAATTTGTTTTAAATTACAATCATTTGGAAAGAAAATCATATCAATGAGGGGTTATTATAAAGAATGGATCAATATAGGATGATGTTAAATCCATGGTGTTGGATGAGTTTAAGATAATTTTTTTAAATAGGTACATTCTTCATTTTTTATTGACACAGGCAGAAGGAAGTCCATATCTAAAAGTATATGGATGTTGAATCCATTGGAAGCTATAGGGAAACATTTATAAGAATTTTGAGGTATTATTTTGGTACTATCATCCAACTTGAATGTAAGGTTTATTTATCCTCTAGTGGTATAAAAACAATTATCCATAGGGAATTATCCATAATGGAATTACTTTGATATGAATAAATTGTACTATATTTTATGATGGTGGAAATTTATATTATATTTACCCATTAATCTCATGATTTTTACAATAATAAAATTTTCAATTGGAAGGAAATTATAAAAATTACAAAAATAAAAGGATGATCCTTCTTTTATGCTCAATTTATGTATGAAAATGTTTAGGAATGTTTCTTAAGGGAATTTTTAAATTGTTTAAGTGTGTAATGTATGTTCATTGATAAATAGAATTATTTCATGATAAGAAGAAATTAGATAGTGATGAAAATTGATGTAAAGCACCACAAATTGATCCAACAACACTCATGTGTTTCAAATAAAATTAGTTGGTAATATATGCAAACTAGTACTCAAATATGAGGTTTAAAGTTTATGAATAATGTCATCTACCTCTTAAGACAAGAGAAAAAGTGAATTCTCTCGTGACAACTATTAATTATGAGGGGTATGTTAAAATGAGTCGAAAAGTACAATTTTTATACAATCTAAAATCATTAATATATTATTTGACTCATAATAAATAGATTCATTTATATATAGATAATTGCATAGGGGATTACAAATTCTACACCAATAATTAGAATTTAAATTAGAACTGAAAACCCTTATTGCTATAATGATTACATATCAAGTCCATGTTTCTTCCATGATAGAAGTGTGTAGGGATTTTTTTACTTTTAAATATTTTTATTCTCCCAATATCTTAATTTCTTATGTTATTTTATGAATTGATTTCTTTTATATACATAATTCATGAATAAAATTCTATGGAAAAAAAGTCAAGTTAGATACCTTAAAATAACCATGGACCCTCTATCAATGTTATGGTAAATATTAATATCTCTTGGAAATATCATACATTGTATATGTATTAATTTATTTTCAAAAGGGGTGGATGTCTTAGTTGGTTGGGGTGAAATATAACATCAATGATATGTCTATTTTGAGGGATTTTCTTAATGTAATTTCACAAGAGATTCCTAGTCTCCCACTAAATCCTGATGTTGAGTTCTCAATAGAACTCATACCTAGTTCTACACCTATTTAAATGTCTCTACATATATTGGACCTAATTGAGTTACATGTAAGGAAGAATAAACTCTAATAGAATCATAATAATGGATTTATTTTTTCAGGATCACCATATTGATGTGAAAATAGTCATTTCGTTAAGAATAATTATTGTTTAATGTGACTTGGAATTGATAATTAAGAGCTTGACAAGATTATAATAAAGAAAAAGTATCATTTTCCTTGTATAGATGTCTTTTTTTTTATCAAATTAAAAAATCAAAATAATATTCCGAGATTCATCATCTTTCAAGATATCATCTATTGATGGTCAAAAAAGAGGGAAAACCAAAAGCAACATTCCGTATATGGTATAGACTCCATGAAACCATCGGGATGTAATTTTTTCTTATTAGATATGAAAATATCTTAAAGGATTTAATTAATAGATTCTTCAATGATTAACTTCATTAATTTATGATATAATTTATAGATAATTCCCTAAAATAGTCATGGAGAAGGTAAGATGGCATTGTTCGCTTAGAAATTATACTAAATAACCTAGGGAAAATATATATTTATGAAACATTTAGAATCTTTGAATTTTGGGTAAAAAAAGATTCATCAATAAGTTATATAATATCAATAGGGGGTATATGGTTGGATCTATCAAAGATTGATATTATTGAATTTTGGCCAATACCAACCATTATGACTGAGATCCATGGATTTCGTAGCTTATTATGACATTATCTACACTTTTTAGATAATTTTTTTCTTGGATATTTAATTTACTCATAATGTTAACTCTAATGGGATCCATATTCCTTTTAAAAGTTAAGTGTGAAAAAAATTCCATTGAGCTAAATGGAAAGTTATTCAGTATACCTGTACATTTTTTATACTACAATAAAGAATATTGTTAATTTATATCGATTCATTGAATAACAAATTGAGATAAAGTATCCTAAAAAATTATACTGTTTTAACTTATACCTAATGGGAAATGAATGTTCATGATAAAAATTTAAAAACTCATGATTTAGAGTTAGATACTATATATTTAACTAAATATATTAACGAATTATCTTTATGTGGAATGGTGTGATATATAAATAGATCATAAAAACTTAATGTATATATTTTCAGAGAAATTTTTAAATATTCTCTTGGGAATATGGTTAGAGGCGACTATTGTTTATGATTGCTCAATAAAATACAACTTTGGAAAACATAACAAGGTTGTATATTCTCTATGTCGAAAGGATCATGTTACCATATATATTATGGGAATAAAAAATATCTAATCTTTATATATTTTTAAATAATGGACCTTGAAATATATAAGGAAATGGAGAAATCTTATCTTTTCAAAATGAGTGTTCATCCATCTATCAATATGAAATATAAAGTGGCATATAATAAATATGCATAACTATATATGAAGGTTTTAAATGTACATAAATTCAACATTGAAGGTGATGGAATGATAATGTTTATGAACTATCTAGATGTTCCTTCCATAATAGATTTGAAGAAAGATCTATTGGAGGAAACTAATAGTTCATCATTCTTTATTCCTGTTGGATGAAAAAAGATTTATAGATACCAGAAAGATTATTTTTTTGTGGTATGTCGTGAAAATTTATATTTTAGAGTATGTATGTTGGTTTTTGGTATGCTCTAAATTTAATGATGTGAGGCCAATGTCTAAGGATAGGTTATATCCCTTTCCCATATGATATTTGAAATAGGAAAACATCAATATAGATTTTGTTAGTAGACTCCCCCAAACATCAAAAGCCCATAAATCTATTTGGCTATTATTTTATCACCAGAAAAAAAATTCATTACCATTTGAGAATAATTTTATATGGACCAAAATTATAGGACAAACATTAAATATGTGGTAAGGTTACATTAAGTACCACATTTTATTTTAGATGATTAATATTTAAGAATCACCTCAATTTTTTGATGAAGACTTCAACATAGTCTAGATATAGAGTAATGTTGCATTATTAATTTTCATCCTCATATATATGGTTAACCTAATGTAACCACTAACTCCCGAGAGGATATTAAGAGATATTATTCTATGTATTTTTTTGTTTGTTGGGATTAACACCACCCTATCTTTGATTTTTCCTACAAAAATATTTTCACTCGAGCATTGAAATGAATCCTTAGGAATTATATATAAAAATAGTATAGAAATAAAATATGATGGGATATTGTTGGAAAAATTAAGATATTTGGACCTATTCTACATAAATAAATAATGAAGAAAGCTAGATCCATTAGGCAACAAATCATGAAATCTCAGAGTCAATAGAAAAGTTATACAGATTATTATTTTTATTATAAGTAATATGGATTTAGAGAGAAGGTTTATTGATAAATTTATCTATGGAAGAAGGTTATGATACATATTATGAAAGGAAATATTATCCCTTGTTATTTTTTCCCTTTTGATAATCTTCATTTATTATGAATGATAGCTTATCGATTGGCTCTTCCTCCAAACCACTCTCAAGTTAACAATGAGTTTCATGTATCTCTCAAGTGGAAGTACATACCTAATCCTTTCTATCTACAAAACTAATATATATTAATAATGGATCAATATATTTACTATGAAAAGCAACCATTATAAATCTTGTAACAGAACCATAATGTGGTATGGAACAAGGCTACTCACCTTGTTAGTGTTCTATAAAACATTAATAAAATTTAAAAAGATACATGGGAACCTGAGGTTTTAATGAAATAGTGGTATATTTATATTTTGAATAATATTGATAGAATTTTAAGGGGGTATAAATTAACACCATACTATTTTATGATTTATTCAATTTTTAAAAAAATTTAATCACTATGATAGATTACAATACATGCAACCCCATGTCTAAATGAAACAAAATATAGAATACCATTAAGACATATATATTAAATTGTCTTTATATATAGTAATATTAATGTTTCAAAAATATTTTAATTTTTTTTTATAAATCAAATATTTTTTAGTGAAGTATTCATATGTTTCAAAAAGTTATGTTTTCATTAAAATGGTGATTATTTATTTTTGTGAGAAAATAATATAAAAGTTTTTCTACAATATTTGGAAAATATATTTTACAAAATTAACTTAATTATTAAAATAAAATGATAAAAGTTATTGTATATTATAATAATTATTATATTGAAAAAGTTAAAATTTTGGATGAATAGTGAAAATACATATTTTTATTAAAAATTTCATTTTCATTTATTCAATTAAAAATTTTAATTTTTTTTTTAAAATGTTTTCAAAAATATACTTATATCAATTATAAATTTCCTATTAATATTTAGATCATTGGAATAAATTTTATATTGAATTATGATATAAAATCGATCTATACATAAGAAAGAATTTTCATTGGAAGAAACATTTCATTAAGTTTATGTGTTTCGTTTTAAATTAAATTATGCCACTTCTATGAATTATATTTGACAAAACAGATTTCATAATTTTAATAATAGAACTTAATATTAGTTAATAAGTCCAAGATAGTTTTTATCATAAGGAATAGTAAAAATGGATAAAATATTAAGGAACATTTATGGTTAAAACATTTTATCTAGGGGGCTTAACTAAATGGGTAATGGTTATATATAACTAAAAACATGCATACATTATATAATATATCCATATATCTACCATATATCAGATAATATATGTTAATGCGATATATTTCTATCAATTTATTATGAATAATATTTTTATATATTTTATTATTCAGAAAATTACAAGTGTGTCTAATCCCCCACTCATAAATGGACACCCCATGTCCTCCATTCTACACAATTCAAGGGAAATATATATTAAAAAACCCTACCAAAATTTCATATATACATCGTTTATTATGCCCAAGAGTCATATATTTTACTATTAAACCATCCCAATATGGCTTCAGGTATAAACCAAAAGAGGTAATCTGAGGAAGAGGTATATTTCTTAACTATAAATTATTATTTTATTTCTTCTTATCCTCTTTTAAATATTCTTCAAAAATTCTCAAAAAATAACAGTAGTATTTTACATATACTAAGATATTTAATTTTAATATAATTATCTACACCCATTTAATCTTTTATTACATAGGAAATGAAACTGTCAATTTTCTGTATGATGGAATACTACCTCATAAACCCATGTAATTTTGTTTATAATCATATCACACGTATGTATAAAATGATTAGTGTAATGTAAATATATGATATTTATTATATAGTTATAATTAATTATATATCATATCACATATTCCTTCATACCTTCCAATCTATTGGTAAATTATAACATTGCTCGTGCATAGATGTGGACTTACACATTAAAGAATCAATCTGATTCATTTTTCATTTAAATTTTACATAGATTGTAATAATGATATATTTAATTAGTATATTTGATTTATATGATATAATAATATTTATAAAATGTTTATTATTTATTTACCTTTCTTTCTTACTTTCTGTAAAAACTCTAACCCAAGTATCTGAAAGTTGGAGTTACTTTATTACATTGACATTAAATGCAAGAGATCGCATCATAATGGATAAAATAATTTAGTAGTTTTAATTAAACAGATAGATACATTAATTTCACATTAAAATATAAAAACTGGCATTAAATATATAGGTTTCTTCGAGAACAGTACTTATATATATAGACTATCCCTTCATATCAATAATAATACATTTATTGACATCATTGGAAAAAACATAAGAAAGGGGTGAGATTAAATTCTTAGTATGGGTAAAAATGTAGTGTATTTTATCATAAATAAGTAATATTTAGTAAGGAATGGACTATTTCTAATGACACTTTCCATATAATCCATAACATAAATATGAAAAATAATAATATTAAAACAAATGATGATAAAATAATTTCATATAACTAATCATGTGAGATTGAAGCATATCCATGCATGTCATTAGTATTCATATAATCAATGACATAAATATATAATCACATAATTATTAAATTCATATTTTTTGGACATAAAAAATATAAAATTAATTCATTGTGTTATGACATCTTACATAATTGGTCAAGAAATTTTCCAAATACACCATATTATTTGTCTCATGAGTCCCACAAATTCATCAATGGGATATATTGTGCCCCACCAATCACATAATAAGTCCATTATATTCTTCATATGAAAGGGGTGAGACAAAATCATTTTAAATTTTAATATTAAGAAACTAGCATATTAAAAATCAATACATTTCCCAATCAATTAATATAATCATAAACAATCCAGAGTAATATGGAGAATGGTATAAAATTACTATATCCCTGGTCAAACTAATCAAAAAATATCTAGATAATTACTAAGTATGGAAGAATTATAAAATATCCCAAGATCATCATATGTAAAATAAAGGTTTTTTAAGAAGAGAAATAAAATAAAATATTTATTAAAGCATTTATTTAAAAAATAAATTTTCATTTAGAAAATAAAATTTTCATTTAGAGAATTAATGTTTAAATATAGAATTTACCAAAAATTTTAAGAAAAAATATTCTATTAAAATAATCATGGGTTATTCTAATGTAATATTAAAATTAATGAGTATTGATAATGGTGGAATATTCTTTTCATGCCATATATGTTATAAAAAATTTCATTCACACTTTTAAGAATAGTCAAAAAGTGCCTCACTTAGAAAATGAAAAGAAAAGTCCACTTTTACAATTTTTGTAAAATTAATGAAAGGGTAAAATTTATTTTATAAATCATTTTAGAATATAAAAAAATTCCAAAATACAATTTTTATAAAACATAGATGTGGATGAGAAGATACCTGATTATAGAGGAAATAAATTCAATTTTCCTTATTTTTTATCTCTTATTTACACAAAAGATGTAATGTAAAAGAAAAAATTTAGACTTATATAATAAAATTAGTAGATAAAAAATTGATTTGGTAAAATATTAAAATATCATGTAATTCCCCCATATGGGACATAAACATAAAAAAATCCAGAATAATGTTGATATTATTAAATAAACCCATACAATTTTGGTGAATTTCAAATCATTGCCCCATGCAATAATTACATTCCAATGAAACATTAACAACCATGAATGTAAACAGATTTATTATATAATACATTAATGGTTCATTATATATGCCTCATTAATTATGAAATGAGCATAATACATTATATTTCCCAATGAATACAATTTGGTTAGAAAACCCTTACATTAATTATAAACTCTAAGTGATAATTAATCACTGAAGTAATTATGTGTAACAAATATAAATTAACACAAAAATTATAAATATGACATAAAAAAATTACACTTATAATAGTACTATATAATAGACAATGGAAAAGAAGTATAAATTGTTATAAATAAATTGAGTTATAAAACCCCTCACCGAATGGTAACATTAGAATAAAATATAAAATATGAAATAATTTGAATTTTAACATAATATAACTTGAATTTATATGAATTTTTGATATGAAATGTAACTGGAAAAATATATATTAAATATAATGAAAAATTGGTTCATAACAATAAAATATGCCTTAACGATGGAAAATCGAGATGAAATCTTTTATTATTGGTCTGACTTCAATTGTTAATTATCAAACCTCTAGTATAATAAATATTGGTTTTTTAAAAATTAATCCTAGAACCATATACATATATTTCATACCATATATGATGTACTTATTATCTTTTATCATCCTTTTATAAACAACTATTTGTTAGAATCATTGTTTTAGGTAATAACCACTTCATTTTTCTTGTATGTTTTGGGTCAGTAGTTTTGATCCTCGTATAATAATCTTGGATACATCATATTGAGAATTCCAATAATTATATAAATATAATATATACTTGTAATATATCAAAATTTTCTATTGAGGCCTTGATCTTTTTTTCTTTTAAATATTTTATCTTGTTTTGAGTACTTTTTGTTTGGGTTTTACCTTAGAGTGAGTTTTGTTGAAAATTTGAGAATTATTGAAGGAAGAGGAGAATTTAATTTTTGGGGCATAGTTTTACCAAACCACTCATCCATCCCAGTATGACATGTGAACCCAGATAGAGAGGTTTCACATTTTAGAGTGAATGATTTGTTTAACTGTCCCCCTCTTAGTAGTAACCATATGTCCCCCTTGGATAAGGCATATATTTTGGCACACCGTTTGGGGAAATTATACACCTCGTGTAGGAAATTGTGTATATAATCTCTATTTTTGAGGTCCCACATTGAATTCCAATGCCTTTAAACTTATGCTCATGAAGAATCGAAGACCAGATTGTTGATTTTTACCTCTCCAGGTAAGAGATTCTTAGTATAAATGGTTTCCCACTTTGTTCGATAATTCTTTCATCCATTGAGAGTATGTATTACTCTATTGGTGGTAGATATATATATTTTTTATTGTACTTGAATTTTTGGATATTGGATCTAGGGATCAGATATAGGATGGGTTCCTCCTCATGTTGTTGATTGATCCACTCAATATGGGGATTTCTGTTGGAAATCATTCATCATCAATCTATAGTAGGTGGTCTAAATTACAAATCCCAATGTCCTAATTTAATTACATATATATAGTTTTAAATTTATAAATTTCTAGGACATGAAAACTTAATGGATTTTTGAGATGATTTAATTTAATTTTTATGTGATATTGTTTGGGTTTAAATTGGGGAAATTTAAATTTGTGATATTGGATTAATTAATTGGATAATTAACTAATAGGATTTTGTCATTGATGATTTGGAATATTTAATTGGTGATAAAATTAATGTGATATTGTGTTTTTATAATTAAATTATTAAATTATTGAATTAAATAGTGGTATATTGTTACTATAGAATTGGATTAATTAGTTGTTGAATTAATTAATCGGATATTGGGATTATGGAATTAATGGAAATTGGGATGGTATAACTGGAAAAATGATATGATTATGAATTATTTCACAATGGAAGTTATGAGATTATATTCTTGAACATTAATGGGTTAATTAGTTAGAATATTTAATATTGATAAATGATTTATTGGTGAATTTATCCCATTATGTCATGTGATTATGTAGTGAACCATGATTTGTTTTGATAGTTGAAATTCTATATCATGATGTGAAGTGTGATAAAAGGGTTTATTATGACTAAACATTATTGATGTAATATATGTGATATATGTTCATTTTTGATAAATTACTTTGGTAAAGGGATTGTGGTTCCAAATAAGTATATTTGACGAATAAATTTTGGATATTAACTGAGGCTCAAAGTATCCATTTGAGATAGAAAATATGGGATAGGGATAAAGGCTCCAAATAACCATGTGAAATTGAGATATGGTATAGGTACATAAGCTCTAAAGACCTGTAGGGTGTTAGACATGACATTCTATGCCCATGATTTGGCATTGGTTGATGGTTACAATTGGATATGATATGATGGGAAATGAAATGATAAGTGGTAACCATGGGTTTTAGATATGGTCAATAATCCTTCATGAGCTGAAGTAGGTATTTAGTGTTTGGGTGTCCTTAGGAACCCGATGATTTATGTAGTTTACTGGGGAATAATTGAAAATATGACAATTTTCTGTTAACATTTGGTACATTATTCATTTTACAACTGAATAAAACTCAATTGATAGGATATTTTTTTAGATATCATTGGTGGTGACCTACTGAGTTGTATTCACACCCTTCTCATTATACCTAATCGATACCCGAATATATTTCATTATTTGAGGACATGATAAGTGAAATGGTAATATGTTATATAGATATATTTCGATGAAACATGGATAAAGGAAGTAGACATGATTTGGGACCCTCTATGGAGTTTCTCATGTCCTTATATATTTTTTGTTTTCATATTGACACTTGAATATTATTTTACTAACATATATATGGTTTGTTTTTGGATATTGTATTCAATTTTTCTCACCTTGTGATACTGGTATTATTATTTTTATATTTATATTATTTTTATATTTATATCATTTGGATAGTTTTTAATACTTCTATTATTGTTATACTTTGATAAAGAGGGTATATTCTCCCAATTATCAATATTAGAAGCATGTTGCGAGTACGAAACATATAGTATATAGGTAGATGCACCTGAGGTCTTGTGACATACCGATATAGGTCACCAATATGTGGAAGCTAATTCTGGATGTTAAAAGGAGGTATCAATTGGGTTTTATTTTTTCTTTTTATTCTTTATTAATATTTTATAAATGTATATAGGAGAAGAGGATGAGTTAGGCTGCGGTTAAGATCTCGTTGATGGGAGTAGCTGGACCATGTATGAGTTTAAAATCCAATTACCAATGGTGGGATTTCTATTGTTGATGTGTGTCATAGTTTGATACTATTTTACCTTGAGTATTGAACATGTTTTGGGGAATGATTATAATTTTTTTTGCAGATTTGAATCATGCCCCCGAAAGAAATGATAGGTGAGTAAGCATGCATCATTCTTGGTAATCAGGGATTATTGGGAAATGAATTATTTTTAGGGAAGCATGGGAAAAGAGGTTTTGATTATGTTGTTTAAAGGTAAATATTTTTCTTTGATTTTTAAATTGAGTTGAAAAATGTGACTAATATTAAATGAAAGTTATTTAACGATGTAATATGTGAATAAATGGGTTTCTAATGAGAAACATTAATAACAAGAAGGAGTTTACCATTTTAAACAAGACATTGATTTAGTACGGGTAAGGGTAATGATTTCACCTTTGTTTTGACCATGTGTCCTAGTATTGGGGAACACATTATTATGAATTAGTGTGAGTAAGTATTATTAAATGTGTTAATGTTGTGTAATATTTCATGAGAAATTTGTTTCTTATATTAGATATATGTCTCCATGGCAATGCTTGTTGATAAGATGAATAGAGGATATGTATGTAAATGATCCACTAGAAATACAACATGTTTCACTGGACATTCTAGGGGGAAAAGTTGGAGAGAAGTTCTAATAGAACATTACCCTCTTCATGATGTTCATTAAGAGACAACTAGAGTGTCTTGTGGAGAGTATGTATGACACGACACATGAGATTCATTTACATCACCTTGTGATTTTCACAAGAGAGGGTGAACATGTGTTATATGAGTTATGGATTGAGTCCATCCAGAAAATACATGAATATTTTGAGACTCATACTGAGATTAACGTCATGTTAGATACTAATATGTTATGAGGATCAGGGAATCCTTACTGGGATGTTCAGGCTCAGACTTTGAAGTCATAGGATTTGATATGGAAGAAATTTTTCAACATGTTCCTAGATAACTTTTATCTGTAGACACTAAGATAGGAGAGAGAAGTTGAGTTCATGTGGTTGAATCTGGGGAGTATGTCAACGAATGACTATATTGGTCTATTTTCTAACTTTAAAAATTTTTATCTAGTGCTGGTAGGGGATGATATTGAAATGACTAGGTGTTTATTAGATGAGATTAAATGAGAGATTAAGTCCCATGTTAATATATTTCAGTTAAAAATGATTTTGATGTGGTGGATCAGGATCACATAAATAAAGGAAACAAGAAATAATATTATTGTGGATTAAAGGTGGAATATATTTGGAGATCAGGCGGTACATAATCTGAGGGTTAGAAGAATCATTATTTCACTGTAGATAGGATTAGTGGGAAGAAGAGTGGCTAGGGGGAAGGATAAATTACACAAGATCTTACCCAGAGTGCTTCGCCACCTGTACAATAGGCTTGGTCACATTAATAGGCATTATACATAACCAACATGAGAGTTAAAATCTTGTATAATTATATGGAATATATAGTGGTTCTATATGATCCCATGATATATTTTTATTGATGGAGTAGATAAAAATAATTATAATTCTTGATGTTGGTCTTCAACCCCAAATCTGGATGGATGTTAGAGTTCTACTGTCCATAGTTCATAGAGGTAGATGCAATTGACATGGTGATTCTAGGATAGAGATCCTTTACCAACATATTTTTACATCTATGAGACTCATACTACATCACAAATAATTCGGGAAGGACAGTTTCATTTATTTCATCATATAATAGTGAATAGTGAGGCCAGTTTGTCAATAATTAGAGGTACAATTCTTGTATCATTGAGGCTAGATAGTTATTTAATTTATACTATTTCCTCGCATTATTTAATATCATAATGACTTGTAAATGGTTTGGGCCTAGTAGAGATGTTTTTGAATTGGGTAATGATGATAGATATAAACCTTTGAGAGTATGGTAGAGAGATATCTGTTTGTGCAAGGGGAGTTTTCTTGAAGTGGTTGAGTATTGTTTTAGTTGATATATTTACATCATTGATATGTAATTCTTTTACCTATTTCTATGAATGGAGTGGTTAGTGTAATACAAATACCATATTGATTGTTTCAAAAGTATATTAAATTTTACATATCCCGAGGATGTCAATTATATTCATTGTGGAGAGGGGATACCATGGTGGGCCTTTTAGGTTCAATTAATCAATGATTAAGGGAGATCACCGAACATGTTACTAGTTTTTTTCTCAATAATAGTTTTGTAATACAGCATGTCTTTCCACCCATAGAGTACATGTGCATGATTTTTTTCCTGAGTACTTCTCTAGGAACCCACCATAGATAAACATGAAATATACAATTGAGCTTATGCATATGGAGTAATTAATTAGTATTCAACCATACAGAATGAAACTAATAGATTTTCATGAGTTTGAGACTCAATTAGAGGAGTTGATATAAATAGTGTTTATCTATATGAGTACTTCCCCTTAGGGTTCACAAGTATTTATTACAAATAATGAATATGGGACCATACACTTATGTATTGATTACTATAATTTGAAATATATAACTATGAATAACCGGTATCCTTATCCATGAATTGATGATATCTTTGACCAGTTGAGTGGTGTTTAAATCACTTAAACGGTTGAATTTTGATTAGGGAATCATCATTTGAGTGTTCGACCCTTTGACGTATCTAGTACTACTTTCAGAAGTAGTTATGGCCTATATGAGTTCAACATGATACCATTTGAGTTAAATAATTCATCATTAGTGGTCATGGAATTTATAAAAAAGAACTTTCTCTCATACCTATAAAAATTATGGTAGTATTTTTCGATGATATATTGTTGTACTCTAATACTTGTGAAGATAAATCCCATTTTCTTAACATCATAATGAGTATATAGAGAGAGAACCATTTATAGATTAAGATATCTAAATGTCAATATTGGTTTGATCAGGGACACTACATGAGTCACATCATCGTGGAGGAAGGTGTGGTAGTGGTCCAAGAAAGGATTCAGGCAGTTATATATTAGGAGAATCCATTTTTTTTTGATATATATAGTTTTATTGGATTATTAGGATATTATCATAGGATGATTTATGAATTTTAACATCGTTCCACACATATTTCGATCTTGAAAAATAATTGGAAAATTTTGAATGGTCTAGAGCATGTGATACTGCTTTCCAGGAGTTAAATAAGATATTGATAATGGAACCTATCCTATTCTTACCTGATCCAGGTGAGGAGTATATAGTGTTTTTTGATTACTCTAGGACCAGTCTTGGAGTAGTGTTAATGGGTGGGGAGATCGGGTTGTGGTTTTTGAGTCTTGACATTTGTGGCCTCATGAATGGATCTACCCAACACACGACTTTGAATTAGTTGTAGTGGTTTAGGATTTAATGTTTTGGTGACATTATCTATTAGGTGAAAAGATTATGGTGTATATCAATCATATGATCTTAAAGTATATATTTCCCATAATTGAATTGAATATGTGACAGGGTATAGGGGTTGATTTTATGAATTCATGCGAATCTGCTCTCGTATATACACAGGGAAAGGGAAACTGTGTAGCTGATGCTTTATGTTAGAAAACTCAATCCTAGGACGTTCAAGAGTCATGTGGTGAGAGGAAGATAAGAAATTTTATAGTTGAGATGGACATTGTGGTTGAAGTTATCCATGATAAGATGAATCTCTTATCGGTGTCAATGGATTATACACATTTGATCCCAATTAGACACATATAATACGAGGATATGGAATGTTTGTTCTTAAGGGAAAGCCCTGAATATGGGGATTCACCTTCATATTGAACCATATATGAGGATAATATCTTATGTATCCTGAATTAATTTTTTCTACCTACAAACATACAAGTGTATATGATGCATGAATTTTATTCCTCAAATTGTTTGATGCATCAAGGATTGACCAAAATTTACTGAGACATATGTTGATTGTTTTCATGACCAGACATGAAAAATGAGATTGTAGGGCTCGTGACATGATGCTATGCCTCACAATAGGTGAATTCCATCTATCAACAGCAAGGTGTTTTGTTACAACTACTTAATATTCTAAAATAAAGGAGGGATGATGTTACTATGGAAATTTTGGTGTGTCTTATGAGGATTCCTTGGAAGAATGATGTTATCTAGCTGGTTATGCACTAACAGACAAAAGATGTGCATTTATTTTCCATAGAGGAGACTTTACAGTGTGTTCATTTAGAGATTTATATGTTTAAGAGATACTACGTCTGCCCAAGGTGACAAAAAGTATTGTTTCGTAATGTTAATTTTACTTTACATTGTTTTTTGTTTAGGTTTGCTGAAAGGGATTGGTACACAGCCTTTTTGTTTATGGTATTCCACCCACAAATTGATGGGAAATTCGAGCATACTATACTGATGATTTAGGTTATACTTTAGTTGTGTGTGTCCAGGGCATTCATGGGTCTTGGTAGAATATTCTAGAATTAGTGTAGTTTTCCAAAAAAAAGATTATTAAGAAACAAAAAAAATAGAACCATATGTGGATCTTTATGGTATGCCCAAAATATCACCTCTATGTTTGATGAGGGAATATAAGTTTGAGTAGGTGGGATCAAGTCTCATAAAGGGGATGCATCAGATGGAATAGTTGATTAATTTTTTTTGGATATAGGTAAGATTATAAATTATCCATATAAAGATAGACTTCGACAAAAACTAGAGTATTTAGAGGGTTATTGTGTGTTCCTTCAAGTGTCAACAAGTTTTGGTTACCATAGTATTGAAAGACATGGCTTCATAGAGCCTATGATTGTTAGACCATTTGAGGTTATAGAGGGAATCAAAATGATGGAATTTCAATTGGATATTCCATAGAGATATAGTTCTATACATGAGGTTTTTCATGTGCCAAAACATTGTAGTTTTCACTCCATACCTTCTCTTGGGATCGATGTGGAGGATGTAGAGCTTGAGACCAATGCATCCATTAAAGATAATGTAATATGTGGTGTGGATTATATTGAGAATGATTTGATGGGGTTTAATTTTATGTTAGTTAGAGTACTATGGAAACATGGGTGTGTTCAGGGGGAAGCATAAGTGAGAGAACCAGATATGAAGGATGGGAAACACTATCTTGTTATATCATATTATTAGAGATTCTAGGGAGTATAACTCATGGACGAGCTATTATAAAGTGAAGATATTGTAAGATCATGAACTTTTCCCAAGAGGGTTGGATCTTTTTTTTAGGGAAAAGTTTCTCTTTTTTTTACTTATTTTTGGGTTTTACCTAGGGGTGTGTTTGGATGAAAATATGAGAATTATGGAAGGAATAGGGGAAGTAAATGGTTGGCACATGATTTTATAAAAACATACACCCATCCCATAAATCCATGTGAAGCTAAATATAGGGGATTCCCATGGTTAAAAAATGTTCTTTCCAATCCCAATTCATCTTAGGAGTAACCATGCAGTCTCATGAGATGAGGCACATAGTTAGATATAGGGTAAGGGTAAACCGTGTGTGAAGGATTTTAATCCATTAAAAATTATTATTATTTTTGGAACCACTGTCTTATATACCGATGCCCCTAGGTAAATCCAAAATTATTTCTCTCACTTTTTTTATTCTAAAATAGATGTTGAGGTATTATAACCTCTGTAATTGATGAATAAAATACCATATTTACGATCTATACCCCTATCAGTAAGAGACTATCATCCCGAATGGATTCTTCCATTTATCTCAACTTTTTCTCATACTTTTGGAGGATTTATTCCTTTATTGGTGATTGATATAGATCTAGGTATAATGTATCTTGATTATTTTGATCATTGATCTTGGTTTTAGATCTAGGATGCATCCTCATCATGTTCAGGATTTATCTTCAGAATTTGGGGATTTATATTGGTGTGTGATCATCATAAGTCTAGAGGTAGGTGGTCTAAATTTTAAATCCCATAGTAATTAGTTAATTATAGATATTCAGATTTTAAATTATCAATTTCCATGATTAGAAATTTTCTTGAATTCTAGAAATTATATACTTTGATTTCATGTGATATTGATTTGTGTTAAATTGGGGAATTAAAATTTGAGGAATTGGGGTAATTAATTGGTGAATTAATTAATGGGATATTGTGATTATGGAATTGGATTAATTAACTTCATAGTTTATTAATGGGTTATTGTGACTGTGGGATTGGGTTCATTTATTAGAAATTGAGATTTTGGAATTGGATTAAATAATTGGTTAATTAATTAAACGGATATCTTGATTATTGAATTGTATTAATTAATTGGTTAATTAATTAATAGGATATTGTGATTGTGTAATTAATGGGAAATATGGATGATGCAGTTGGTAAATTAAAATGTCTATGAAGTAATTCGACGTGGATATTATCATATGATCGATATAACCATTTATGTGATATACGATTGAATATTAATAAATGATTTATTCATGAATTGCTCATTTTATTCCATGTGATTAAAGTAGTGAACCATTATTTTTATAGTTGAAATATAATATCATGATGTGAAATGTGATAAGAGGGTAAATGTTTATTAACCATTATTGATGTGATTTATGAGATATATGTGTGTTTTTGATAAATTCGTGTGGGATAGAGACTAAGGCTACAAATACCCATATTTGATGAATAAGTGCAGGATAAGGATTGGGGTAATAAATACACATATGAGATATCATGTATGGGGTAGGGACTAAGGTTCCAAATAACCCCATGACATAGAGGTGTAAAATAGGGATAGATGGTCCAAATACCCAAGGGTTTCTATACATGAAATTCTACACCCATGAGTTGGCATTGGACGATGGTTCAAATTGTCCGTGATATGATGTGAAATGAAATGATAAGTCTTAACCATGGTTTTTTGATATGGTGTAGACTCTAGCATGGGATTAATATTGTATTGAGAGTTTTTTGTCCACAATGACCTGTGGGTTTATGTTGTTAATTAACATATAATTGAAAATGTGATATTTTTTTACTGATGAATTGTAATTTATTATTTTGACAAATATATATTGTATTATTGAATAAATATTGATTTAGATTCTATTGGTGGTTGCCTATTGAGATGTACTCACACCCCATATAGGATTCCATATTGGAAAGAAAATATATTTCATGTTTGCATGAAATGATAATGGAAAGAGTCATATGTAATATGGATATGTTGGGATGGAGCATTGATGAAGGAACCAAACATGATCTTATTCCCTCTTGGGAGTTATTAGTGCCTTTATTTATGTTGGGTATTTCATATTTTAACATGAAATGCATTTGGCATGAAATATCGAATTTTTTTTAGATATTGTATTATGTTTTGGTAATCTTCTGATACTGGTGTTATTTTGGTTACATTTATATTATTTTGATGTAGTTTATTATTTTGATTTATATGATACTTTGAAAAAGATGGTATAAACTCCACATGATTGATATTAGACCGTAACTGTTAGTCAGTAGCCTTTTGCATATGGGGATGCGTACCTAAGTTCATGTGACCGGCCGTCTGGGGGAATTGGTATATGGCACCCATGTTGGGATGTTACAATACTCTTTATGCCTAACCTTATTATAATACATTTAAAAATAAAATTCAAAATGAATCAAATTGTTTTATATAGGTGGTATTATACACTTATGAACATAATAAAATATTTTCTTATATTAGAAATATTTGTTGTTATATAAAAATTATTAATTCTAAATTGGAGGTGGTAAGAGAAGAAGTAAATGTAAAGATCTTATTTATGATAATAACATTATCTTAGAAAACTAGCATTTTGATCTCTTATTAAGGACCCCAGGGTAAGTCTTTTTGGTAGAAAAAACATATAGAATAGAGATAAGGATTTTTGGAATATATATTTGTATTATTTTATCTAGATAAATGAATTAAGAGTTATTAATAAGTTATGGGAGGTGTTTCCTTTTGATAATTGAGGATGATTCAAATTAATGTAAATACCAAAAACTATAAATTATTCGGAAGTAACTCTTAAACCAACTTCAGTAAAACATTTTAAAAAATGGATTCGAGGGATGTTATTGTAAATCCAATCATACATAACAAAAAAATATATTTATTAATCATTTTATTCCCTTGTTCTCTACGTTTACATAATTTTACTGATATATATTTCCGTAGGGTAATTATTTTTTTCTTGGTAATTTATCCTTTAAGAATAAAATTAAAAGACACATATTATAAAATTTAGAAGCATATATTCTATATATGAGATAAAAAATTTCAAATTAATATCCTATGTGTCAAGAAACATAATTTTAAAATAGGTGTATGAAACACGTAAAATAATGTTTTATCCTTCTTGTCAGTAATTAAAAATTAATTTATTTACTATAAATAATGAATTAAAATTAAATTGACCATATAACATAATACAAATTAATCTATTTCAAAATATAGAATTCATTTTTTAGATTTCAATGATAAAAAATTGATTAAAAATAATATAATTAAAATAATGATAGTTATGAAAAAAATTATAACAATAAAGGATCATTGTGATTCCTTTAAATGAAAAGGTGTTTCCAATAAAAATCTATGTTATTCACTATTCATAAAAAATAATTAAATATTTTCATAAAATTATCTATAATTAAATATATATAATTTTGAAATTAATATTTCATTAATTTTGATTATTTTTTAAAATTTTCTAAATGTTGACAAAATTAATTTTAATATAAGGGCAGAAAACATGACATAATTTATTTTTAGAAAAACATTGTTTTCATGAAGAAAATTAAATTTATTATTATCTTGTGATTATAAAAATATTAGATGAATATAAAATATTTTAATTTAATACATAATATATAAATTTTATTAAAATAGTTCACTAATGGTGATTAATTTAATTTATTAAGATAAAAAAAAATTACACACATTAAAACAGTTTTATAGAAAAATCATTTCTTTTACATTAAAATGATTTTTAATTTTCAATAATAATATACATATAAGAAATTAATTTATTTTATTATTATTCAAAACATATGGTTTCTATAATTATAGTAGTTCTATTCATACTGAATATTTTAATAGCTAGGTGATCCATGATACATTAAATAACAATATTTTGATATATATTGTGCTTTGATAAAATTAGGTTTTATGTGTAAAAAAACTTTTCAATGAAATAATTTTATTTAAATAAAAATATATTACAAATGTCTGAGGTGTCACATTCTACCCCAATAAATAAATTTCCCCCCACTAGTAAATTTATATCATCAATGTTATAACATTTTTTGAAAAACCAATTCATAAAAACTGTTAAATAAACTTCCTCTTGATAATAGGGAAAGAAAAGTATGAAGGTAATAAAGAGTAACACATAATTATGTTTATGTGTAGTGAAAAATTTGTGTGAAGTTAAAATATGGACATGTAGGATAAAAATAATTCCCAATAACAAATATAATGTAATAGAAGACATGTTTAGGATAAAGATAACAATCACAATACTATAAATCAACAATGGTTTAAAAGACCTTTAATTCATTATAAATTAATGTAATATGATAAAATATTTATTTCAAGAAACTTTTACCTTAATTTTGGGTTTATATTACTTTCAATATTGATAACATGTGAAAATATACTTACCTAAAATATTTTTTATTTTATAATCACAATATCTTATATTGGTTTTTATATAATAAATTTCAACATCATTGATTACTCTAGAAATAAATATCCAAGAGGAATTTTTATATATAAATAACTATAATTTATTTTTAATAGATTATTAGATCCGTATATGAATGACACATCATTCCATATGTGATTAAATATTTACGAAAAAAATGGTTTGAATAAATTATCCAATATAATATATTAATCTATAAACATCAATAGTGGCACCCAATGTTCAGAATAATATTTATCCATGAAATCAATTATATAAAAACAATGTCATATTAACCATGAAATCATGAAGGCCATTTTTTGGTGTCTCACCCTTATTTCCCTTTGGTAGTGGGTTTAATACCTACAGAATGGATGTGATGGGTTGTCGGTCAAGATTATGGTTTCCTTTTTTCTAAAATTATATTAATAAAATTTATATAATATACTCAAAAATGTGATGAATAACTTAAAAAATAACATTAAACATTAAATCACTTTCTAACCATTATGTTTTTCTAAATAACATATTTTTTTGTACAATATCACCTAATATTAACTAGTTATTATTATATTAAAATTAATGATCATATTAACCATAAATTTATCAATAAATGTAGTCATATTAAAATTTAATTCTTCTTTAATACATTATTTAAATCCTTAGGGTTAAATATACATCAATCAAATAAAATGTCTCCCAAAATTACTTTAATCACATGAAATTCCCATCACATAAAACCTCAAAGGGGGTGTCTAAGACATTTAACTTTTGGTCAAAAATAAAATCACAAACTCAAGATGGTATCTATAACACATAAGTTAATATTATATGAGGAAATAAATGAATAAAAAAATGTATATAATATTTATATATTTCCTGATTCTTATAATCAAATTACAATAGATTAAAAAACATTTTCAAAAAGATTCAAAAATATCAATACATAAACAATTAAAAGATTATTTTGATTATTTTTATTACAATATTAATTCCTTGGTCTAGGATTTAAACTTTAAATTAGGGAGATAGATCATATAATTCATAGGCTTCCCAAATTTTTTAAAATGAAGTATAATTATATATTTAGGTTGTGATTTATCTCTCTTCATTGAACTCCTTATATTTCCTCATCAATTCATTAATCTATGATCATATTTTACCCTCATAAAAAATTTCCTATTCATTTAATACATTATACTAGGTGTTTATTTCAGCATTTTAGAATATAATGATATTTATTCATTTTTCCTCCATGGTATTCTCAACTGAATATCTTAGCAGACTACATCCTTCTCTGCTTTGGTGAGTATATTTTTTGATAAATTGTATATTATTAATAATTTATCTTGAAAAAACATTTTGAAATATCACCATATTATTATATTTAGTAATTCGCCAATTTGGATTCCCATTATCACCGCATCATCTATCACATTCAATGTTAACATGATTTATTATATTTGTATCCATTAACTAATACTAAAAAAACTGTATAAGAAACATTAACCATAGTGTGAAAATACAGTATTTTTTATTGGGTGTATAAATCACAACACCATATTTTCAATAATAGTCACCTTATGTTTAATCTTGGTCAATAATTATCTTTATTTATAAAAGATCCTTACTATTAATTCATAAAAAAATATAAATTATCCCATGAATAACCTCCAATATTGTCAAATATGGTCCCTAGCATAGCCTTTTGTCGAACACCTGGTGATGATAAGTAAAATCTCATTGTCCCTTTTTTAAAGTTATTAACCTTTAATACAACTTTTCTAGAGGCATAGTAGTTTTATTATATTGACATGAACTTATTTCTAGGAAGTCTGCATAATCTGTACGTTACCAAAAAATTTAGATGTTATCCTATATAAATGGTTATCCTCAATTTTAGTCATAGGGTAATGTTCTCTAATATATGATTTCCTGAATCTAGTTCCCAGGGTTTATACTAAACATACTTTGATACCAATTATAAGGACCCTGACCCTTATAGCTCAGAGTTAGGGGTTACTTTATTACATTGTCAGTAGATACAAAAACTCACATACTAATGTACCGAATTGTTAATTATTCTTAGGAAATAGATATATTGTTAAATCCCACATTAAATATGAATACAAAAAATATAACATAATAATTTCCTAAAACCCCACAATTACCTTTATCATATCCATATATATTAATCATAATTCATTTCCTAGGATCCAAGTGAAAGGAATCATAATAAGGGTGTGAGCTCAAATGCAAAGTGAGGGTATGTATACAGTGGAATTTATCATGGATATATAAGAAATTATATATATAGGTAAATAACTAAAAGATTATTCCATTTAATCAATAAATTTAACACAATTACTAATATGGTAGGACTAAGTGATGATCAAATAATGAAATATAATTAACCACATGAGCATGAATATTATCCATAGATATCATAAAAACTCTTATAATCAAATTGAAATCACTAAAAATTCTCATAATGAGGCAATGAATAATTATAGAAGTAAAAAGAAACATATCAAGGCCTTATTCCAAAAAATATAATATAAAATTTTAAGGCCTCATAAAAATACAAAATATAGTTTTCCCAAGAGATTTACCAATCCATCGAGAGGTAAATTAGCCCTCAATCATCCAATACTACATCTAATTAATTCGTTATAAGATTGGTGTGAAAATTTATGAATAAAAAATTCTATATTTCAAAACTAGAAAAAAAATATTTTAATACATTCGCAAACTAATAAAAATAATTATAAACCATCTAGTGTATTAGGAAAATGTTATCGAAATAGTAAATCCATAGTCAAAATAATCATAAACCATCCTGAAAAACAATATGGATTTTATCATTACAAATATTCTTATGTGGATCATATATTAAAAGTTATTATTGCCATTTATGAATATAAATATGAGAAAAATGTCATAAAAAACATTTTTTATTAAAATATACTTTTGACATTGACAATTACATTTCAAAGATAATTTTTTTTGGAATATTAGAAAAAAAATAAAATATTTGTAGAATATTTTATTAGAACATACAATTTAATGAGTTGTTATATTGGGGAGAAATTACATTCATTCCATATAATTATAAAAAATTTCTTTTACACTTTTAATAAAAGATCAAAAAATTAATTTCTTTGTAAAATGAATAGGAGAGTAATTGTAAACCATTTTAAAAAACTAAGGCATGAGTAGAATGTGTTTAATAAACCGTTAAATAATAATAAAAACATTATTGAAAGAATATTTTGAGAACATATACATGGAATAAAATAAGTCTAACTAATGTGTAAATAAAGTCTATTTTTTATTTAAACAAATTTGACCATTTCCATACATAAAATTATAAATTGAATGGAAAACTAGTAAATGAAAAAAAAAATATATATATTAAAAAATATATTTAATTTGGAAAAACTAGTGGATTTATTGAGGATATTTTAAAAGTTATCAACCTATATATATGAAAAAAATTGTGAAAATCATTTAACTGGTCTTAGGTTCAAATATTTGTTTAAATCGTTAAACATAATACAAATAATGGATGATTAAGGGAATGACCGTGAAAATATTATTTTTCATGAAAGGTAGTTTGTGGAAGATAATTAGGGGAAAAAATATAAATTCATTTATATATTCCATGAATATGATTTTTTGAAAATTTATGGTTTAGATTTTTACATTTTCTTAAACCCAGATAGTTGATGGGAATTTCCATGCTATTTTAATTCAAGTATGAAATAATTTTTAAGAATATCTACCATGATAAAGGGAAAATATAAAATCATAAATAAATATAAATCCCACATTGTGGTAGAAATACCTCAAACATACATGGAATATGGATTTTAGGCCCCTATAGAGGTAGATGTATAGGTCGACAACATTAGGACCATAAGAGTGAATTGGTGAAGAGTGGTGTTACAACCATTGGGGGAAATAGTAGTGGAGGGGATGACATAGGTCGGAAATAGGAGGTGTTTTGGTTTGGATCCTAATAAATAATTCTATCTGGATAATGAAATGAGTTTACCTATAGAGTAATGGTATCATAAATTGGGTATTGATGTGGGGTGAACTCCTTTATGAATAATTTCTAACAATTAAACAATATATTGAAAAAATATGTCCTATCAAATTGAGTTTATTCATTTAGTCCTATCACTCCATGTGATTTTCTTCTTCCCCACTTGTACAAATCACTTTGGGGATGAGTCTTTAATGATATTATAGAACACATATGAAGTTACAATAATTTGAAGGATATTCATAAGCTTGATGAATTCTTAAAAATATAAAGATATAGTTTCCCTAAAAAATATGGACTTCTATTCGATGATGAATGGTTTTTAGAGGGAAATTATATGTGTGATATTCTATATAAATAAGTTGTTTTGTAGGGGGAGTTTATTGTGAACGAGGATTATAGTTTGTGAATATTATTAAATGACTATGAGGAGAGTACATTAGGGTGATATAAAAAGGTAATGAAAAGGTGTTCATGCTTGCAGTTTGTAGAAACAACATTTCATGTGAACCTTAATGTAATGTGAGATCAAGAAAATATGAAATTTACATGGAAATTGTCTAATAAAATATATTCTCATGATAAGGTATTCATATATAAAAATTGGTTACAGAATGAATTCACAGTGTCTGTATTGTTCTCTTGATATTGGGCATGTTTACATTGAAATTTATATATAATAAAAATGTTATGTGCTGTGTATTTTCATTTATACAATCAAAAAATAAATTTATAAAATTTTGTGTAGACCAAAAAAATTCAAACTATAAAGATAAATATAGTATCTTAGGATTAAATTGTTTTCAATGACAGGTGGCATATTTCTTATATCATAGGATGATAAAAGGTATTAATAATTTCTTAGGATTATTATGTGTTGACCATTATTTTGAGACCAATAAATAGTTGGTTATTTTTTAGATTATTGTTTATAATTTATATATGTGATGTGATTGTAAAAAATATCATCCAATTCAAAAATTGAGTTTCATAAAACTACTGAATCACATTGAAGTTTTTTTTAATTAATATACATTCCATCAAAAAAATATCACCTCTATGATGTGAAATAATTCTGAGACCATAATGTTCTATGAGATAGTGTGTTAGGAAATTTAATTTTATCCGGGAAAAATTATATCCCCAAAACTAAATGATTTGAATTGAATGTTCAATAAAAAAACACATAATATTTATAATCATAGAATTTACATAATGAAAATATAGCATAATATATGAAAAAAATATATTTGTGATTTCAATAATTTATAAATTTTATTAGGAATAAGTTTACAAATGTTCATAATTTTTTTTCTCTCAAATAGAATTACTTGTTATATTTCTTGAAGAAGTTGGAATATTATATTTTATTTATCTTGATGGATCATAATAAATTCTTCCATAATCAGTTGAAGAAGAATAATACATTTATATGTGAACATTATTATGTTTTTTATTCATTTTTTATAATTAAATGTGAATTTTTGTTCAGGTTGAACTCAATAAAGAATTCAGTTATTTAATGAGATAGAAGAATATCATATTATAACTACATGTGTTTATAAAAGAGAATCTGTGATTGGGGAATCAAAAAAATCATATTAATGAATAATCTCACATTTAAATTGAACTATTTAGAATCATTGTGTTCTTATTCTCTCTGCATTTACTTTACTTTGTAATTGTTGAGTAATCATAAATGTGCATCAGATCCCTATTAGACAACAAATGTTTATATTAAATGAATATAAAATTTTAAAATTCACCAATGATTCAACCCCTACCTCTCAGTGTTGTAACACATCGTTAGGATCTAAAATTGGTATCACAGGTGTGGTTCCCAATGTTCATATCCATTATGTGACAAATATTGATAATCTAAATTCTATATATAATAGTTATATTTAAAATATTTATAGAAAGAACTATCATAGTCAGAATAATGGGATGTTTCATTATCCCATATTTCTTGATCTTGAAGATAAAGCTATAGAAAAAATAGGATTCCCAGTTATTTATTAAGATTATCCTATGAATTTTTTTAATATGATAAAAATTTAACATTATGTAAAATAGGAATAATATATTCTAAATAATCTTTCAGAAAATGTTTACATAATTATAATGGGACTAAAAAATTACATTAAAATTTGTGATAAATTTGAAAGTAGTTATGAATGCAACATTAAAGTCAAGGATCCCAAATTTTAAATTTCTATACTAAAATTTAATGATATAGTGATGAATTAAGATGATATAATTGATGAAAACATCACCAGAGTAAATTAAATTATCAATAATTTTATGTTGTTTGAGAAAAGATGGATGATTCAATTTTTATAAAAAAATTGATGAGAATTTTTCCTAATAGGTTTGGGCTAAAAATTTCATCCTTCGAAGATAGAGAAGATATTTATCTCTTTGAATTAAATAATAAAAACATTTTTTATTAATTGAGAAGGGTCCCATATATCTTAATGAATACCAAGATAATATGGCTTTTGAGGCCATGAGAAAGCTCAAAATAAATGGTTATTAAATTTTTTATTCATGTTAATAAAATATTAATTTAGAAGATGATGACTATAATAGAATAATTTATATTTTATAAATAAATAAAATAAGGGAATGTATCATATAAATGGGAAACAACTACAATGTTTTTACCACAATATTTAGATGAGACCTTTCACAAGAAATTATGCTAAGAAGAATTATAGAGAACCTGAGTAAGATGATGAGAAGCCTCAAAATAATAAATTGTGTAAAAGATTAATAGATTAAAAAAATATGATGAAGAAATATGATGTTATTTAATATTAAAAGGAAAATCAATGTGGTAAAATAAGTACAATATTAATTTTCATCATATGGTCAATCAGGAGATGAAACTAATTTTATGGTTCTTGTTGATAAATTGTTTGATACCTATAACAGTGGAGATAAAGAATGTGAAGGAACAGAGATGGAGCATATATTGAAAAATATGTCGGGATATTTTCATGTGAAAAAATCATCATTAAAGAGAAGAGTATTATTTTTAAAGGAAAGGAATAATGTGAAATTAAAGAGGATATTTTCACAAAATATACCAATAGATAAAAATTTAACATTGGTGAAATTGATAAGAGAGTAAAATAAATTGAATATAAAATTATCTCAAAGAATAAGAATAATAAAATACCAAATCACAATGTCTTAAATATCATAATAATTTTTTGAATATCCGAGAGAATTTAAATAATGATTTTGATTTCAAGGATGAATTATCACAAGCTACAAAAAATATGTGATTCAAAAAATCAAGATAATTCATCTCTCTATAAATTTAAAAATATGATTATTATCTCCACCATTATAGGTCATAAATTTTATTTTTAATAGTATGGATCATAATTACTAGTGTTAAATCCTCTTAAAATTAAAATAAATAAATAGTTTATCCAGGATAATCTTTTCACCCAGAGAAGAGACCCCCACAATATATAAAAATTCAACATAAAAATTCCTTAACATAGTACTATTATCTGTATGAATTATCATGGTCCAGATGATACTATTGGTGTTGTGGAGTGTTTGGAAAAGAGAATATTCATACTATTATAACATGTTACTAAAAAATATGATACAATAACCATGTGGGATTATTCTGAGAAATGGAGAACAATGTTTTAGATAAACAGTGAAGTTAATAATAATTCATCTTATCTGTCAATAGTGGCCTAGTATAACTACTGAGAAGGAATATTTTTTATTATTGATTTGAAATGATATATTACTAATAAGTGAATGAGTATAATTTGTAGAAAAATAGCCAATATTGGGAAAGGAAAGGGAATTCATGAAATGAATGAAGAAAAATCATGTTTCATTGAAGTTACATTTAACAGCAATAGATGTAAATGTTCATGGATACTTGACTGTGTATGTTATTCATTCATGACAAGTAATATTAAAATTATTATAATAAATGATAACAATTATGGGTGAGAAGTCACTTTCAGAAATTATTTTTCCATGAATATTAAAGGAGTTTTCTCTACCATGATTAAAGTCCCAAATATGATGTCTAATAATGTATTGTTTATTATAGAGATAATTTTTTTCATATTGTTAGCCAAAACTGTTCTGATGTATATGGGGAGGTACTGAAAAAGTATTCATGTATCATCAAAAGTATAGAAAAATGAAGGATCTTCCCTCAAGGAAAATGTACCAATAGAAATCAATTTAAAATTATTGATTCTACCAATTTTTTTTACTTGATATCCAATGTTGAAAGTAGATTATGGCATAAAATGATTGATAATTATTTTTAATAAAGTATGAGTAACATTTTAATCGTGATATTATGAGAGATATGTAAAAGCTAAATAGATACATGGATGAGATCTATGAACCCTTTCAAAAAGGAAAAATGATTTAAGGTTCACATAAATGAGTGGAAATTATATATTCTATACCAATTGGGATTTTTCACACCGATTTATGGGATCCAATGATAAAAAATATGTTCCTTTTTTATTTATATTTCATTACATTCGTTGATGATTATACTTATTAAATAATGGAATGATTACCAAAATCTAGTCAGAGGTAATCAAAATGATAAAAATATTTTGATGGAATGATAAGAAGGTGTTCATTCTCTATATTAAGAACCTCATATCCGATAATGGAAAGTAGTTAACATGTGATTTTTTTTCAAATTATCATTCAAAAAATGAAATAATTAATTATTATAGAATGCCCTATAAACATCATAAAAATGATGTAGTTGAAAGGAATATTAGAAACATAGTTGATATTGGAAATACTATATTGGATAAGAGACCAAACCAATGTATTTATTGAGAGACGTTCCATTTTCTTCCGTACATATAAAATATACGTGCCTATTGAGACCATAGACACAAATGAAACCATATGATTTGTATATAATTGAAATCAAACTGCCAAATATGTCATTTATTCTAAATTTCCTTGCATTAAAAATATTATGTAGAATAGTCTATAGAAATTTGAATAAAAACACAATATTTTAATTTTCATGGGATATCAATATATTGGTTGTGGGTACAGGTGCTATAACAAACAACAGAACAAGCTAGTTGACTAGTGTGATGTTAAATTTTTTTAATGAACAAAATAAATAGATATTTTTTTAATTCAAATTCCTATGTTTCAGAAGAAAATGGTATATACCTATTAGAAACTAAAAATTTGTGAAGGTATGTATAAAGAGATAATGACTACTAATACTGATTATTAGTATACCTGTAATGAATATGATAAAACAAAAAATTAGATAAAATTGAATAATAAATTGAAGAAACATGTTTAAAATAAAAATATAAATTGATATCAATTGGAATCATTTTAAACTAGATGGTGATAAAGGTTTTAATATAAATCCACACTTATATATCAAATTAAACCTCATAATGTATCTAAGGAAATTGTAAATTGTGAGTGTATATATGCTATGAATGTGGATTATGATGATATTAAGAAGAAATACTATTGGAATCAGCTGAGAGACATAAAAATTAATAAGTTATTGGAATTAAGTGGGTAATAAAAATTAGCTGAATGAGATAGGTGAGGAATCAAGGACCCAAGATAGGATATTTTGAAGAGGGTATTTTTTAATGGAAGGTATTGAATTTAAAGACACTTTTACACCAATATAGAGACTGGTGAATATTATTATTTCAGTAGAAGTGGTTGAAAATAATCATTATTTTTTTATCAAATTAATTGGAAATGTTTATTTATAAATGGATATCATTTGGAATAAGCCTATATATATTATCTATAGGGTTTTGTCCTGGAAACATATAGAAGTATAATATATTGTTTTACGAAATATTTGAATTGTTTGAAATAGGACCCTAGAGCCGGTTACACTAAGATTTTTGATTATTTGAGGGATATGTTGTTTATATAACGTAAAGTTGACAGTAAACTTTATGTGTGAGAGATGTATAAATCTATTCTCATATTAATTAAGTATATGGATGAGGACATATTTTATTCTGGAAAATAGTTTCTCTATAAATAGTTTCATGAGAATATGAAAATGAATTTTTAGATGTCTATGTCTAGATTGATGAGATATTTTCTAGTATTTTAGAATAAGACGAAAACATATACATATTTCAATCCTATGGGATGTATGTGAGAGAATTTATGGACTTTTTTATATGAAAACATAAAATATAAGTACCCAACCTTAAAAATTATGTAGATATTTTTTATTTATATTTTTATAAAATTAAGAAATAAATCATACATATCTTCCCATAAACATACAAAGTGGGTACTACAAAAAATATACATTTGTTTTTAAATAAAATTGTTTTTAATAAAATATGAATTGATTTCATGAAAAATATTCAGAATATTCAGTATGGAATCTTCTTTTCTATTACCCATCCTTACACACTATGAAAAATATTTTAGAACATGGTATGAGAAAAAAATATCAATAAGGGACATAAATTATAAAGGAACCATTATTCCATGAATATAAAGTAATATATGAAATTATTTTCACAAATTCACACATCTCACCCATAAAGTAACATATACATTGTGAATAAATGGTATTCTTATAAAACATAGAAAAAAATAAAACCATATAGTTAACTTAGGGAATTAATAAAATTATTATTTTAACCATAATAGATACCATATGATTTGAAACCCTCATATATACCATACAATGCAACTCTCATGACTACCTTATGATGCAACTGTCATGGCTACTGTATGGTGTAACAAACACAGTTACACCTAGAATTACAATTATGTTCAACATCCAACATAAACATTAACAATGCATTAGAGGGAAATATTTCTTTAAAATACATCATAAAATATAACATGAAAAAATAAATAATTATAAAACCTGAATACTTGAATCATAAAAATATTCCTTTATAATTTTTTAAAAATATAAATTTTAAAAATAATTTTTATTGGAAAACCCCTTACCTCGGGTTCATATTACTTAAAAAAATATCTTTCATGGTATATAAGGGTTGAATGAATTTTATTAATATATTTAAAAACTTTTTCATATTTATAATACATTATATTTTGTTTTTATAACATCTTTCCACATATTTATCAATACAATTTAGTCATTTTTATTGTTTCATGTGCATTTATTTCATGGTTAACATGGATGGTTCATTATGGATTTTCTAATCGAATGGAAAAAAAATAAGTGGAGTCAAATTGTATTGTTATGATTAATTAATTTTAAGTGATACAATATATTATTATTTTCTAATATGATGATAAATCAGAAGAAAAAATAGTAATGAAAATGATTTAGTTGATTTTTGCAGTTTTTATGAACATCAAAAAAATACATCATTTTATTTAATATTATGTTTATATATTATTTCCAAAACATTACATAACATATAATATTTTTATTAAAATTATATTTAACTTTAATAATTGTTTTATAACTAGCCTTTAAAGAAATAATGAGAAATGAATGTGTATCATCCACGATGGTGGTTAACCGACAATTCATGAATGATGTTTTATTTTTAGAGTAAAAGGGAGAGGAGAAGAGTTGAAGATGATTTTTGCATCAAAATGATAACATCAAAATACATGTTAGATACTTGAGTATTCAATCCAAATGGATAATGGGAGGTTGATAAATAATATTAAAATAAAGAAAATTTAAAGGAAATATAAAATAAAATGAATGAGGATTTTA
This sequence comes from Viscum album, assembly GCA_963277665.1. NCBI lineage: Eukaryota > Viridiplantae > Streptophyta > Magnoliopsida > Santalales > Viscaceae > Viscum > Viscum album. Next base: position 674,674,429 of record OY728158.1, on the reverse strand, counting down.
CCACTTGAATTATTCCCCTTGAGAACATCCTTAATGAACTTGGATTTAGAATTTATTGATAACAACAGATCCTAGATGTAGGTAAGAATATTTTGAATGTAATTGGGTAAAAATTAAATAATCTAAAAGTATTTGAGGTGTGGGGAAAAGAGGTGTTGAGGGGTGGTTTTTATAATGGAGGAGAGGATTGTTTTGGGATTATTTTATATATTAGTTTATTATTTTGGATCAGGACTATGAATAGTAAAAGAATTATCACAAATTTTATTAAATAATGAAGTATATATCATGATTATGGGATTACATCATCTATACATCATCTATGACTAAATAAATCATGTATTTGTTAAATATTGTAAATTACTGTATTTTACTGTACACAATAAAATCCCACTATTTTAGAAAAATACCAAATATTCACCCAAATCATTTGTTGACTTTTATAATTAACAAATAACTCCATTTTTGGAAAATATTTTTATAAATATAAGGAATTTAATTTTAAATTAATATCATTATTTATTTTAAAAATACTATTTTAAAAACTACAACAGATTTTATAACACTTTGATAAATTATATAGGCTCCCATAACATTATTTTAAAATAATAATATAATAAAATATTATATTATGAATATATTTTTTGGAGATAAATATTTTCATAAATTTTTATATTAATTATAAAATAGTAAAAAAAATCACGAGTCACAAAAATTCAAACACATAATTTATCGTTTTCAAAATATTTATTAATTCATTATATTATATGGTTATATAATATTTTCAATTACAAGATACATATTTTTTATACTTTTATAGGTGAGGTTACAATTTTACTAGGCATATTACTGTTCCTAATTTTCATGTTACTGTTCGTAATGTCATGTTACTATTCCATCTGTATAAATTCCCTAATTTTTATAAATTCCACTTATTTCATTACACATTTACAAGGAATTTAACTATTTTAATTTGGAATAAAAAAACTATTTTAGAAGTAAAATGGTAGTTAAATTCTCCCCCTTATGTAAATTACGTCCTCACAATTTTTATTCATTTATTAAACAAGTGAGGATACCTTTCCCTAAATGTTTTTTTAAATTCCGATATTGGTACTCCCACTATGTGGTTTCTAAATAAAAACCTTAAACTAGTGAATTCCTTTAGTCCATAATACTTTATATCTAAAATCATGATTATAATAGGTTTCTATTTATATGAAATGTTCTCCTTCGGTAGAACTACATCTGGGATTAAAACATCAGATGAACTAAGAACACAATTTCTCAATATTGAAACATGAAATGAATTTTGTACCAGGTATAAAATAAGATGCAAAGATACTTGGTAGGAAATTGGTATAACTTTATCTAGGATTTCAAAAGGTCTAATAAACTATAGACTTTTCTTGCTTTTATTACCAAATTTCAGAACAATTTTCTAGGGTAAATTTCTATGAAAAAAAAGATCACTTGATTTGAAATAAAATCCCTTCATCTTGTTATCTATATAATGTTTCTTCTGGATTTGAGCTTCCCACATGATTTGTTGCATCATATTCACTTTATCATATACTTACTATACTAATTATGGTCAAATTAACTCTTTTCCATAACATTATCCTAAAATGCTATAGTTCAACATCACTTTCCATATAATGCATCAAAAGCTTCAACTCTATACTAGAATGAAGACTTTTATTTTAATAAATCTAAAATATAGAAGTATGTTGATACCAAATTCCCTCATAATCCATTGGATAAGATTGAAACATGTCATACAGGGTTTCAATTGTTCACCCGGTCTATCCATCATATTGATGATGAAATGTTGTTTTGAAATTTAATTCAGTTCCTAATGACTTTTGAAGGCCTTTATTGAATTTATAAGTGGTCCTAGAATCTTGGTTACATACAATGTATAGAGAAAATCCATGAAACCTGAAAAAATATTTGAGGTATAGTTCAGAAATATGATCTATATAATTAGTGTCTCAAATAAGAGTAAAATGGGTAGATTTATTCATTTAGTTATCAATAAACCAAACAAAATTATTACCTCAAAAATACATTGGTAGTCCCACCACAAAGTCCATGGATATATTGTCACATCTACACAATGACAATAGAAAAGGATGAATAATCCCCATTGGTATTTGTCACTCTCCTTTAACATGTTGAATAGTAAAAAAATTCATTGATAAATAAGAAATATCTCCTTCTATTCCATCCCACTAGTAATACTTATGAAGGTCTCCATATATCTTAGTGCTTCTATGATGAACTGAAAAGGGAGAACTGTCAGATTCACAAACAATTCATTCCTTAGCTGGGAATCAGGATTCACACATAATATCATTCCAAATCTCAAAAAACTAAATTTATCAACATTAAAATCATCCAACATACATTCATTAAGAAATCATACTATTTTATATAACTCCCAACCATACTAATGTGCTTTCAAAATTATTTATGAGAGAAAAAACTCCACTGAAACCTGAAACAAAACTGTGGTATTTCCAACACCAACCACTTCCAATAATTTTTTTTGAATATATTATATCAAGGGGTCATGTTACAAACGTAACATGGTCAATGTAGAACGATGTTTTTGTGTGAAGGAATCTAGCAGTTTATTACTTTTCCAGGATGGTAATTGATTGTGAAATTTTAATCCTTTATCAGTGAAATCCATCATTTCCCCTCATTTTCTTTTCCTTCTGAGTGAATATATACTTCCTAATATTATGAACGGTATATATTTCACATTTACATCTATTAAAATGATACATTAAAATTTCAAAATGGGAAAAATAGCAGATAATTCCAAATCATGTGTGGGACAATTAACCTTATGTGGTTTCAGTTGTCCTAAGGAATAAGAAATTACCTAATCAATCTGCATAAGAAAACAACCAATTTCTTTCAACTAAAAATCATTGTAGATAAATGGAATCACCATTTCTGAAAGTGATGTCCAAAAATGGATCATTCACCATTTTTTTTCAATTCATCCAAATAAATATTACACTCATATGATTAAATAAATTTAACCCATTTTCATGTTAACATTATTATAGGTCTAGATAATCATGAAATGTTCTTAACAAACCATCAGTAATATCTAGATAATCCAATAAAACTATAAATCTCAATAAAATGTGTAGTTCTTGGCTATTCATAAAAAAAATTGAATGGATCATCCATTATTCTAATAATATTTACAATTTGCATAAAAAAAATTTGTTGCAACCAAAAATTACATTTTCTAAATTTTCCATACAACTTATTTTCATTGAGAGTTTTTAGAAAAAACATCATATTTTTTCAATGATCCCCATAATTTTTAAAAAACCCCAAAATATCATCAATAAAAACAACAAAAAAATTAACCTAACATTCACTATATATTCTATTATTGAGATCCATAAATGCAGAATGAGCTTTTATTAAACAAAATGGCATAATAACAAACTTAGAAATACTATATCTAGAATGGAAATATATTTTTAGAATTTCATCCTATCTATACTTTAGATTTGTGTACCTAGATATCATGTCAATCATGGTAAAATACTGAGCTCCCATGATCTGAAAAATAAGTCATCGATATGAGCCAATTGATATTTATTCTTAATAGTAATGTTCTTCAATGATCTATATTTTATGATATTACTAACAGAACTATATTTCTTTTTAAAAACAAATAGAAGCACCCCATAGTGATATGCCTAGATAAATGAATCTTTTATCAAGAAATAATTTCCCCTTCGTTTTAAATTAGTGAAGATTCACATGATCCATTTGATAAGGGGATATGAAATTTTCATAGCATCATAAACTAAGTAAATAGTAAATAAACATGCCAATCAGGTATAAAACCAAGTAACTCATAATGAAAAGTTATCAATATTCATTTACCACTTACACATCATTGATCTAAACATATTCATGGTTTTTAACAATATGTGCATAATGACAGTCATTTCCATATTTTAATAGTTTCTCAGCTTCCTGATAAGTTATCAATAGTACATGTTCATTTTTTAATAAAAATAGAACTCCTTATAAAAAATAACTTCTCTAGAATTATACTGGAATTTATAAATTTTAAATTAAATCCATTCCATACATATCATAACAACAAACTCTACTAAGGCATAACAATAACTTTTATAGGTAATGTACATCTACATACAGAAACATGATGGTTCATAAAATTATTTTTCCTAATATCACTTCTGGTGTTTTAATCATAATCCATTATTTCATTTCATGAGGTGAAATTTCTAATATTCTATAAAATTATTCAGAAATAAAGGAATTTTTAGACATCATATCAAAGAAGACATTTGAAAAATCAGAGCAAACAAACAATATACCCGATTCAACTTTATTAGATGGCCCAAAATCTACTTAAGTAGTCAAAAAAAATTATACACATTCTTATTTATAGTATGGTTTATTTCCATCATTAATATATTTCATTGTGTAGGTATTTGCGTAATGAACCATGTCACCATATGTAAAATACATTATATTTTTCTTATCATTATTAATCAAACCATCACTGAGACGTTTTTCATTGCAATATTGGGACAAAAGTGCGAACATACCACATGGAAAAAATATCCAGTATTTGTTAAGAAATATCCATGGTGTTTTTTCCTCACCATCCATAAAATGAAAACAAAATTTTCATACCTTTATATTTCATTGATTTAGTATTACCAATTTATTTCCATTTTTACATCTTCTTCTACTTCTTTTCAAAGTATATGTGATTATCAGAAAACTCCATTTTTACCATCTCATCACTTCGACCATGATTCTCATAAATTTCTTCTTATAGGTATTTTAAATCCATTCAGTATCTTGGCTTCAATCTGGAGTGAAAATGATTGATTTTAATATCAATATTTTCAATAAGAACTAATGGAAAACTAAACTATACCAACGGTTTGGAACTGTTCGTATAGGCCTCCAAACCATTGGTTTAGACTATACCAACAGTCTGTAGAACCGTTTCCAAGTAAGCTGTTGGGATAGGTCTATACCAACACTTTTCCCAAAACTGTTGGTATAGACCTATCCCAACGATTTTAGAAACTGTTGGTATAATTAATATGAAAATCTATACCAACGGTTATGGAACCGTTGGTATTTGTATTTCAAAAAAAAAAACATTTGCTGGGATTTGATCCCAGGACCCCTAGTTTATTATTGAACGACTTAACCACTAACCTAACATGAATTTTGTGAATATAATTCCATAAATTTATATATGTATTCTCGTAGTTATTTTAAATTTTGATTTATATAATGTTCTAGGTAAGAAGAAATGATAAAAAATACAAGGATATATACTAACGGTTGTCAAAAAAATTGGTATAGACCAATACCAACGGTTTTGACAACCGTTGCTATAGATTTGGATTCTGGATTTTGATTCAAGGTGCAAGGTTGATTTTTGGGGGACCTTTCCCAACAGTTTGTATAAAGCCCCAGCCTTAAACCTTACTTAATCTTGAGTTATTACAAGATTTCACATTGAGGATCTTTTCAGGTTTAGAGTTTTAGAGAATTAGATCATAAAACATGCATTACATTCCACATATAAACAAAGTGGTTACATAAAGATAGTATTCTTCATTCCCATCAATGGAAACATATCTAAAATAAAACATGGATTCATTCTTGACACTTCCTTGACACTATCATCATATCATGTACCTTTCCTTTGACCTGTGAAAAAGATTTCAATAAAACTTGGGATGAGCATAAAAAGCTCAGTAAGGGATATAAAAATATGGAAAGGAAACATGGGTACATATATACATAAGGATGATATCATAATTTACCCATAAAACATAAGCACTTTAACATACCTCATCAAATCATGAATAAATCATTGAAATCATAAGACATAAAGGTAACTTGAGGCATTCATAACATTCTTATATAGGGAGTAACCCTCTTGGTTGCGTTTGGAATACCCATAGTAGTATATTCCCTAAAATCTCTTCGGAGAAACCTTAAAGTTTCACTCCTTCGCGTTACCCAATGCATTGGAGAGCTATATCGGGCTCACCCGCCCTTAGTTTATCACGGAACCACCCGTCTTCATAATAATGCCAAAGAACCATAACATAATCGTATCACATAAAACCTGCATAAAGGAAACATAACATTTCCACATTTCAATCACAAGATATCAGTACAACACAAAAAAACATTGTGAAAACCATTTTCAATACCAAAATAAAAGAAAAGTAAAACATTGTATTTATTTTTCTTTTAAAAAGAAGGTATGGCTTGTATTGGAAGCCGAAACTCAAATAACGGTCACGATAGCGGAGAAGTCGTTGTCGCCGCATACGTACGACAAAAACATTCCCTTTTGTCGTTTAGTAAACGCTTCGTATAAAAAAGATTCCTCTTGAATAAATGTAAAAGTCAAAGGGTTTTATACACCGTATAATAGAAAGTTGTGTATAAAATAAAATATGCCTCAATGAAAGGAGATTGAGACGAAGTCCCATACCTCGTATCCGACATGACCCGACCGTTCTTTAATCTCCTGAATAATAATCTTGAGTTATCCTCTTCTTGATTATGAACCTTTTTAAAGTTCATTATTCCTTTTATACCATGTTATGAACATCATGTAATCATTTAAGTTAATAATGTTCATTTTGTCGGTATTTGGTTCTTAAGTCAAAAATAGACTTCTTACACTTACATGTTGTTAATTTGGTCAAAGTTTCGTTATATCCAGAATGATATTAATGATTTCGATAACATATATATCATATATATTCATCATATACATGTATTTATAATATTACATCACATTTAGAGGTAAGAAATGAAATGCACCGTTCATGGAGACGGTAAGCCGTACGTACGCATGAACGCTACTTCCATTTCTATTTCATATTTTCTGGAATAGAATCATAATGATATAAGAGTATATTATAATTCCAGTATAATAACATATATAATATCATTAACTTTATCCTTTACACATCCCACATATGGTATTAACGAATCAAATCACTTTCAGGGGGCGGTAGTCCGCACTTCCTAAAATGAAGATATCGTGTTTACCCATATTGGAAACCATAAAGGTATGCCCAAAATGAAAAAAAAACAGAAGCTTAAGGAAACCATAAACATATTATATATCATATATAAAAATAGTGACATCATAATGGCCACCTTTGAAGGTGTTAAATGAGTATTGAACAATCATCATTTCAGGAGGCAAAATTTCGCCATCCTCGGAAACCGTATGTTCTTTAACCATTTGATGTTGTTGTGTGAGAGTGTAGCTCAAATAAATCTTATAACAACATCCTAGTATATTTAATATACTGTTTTTGTTACAAAATAAGAAAATATAAAGAGTTTAGGTGGTTGGAGAAGCAAAATAAAACAAATGAACTTGAGAGAATAAATTACCATTAAAAGTGTAACTCCTTTTGATTTGAGCCAAAAGGCTTCCTTTGAAAGGATTCTGCCCAAATGGAATCCTCTAGGATGAGGAGATGGATGTGGAGAGAGTAAATGGGCAGGGGTTTGCTGAGGAAAAGGCTTTAGGAGTGTGTGAAATGAGGAAGAGGTGGGGGCCTTTTATAAGAGGAGAGGAGGGGCACTTTTGGAAAGTAAAGAAATATTACATTATTTTAAAAAATGATTCGGATTCAAAAGGTCCCACATTGCTATAATTCGAGGCTAAGGTGATAATTCATCGAAATCCACGCATCCAATTGGTTTTTTCCACATGTAGGTTTTAGATTTTTCATTATCTTTCCATTTTATTTAAATCGTTAAATAATGAGGTCATCGCTGCATCATCATGATGTCATAAATATTCTAATTTATATAAAGTCTAAAATTTACAAATAAAAATACTATGATGTAGGAAATCTTTTTATCTTTCCAATTAATATTTATAATAAAAAATATGACTTGTATAACCCTATGTAAAATTTTTTTTAGTAAAACATATCTTGTTTGTGTCATTTTTACTTTAACATTTAATAAAAATTTATTTATGTCATTTCCCAACCAAAGTGTCTCCATGGGGTCCCCAAGTTTACCCATGGCTTGTCTTGGTCGGCCATGACCCAACCAATAAGGGTATGACATGTTTCAAGCTCATCTTATTTTATTAAAGCATTATTTTTACCTAAAACTACACTAATTACCACTAATCGCGATTAAAAACTTAATAAGTTACTATTCACCAAAAAATTATTTTAATGCCATTGAACAACATTTTACTTCTTAATGACAACCATGTATGTTGGATATTTTAAATTCAAAACACATTGATGGAAAAATTTCATTTAAACGGAAAAATCAGTTTTTATAAGTACCACTTAGTGGTTTCACTATTCATCAAAAATTGATGTTTTTCAGAAAATTACCAAAAATCCACCCTAAGCTATATTTGATATTCCGAATTCAAAATTGAAGTCTATATTACAAAATTCAAAACATATAAGTCACATTAATTAATTTAATAATTAATTCCCGCTGTCAGAGGAAATAGCGTGTTTTTATAAAATAATAAGTATCAAAAGATTGACACCGGTTTAAGTCTAATTTCAAAGTGAAATTGATTCCAATGACCACCATTAGATTAAATGGTAAAAATATATTCTAATTTCACTTCAAAAACAATTCAAAACATAATCTAATCATATAAATACATTAATTAAAATGCAGTTTTGATGTAAAATGCAGTATTTTTCACTATTCATTAAAACATGAACATTGTCAGAAAAATACCAAAAATTCACACAAATTAAATTTTGATGTCCCAATCATAACGAATAGGTTTATTTTGACAAACATAGTTTATAAAATTGTCAAAAGATAGATTTAAAAAGGGTTTTCCATCATAAGGCAGTAAAACATTCTTTTAAGAATATTAGTGTATTCCATGCTTAAGATTGGATTTATTTTCATTTTAAGACTCTAAAACACTATCTTAATCATTAATAGACATAGATAAAAATATCTATTATTCATTAATTACATGGGATATTACATCCTTCCACCCTTTAGAAATTTCATCCCCGCAATTTATTTACTTATCAAATAAATGGGGGTACTTATCCCTCATTTCATTTTCAGATTCCCATGTTGCCTCTTAAATCATGTGGTTTTTCCACAAAAACTTTACCTGGTGAATCACCTTAATCCATAACACTTTCTCCCTGTGGTCAAGAATCTGGACCGGTTGTTCCTCATAAGATAGGATCTCTTCCAGCTGAACTACCTCTCGACTCAAAACATGAGATGAATATGGCATATACTTTCTCAACATCGAAACGTGAAAAACATTGTGTACTTGAGATAAACTCGGAGGTAAATCCACTCGGTATGCAACTGAACCAACTCTCTCCAGAATTTCGTATGGTCCAATGAACCTTGGACTTACCTTTCCTTTCTTACCAAATCTCATCACACTTTTCCAAGGAGAAACCTTGAGAAAAACATGATCACCTACCTCAAAAGAGAGATCCTTCCTCCGGTTATCCGCATAACTCTTCTGCCTGCTCTGAGCTGTTCTCATGTGCTTCTGAATTAGATGAACTTTTTCTACCATCTCTTCTACCAATTATGGTCCCATCAACTTCCTTTCACCCACTTCATCCCAGAAAGATGGAGTTCGACACCGCTTCTCATATAATGACTGAAATGGTTCCATCTGTATACTGGAATGAAAACTGTTATTATATGAAAATTCAACCAAAGAAAGATGTTGGTCCCAACTTCCCTGATAATCCATAGAACAAGCTCGTAGCATATCCTCCAAGGTCTGAATTTATCGTTCTGACTGCCCATCTGGTTGAGGATGAAAAGATGTACTAAAATTTAATTCAGTACCTAACGACTTCTGAAGGCCTTTCCGAAAGTTAGAAGTAATCCTGGGAACACGATCTGATAAAATGGATAGAGGAACTCCATGTATCCTGACTATCTCTTTAAGATACAAACGGGAAAGTTGATCAAGAGAGAAAGTATCTTGTATAGCAAGGAAATGAGCAGATTTGGTCAAGAGATCAAAAATAACCCAGATTGCATTATTACCTCGAGATGTCTTCAGTAATCCAACAACAAAGTCCATGGATATATCCTCACATTTCCACTCTGGCACTGGTAAAGGCTGAAGCATCCCTTTCGGTAACTGCCGCTCTGCTTTAACCTGCTGACAAGTCAAACACTTCACAGTAAAATCAGCAATATCTCTTTTCATTCCATCCCAGCTGTAATACTCCTGCAGATCTCTATACATCTTAGTACTGCCCGGATGAACTGAAAACGGAGAACTATGAACTTCACATAACAACTCTCTCTTCAATTGTGAATCACAAGGCACACACAATATCTTCCCAAATCTCAAAACACAATCATTATCAATGTTGAATTTAGGCAACGTACCTTTCTGAACCAGCTCTACCTTTTTCTGCAACTCACTGTCTTGCTTTTGTGCTTACTTGATTCTTTCTGATAGAGAAGATCTCACTGATAGCTGAAACAAAACAGAAGGACTTCCTGCACCAACAACTTCTATGCCAAAGTTCATCAAATCCTTAACCAAAGGATCACGTTCCAAACACAACATTGTTAATGAAGCATTACTTTTTCCACTCAAAGCATCAGCCACTTTATTTGCTTTTCCCGGATGGTAATGAATTGTACAATCATAATCCTTGATTAATTCTAGCCATCTCCTCTGTCTCATGTTTAACTATTTCTGAGTGAATATATACTTTAAACTTTTGTGATCGGTATATATTTCACACTTTACTCTATACAGATGATGCCTCCAAATTTTTAAAGTAAAAAACAACAGCAGCTAATTCCAAATCATTTGTAGGGTAATTTATCTCATGAGTTTTCAACTGTCATGAAGCATAATCAATTACCTGATCATTCTGCATTAGGATGCAACCAAGTCCTTTCAAGGAAGCATCACTGTATATAACAAACTCACCATTCCTGGAAGGTAGTTCCAAAACTGAAGCATTCACCAATCTTCTTTTCAATTCCTAAAAACAATCATCACATTCTTTTTTCCAGATAAACTTAACACCCTTCCGAGTTAGCTTAGTCATTGGACTAGATAACCGTGAAAAATTTCTAACAAACCTTCGGTAATAGCCCGCCAAACCAAGGAAACTACGAATCTCAGTTACATTTGTGGGTCTTGGCCATTCTTCCACAACTTTTGTTTTTGCAGGATCAACAGTTATTCCATCTTTAGAAACAATGTGACCAAGGAAAGAAATTTGTTGCAACCAAAACTCACACTTGCTGAATTTCCCATACAGTTTCTTTTATTTTAAGGTTTGCAAGATAACCCTTAAATGTCTTTCATGCTCCTATTTACTTTTAGAAAACACAAAAATATCATCAATGAAAACCACAACAAACTTATCCAAGAACTCATGGAAAATTTTATTCATTAAGTCCATGAATACATCAGGTGAATTGGTTAGCCCAACAGGCATTACTACAAATTCATAATGGCCATATCTCGTACGGAACGAGGTCTTCGGAATATCTGCCTCTTTTACCTTCAGCTGATGGTACCCCGATCTCAGGTCAATCTTTGAAAAAAACTGAGCTCCCTGGAGCTGATCAAACAAATCATCGATATGAGGCAAATGATATTTGTTCTTAACAGTGATGATATTCAAGGCTCTATAATCAATGTAAAGTCTCATAGAACCATCTTTCTTTTTAACAAATAAAACAGGAGCACCCCATGGTGATGTGCTAGGTCTAATGAAACCTTTCACTAATAAATCATGCAATTGCTCCTTCAACTCTAAAAGTTCAATTTGTGCCATTCGATAAGGGGTTTGTGAAATTGGCTTAGCATCAGGAACTAAGTCAACGGTAAACTCAACTTCCCGATCTGGTATTATTACAGGCAACTCATCAGGAAAAACATCAGGATACTCATTTACCACTGGCACATCATTAATTTGAACAGTTACTTTATTTTCAACGACATGTGCAAGGTAACATTCATTTCCATCTTTTACAAGTTTCTCGGCCTCTTGATATGTTATCAAAAGTAAGGGTTCATTCTTGTAAACAAACTGAAATTCTTTCTGAAAAGAAACTTATTTAGCTCTACAGTCAATATTAGCATGGTAAATAGAGAGCTAATCCATACCCAGGATAACATAAAACTCTACTAGAGGTAGAACAATAAGGTTTGCAAATAGGTTCTTTCCACAGATAAGGATATGAAGATTCTTATAAATTCTTTTTGCCTAAACATTTCTCCCAGGTGTTTTTACCAAAAGTTCAGGAGTCATTTCTTGAGAAGGTATTCCCATTTTACTAGAAAAGGTTTTAGAGATGAAAGAATGTGTAGACCCCGAATCAAAAAACACACTTGCATAATCATAAAAAACAAACAAAGTACCTGATACAACTTCATTTGATGGCCCGACATCTTCTGAAGTTGTTGCAAAGGATTTCACCACCCCTTTCTTCTTGTAGTCTGACTGCTTCCCATCACTCAAGGTCTTTGTTGGACACTTGTTTCAATAGTGACCCATCACATTGCACTTATAACATTTCACTAACTGTAAATCAAATTTGTTCTTACCTTCATCTTGATCCTTTTCAGTGAAATCACGAGCCTTATGTCCCATATTACCACATCGGTAGCACTTTCCAGAATTCAGAAGACATTCCCCAGCATTCCTTTTGCCACATTTATCACAAACTGGAAACTTAGTTCTCTTACAATCAGACTTTTTTGAATAATTCTTACCTTTCTCCTACCACCTCGGTCTCTTCTTCTGCTGGTTGTTATAGAACACTTGGTCATCGGCAAACTCCATTTCCACCTTCTCAGCACATAGAACAAGCTTTTCATAACTTTTAAACTCATGAGAAGCTAATTCCCTTCGATATTTTGTCTTTAATCCTGAGTAAAAACGATTGATTTTACTATCAAGGTCTCAGAGAAAATTTGGAGCATACCCTGCCAATCGAGTGAACCTTTCTTCATAGGCAGCCACTGAGTCTTCCTCTTGCCTCAATTCCAAGAATTTTTTTTCCATCCTGAGTCGAATAGCCTTAGGAAAATACTTCTCAAGAAACATACCTTTGAATTCATCCCAGTCAAGAGCATCAATCTCATCGGCGTCCCTGATATTTTTAACCATAGACCACCACTGATCTGCTTCACCCTCCAAACGGTAAATAGAAAGACTAACCTTTTGATTGTCTGAACACCCCATGACATCAAAAATCTTCTCCAGTGCTTTAATCCACCCTTCAGATAGCATAGGGTCAGATGATCCTCTAAATGATGGTGGATGTTGCCTCATGAAATGTTCCACCACTGACATGTTCCTCTGTGGTTGATCTGGCTGATCTCGTGCATGGATACCACCACCATTTATTGCTTGAGTCAACTGCGCCATTACTACAACAAACTGTTCAGTTCTAATTCGGACCATTTCTAGATGCTGAATCGGAATGTTATTTCCTTCTGTATGCCTTCCTAACACTGCTTCCCTGTTTCCTCTGCGGGAAACCATCCTGAACAAACATGTCTTAGATGAATAAACATGGTAATCTTCAAATGCTATATCACTTCAATTTAACCATAAAAAATATATTTGGATAATCATTTAATAGAATTCTAACTCCTAAAGTTATCTAAACCGACCTCTGATACCAACTATAAGGCCCCAGCCTTAAACGTTACTTAATCTTGAGTTATTACAAGATTACACATTGAGGATCTTTTCAGGTTTAGAGTTTTAGAGAATTAGATCATAAAACTTGCATTACATTCCACATATAAACAAAGTGGTTACATAAAGATAGTATTCTTCGTTCCGATCAATGGAAACATATCTAAAATAAAACATGGATTCATTCTTGACACTTCCTTGACACTATCATCATATCATGTACCTTTCCCTTGACCTGTAAAAAACATTTCAAAAAAACTTGGGATGAGCATAAAAAGCTCAGTAAGGGATATAACAATATGGAAAGGAAATATGGGTACATATATACATAAGGATGAGATCATACTTTACACATTAAACATAAGCACTTTAACATACCTCATCAAATGATGAATAAATCATTGAAATCATAAGACATAAAGGTAACTTGAGGCATTCATAACATTCTTACGTAGGGAGCAACCCTCTTGGTTACGTTTAGAATACCCAACATAGTATATTCCCTAAAATCTCTTCAGAGAAACCTTAACGTTTCACTCCTTCACGTTACCCAATGCATTGGGGAGCTATATTGGTCTCACCCGCCCTTAGTTTATCACGGAACCACCCGTCTTCATAATAATGCCCAAGAACCATAACATAATTGTATCACATAAATCATGCATAAAGGAAACATAACATTTCCACATTTCAATCACAAGATATCAATACAACACAAAAAACATTGTGAAAACCATTTTCAATACCGAAATAAAAGAAAAGTAAAACATGGTATTTATTTTTCTCTTAAAAAGAAGGTATGGCTTGTAGAGGAAGCTGAAACTCAAATAACGGTCACGACGGCGGAGAAGTCGTTGTTGCCGCATACGTACGACAAAAACAATCCCTTTTGTCGTTTAGTAAACTGTTCGTATAAAAAAGATTCCTTTTGAATAAACATAAAAGTCAAAGGGGTTTATACACCGTATAAAAGAAAGTTGTGTATAAAATAAAATATGCCTCAATGAAGGGAGATTGAGACGAAGTCCCATACCTCATATCTGACGTGACCCGACAGTTCTTTAATCTCCTGAATAATAAACTTGAGTTAATATCTACTTGATGATGAACCTTTTTCAAGTTCATTATTCCTTTTATACCATGTTATGAACATCATGTAATCATTTAAGTTAATAATGTTCATTTTTTCGGTATTTGGTTCTTAAGTCAAAAATAGACTTCTTACACTTACATGTTGTTAATTTGGTCAAAGGTTAGTTATATCCAGAATGATATTAATGATTTGGATAATATATATATCATATATATTCATCATATACATGCATTTATAACATTACATCACATTTAGAGGTAAGAAATGAAATGCACCGTTCATGGAGACGGTAAGCCGTACGTACGCATGAACGCTACTTCCATTTCTATTTCATATTTTCTGGAATAGAATCATAATGATATAAGAGTATATTATAATTCCAGTATAATAACATATATAATATCATTAACTTTATCCTTTACACATCACACATATGGTATTAATGAATCAAATCACTTTCAGGGGGCGGTAGTCTGCACTTCCTAAAATGAAGATATCGTGTTTACCCATATTGGAAACCATAAAGGTATGCCCAAAATGAAAAAAAAACAGAAGGTTAAGGAAAACATAATCATATTATATATCATATATAAAAATAGTGACATCATAATGGCCACCTTTGAAGGTGTTAAATGAGTATTGAACAATCATCGTTTCGGGAGGCAGAATTTCGTCATCCACGAAAACCGTATGTTCTTTAACCATTTGATGTAGTTGTGTGAGAGTGTAGCTCAAATAAATATTATAAAAACATCATAGTATATTTAAGATACTGTTGTTGTTACAAATGAAGTAAATAAAAAGAGTTTAGGGGGTTGTAGAAGCAAAATAAAACAAATGAACTTGAAAGAATGAATTACGTTTAAAAGTGTAACTCCTTTTGATTTGAGCCTAAAGGCTTCCTTTGAAAGGATTATTCCCAAAGGGAATCCTCTAGGATGATGATAGGGATGTGGAGAGTGTAAATGGGCAGGGGTTGGCCGAGCCAAAGGCTTGAGGATTTTGTGAAATGAGGTAGAGGTGGGGGCCTTTTATAAGATGAGAGGAGGGGCACTTTTGGAAAGTAAAGAAATATTACATTATTTTAAAAAAAGTTTCGGATTCAAAAGGTCCCACATTGAAATAATTCAAGGATAAGGTGATAAGGCTTCGAAATCCACTCATCCAATTGGTTTTGGCCATGTGTAGGTTTTAGATTTTTCATTATCTTTCCATTTTATTTAAATCGTTAAATAATGAAGTCATCGCTGCATCATCATGATGTCATAAATAATTTAATTTATATAAAGTCTAAAAATTAAAAAAATATACTATGATGTAGGAAATTGTTTTAGCTTTCCAATTAATATTTATAATAAAAAATATGATTTGTATAACCCTATGTAAAAATTGTTTTAGTAAAACATCTCTTATTTGTGTAATTTTTACATTAACATTTAATAAAAAGTTATTTATGACATTTCCCAACTAAAGTGTCTCCATGGGGTCCCCAAGTTGACCCATGGCTTTTCATGGTCGGCCATGACACAACCAATAAGGGTAGGACATGTTTCAAGCTCATCTTATTTTATTAAAGCATTATTTTTACCTTAAACTACACTAATTACCACTAATCGTGATTAAAAACTGAATAAGTTAATATTCACCAAAAAATTATTTTAATCCCATTGAACCACATTTTACTTCTTAATGACAACCATGTATGTTGTATTTTTGAAATTCAAAACACAATGATGAAAAAATTTCATTTAAAAGGAAAAATCAGTTTTTATAAGTACCACTTAGTGGCTTCACTATTCATCAAAAATTGAAGTTTTTTAGAAAATTACCAAAAATCCACCCTAAGCTATATTTGATATTCCGAATACAAAAATGAGGTCTATTTTATAAAATTCAAAACATATAAGTCACATTAATTAATTTAATAATTAATTCCCGCTGTCAGAGCAAATAGCGTGTTTTTATAAAATAATAAGTATCAAAAGATTGACACCAGTTTAAGTCTAATTTCAAAGTGAAATTGATTCCAATGACCACCATTGGATTTAATGGTAAAAATATATGCTAATTTCACTTCAAAATCAACTCAAAACATAATATAATCATATAAATAAATTAGATTAAAAATCAATTTTGATGTAAAATGTAGTATTTTTCACTATTCATTAAAAATGAATATTGTCAGAAAAATACCAAAAATTCACACAAAGTAAATTTTTATGTCCCAATCATAAAGAATAAGTTTATTTTGACAAACATAGTTTATAAAATTGTCAAAAGACAGATTTAAAAAGGGTTTTCCATCATAAGGCAGTAAAACAATCTTTTAAGAATATTAGTGTATTCCATGCTTAAGATTGGATTTATTTCCATTTTAACACTCTAAAACATTATCTTATTCATTAATAGAAATAGATAAAAATATCTATTATTCATTAATTACTTGGGATGTTACAGTTTGGGCAAACCGTTGGGATAGGTGGGCTTTCCCAACGGTTTGGCCAAACCGTTGGGAAAGGGTATACCTATCCCAACAGATTGCCCAAACCGTTGGGAAAGGTGGCCACAATGTGGGCTTTCCCAACCGTTGGGAATGTGATACCCTTTCCCCACGGTTTGGAGAAACCATTGGGAAAGGTGGCCTCAAAGTGGGATTTTCCAATGGTTTGGCCAAAACATTGGGAAAGGGAACCTATACCAACAGTTTTTACGAACCGTTGGTATAGAAGCATTCAGAAAGGTCAGATTTCCAGTAGTGAAGATTTTGAGCATACCTATCCAATAAGGTGAATTTTTCTTCATACATGACCACTAAATATCCCTGTATTTTTTCAAATTCATGAAATTAAATTTTCATCGTAATTTGAACAAACATATGAAAATATTTTTCACATAAAAGATTATAAAATTCATCCCATTCAATGGAATCTATCTCACCATTATCCCTAATATTCTTGACTATTGTACACCACTAGCTAGACTCACCTTAAAAACAATAAATGGAAATAATAACATTTAGATTATTTGAACACTAAATTATATTGAATATATATTAAATGGATTTAATTTACCATTACACCACTACTAGGTCAGAAAATCAACTGAAACATTGGGGGTGTTTCATCATATAATGTTCCACTATATTCATGTTCTTTTGTGATAGCTCTGGTTGTTATATTTAATAGACGTGATCACTGTTTATAGCATGTTTCAACTGATCCATTACTACCAAAAACTTATCGGTACCAATTCCCTCCATTCTAGGATGTCGATTCAGAATGATATCATTTTCATGGTGCCTTCCCACTTCAGCTACCCTAATTTTTTATTGATAACAATAATAAATTGACATATATTAGATGAGGATATTTGGTTATTTTCAAATTATACATTATTTCAACATAGAATTATGATAAAATTATTTATGGTATTCTATTAACATCATATAAACCCTAAAAATATTATAAAACATGTTCTGATACCAATTTTATGGGCCAATCATTAAACATTACATAACACATTAAATTTCTTTAAAATTAAACTTTTTACATTCTAAAGATAATTTTAGTTTATATTTTTATAGAATTTGAAAATAAATCAAACATATAAACCCATAAGAATAAAAATTGGTTAATATTAGAAAATTTTTCTAATTCTACCATAATATAAAATCATTTATTAAAACATGAATTAAATTTATGAGAAATCTTCACTATATTCAGCTTCAATTATTCTTTTATCTCACCCATCCTTAAACCCTATGAATAAAAATTTTAATCCTGGTATGACCAAAAAAATCTCAGTAAGTGGAAAAAATAGATAAACCATTAGTCTATGAATACTTATAATCATATAAAATGATTTTCAGAAAGACACACTCCACAATAAGAAATTTGTATATACTTACTTTTTAAAAATATGATATTTACATAGAAAATATAAATCATAAAAAAATATAAGTAACTTGGGTAATTACTTTTTAATTATTTTAAACCTCAAAAAACTAAATATGATTTATAAATATCATAGTTACCAAATGATGTAACCCTCGTGACAACCGTATGGTGTAAGCATTACTGTTACACTTAGAATAACCATTATGGTTAACTTGAAACATAAACAAACCCAATGAATTAGATGGAGATATATGTAAAATAATTCATCAAAAAATATGACCATGAACTAAAAAATAAGGAAAAAACATGAATAATTCCATCATTAAATCATTCCATATGAAGTTTCTAAAAAAACGATATTTAAAAGATAATTTTTAATGAAAATTCCTTTACCTCAGGTTGGTCATAAATCTAACATGTTCAAAACTCATGTATAACATTATAAAGACTATAATTAATATATTAAACAACTATATTAATATTTATAAAAAATTATACAATCTTTTTATAACATATTTCTACCAATTTATAAGTAATATTTTGTTATTTTTATTGTTTCGTGGGAAATTATTTCATTGTTTCTGTGGTTGGATAATTATAGATTTTCATATCGAAAGAAAGGAAAACTAAAAAAGTGAAAAGAATTGGAATTAATATGTTTCAAAAACATTAATGGATTCCATATATCGTTTTTTAATTTGATATATGGATGAATAATTATATAAAACATTAAATAAAATGATTTAGTTTATTTTGGCAGTTTTTATGAGAATCAAAAAATTATATCATTTTATTTAATACAATGTTTATATATTAATTACAAAACATTTTAACACATATAATATGTATAATAATATTTTATTTTATAATAATAATTGTTTTATTACCAAGCCTAATGGAATTAATGAAAAATTAAAGTATCTCTTCCACAATGGCGATAAATTTACACATCACTGATGATATTCTCATTTTTAGAATAATATGGAGAAGATAAGAAGTTTGATGACAATTTTTTCAATAAAAAAAGAATAAAATTTCAGTATATATATTATACTAGTGTTTTAATTTCACATAGATAAGGGGAGGTGAAGTGTGTATAATAAATTAAATGAAATTAAAAGGAAAAAAAGAAAATGTTAAGGGATTTTACGTCGTGAATTCTTCTTATTGAGAACGTCCTTATAGAACTTGGTTTTGGTTTGAGAGACCAAATCTTCTTAGACATGGGTAAGATTCTTGGAAATATAATTGCTTAAAAATTAAAAACGATATGAGGCTGTGTGCTATGAGGAGAAGATGTAGTGAGGGGTGGTATTTATAGTTGGGGATAGGGGTTTTTATTATTTTATTCATTAGTTGATTATTTTGAATCAAGAATATAATTATTTTTAGAATTATCCCTAAATATATGAAAAATATTAATGACATTCCTAGATAATGTTCATACAAAATACATACATAATCATTGACTTAATAAATCATGTTTTTGATTAATACAATAAATCACTATATTTTTCCGTTCACAAAAAATCCAACTATTTAAGAAAAATCACACAAATTCAACCACAATATATTTTTACATTTAGAATTTAAAAATTAACTCCATTTTATGAAAATATTTTTCTAAATATGATATATATAATTTTTAAATATAATCACATTTATTTGAAAAATACCAATTTAAGACTATAACTGATTTTATAACACTTTTAAAAATAAATAATGTCTTATAAAACAATCTTATAATAATATGAAAATAAAATATAAATTTACGAATTTATTTTATGAAGATAAATTTTCTTTTAAATCATTATTTTAAATATAAAATGGTAAATAAAAATTTATGTGTCACAAAAATATAAACACAAAATTAAACATTTTCAAAATATTTATTTACATATTCCAGGATATAAATATATCATATTTTAAATAACAAGATATATACGTTTTATTAATAATTTCATAGGTGATTATAGTATTATACAATCAAGATTTATATTCCTAATGGTCATGTTACTATTCATATGTTCAAGATACTATTACATTATTATTTATTCCATAGTTTAAATAAATTAAATTTATTCAATTAAAAAATTATAATGAATTTAAATATATAATTCATGAATGAAAATAATTTATTTTATAATTTTTTGGGTTGTTATATAAAATCTGTTATATCCCATTTAATTTGTAACCAAGTTATGTTTGTATGATTGTTGTAATGGTCCTAATATAAAATAAAAATATCAATAGTGAATAATTTTTAAAAAAATAATAGAAGAAGTGGGTGACCATGAAGACAATAAACATGACGAATATAAACTAGTGCATGATAATTGGAGGTCATGAAAAACATACAAATTAATATATAATTTTCATGGGGAATTTTTTATAAGATTATATCTTGAAATTTCATATTTGTTGAATAATTATATTTGATTAGAATTTTCTTATGAATTTATTTCATATATATAATTATTTGTAAGAATGTCTACCAAAAAATGATCAAACCACACAAGCTAGAAGCTAGTAAAACCAAACATTGTGGTAGGTAGATCTAAACTATGAAGGGGAGTTGGCTCATAGGTCCTCAGGACTGAATAGGTATAAGTAAGACTTATGGGAGAAGAATGGTGGTTCAACAATGTGGGTAATCATCATGGAGAATAATTTTTCAAATGTTGGTGTTAAAAAGTTTTTAAGAGTAGATCCCAATACATACTTTAGGAAAACTATGGAAATGAGTTTATGTATCAAGTGGATCCAGACCACATGGGAGAACAAATGTGTAATAACTTAATTTTTTGGTATTATGAACATGTTTAAGAAGATATTCATAAAAATTCACCAATAATATTGAGTTTAACTGAGCCATCCAATCACTCAATGTGATTTTCTTCTTCCTACAACATAAAAAGACCTTCATGGTTAAGGATTTTCAGAACCAAATGATTTGAAATAATGATCAAATAGTTTAAAGGATCTTTAAAATATTGAAGAATGATTGAAAAATATATATACATATAGATTCCAAAAAATCATAATTATTTTAATGTAATGATTAATGGTTTGAAAATAAAAATTTAATGTGGAAGATTCCATGTGAATGAGCTACTTTGTGATGAGTTTTTTTTATAATAAGGAATAAATTGTGTGGATGAAAATAATCATATCTGAACTGTTTATAGTACATGGAAAAAATATGCACAATGTGAAGGTATTCATGCATGCATTACGTGGAAACACCATTCCATGCAAACCCTAATACTGTATGAGATCAATATAAGTTTGATGGTAGGTAAAAATTATCTAATTACAAATATTTTCATTTTATGGTTTAATTAGAGTAAAAATTGTTTTTAGGTGAATGATTCATGGATTTATAAATGTTTGGATCTACATCTTATATCTGTAAATAATTCCACTAAATGAATATGGCATGTGGTGTGGATTTTTGTTTATAGTATGTTGAAATAAATTGAGGTAATTTTATAAAGACCACAATAATTATAATATTATAAAGATAAAAATTTATATGATGATTATATCATTTGAAGAAAATATTGAAATTTGTTTTGGCGTTACATATAGATGAAATATATACCTTATTTTTTGAGATTATCATGTGTTAACCACTTATCTAAGCCATATAAATAGTGGGTCAATTTTCATATCAGGAGAGTAAATGTCACAACTAGAATTAATTATGATAAATATATCTTATTTCACATGTTGATTATAAAAAATAAGTTAAAAAAAATTTCATGATTTAAAAAAAACATATATTGATTAAAAAATCATTCTACTCTATGAGGAGGAGGAATTTTCAGAATTTAATGTGCCCTGTGTAGCTATATTAAATCCTATGATTTTATCAGTGAAGAATTAGATCACCCAACATTAAATAATATAACTGTCAGTACGATATAAAATAAATATGATATAATGTATGTAATGATACTTTTCCATACAATATTAGAAGTGTGTATTTGAGAATTTAATAATATCTAAAATGTTTGGAAGAACTAGTTCAATGATTTTCTTCAGAATATCAATCTGGTAGAAAGAATTTATTATATGAATTATTTAGGAAGTGAGCATATGTTATATTATTTACAATGAGGGATCAAAAGAGTGATAACCATAATCTATTTCAAAATCTACCAATATTCCAAAGTTATAATTATTTTGTTTTTTGTAATCATTTTATATTAGCACTGTGAATAATTTTTTCCAGTGGGGATCGAGAAGAAATAATGTTACTATTTGTATTAGAATAATTGTATGTTGTAACCACTTATCACTATAGTGGAGAATATATTATTGGGTTTTGTAACAAATCATAGTAATTAGTAGGATTTCATTAATACTGAACCATGAAAAATATATTTCATCCAATGCAATTTACTTTTAATACATTTAGGGTTAGTAGAGATATCATAAGAGTGGATCAGAAGATAACAGGACAATAAATTTTTATATCAAAAGAATTTAAATTTTAAAATTCACCACTAACTCAACCTCCTTCATATGGTTCAACAACACCATGGTAAATTCAGGTTTATAATGGAGAGAAAATATAATTTCCCTAACTGAGAAGTAAACATGAAAATCCAAAATAATTATGGGATTGTGAAATAAACACTTTTTACAGTTGTTTAATTGAAATCATAACCCCAATGAATTAAATAAATTAAAATAAAACTATAAATATAATGACCTTATATATATTCATGATATATAATATCAAAGAATAATTAGATAATATTAATAAAAGAAGGTAATAGTATAACATAACAAATGACCCATAGGAGACAATTTGAGATGAAAACCCTTATAATGATCATAACATCAAAATGGTAATAAATAAATGAAGTGATGATTGGTAAAAAAATTATATATAAAAAACGTATGTGTAAATAAAACAAAAAATAATAAAAATTCATTACAGAACGAATTTTAGGATATCAAAGACAATGATGATGTAATATAACCCAATGAAGTGAAATTGAGTTATGAAACCCCACTCTAAATGGTAAATTTTATATAAAATACCTTCATTTAAATAATATTAATTGAAATATAAAATAAGTTAAATTATTAAGGATCCATGATATACCATATAAATGGGTATCATGTACACTATATAAATGAAATTAGGTGCATAATAATGTAACATGCCACATTTATGTAAAATTGTAATGAAATGCCTTACATTATGTCAAAATTCATCCATACATGTTCAATACCAATGTATAATAAATATATAATTGTTATTAATATATTACAAAACCATAATCATATATATAATCTAATATATGATTTACTTATATTCATTTATCACCAATTTAATAACAATTACTTTTTGAAATCACTGATTTTGGTACTGACTACTATGTATTTCATATATGTTTTTGTATGGTAGTATTGGTCCTTTTACATTTATTATAATTAAATCATCTAAAATATTTTAATCATGAAACAAATAAAATATATACTCATTAAATATATTTTTATCACAATCCAATTTAAAAAAAGAAAAAAAATCAAATCGCTACATTGAGGCATTAGTCCACACGTATGGATAATGAAAATTATTATTTTATGACCGGATGGTTGGTAAGAATGTAGAAGTCATATTATAATATAACAAGTATAATTATTTTATAACTATCATTCATATTCATTAAATACATCATTATATCCTACCATGAGAGGTGGTGATGGAAAACAAATTACATCAGTTCATGAAGAGGTGGTCTGTGGTACACATGATCGAAAATTTTGTCTCCCGTTTGTTAAAAACGTTGACAGATATAGGTTATCCCATAAATAAAATAACATATCATTATATGTTGGATACCAGTGATACAATATTTGAATTATTAAGACATGAGTGATGGTGGAATGAAATGGAGTGAAAAAGAAAGAGCTCAGTGAAGATAATAATTGTCACTCAGAAAAACGTCATTTAGATAACTTATTATAGACTCCAGTGTTGGGATTTTGGAAATAAATAAATCTCTATAAAATGTTTGAGGATATTAGGGAGATATTTAATATGGGTTTTCAAGAAAAATGATTTAATATATGTAAATATGTAATGATAGTGGGTTCCTTATATAATTGATGATGAGTGAATGTTTTGTAGTTAACCTTTTCTATTGAATAATGGGATGTCATTGTCATCCCATGAGCCACAAAAATTGATAGATAATGGATTTTATGGAATTTTAGGTTGACAAAAATATCCAAAAAATGTAAATTATTTAATCATGTTATTCCATTATAAATTAAGACTAATTAAATTTTCCTTTTCTTTTTTCACCACGATAATTAGTTTTTTCCTAGGTAATTTATCCATTATGAATAAAACTAAATGATCCATATTAAAAAATTTGTACACAATGATACTAAATATGGTATCTAATTTATCATAACGATTTAATTTCTGTGTGGAAAATTAATTTCAACACAGACTCATGTAACACAAAAAACAGTATTTTATCCATAAACGTGGTTATTAATTTTTACTCTCATTACCATTCATTATTAATAAAAATTTAATTTATATTATTAAATAATATTAATTTTTATGATTCAAAATATGAAATATTATTTATAAAATTCAGTACAAATAAGTGAAATATTTTAACATAAAATTAATCCCCGAAGCACGATGAAAACACTATTATCAAAAGAAACGTTTTATTAAGTAAAAAATGATTTTTATAAAATTTAAATATAAATTTGATTAAAAAGATCTAAATTGAATTAATATTATTATAATTTAGTTGATGATTCATTTAAAACAATTTTGAATAAAATTTCACTTTGTAAATAATTTAATCAAAAATTCTGTTTAAAAAAAATCAGAATTTCTCACTATTCAATAAAAAAATTAATTTATTCACAAAAATATAAAAAATGACTCCAAGATAATTTTTTCATGATTATTATATGAATTAATATCATTTTATAAAATAAATTCTACTTTAGTGAAAATTTTAATTTTAAAATAAATTGTAAAAACATGAATGGATCACTTTTTATAACAATAAAACTTTTAAGTGTAAAACAAGATTTATTCAATTCACATTATTAAAAAAATTATGAATTATAAAACATATTATTAAATATATAATATAAAAATTTAATTAAAAATATTAGAAAATATTGATTAATTTAAATTATTTTCATAAAAAAAGATTAGACACATAATTTTTTTTAAATTCATTTATTACATTAAAATTATTTTATATTTAAAAATTAAAAAAATATTATATTGATTAATTTTATTTTATACATGTTATGACAATATAATTTTCTTAATTTAGTAAGTACTATACGTATCCCCCAATTTAATAGCTTAGTGATAATAGTCATATAAAATAATAATATTTTGATTGTACGTCATGGTTTTATTTAAAATGTTTTTTCATATAACAAAATATATCAAAGAAATAAAATATATTTTAAAAGGGATATATTCTAAAATATTGGGGTGTTACAAATCCCATCTGTTGAAAAAAGAAAACAATTTGTATGTATACGTACAACCTACCATCTCAATTAATAGTTGATTTCATTTTTATATATCAAAATTTAGTGAATGAATTTAAATTTGTATATTATGAATATATATGATATTTATATCATAATTAACAATAGGAAGATGATATATCCATCATCAACAATCAAGGAACAAAACAAAAACCACAAAACATACTTGAAAAATGAAGTAGTTATCCCCATTAATTGTGATTTTATTAAATATTTGTTAACAAATTGGTGATAGAAGGTTATATGTTATCGAATATGGTAATTTATATATTAGTATGATTATAGATTATAGTTATAGTAAATATATATTTAAAATATAATATTTTTTAAAAATTATAAATGATGCTTTACCTGAGGTAAGGGTTTTATCTTACCATCTAACTATTTATCAGGATATTTAATGATTATCCTCATATTGATATAATTTTATGTCATATATATCTGTAATGTCATGAAATTTATTATCCTTGGATGCTTGTAAGAATATAAGAATTACATTTATTTTAGGCTCTGTATGAAATCATGATTCCAATAGAATGTTTTTCATGTAAAATGAACATAATTTTTCTATTCCGCCAAAAATCAATTATCATCCTTTTCCAGGGTTTCTAAAAATGATATTAAGAATTATTTTACTGTTATATAGTTTTCTTAATGTCATTCTTATGGATGTTTTAATATTTTAAAAATAATTTAATATTAATCTTCATATTGTTTTCTAAATAATTACTTTTTACTTTTTACAAAATATTTGAAAGGAATATTAGTTTTAATGAAAAATGAAAGCACACAATTTCCCAACCTAATGATTTATTAATTATTTAATGTTTCCCATTAAATATTCAAAAGTTAATTTTAATGAAAATGTTTTCTTTATTATTTTGTAAATTGTTTAATAGGCGACTTCAATCTAATAAATGGTACTTTACACAAGAAATGTTTAAGGTGATCTTTTAAAAGTTTTTTCTAGCAAATATTTAATCCTTTGAAAATTTAGAATATTAATGATGGATATGATCCGATGATACGATACATATTTTGTATTTTTATTTTTTATGATTATGGTGAAATGATTCTTATGAAACCTTTGTCTTATCCATGGGGTTTTCTATGCTTGTGAAACCCATTTTCATTTATGGGGTTATGATATGATGAATGTATTAAGATCTTATGGTGAATATATGTATTATTGTCGTTATTTTATAGGTTGTTTCAAAGGTATATATCCATCCAATGCATTGGATAAATATGTAGAGCTTATGAGATAAACAATAATGGAAAGGGGAGTAAACCTAGTTCTATTAGGGAATCTTTCCACTATAATACTTTTAGGAGTGAATTTTGACTATTATGATTGTTTAGGGAGTGAAATCAATCAAATATGAAAGTATCAAAAGTAAAACATGGATAATAAATATATTTTTTCTTACTTCCCACATTAAAGAAATATATATCTTATTCCAATGTTATGCTCAGATGGATTATGTTTTGTGATTCCTTTATGATTATTAACTTATTAGGATCCCATTTTTTTACCATAATTAATGATATGTAGGTTATAGTTTAAGAATTTTATGATAATGGTATCATAACCTCATTATAATGTTATAATTAATTGATTATTGATTTCTACCTTATTTACCCTTACTATACAACTAAGTTCACAACACAAGATCCTCAACCCAGATAGTGAGGACACGAAAAGTGCATCGACGATACCTGAGTTCAAAAATGGGAGGATACATATTTCTAGTTTCCTGTAGTAGGACTGTACCAGTACTATAACATTACTATAGTAGGCACTATTCAAAATTATATCTGAAAGAAGTATTCATCTATTTGGGATTTTGGGCCATCGTTTTGGGCCTTCGGTCCATTAAGGCCTTTAGGCCACCCAAGGTCTTAGTGATCGTAAGGATTCGGGCCACCACAAAGCCTTCAGGCCACCTCATAGACATTGGGCCACCTCAAGGCCTTAGGGAAACTAGAGAATTGTTCTTTAATGACCAAATAAAATCTATAATGATCAGACTCTGTATTAGGATTTAGGGCAGGTGCATTCACCCGAGTAGAAGAAAAGCATATTTTTCAGAAATAGAGGGTAAGAGATTTCTATCAGGGCTGACCTATGCCTGCAATAGATTCCTAGAAAAACAAGCCATGTGATGGTGGAGAGTTGATATCATGATGAAGAAGATAGGGGGAGCAGTTCCACGTATAGTCTATATATTTCATAAGACCTATGGATCATGCTATCTCTAATTATACGGGCCTTGTAAGGGTTCCCCCCTCATCCCTTAAAAGGGGGGATATCAAAAAAATCATCAAAAAATAAGGCCTTCAGTGTATTCAGGTATACATCTGAGTTTACATATTCTAATGTTTCCTTTACCTAGTTTATGAAAAAAGGTATTATTTATTATGTATTTATGAATGGTTTTACTAATGAAAAAATTAGATGGATACAATGTTGATCACTTATGAACTAGTTTTTTATGAGTCCATATTCTCAATAAAAATATATCAATACAATTCTAGCATGGATCATTATGTTATGTAATGAATACTCATCGAATAAGATATAATATCTATTTATTAAAGGAATGGGTCATTTTGTGCTTTCAATTGAAATAAGATTATTTGTTTTATAATAATATATGTAGTATTTAAGAGAGAAGAAAGTAATGGAATCTAGGAGCAAAAGATATTATGCATCGATGAGGAATAATTACCCCATATGATATTCGTATATAAAAGAAGGAAATTAACAAAAAAATAGATGGCAAAATTGATAGAGATATTGATTATTTTCTATTTTTTCTATCATTTGGTGATGAGAGTCTTGAATATTTTGGATCTATTGTGAGTGGAGATCATATTGATATTGTGTTGAATAATAAGAATAATTTTAATACTGCGTCGTTTAAATATATATTTAAATTTAATGACATGTCTATTAAGGAAAAATATCGTAACGTTTTGATGTTTTGACATATAGAGAAAAATAAATATCATTTTTAGATTGGATTTATAATACAAGACCATCGATGATATGGAGTTACCCATTATAATAATATTTATTCCTTTTAGGAGACTATTTCATTTAAAGAGTCATATACTCAATTAATTTGTGAATGATACTTTCTTATTGGGAGAGGACGATACAAGACAATATCTTATGTTTAGGTAAAATACTAAAGAAAAGATTGATAACGAACCACCACTTAAATTTATTATAGAGTGAATTATAAATTCTAATTAACTTGTAATCATTGATATTAATTTGTAGTAGTCTATATCTTAGACTGAATCCAAACAAACCAAGGGATAGGTACACACATTTGGAAGAAACATTTTAATAACCCTATATATTGGTAACCCATTTTATAATTTATCTATTGAACATAGTTTTGGGTTTTGTAATTATATCAAAGATCAATATATAATAATTGATATGGTGGTTGAAATATTATTAAGAAGGAATAATGAATGGAAGTTAAAACCTGTAAAATAGTTTAACACGGGTTTACCCCTCTTAGTGTTTATACACATTCAATTGATCACATCAAATTGGTTATTTAAATATATATGACGTGAAATAAGAATAAAATACCGTAAATAAAATAATATTTTCATACATTAGATATTACATATGACAAACAATCAATTATTTTTAAGGATTAAAATTTTCGTTGTATTAGAGATTTAATATATAAAAATAAAAAATTCCCACAATTTAATGTATTACACCATAATATAACTCCTCTAAAAAATTTTCATGATATATAATTTTTGATAATAATTTTAACAACTAGGGGAAAATATAACTTATGAAATGGGTGAGCTTAGATGCTTGGGGCAAGAAAAAATTATCATAATATGTTAGATCCTATACTTGAAGGAAAATATGTTGAGGGGATAAATATTATATTAAAATACCATGGCACAATAAATAAATACCAAAAAAACGTTAGGGAAATAAAATATACTAAAAATATTATTATGTAATTTAAAAATTATAAAATGGATTAAAATATATATCAATATTCATAAAACTTTATATAATGTAATAAAATTGAGGGATATTTAAAAAACAAGGAATAAAAGAAAAAAAACAAATATATTGAATATAATTATATATTTTTAAATTTTCCATAACATGATGACTAACATGTAAATGTGGAACAATCATATATATTTATATATATGATGTCCCTCATGGGAAGACTCATTGATTCCAAACCAATGTAAACAAAATCATTATGTCAACGCCTAAAAATATCATACTCATCATGCCGAATCCTACCTGAAAAAAATAATAATGCACATGTATGGATACATCATGTGATGTGACCATAAAATAAAGGTATGGATGTAGATATAGGAGACCACCGATAATTATCCTTACATTTGAATGTAAAAATATGTTATTCATCATGATATCTTAAAGAACCCATCCAAAATGAATGAGCTTCATAAAAAATTCCAAAGCATCACATAACATGACAATGAAAAATCAAAGAATATTGAAAATAAAATTTTATAAAATATAACCAAAAATAATAAAATATTTAGGGTGTTAAAACGTTAATTCATGATATATAAATGTATGAAGATGAATATATGTAAAAATAAAAAAGAATTCAAAATCACTTTAATAATTATTAAAAAAGATGATGTGAAAATCACATTAACTATTTTTGAAATTAAATAGAATATTAATGATAATAATATTATAAATACTTCCAAATAATTAATATAAAAAGGAAACACAAAACCATGATAAAAAATTAAATGTGGTAAATAATTCAATTAATTTCCTTATTAATTTTTTAGGTCAATTTAAATGAAACCCACATTATAGAAACATTAAAATATTATATTTTCATAAAATATATAAAATAAAATATTATTAATAAAAAAAATATGATTTTCATTAAATATTTTTTTAAAGTACATGTTTCTGGATGCAAATATTCAATGTTAATAATGAGATTTATTCTCAGAAACATGTCCCTTGGAGTTGAAAATGAGACAAAGAAACCCTTATGTTGACATACATCCCAGTTGATCCCGCTGAATCATATTATATAAAAAATATAAATATCTAAATTTTATATTTAATAACCCTTTTAATATATATAATTTTATAACATCTTTTAAAATTATTCAATAGATGTATATTACTTAGTTATTATTTATTACCAATATCGTGTGTGGGAAACGATAATATCTTTGAGTTAGTTTCAAAATTGACTAGTTGTGCATAATTATTATCTCAAAGATATTCATTACTAGATAATATAATGTTTGAGAATATATGTTTTTTTTATATTAATAATATTGCAATACCATTACATTAGTGTTGCTTATGATATTTAAAAATGATTTTTTGGATAAGCATGTTTTATATATTGGTAATGAACGTACAATTTTATATGAATTAATGGGTTTTATATTAATGTAAAAATACAATAACCAAAATAAGATAACTAATTAATTATTTATATCATATATCATCCAAAATTTATTTCTAAACATCAACCATGATATTATTTTATAGCATTGTTCATGTGGGTTGTTCTGCTAGCCCAAACATGAACATACCAAAAATAGTGGATGAATGTGATTAATAAAGTGGTTTATTTTAGAATAATATAATTATTTCACAATTAAAATAATATTAATTATATTGTTTTATACTTATGAATCGTATTTTATGATGGATTAAATGACATGAACAAAACTACATTAAAAATGGGTTAGATTACTTTGTGGATGTGTCATCACATACACCGCGTGGTTAAAATTTATATTTCTTAGGAAATGAGTGGGAAATAAGGTGGGTTATAATTAAAACCTTAATAAAAATTATAATATAGTATATATGAAAATTTATCATCTATTTCACTTTTATAATCAGTGAAGAGATTCTTGGGTAGAAAAATAGAAGTCGTGGCTTAGAAGATATAATTGTTCATACAACGCATAAATGTTGATTTAATTTTTTTAAAGGAAAAGTAAATGATGGATAATTATTCTTCCTAACCCTAATAACATTAAATATAAAAAAAATTCAATCAAAATTATATTTGAATTATGAAATTATTTTTGGGAATGTATGGTAAAAAGGAAAAGAATTTGGAAAGAAAGAGTACCCACATTGAAATCAGTCCATTTTCTTTATGGAATTCATTATAAATTTTTGAATTAATACATTATCATGTGAAAAAATAATTATGAAAACTAATAAGATTATAATGGATGTATATTTTTTATATTTTCTTGTAGAAAATTAATTCTTTGAGTGGTCTTGAATAGGTGGGGAGAGTGCCCCTATATAGGTGGCAATGATGGATTTTTTGTAAATATTTATAGTTAATATGAAGAGAGAACGTGTTTCTCTTATCATAAAGACTAAAAAATACATAATAATGGAGTTGATAATAGGTAAGGTTAAAAAATAAATTTTACTATCCACATAAAACATGTTTGATATTTGTTTTCAAGACAATCTCTCTGAGATTTTTACATTTACAATTTTTTTACCTGGTAATTTTTTTAATTATGTAATTTAATTTTAAAGGACAATAATTTTTTTATTAAATTATTTTTAACATATTATTAAAAATATTAAATCAATTTTATTATATAAAATTGATAATTTAAATATAAATTTAATTTATCATTATCTTGTGTAACATATAAAATATCAGTTTTTTGTAAAAGTATATTTCTGTAATTAGAATTTATACATAGAATAAAATAATAATTGAATTTGTTTTAAATTATTATAATGTGTTTATAATAAATAAATTAAATTTCATTTTTTGTTTATTGAAATAGTAAAAAAATTGTAACTACATAATATTTAATCAAAAAAATGACCAAAAATTGTTTCTATTATTTGAAAATATTAATTTTGTTTATAAAATGGTAAAAATTGGATTTATAATTTTAAATTATATAATTATTCTGCATCAAAATATAATTGATCAATTAAAAGGTTTTTTTTAATTTCTATTTCATTATTATATAATGATAAATTTCATAAAATTATCATATTGGTAAATAATATATTTTTCTATATTTACCTAAAAATCAACTATTTCAAAAAAACTACTTAAATGAAAAACTATTGTAATTTTGACATTTAAATCACTAAATGATATTAGTTTTCTATGAATGATATTCTAAAATTTATAAATTTATTTTTAAAATGAAAATGAAATATATTAAGAGCACTTCTTTTATTAAAAAAGAATTGTTTAATCAACAAGTGTTTTTAACCCAATTTCATATTAAATTATAATTGATTACTATATTTTTAGAAACCATAGGATATATTATTATCATAATTTTCTTATTTAACATTTCAATTATACGTTTCATTCTATATTAAATGAATGAAAATCTACAAACATGATATTTAATTATGGAAAAATATTTAATAAAATCATGGGATATTACAACTAGTTGAACCAAGGAAGGGTGGAACTGAAGTGGACAGAAAGAATAAATGAGATATTATTCCCTCAAAAATTGTTTGTGTATATAGATTTTTCATCAATTAGTAGATTTTAAATAATTGAGCATGAAATTATTACTTCACAATACACATTATTGATCAAATTATTGAATATTTTTCTAGAAGAGACTACTATTAGTTTATTGATGTATATCATATATATATTAAAATAATGGACTTATTATAAGATGTATAGATGTGTAAATTAATGTTTATATATATATATATTACATCCACTAGTAAATTAATTCCTTTACAAATGTGAAATGAGCAGACCATGTTTCACCTGATGGAAATGTTCTATGACATGATTGAATAAAATATATTCATAATAATGGGTTATTTATATATCAATGGAAAAATCATTAAGGATTTTATTGAGACCATGATGGAAGAGGACTTTCAGATTTTAAATTATTGTGACCTTGACATGTATTTTTGAGAAACAATTAATTTTTTGTGAGAATCTAATGAAGATGATTTGATTGGTTTATTTGTTTTTTGGCGCAAAAATCATTTCAAAACACATGAAATTAATGATGATTCATTTGTAGGGATTCTCATTCCATGGATCAATGATTATTTAAAGTACATGGAGTACTAATTGTTTTCGAATATTTTCAGTTGAATATGTTCATGGTCAACATGAAATCAGCACACCATGATTATACATGAAACATGGATGTAAATGGTCTATGGATATAAAATAATGAAAATTTTAAGGACATGATATTTTTTTTTATTATGGTATGAGGGTAAAAGATTTAATGTACAGTGGTGAAATGAAAATCAAATAATTAAAAGGATATAGGGATTTGATTCTTGAAATAATAATCTTAGAGATTGTATGAATATAATAGTTTCTCAATGAATAATAGTGAATCTCAAAAAATATAGTAGTGATAATAATGGTACCCAATGTAATATTTTTTTTCAATATTATAATATAATAAAAAAGTATATGTGTAAGATACATATTTATTACATATATGATGATTTAGATTTCAAATTAGAAGATTAATTTTCTATGAATTGAAATAGTGATGGTCATATTGTTGTTAATTTTTTGAGTACAATTTGATATTTACACAAAGTATCAAGGTGATTTTTTACATGCATTTAAACTTATTTCATTTTTTCTATGGTTAGATTTGATGACCTCTATTCCATGGTACATTTCGCAGTGTGATGAAAATATTATTATCAAAATAGTTTGTGGAAAACATGATATGTTTTTGGGTGTCTAATGAAATTTCAATGTAGTTCAAAATTATTGAATCAAAATCATAGATAAAACCTATTTGTGTAATTCATGGTTAATGGGATATTGAAGTAACATTAATTAATATTTTTTAGTGAATAGAGTGTGTGTTATGATCTAAATAGTTTCTTAATTTCAAGTGTATATAATTATTTGGATTAGTTCATGACTCATTAGATTCTCATACTTAATATCTAATATATCCTATCATATCTTTGCAGATATTGAGTTTATGAATGATCTAATGGATCAAATGTAATCTTTATAAGTTATGATATATTTATGTTTATAGGAATATTGAATTTAAATTTGAAATGTAAATTCATAAAATTGTAATGATGATATTACTA
This sequence comes from Viscum album, assembly GCA_963277665.1. Lineage (NCBI taxonomy): Eukaryota > Viridiplantae > Streptophyta > Magnoliopsida > Santalales > Viscaceae > Viscum > Viscum album. The sequence goes on along the minus strand of OY728158.1, from coordinate 674,638,987 downwards.
AATGAAATATATATTAATGGAAACATCCATTACACTATAGAAAGAGAAATTAGAATAGAGGATTATGTTTTTTAAGAATAATTGTGAATTGTAGAATAAGGGAGAAGTGATTTGAGAAGATTATTCAGGGGAAATATTATGTGTAGGGAAATGCACACCTGAAGAATACTTGTAGTAGTGTATGTAGAATAAGAAATATAGTAATATAAAACACCATTAGTATGTGTGTTTTATCATCACAACTATGGAATGTGGTGAGGAAAAATAAAGAAGTCTATATTTTTTTATATGTAGAATATTTCTAAGTGAACTATAATTTTTTCATGATAATATCATATAAGGGAGGTTGATAATTAATACCTCTATAATATAATACAATGGTGAATTTTATTTTGATACATGTCCATTGTAACATATTTTATTATTATTAACGGATATTGATTAATCCTTTGTATCCATGATGATGATTTTAGTAGATAGTATATTCTCGGTTGAGTCCAGATCATGCCAAGGATTATATACTCGTTTTAGAAGAGAAACATGTTCATTGTGTTTCCTAGTTTTATTTTTCCCTCATTTTGTGTGTGTTATGTAGTGAGATAACAAAAAAATAAAAAATAAACAATGTTACTGTATGAAAGATATAAGAAAATGAAAATGGACCATTTTTCATTGATTCTAACCTCTATTAGTGAACCTATATGGTTCCTAGGAGAATAAATGGGAGAAAATTAATGTAGGTTTCTAAAAATGATTAGTTGTTTTAAATATATTAAATTATGGGTTTTCAATTTATATTTTATTTTAGTTTTTTTATTTTTTTGTAATTGAATAACTGTCCAAGTTTCTTTAATGAAGGTGTTCATTTGAGTTATTATTGTGATTTTAATTTTCATATAAATTATATAGGATTATTATTTGGTAAAAAATGTTGTACCCCAATGTAGTTGGAGAAATTATAATATTTTGACAGAATTAATTATACCCAACATTATTTTATTGGGTATGTATTATCTAGATATTTTAATTTAAGGTATTCCAACTTTTTCACAAGGTATATATTAGGCTTATGATTTTTAGATGAATTTGGTGTTTGAGTGGAATGAATAAAATTTATTTAATTCCCCACAATAATATAAATAATTTTTAAATTCTATGTGAATAATTATTTAAAATGTAATAGGGGATAAACTGTAAAATATCTATTAATGTGATGAAAAATAAAAAAATTGAAATATTATAAATTCTTTGATTGATGTATGGAGATATGAATATTATTAAATGAGAATATAAAAATGAAAAATTGATATGGGTCAATCTAGTGGTAAGTACAATTATAGGTTATATTACAACGATTATAGATTCAATGATAGTTAAGAATATACCTTATATATTGTCAGACAGATTTCATCTCAATAATTCCGCATTATAGGATCATGGTAATGAAAAATTATACTAGATTACAATCAAAAAAATGTAATTTCCAATGAAAAGATAAAATAAATCAAAAAAATAAAATAAAATATAATTTAAGAAGGAAATATCATCCAAATTCATGAAGAATGAAATATAATCACTGAATGTTTAGGATTTTAGATAGGATTTTGATAGTGGATATTATGATTCATATATATTTTTTGATGTGATTTTTTGAAATATAACATCACTCATCTGAAGCAGTGTTCATATAGAAAATTCATAACTACCACAACTATAGTATCTATGATTTAGTTTCAACATTATTAAAATTTTCATAAGAAAAAGAAGATCTCATATCATAGGACTAAACTATTTAGTCTCCATGAATAAATAGATGAATAAATTATTCTTTTTCTATATTGGAAATATTAAATAGACAATAGAAAAATATTCATTCATCCTTGAAATTAGTCATAATATAATTCATCTTATCATTGATAAAATAAATGAAATAATGGGTGATCCTAGATTCTCAATAAGAGTTATGTATGAAAATAAAATTTATGAATCCATAAGGTATAATCAATATGGCATGGTAAATAACTGAAACAAATACAATTTAATTACTATGTTGTGGAAGAAATACATAGATTGATAATATCAAATGAAATAATATCATGGAGAATAATAACTAAATTCTCAATGATGGAGCTTCATAATATAGGAAATTATGATTATTGACATCATCATATCTCTACTGTTAAGACCCTATTCCATGATTTTTTAAACTACGGGTAGGCTTCCACCAAACAACCATTTAAGTATGGACACCCAGTTGGTTTGACTAATTAGACATGTTTATGTATTAAGGGGATAACTATAACTGGGAAGGAACCATCACTAAATATCCAATTATTTCCACATAAATTCAATAAACAATACAATTCATGAAAAACACAACATTTTAGAAAAAGCACCATATTGAGTAAAGAATACTAATTTATCATGGGTTTTCAAATTCAATAAAATAAAACATTATTTATGAATTATCTATGGTTTAAAAAATAATAACCCCCATTATTTAAGGAATTTTTATTTAAAATAAATGTAATTTGTAATAAAAAATTATCACATAAATGTTATATTTTCAATATAATATAAAAAACAATATTAATGAAGGTTTGAGATATCAACATTAGAGAAGCTATTTTTTTAGAAAATTAAATTTATTTTAAAAATATAAGATTATATAAGTTAAATATTTATAATAATATTTAATTAAAGAATTATCTTCATAAAACAATTTAAATATTGGATAATAATATAATTAGCATAAATATTTATGGAAGTAGGATATGTAGTTATGATCTTATACATTAAAAAAACATTACTTTGGAAATTCTAGAAAAAAAGTTTAGAGTTAACCATATTGAAGTGAAATATTCCTCACAATCATTTTAAAAAATAAAGGATATATTAAAATTCTCATAACAAATAATTTGAGTAATAAAATTTAAAATTATAACATCATTTATATTTTAAAAATATTGATATAAACGATAAATATTTCCACAAAAAAATTATAAATAAGTTCATCTTTTGTTATGAATGTTATTTTCACGATTCAAGAGACAAAAGTGGAAAATATAGAATAAAATATTGAAACAACATCAGAATATAGTGGAAAATAAAATACAAATATTTTAAGGAGGGTAGATTGTAATATTATTTCATAGAAAATAAGAGAAATCCTAAAAATGTGATTTCATAATAAATACACACTACATCAGTAACATTCAATTTGTAACCCCATGAATCATTAAATATGATATGAAACTTTAATCATAATGATTAAATATTTTTACTTGTTAAATATCTAAAATTGGTATTATATACAACACTTGAAAATATACTAGTGAATAAGACCAAAAAATTTTCAATAGTGTTGAAATTGAGATAAGATCTCTTAAAATGATCTTTTCATTGAAGTGAGAATTAATTATTGGAGTGATTATGTTTAATAAATATAAATACACTCAAAGTAAGTAGAAATAAAATATTATACAATCAGAGGACATCTCACACATAATCATGGCCTCAAAAAAGTCAATTAGGTTTATGTATAACACAATGAATTGAAATTGAGTTAAGAAATATCGTACAGAGATTGTATAATTAAAGAGGGAATTAATGAATATTGTGATTATGTGTAACCATTTGAAATCTATAAAAAACATGTTTAAATAAGAAATTATATATTCATTGGTCACTTCGCATGTAATCATGGTACAACACAGTTAATGATGTATTATCACAACCTAATAAATGGAAAGTGAGTTTAGAAACCCCTCCCCGTCGGCCCGTCTCACCACATGTATTCTTTATATTTAATAATAACAAACTCATTTTGATTAATTTATTTTAATTAAACTTTTCCATGTTTATTATTTATTTATCTTTATTTATTTGAATTTTAAATTTTATTACATAGTAAACTATGATTACATTGGACGTTTTTGAAGATATTCAGTTCACATGACTAATAAGACTTTAGTAGGATGAAAATGGTAAAAAGTGGAATTACTGGTATAGTTATCCTTATTATACACCAAATATACTTTTATATACAATCAATAATGATTGTTTTGAAAAATGAACTACATTATAATCATGGAGATGGTAGTTCTTATGTATAGAGTTACAATATTTCCATTTTTTCAGTGATCGTGATTCAAAGAAGGTATGTTTTATTTTTTATTTAAATAATTATAATTATATAATAAATAACATATTATTTATTTAAATAAACTTGTAGATACCAAATTTGTGATTTAGTAGATAGAAAAGAGTCACGTATCTTTTGAGAGGTGGCAGTACACACGTATGCATCAATAATGTTATAATTCTTCACTAAATTTAAAGGTAAGAAATTATATGACATATAACATTAATGTAATTTATTTTTTAATATCCTATATATATATATATTAAATATAGAATTATAACCTACCATGATAGGTAATGATGGAAAAGGAATTATATTGTTTTGCTAGCTGGTAGTCCGCCATACACATGAGAGACTATTTCATTTCCCATTTGATAGAAGAGTGGATGGATATAAATTATGAAATATAAAAAGTAATACATGTATGTATATATATATGAAATATATATTTTATTTTATTTTAGAATGGTTAAAAAATATTTTATATTGGTGTATGAGTAAATATAATGAAAATGATTGCTTAAGATCTATTCCGCTTATTTAGGAATTCTTTACAGGTTTAACACAAAAGAATCCATTGGATGGTTTTATAATCAAAAAAGAGAATCAGGGTCATGGGGAGGGATGTAATAATGGTGGTTGGGTATGTATTGGAAAAAAGGGCTCGTGAAGTGATGATAGGAGAGGGGAGTTAGTTTTCTTTTATTAGTAGGGGAGAGGATTGAGTTGGAATTTTTATAAAAAATAAAATATATTAAAGTCATACATAAGATAAATTTATTCATAATGGATTATTACTAAATTTTATATAGGTATGGTGTTAATAAAGTAATCTAATATAAATTATAAATTTTTTTCGGATTTTATATCCTTTATATAATAAGTCTATCAAAAAATAGTTTTATCATTAAATGTTGTAAAATATTTATTCAAATTTTACATTTCATTATCACAAAAAGTATTGATGATTTTGTTAACTAATATTAATTATGTTTATTATAAATATTTAATCCATTTTTTAAATTATGTTCATATATGCGGAAGAATTTAATATAAATTTAGACCAAAAGATTTCATAGAGAAACCATTTTTTAAAAATATTTTTTAATTATAAAAATTGTTTTTATAAAAAATAAAATTAAAAATCATTAAAAATACCATAAAAATACTATTAATAATATAATTGGAAATTATTGTTTTAAATTTTTTAAAAATTATTTATCCTTGGTTATTGAAAAAATAAAATTATTTGCAAAAATTAGAATTTTCAATATTTATTAAATAATTAAACATTTATAAAAAAACTAAAAAATAAATCATAAAATAATTTTTTCATTATAAATATTGAAATGAATATAATTTTTAAAAAATAAACTTCCAATAATTTATAAATTATGATTTCAAATAAAATAATATACTTATTTAATATCTAATTTAGTTAGAAGTAATGTTTTTCCATTTAACTAGAAAAATACATAATATTATTATAACTCTTTAGAGCATAATTAATGAATATTAATATGGTATGAAAAATATTTATTTTATAATTACCCATTTTATTAGATTCATCCCTCCTAAAAAAATCTGTCATGTAAATTTTCATGGATTCTGCAGTATTATTGGTTTTTTAGTGTAATGGCCCGGGTTTTTGGGGTCCATTACTTCGTGAAAATATCGTGTTGGGTTTTCGGGTCTGGGAATCTCGGTGATGTTTGACAACGGTAGGCCTACTGGCAGCCTTGGCCTACCGGTAGCAAGCCTACCGGTAGCTCGGTCTACAAGTAGCTGCAGCCTACTGGTAGCTCTATCTACCGATAGCTCGGTCTACCAATAGTTGCAGCTACCGGTAGCTATGTCTACCGGTAGCTTGGTTATCGGTAGATGTCAGCCACCGGTAGCTCTCAGCTACCGGTGGCTCTTGGCTACCCCCATAGTGTCTTTCTAGTAGCGCTCCTTTTCACGCGAATTGGGTATTAAACCCTATTTTGACCCCTTCATGCTTGTTTTAAATCTCGTTAATGCCCATAAATGTTCTAATTAAATATTTAATGAATTAACCTGGTGTGTGCATCGGTTTAGAACCCTTTAATAACATGTGGGGCCATGTAGTCAACCCACGACCCCCACTCCTTACGCGGTTTCACGTTCCTTATCTCAATCGTCCCCCGCCCTTATAAACAAAAGGGTTCTCCATAGGGTTCTTTTCTCATTCACCCTGCACTAGAGTACCATTCGTTCAGACGAGCCACTTTTTGTTCAAGTGAGCTGCATCACTATTCGTGAAGTTTCGTGCCTAGACTTAGCGTCGATCGTTGATCAACAAGAAGGGAATTTCTTCTTCATCTCTCCCTTTTTGTGTATCATGCACGGTGGGCATGCTTTTGATTTTGTAGAATTGGATAAAACATACCTAAATAAGATAATGAACAGATTCTATAAAGAATGACGGGGTGGGATGTGATTGTTGATGCTGTTTTATGTTATGATCATCTTTATGACTTGAGCGGGCTTACGCTTACTGAAAATCATGACCGTTGGTGGTCTTTCTCCGTGCATTAATGAACCCCTGGTGATGTTTTAAATGGATTGTTTGTGGTTGTGAACTCCTGCTGTTAAAAGGAAATTGGTTAATCATGTACACCCGGATAAATAAATTGAAAGCACCAGGATCAACACTTCTGTGATAACCCCCGATTAAAGCACACAAGAAATTGAAATCATGGACTGTGTTAAATCTCATAAATCTAAAAATATCGGCATGGCCCTACGTTGTGTTGGTGGTAGTGGTTTGGTCGTTTTCTTTTATGGGACGACAGCTGGAGATGTGGGAGGGGATGAGATCCCATGTTTTTATACTCTCGGTGGTTGTGAAATTGGGGATGGGATCCCCTGTTGTTAAGGATTAGGTAGTTATGAGTCTTATGACCGGGTGGTTACCATGTTTATATCAAGATTTGGGGTGGGTTTCTCTGTTGATGAGAAACCATTTTGGGGGACATGAGGTAGTGTCTCGGGGGTTAATTTGGTTCCAGTACTTTGAGGGGTCTCACTTATCCCCTTATTGTTGTGACATTACAAGAGAAGTGGTGTGAATGTTTAAATTAACGTTTGGCTGGATTCCTTTCCTTGGTTATGCTTATGGTATTAGTTGTCGAAGTAGGTGGAGAACTTAATTAAACATCATTACTGAACATGATAGCGAACGGGACAAATGGGTTTGGTTGGCGAGGGTTGTGACTCGGACATGAGTGTTGTTCTCTTCTTTAAGTTGTCTGAATAAAATACTAAGCTTGGGAGAGTTCTTGTTACATATATATATACTTGTAGCATTGTTTTTATTATTTGTGCCCCACCCAAGTTGAGAAATTAGTGCCGAACACCCCCATTTCATGGGGGAGGGTGTTTTTCCAAACAATATTATTAGTGGATGGTTATTATCTCCTTTTTTGCTCCCTTTCCCGGATAGCCCAAGTAGCTTAGTGCAGGCTGTGATGGCCTGAAGTCCATTATTAGCCCAAGAATCTTCGGGCAGGGTAGTGTGGTGGGTGGCCCAGGTGTCTACGGGCAGGTGGTTTCCCAAGTGTCTTCGGGATGAGGCCCAGGTGTCTTCGGCCGTGGCAGTGGATCTTCTAGCCCAGGTGTCTTCGGGCAGGGCGGTGATTGTTTTGGACTAGGAGTTTGCACGTGTGGTTACGTGTGACAGTTGTGGGCCAGGTGTTTGCGGGCATGTTTCGGCAGTGGGACAGTGTGCGGTTGTGTCCCAGGTGTATGCGGGCGGGTGTGGAAGTGGGACTGTGGTGAGAATGGAGGGATTGGTCTGATGCGTAGGATGTCTTCAATAACTAGTGGGAATGTGGCGCGGGGTACCCAAACATCGATGTCCTCTTATTATATATATTACTTGACTTGCGTTATTTGGTAAGTCTAGCCAGTGAGTGGGATGTGTGAACTCCTTGATAGTGTTGGATGACTAATTTTCACAGAACATTAGTACGTTCCCCCACTTATGAACGAGAGCCTTTGGTTTTCCCTACTGAGTGTACTTTTATGCTCACCCAACGTATATAAAACTACTTCCAGGATTCCAGGAGGACTTCGGGGATCACGCAGAACCATACTAGCTTGGAACTTTGGGGCAGTTGCAGTTGCTGTTTTTTTCTTTGGTACTTACCCTTGTAGTCACTTTTTTACCCTGTGGCTTTTACTTTTGGAACATACATGTGGGAATTGTTTACTTTTTTCCTTTACTTTTCATTCAGTTTTGGTGTTGTTGGGTTTCATCATCTTATCTCCTGATCCTACAAAATGAAAAGGGGTAATGCCTTCCATTTGTGTGTAATTTCCATACCCTTGGTTCTAGTCGCCACTTCGGGACCTATAGAATGCGGGTTTTGGGGGACATTATCTCAGCTTCAACTTAAAGAAGGAAGGGCTTGGCAATCTGCTGACCATTCCCTCCTTTTCGTGAAGGTGGGTTGTGACATTTAGAGGGTAAAATTTTCTCAACCATTTTGAATATTAGGGCTTGGTGAGCCAACCAATATTTATTTTTGGATTCCAAAACTAATTATGATATTTTTATTGAACCAAATACCATTTTATGTTTTTAAGGCTTGCAATTTGTATCTGGTTTTAAATAATTTTCATGTGCATCGAGCACATTAAACTCAGTTTTGGGACAGGGAAGATAGAGGTACACTATTAGATTTAATTATGTGTAATCCCAGGATGAACCGTGCGTCACACCAATGCACAATAAACAGTTCTTCAAATAATGTGGGTGCAGGTCCACAACCATACAGAACCTCTGTATTTTTTATGGTAGAGAATACGCACAGTCTCCAAATGGTTTGAGAAACCATGTGCCTAATCATATGTTTTTTGGTTCTTGGATGGTGTGTAGCACACGATTATTAAACAGTTAGGTACACCCCACAAAAAAATGAAGGTCTTTAAAAAGAGGTGAATTATGGCTTCCCCCTATAGCCTATTTCCATTACTCCCAATTCTTTCTGCACCATTTCTTACAAGATATATCTGGTTACTATCTCACTTTACTCTCTTATAGGATTTATCCTACCTCTATCATTGAATATTCAATTCAATATCCATTTGTCTCATTGGAAGAGTATCAATAGTGCCTATGATAAGTATTTTTATCTATCTAATATATCTATCCTTATGGAATAATAAATCTATATGAACTTTTTTAACAATTTTACGGGTTTTTTTTTTAAATATAAGATTGATCTTTTTTTCTCAAGTTGGAGGCCTATATCAGATGAGGGAGCTCCTATGAGTATAATGTAGGGATTTCTTAGTTATATGTAAAATTTAATAAGTTATTAAGTTTCTGTTCCATGTATTCACAACATGTATACTGAGTGAGATCCCTAATTAATTGATGATTTTCTATACATTGATTATCTGAAATTATGGGACGTCTTTTCTCATGCCCCATAACATTTAATTATTCTAGGATAGGTACATGGTTTTTAAATACTTGAAAAAGATATGTAGGGTGTGGGATTTAAATTAAATTAAATTAATATATTTTTATTTCATCAGTTCATTAGGAATGCTACTAGCTTGGATTGAGCATTATGGTGAAATTTGTCACGGTCTAAGGAAAAATTGTTACAAGGATGAGTGAATTGTACAAGATACATGGGGAGATGATTTCAAACATGTTGTGGTGATATGGTCATTGGTATGAGAAAATAGTGTCATCAAGATAAAGGCATGGCCTATGTGAATTGATATGGCTTTGAAAATTATGATTTAGATAAATGGTCATTGGGGAAAAAGGTTTTATATTATGTGGTGTTAGATATTAATAGTGATGATTCTCACCATTGTTGGTTGACATTGTATTGGTGTCATGTTCACACAGATATGAATCAGTTAAGATTCTCTTAAACACTCATTGTTGATGGATTCCTCTATAGATTTTGTAGATTTGGTGATGGTTTTACCCATTGGATAAGATGAATTTGATCAACATAGAAAGCCATATTTATTGATATTGGCCATCAAGAGATGGTGTTGAGTACATTAGTTGGGGGATGGTGCTAGGAATTATTCATTAGGCAGATGGATTAGGATAATTGGAGGATGGATATTTTCATGCCTCGTGATGTAGGCTATTGAGATGATGGTGTTTATATATTATAGGAAATACATATCTATGCCTCAAGACACTAGGTTAAAGAGCCAGTTGGGACTCCCTATGTAGAGGTATGAGGTACCTAAAAATTACATTTTGTGTATTCTATTAGGATAAAAGGTACATGATTAGTTTGAACAAGGTGATGAGTGATATATTTATACGTTGATCATGAGTTTTCCCAAATTATGAAATTCGTACGGGGATAGATGGTAATTGTTCTATGGGTCTTGAAAAATATTTATATACATGTATTTTATTCCACATATATATATATATATATATGTGTGTGTGTGTCTGTTGGGGAACATATTTAGAGATATACTATTGTTAGAGAAAGTAGGTATAAATTTTCTTGCGGTTGTTGAGAACAAGGGAAGTGGGTTAATATAATACATGAGTGTTTGACAGTTTATTTATATTCTATACAAACCTAAATTATTAGGGATGTAAGATATGAAAAATTTTATGGATTCATATGGATTCTATAGTCACACCACATATGGGCCCCTCGAGACATTTTTAGACTTTATTCATTTGAGATAATGTAAGGATTTAGGCTTAGGAGGTGTACCTTAGCCATTATAGAAGTTCCTATTCAATGGAATTAATCATAGTGGACAAGGTGGTTATTACATCGAATTGGTTTTTACTTTAAACTTTTTTTCATTGTTTATATATTTCTACTTATAATGGTGGTCACAGGAGTCCCTAGTTGTCAATTATGTCTGTATGACATGTTTTGACTTGTTTTTTTATCTGAAAATAATATTACAACTTTCATCTTTTTATTGATTATTACTCTATCTATTTAGAATATTTTTTCCATAATGTTTAATTGTTTATTATTATGATTTGTCCCTTCTTCTTTTGTGTTATATATATGGATCAATATTATTATCACCACAAGATGATATATTCTCCAAATTATCATCTCATTATACACTCACTATTAGACATCATCCCTTTTCCAATAGGGAGGCACACCAAAGCCATAGTGGCAATCGATCTGGAGAACTATTCTGCTCAAAAAATCCTTTGGGACAACAAAAATTGTATTTTAGGACATTACATTCTTTTTTTATATTAGTATTTGAGTTATGGTAGAACACAGACTAGGATATAGTCATTAAAGGGTAAATAGATCATGATTGGTTTCCTATATCCCCATGCATGGGGGAAATTCAATGTTCCCTATGCTGCAAAGTTAATGATATTCCTATAACATTTATATCTTATTTAATTTACACCTAAAATGGTGTACTTTGGACTGATGGTAATTTATTAATGGGATTCTGACCCTTGGATCGACATAGAAATTATTATTTTAACACAATATCAAATGAACATAAGATCATATGATGTGTGTATTTATTTATATTGTCCATGGAAACCAAGAAATTTTAAAAAGGGGTTGGTATATTTAATGTTGAAACGATGAAGTTAAAAAGTGTTTTTCAACATAGCCTTTTTGGATTGATTCTATTCAGGCAGCCCAGAAATGTGGTTCCTGATGATATCTGACATGAAGCTATGTGTATATAGAATTTATGGTCGTGACTCTATTATATGTATATGGGTATGGGAAAATTAGGATATTTTTTTAATTGTATAATGATGAAGCTAAACAATGTTTTCCAATATAGTCTCTTTGGCACCATTCTACTTAGTTACCCAATATTTAAATAGATTATATATGATTCTGTACCTTGTTATAGGTTGAAAAGGGCCATGTGGAGGGATTATATGTGATAAAAATCATGATATCGTTATGTAAGGGTCTATGAGGATGAATGGTATTTGATACCTCACTCTAATATGGGTGGGTAAGGGGCCTTGAGGCTAGTTGTTATGTGACATGGTGTGTAAAGGGATTTAAATGTGGTGAGATGTGCAACCTATTATAGATTAACAATCTATGATATATATATTCACTATTATGGATGTATGGTGATTGTGATTTATATTCATCATGATTCCACCTAGATGGATTACCATGGAGTGTCAGGTGGGTGGAGTTCTAGTTCAATATGAGAATTACAGGACAAGGAACAAAATGTTTGGGTTGATGCCCCAAATGGTTAGGATGATCAAGAGTCACAAGTACATACTATGGTATAGGCATGAAAACTAAACCAGATGAAAAACGATGGATCAGGGTTGTATGACTTTTCTAGGGAGAGCATGGTTCATTTCATATATGGTATCAATAGTGAATCACATTGAACTGATCAATATATGGTGTAGATTACTCAGGTGTTTCATAGACGGCACCAACCATTATTCTTAGAAGTTGATGGACCAACATAAGTAAATAAATGGATCAAATCAATCCATATTTTCATTGATCATCCTAAGAAACTCCTAGGTTAGAGGTTGATGTTAGGAACCTATATGATTAGAGGAGTCAAGAAATGAAGGTTGTACATATAGGGTCATAATGGATGTCATTAGGGGATAGTTAGAATTATTTTTAGGGAATATTCATTCCACAAATTTCCATAAAAGATGTTGAGGGATGATAATGCTCATGAGTTAATAAATATTTAGCTTGGGGAATCATATTTCATGGATTATGCATGAAACATTACAGACCCTTCAACAAGATACGACATTTTGTGGATGGCTTGAGAAACTCCATTAGGGTTGAGGTAAACAACATGATGTTGAACTCATTTTAAATGGTTTTTAATTAGGTTCTCATATCATAGAGAAATTTTAAAAACCATTATTATTCAAGATGTGTGGATATGACTGAGGTGTTTAGAATTAATGCATCTAGTAGTAGGAGGTGATTATATGTGGAGTCTCAATAGGGAAGACAATATAGAGATTTAGGTTGACCACTATTGAGTGGGTCATTGAATGTGTGGTTACAGTGTGGGAAAATATAGAATATTCAGTCCCAGTGTGATCGAGTTAAGAAGGAGTTCTGATCGTGTGGTCAGATGGGACATTTGCAGAGGATCTATAGGAAGAATTATTAGAAATCAAGATGGTATGTACAAAGTTAGTTTCATAAATCATAGGTAAGAACTCGACTAGTACATATAGCTAGTAGAAAAGATTCAACTACATGACGTGGTCTTGGATGAGATACAAAGACTCAGTAGTGGAGTTTATATACAGTAGTTGGTGCATCTTCACAGGGATTCAAGGACCCGGGCTGTCAAAAATTGGTCATGTTGCATGTATTTCAGATACCTTTGTCAGAATAGGCATGTGATCCAATGAATGTTAGACTTATTACATGATCATGTAATTACATTATTTTTTTGGAAGACCAATTATGGTGTATGATGTGCACTTGTTTTGTTTTTTGACAAACCATGCATTGGTTAGTAGAGTTTCATCAGCTATGATGTGTGCTATATATATGTGGTGTGTAGGAATTGAGATTTATTTTGGGAATCATTATGATGTGCGACTTATAATAGGTACATATAAATGATGAATATTATGGGAAAACATTTTTATATATTATTCAAGAATATATTGAGGATCTTTTGAGGTACCAAATTTATTGGAATCCGATGAGATTCATGATTTGATGAGTGTCATGTGTGGTATGGGTATGAAATAAGTATATGATGAGTTTTAGGACATGATTCATGTCTACTATGGAATATGAATTTGTTGAAAAATTGATGATGTGGAAAATTAATGGTAGATAATGAGAGGAATTTAATGTATTTGTTAGGTTGACAGAGCATAAAAATTGTTTAATATTTTGTCAGGAATTGACCATGTAGGTAACTCCCAAGGTGGGAAGCACCATGAGTGGATTTGACATATATTATATTAAACAATGTAGTATGGACTGATTTTAATGAAATGAGTATATTCAGTACCATCTCATGGAAAATATTGATCAATCGATGTTGAAGAATTTTAAGGCTATGATATTGTATTGTTCTAGGGGTTTTAGAGGGTATAATTTCCTCAATAATTTTTAATATATTAATATGGATTGATTACCATCATTTGTTTTGGGATTTGGAACTAAATTTTGAGAGTTTTATTATCACAATTCCTTATCTTAAGAAGGGTTTGACACTCAGTATGTGCATCAAGGTATTAAAATATTTTTCGGTGCATTGGAACCAAAAAACATGGTTTCTGGAATGCACTGATAAGGGTTCATAGTTATATTTAACCATGTTTCCTCCTATGAGAATCCATAGAACCCATAAAATCCCAAATAATGATATTTAAAAAACCTTGGTTGGGATAAAATGGCCATGTAGCACCTATTATATTTTTAAAAGATATAATACACACGTTATGTGGATTTTTTTGAAAAATAGTGTGCCTAACTATGCACAGTGTGATGCATGGATAATGTGGTATACACATTTGGCACATGGTTAACCAAACCATGCAGCCAGACCACATAGTTAATTAAAATGTAGGTAATTATTAATTTTCCCCTCACTCCCATTTCCTTTCCTCCAACAACATTCTCTACCATTTCTCACAAAACACATGGGGATCCTTTCCCCTTTTGGTATACAATAGTATTTATCTTATATCCGTTCTGATTTCATCTCCATCAGCCTCGTTGGATATATATCAGTATGATATTTGACCCAATTACATTTTTTTATCATATATCTTTCTAGAACTAATTCTAAATCCATGAGTGTTCTTTTTCCGGATATTCATTATGTTTTTATAAATCCCAATTTCTTTTTAAATCTATTCATGTTAGAGGCCAATATTAGATGAGTGGATACATATTATTATAAGGAAGGTATATCCTTGATTTCTCAATAATTTTATGGGTATTTGTTGTGTGTTACATATAATACCATGAGGTTATTCCGGGTGAGACACCTAATTAATTGGTTCATGTAATTATATTGATAATCTTGTATTATGGGATGATATTGGGAATTCCCTAAAATATCATTTTATACTATGATGGGTAATGATATTTTGAGAAAATTGTACTGATAGGATGGGTGTGTGGTTTAAATTAATTTAACTATATATTTATTGATATCATGTGTTCCTTGAAAAAGTGACAGGATAACCCAGAGGATTGAGGTGATATTGATCACGTAAATAGAGGAGAAACTATCTTCAGGTAGAGGGAATGTCCTGAGATACATAAGGTGATGATGATCACCAGGATGAGGTGAAATGGTAATTGATTTATGGAGAAAAGGACATAAAGATGATGGAATAGTCCATGTGACTTGATATGGTGTCCATAATTAGAATTTAGTGACATAATCATTGGGAAAAGAGGTTTAAGATAATGTGTCCTAGGATATTGTCAGTGATGAGGTATAACATTGTTGGACAACAAGCAATAAGAGTAATCTCCACGCAGACATGAATTAGTTTTTGTGGTGCTGACCAAATTTTTTTGATGGAGTTCTTCAGAGATATTGCATAATAGGTGATGGTGTTGATCATAAGTTATTTTGAAAGTGTTCACCATTAAAATCCATGTGGATAGTGAAGGACCACCAAAATATTATGTTGGGACCATAAGTGGGGCCTTGTGGATCACCATTATACTTGAGGCCAATAGGCTAGGCATATTAAAGGATAGATATAATTATTACTTAATATGTAAGTTGTTTAGATGTTGGTGATTATATATTTATGTATATACATCATTGTGCCTTGGGGCATCTGGATGAAGTGATATTAATAAAATTATGAGGGGAGGTCTTAGAGACACCATTCCAATAGGATCAGGGCCACGCGTCTCAGACATTTTTTATCATATGAGATGAGATTTGGGTGTTAGTCCTTTGTCTATGGGTTTTTGGGTGGGAGTGTTGGTGTATGAGGATGGGATTTAAGAGAGGAGCCCCCTAGATGTTGTTTCAGCCAGACAGTCGGAGTTCTCCAGGTCGACCTTTGATGTAGTTGTGCACATTGATGTCTCTTCTCTAGGTACTAGAAAACATATTAAATGTGTGGGTTGGAAAGAAACAAACTAGTTTCCACAGTATATGGGTAGTGGTTTTGTGTATATTTGTGGTTCAGAGTTTTCAGAACACAACTTATAGGCCACTTCATCCTATGCAGATAATGTGATGTTTGGCGGAATGGCTACCCGTTCTCTTAATCGTTTCGCAGTATTGGATGACAAAGAGTGTCATGTGGTTGAGGAATGGGATGAAGAAGAGGATGTATAAGGAATTGTAATTCCTTTTTGTTTATTGGGTCCTCAAGCTGATAGAGATTCTAAATCGGATTCCCCGATTGATCCAAATGAAGAGGAACATGTAAAGGAATATATCATATTTAAATCAATGAATGGTAAAAACACCATTATCGACTCAGAATGGATTATAAAGCACTCTTCGAGGCTGTAGAAGAAAAAAGATTATTCCTAATTACCTAGCCCTTCTGTCATTGGATCCTCAAGCAATTGGAATCCCCCTCAGAAGGTTCCCAAGTTGGTGGGGTCAAATTCTACAAATAATCCTGAACCACCTACATAGAAATCATCTACCACCGACTAAGAAAATGCTTTATAGGAGATAATTGTTATATATATCCACTATAATAGGAAATAAATGATTTAATGTGATGAGTGATAATCCCTCCTTGATTGAAATGAAGAATTCCTGGAAATGTCTTAGAGGTAATCACTACCCAATTGGAGTTTGACAGGCTGGTTAGTAGGAAGTTCCAGGCTAACCGTTCTATGAAGAAGGTTGCCTGGGCCCAAAAACTACATGGAATTTTGTCATGTGGATTCAATAAGTAGAATATTACTATGTAAGAGAAAATAAACACATGGGTCAAGATGGTTTCCAATTTTGAAAACATCATTAATGATGTTCAGGATGAGAAGGATTATGGTATCCACTAGAGTCTCCTCAAAGGTAATGTCTTTAAAAGGCTTAAACTGCAACTCATAGATTCGTCAATTTCATATCATGTTTACTGAATATCTCTCTATATTCTGGATTGGTTTCTCAATTTTCATTAAAGTTGTGTTTTATAATAAAAAACATATATTTGGATTTAGAGGTCTTAGAGACTTGGATAATAATATTTGGGAATGACATTTGGCCACTGAGTACTTGATCATATGGAACAAGGAGATGGGTTATATTTTTATAGGTGGAACCTGTAGGTTCACCAGGTATGAAATTCACTACGGGAATATTATTCACTAAGCAATGGGTCATCACCAAAACACATCAATATATATTTATGTATACATTAAATTTATTCCATATATATATATGATGAAATATATTCATAGAAATAAAGGCATTGGACAATATAGGTAAATTCTTCCATGTTGTTGTTAATAATAATGGATTTGGGTTAATTATTAAACATGATTTTATTGACATTTATTTATATTATATATACATCTTAATAATTATCTATATATAAGATATAACCATATTTTTTTGTGTCCTACTGAGTTCTCAATCACAGTCTATGCAGGTCACTCGGGATGCATGTAGACATTATGCTTTTGATATCAATTAACGATTCAATATTGAGAGATCACCCTTAGTGATAATAGATGTAACAGTGGCACGGGATAGAACTAAGTGGACATGGTGGTTCTAACCTCACGTTAGAGTTTCATTTTTTATATTTTTCATGATTTATAAGTATATACATATATGGATATACATGGGAAACCTAGATTGTATATTATTTTGTACGACCTGTTTTGTCTTTTTAATATTTATCTTTTAATGATATTATAACTTTTGTTTGGTTTATTGAATATTACTGCAACTATTTAGATTATGCTTTGGTGAGGTTATTTGTTTCATCCCCTGATGTCGTACTTATTGTATTGGGATATATATATATATATGTAGACCACAACTATTACCACCACTAAAGGTTATAGTAACCCTATTATCTTCTCATTATTCTATCACCCCTGCCCATCATCCTTTAGAATATGAGGAGGAACTCTTGAGGCTTAATGACCAACTGGTATGAAACATATCTCAGGTTGTAAAAATAGGTCGTGCGATAAATATATCAATTACCAAAAAAAGGTTTTGGTTCATAATCATAACATCCTTATTTTCCAACATTTCATCCTCCAATTTATTGTTTCTCTAATGTACCATTATTAGTAAAGCCAATAAATTATGAAAAACTTTATCTGTATTATCAGGAATTTTGATCGCCTCTTCGGAGTATGATATATATGGTTCCATTTCTATTTATTTATAGGTATGAACCTGAATTAGGTCTAAAATTTAATTACTTATCTTAAAGACATGGAACACATATTTTATATTATAGGGGCATGGTGGTAATGAAAATAGATAATCTATAGTTCCAATAAATATTACAAAAAAAATAGTTTGATGTACTTGGAGTTTAGTTTTCTATTCAAACCAAAAATTATATCACCTTTATCTAGATATACTAAAAAACAAAACATGGCCTCTAACATCAAATATCAAACAGAATCTTCGATTATTTAAATAACCATTTTTCTTTCTTTGTGATACATGAATATATCTATGAATAGAATTTATTTGTTAATTTTCTGCTTAATATGTTTTGGTCCTATAATATTCATTTCTCCAACTCCATCTCAGTAGGTTTGAGAATAAAATCTTTTTCCATATAATGTTTCATACAATTACTTCGGAATAATTTATTTTAATCTATTTTTGTTGGAAAATATTTAAATGTATATACTAATCCCAAATATCATTAAATTCATGTTAGCACAACCTAAAAATTCATTTTAATGTTTGAATAGTCCTTTTGGATTGAATATTAGTTTGAAGAGGATATGATGTTCTCAAATGAGGATGGTTATCATGATTATTTTAAAACAAATCAAGAATTATGATCCAAGTCATGGATCATGATAAAAAACAATTGATATAGGTGCACCGTGAGTTCTTACAACATCATGGATATAGATCCATCATAGATTATCTAGAATTAAATATTCTCTAATAGTAATTAAATGTATATATTTATTTGGATGATTAAAAATAACCCATATTGCATCATTATTTATAGGAGAATTTGGTAATCCAATTACAATTTCAATAGTAATGTCATCTTATTTCCACATAATAATAGGTAAAGGATTCATGATTCCTCTATGATGATTTCTATATATCATTACCTATTAAAAAATATATCATATTGGTTCATAATATAAAATTTACCACATCATGGTATCCCAAAAAAATGATACTTCAAATCACATTATATCTTGTTGTTACTATAATGTATAATGAAATTAAATCATTGATCATCAGTTAATAATTCCATTTTTATATCCGATATATATGTAACACATTGTAAATTTTTATTTCTTATAACTCTCTCTTCATAAAAAATAAATACAATTTCCAATCAGTCATTGAAATATTATCCCTTTGAAAAATGTATTCATTTGGCTGTTCATTTTTTATATTTTACAATATGTATGGTTTTGAAAAAAACTTAAAAATAATTGATGTATCCCATGACTTGATAGTTACAAGATCCATATTTAATAAAACCATGAATATGTTATACCTTTTAATCATCATTCTATCCATAATTATGTGATCATTCCTACTTAATGCATATGAAACATTATTAGCCTTTCATGGGTGGTAGTGTATTATGATGCCATAATTATAGAGTAGATTAATCCATAACCTATTACTTATGTTGATATATTTCCAAGAAATGTGTTATTTGAAACATTCATATTATATGTATTCCTCAAATCTTTCACAGTAGAGATAATGTATATGTATCTTAATATAATATATTATAGTTGGAAAAAAGAAATATCTTTAGTTAGATAGTTATGTCAATGAGTCTTAATCATCCTTGATTTATACGGAATAATATTATCAATATTAAAAAGTACATAGTAATCTACTATCATAAATTCAATCGTGTATATAAATAATCCATCTTTCACTAATGGTAGATCCAAAATCAAAGAGTAGAGCAATGTACTCTTTTATTCTAAAATATAATCTAGAAATTGTTTTTTCCAATTGAACTTATCACCTCTACAAATATTCTTGGTTATTGTGATATCCAATTGAGGAAAATTTTGACACAACATCGAAAATAACCATGAAAAACAAGAAACCTACATATTTCAATTATGTTAAATATTTTATGGAAATTTATGTACTTTTATCATTAATGGATTAATTCATATTCAATCTGTAGAGAAAATATAACTATAAAATGAAACCATATAATGCTATAATTAACACATGATAAATTTCTATTAAAATTATTTCCTTCTAAGAGCTGTATGAGTAACAGAAACTTGATTTTCACTTTCCTCATAGACTTTAGG
Source organism: Viscum album (assembly GCA_963277665.1). Taxonomy (NCBI): domain Eukaryota; kingdom Viridiplantae; phylum Streptophyta; class Magnoliopsida; order Santalales; family Viscaceae; genus Viscum; species Viscum album. Next base: position 674,618,383 of record OY728158.1, on the reverse strand, counting down.
ATAAACCATTACATCATTAAAACAATATCCAAAAAATTATCATGATATTTCATTAATACTCTATTAAAGATATATATAGAAATATGTTGAAATAGCCAATCTAATTAGAATTACTATAAAGTTACAGTGTCATTAATTCATAATTTTTTTCCTTAGGAACATCATCTTTATTTAATCAAAATTGATCATACCTTGAATGAATTTCAAAATTTGAATAATATTTATCTCCATGATGTAATTATAATAAGTTGTCAGTGCAAGGTATGAGATAATTTTATTTATTATAATATCTTTGATAACCCTATAGAAAAAGAAATACATCATAGCTATATATTTATTTATAATGAAAAGATTATTATCTCCCAAAGATGAAGTACATGGGTTTATAAATCAATTAACACAAAACCCCTCATGTTATTTCAGTAACATGACTTATTCCATAGATGTTATTCTATATTGAATCTTTGAAATAAGTCTGGAATCATAGATTAAATTAATAGAAAATTAATCTCATTATTTAAGAATATTTCAAGGTAATTAATTTGGAAATAAATCAATTTATTACTAAATAATATGTATATTATCAATTTTATGATTTCCATTTAGATTCATATATTGTTTCTTCTCTTCTTACTCATTAATCTCATTCATGAAAGATAACAGGGATCGATATAAACAACAATCAAATGATGATTTCCCAATATAATGATATGAAATTTAATATATTCATCTTGAATTATAATTTCATTCACTTTTTAATAAATTTATGCATCATATATCAAAATCTAATTACTAATGATGACTATATCAAAATCAACCAGAGGTATAGTTGTAATTTAAAAGGATAGGGAAAATTCATTTTTCATTTTAATACCACTAATGTTTTAAAAAATAAATTGAAATTAATTAATAAATTTTTATATAGATAGTTATAACTAGCATTTAAGCAAAAATTTTCAACTTCTATGATTTGAATTTCAAAAAATAGTCATCTACTGTTGTGATCAGTATTTTATCAAGAGTCTGATAGAACCAACATGTTTTTTGGTGAATAGTAAAATACCCTTATCAATAGTAATGTGAATAGTAATATGACCATTATGAATGGTAATCCATATTCTTATTTTAGTTTCTAAAGGTTATAAAATAACGAGATGTTGATTAATTTATCAAGGTGTTAAAAAGTTATTTATAGATTTAAAATTGTTATTTTTGAATAAATTATAATTTCATTTAAAAATTACATTAATATTATTTAGAAAATTATTTTCAAAAACGGTGTTCATTTTTGAATTATAAATGTCAAAAAGTGGTCAGTGTTAATTTTGGGGATTTTTTTGGAAATTATTGAATTTTTTATGAATAGTAAAATATGATAAATTACGACAAATGATAAAAACATGTTTTACTACATAATAGGTTATTCATGGATGATGTAATGAAAGATTTCTACAAATAACAAAAAATTATTACTATTTTGGGTCACAAGAATGAAGATTGTTCATAGTCCTGAGAAAAAATATTAAAATAATGATTAAAATAATGTAATATCCCTCCCCTCTTCCACTATAAATATCACCCTCTTTCCCCTCTTCCTATCACACATCTCTGGCCTTGATAATTGTCTATGTTATAGTGAATTATCTCCCCATGGATCTTCACCACTTCCAAGGCCTACTGTCCTCACCAAAAAGGCCAAAACCAAATGCCTTAAAGATTATCTCAAGGAGAAGAGATCAAGAGTAATAATTATCTTCCCTTTTCATGTATTTTCTTTCCAATTAATTTAGTTTCTTATAATATTTTCCCCTCCACTTATCCAAGATGTATGAAATATAAAAAATAATATATATTATTTAGGTTACCATGTTCATGTAAAATATTCACCATCATTCTTCCTCTCCAGTCCATCTTGTTCTAAAAATAAAAACAGCATCTCAAATGTGCCGATTTACCAAAATCATGAACGATGTGTTTCAAATTTCCATTAATTACTTTAAATCAGGTAATAATACCAGGAAATGTCAGTTAGAGGAAGACCTATGACCATTTATTAAAATAAATGAAAAGTGCAGAAAAAGAGTAAAACACACCTGAAAACCACAACATATCAAAAAACATCATACCCATCACCATATTGATGATAAGCTACTTCATCCACAGAAGACGATTCCCACTCTGAGCATTTATAGTGCTTCAGAATATTGGCATATTTATTTCTCAAATTCAACTTTTCCAAATAAATAAAATCTTTAGAGGATTGCATTCCCTTTTTCAAACATAAGTCAGAACCAGGACAATTATCCCTCTTGGAGGGTGATATGGTCGACATCAGATTCGGTAGGTAAGAATAATCATTCCTCAGCATTCTCCTTGGAGGATCAGTTATACCGCCATCACTTACACACACCTTATTTTTTACACCTTTCACAATATCACTGTAGGACTGATTGGAGACAGTATTAATGTTTTCTTTTTCACTCTTCTCCCCCTTGGACAATTCCAAAGTATGAGGTCTTGATCATGACACCATTATATTCTTTACCACTATAATAAACATCCCACCATTTTCTAGGAACCTTCATCTCTTGATACTGCACTAACCGGTTCTGGAACTGACCATTTGTGTCAACCAAGGCAAGGGAATGTGGGTGCTCCACCACTTCTTGATCTGCATATGTCCCATATTTTATTACTTTAACCACTGCAGCATCCTATTGAGACTTAGTCTTCATGTTGGCATCCAGAATTGGAAGGGACTCCCCCACATCCTCACGCCCCATCACATGAAACTGATTCCATGTGGGCACTGTGATTACCAGACCACCATCACCAGTAGCCTACCAACTGCACCCATCAACAACCACCTCTGGAGAACCCACATTCATACTAACATCACATGCAGCAGACTATAACTTCAGCACTGCAACAGATCGCCTATTATCCTCAGAGGAAGCCAAAGCATACCCCAGTCTTCCCTTATTCACATTTCCATTGCTACTCCCCTTCCTTTGAATAGAAACAACATCATCATCCTATATTATTCCAACAGGATCATGTTCCTGTTGAGTAGTGGCCTGAGTAGTGACCTGAGGTTCTTTCTGATTACCCCCTTCATTCACAAGTATACCTGAGGGACATGCCACACCACCACAACCAGCACCCATGGAAACATTTTCCTCTACACCATTCCCCCGGTTCAAGTCCTGTCTCAACCGAGCCAGAACCTCAGACACTAGTGGGTTAGAAGAAGTTGCTGCATGTTTTTCCATAGCTTGTGCAACCCGAGGTCCCCGAACATGTGCATTTCTATCGATCACATCAGGCCTCCGATCACTTCCTTGTCTCTTCCCAGGACCTGGTGACATCATGCTCATGGTTCCCGAATTGCATTTCAAGCCTATGTGCCCAAATTTCTTACAGATTGAGCAATAGTTAGTTCAAGATTCATAAAAAAACCTACCTACATCTGAATTATTTACCCACTGAAATCCAAATCCATTCCACCAGAGGTTGCGAAACATCCACCTCAACACAGATCCAAGGATTGATCAGATGAGTCACAATAGATGTACGAACATTAAAACATTGGAACCGGCCAACTTGATTCCCAAGCATACGAATAATTGTAGGGTTTTGAAAGGGTAAGTGGAGATGATGAACACATAACCAAATCAGGATGGATGTTGGATCACGATTCATACATAGATCAATCGTCCATCAGAGGAGAAAAAATTTGCAACCGTTGCATCGACGAGGAGCACTGAACCACAAACTAGACAGATCTTCATCTGATGAAAATTGAATCATTAAATGTTGATTATCCAGAAGGCTGATGACCACAAGATCATGCAAATCCCATTTTCCAAAAAAAAATTGATCAAATTCATCAACCGACGACCATCAGAAGTTGAATCGAGCCACCAGCGTCAGGTCCAAGAAACTCGTTACTTCAGAGAACTCGGACACCAAGAGCGGGAGATGAGGATTACCAAGATGAAGATTAGGAACCTTCGGGTTTAATGCAATCTTAGATAACTCAGGAAGATGGTTAGGGTTGGTGAAGGGTATAAAGGGGGTGTGTGACCTTGGAAGAGACACCTCTAGACCATCCTCCTCCTTCCCACCTCCAGGAAGGGGGTGGGGAATCATCTTCAGTCATCCGCTAGGGTTCCATCGCCACACACTCCATCGCCGAAGAGAGAAGCTCAAGAAAGTGACCATCTGGTAATAATAAAATTTTAATGGTTCAATATAAATATAATATGAATGTTTTAACATATTTTATGTTCTATAATTAACATTTACACATGACAATAAATTATATATTGAAAAAAGTTCATGATTATTGAGGAACCACCAAAAATGACATAAAAACATCATTATTGTTCAATCTAATTATTCACCATCATATATAATAATAAATTATTTATGGTATCATAATATATAATGGAAAAATATTAATACCATTTCATTCAACTTATAGAGTTTCAATTCTATATGAGAAGAAAATCAAATACAAATCATCCATGCAAATCATGTAATGAACGCAACCAAAAAAATCAAAGGAACAAACTACTAACAATTAAAGGGTGAAATGATGTAATTAAATGATCATATATGGAATTATAAAGATTAATATGTTTCTAAAAGATATTTATAACACTCTTTCAACGATTATACGAGTGGTTTAAACAATTTTTAATTAAGAATAACCCAAGGTAAGGTAATTCCTAACCGAATTTCCATTATTTGTGTTAACCTTCTACTTCCTCATTTACCAGGTACTAAAATTGTTTTCATGATGATTTTTTTACATTATAATGAATCTTATGTATATAAAGTGTATATACATATTCAATCCAATCTATTAATTCTCTCTTCAATTATATGATATTTATAAGGGGTGTTTCTTTTAAAATCCCCTTTTAAAATTTTGTTTTACAAAATTCAAAAGCAATGTTTTTATGAAATTATTCATGTTGTATGACTATGTTAAAAAGAAATATTTTTATAAAATTATTCATGTGTTTTTTTGGAGATCTTACATATGGTTACTCCAAGTTTAACGGTGATGATTACAGAATAAGGTAGGCAAGAGGGTTACATTGTATGGTATCCGTGAGGGCTACAAATTATAAGGTAGATGATAGGTTTAAAATATTATATATGTAATTCCACGATATACCATTAAGGTTTTCTTTATCTTATATATGTTTTTTTGGAAATATCATGTAAATCTCATGTTTCAAAAACAATCTTAATATGGGAAACAAGTGTGTTTTTTTAAATGATTTCATATGTTACAAGTATTAATGGAATAGTAATTTGTATCATTATTTTATATAATTTCACAATCTCTTTGTGCTCATCCCATGTTTTTAGATGATTTTCATGGGTTATATGGATGTGTAAGACAAATAAGTAATACATGTAAAATATTATGAAGATTCATCTAAGAAAACATGTTTTATTTGAAAATTTTTATATTCTAGAAGAAATAGAAATTATTTTGTTGTATTTTCTATATATGAATGTAGAATGTTATGTATCTATTATATCACAATTCTCGAAAACTCTATACTTGAAAAGAACCTCAATATGAAAGGAAGTGATTTCTTGATTAAATTCAAGATTATGTAATGTAATAATGTTGGGTCCTTATAGTTGGTATCATAGGATGGTTTACATAACATTAGGGGTAACAATGATGATGACAGAAGACAACTGATTATTTTTACTCTTAGTTAATTTGAAATTAAATAGATGTTCAAGATTACCATGCTACTTAGACTATGAAATGTTTTTTCATAATTGTTTTCCGCAAAATAAACAGGGAAGCTGATGAGAAGATGCACCGAAAGAATGATATTCTTTTGAATCTGTTTCCCAGAATGGTAGGCATTGGAACCAATCAATTTTCTATAGTATTAGATCTACTATAAAAAGAAATAAATTGTGTTGTCATCTATAAATGATAATAACCATAGGTACCATAATATAACATAATGATAGGGGAACATTTTATGAGACAACACCCTCTTGAATATAGCAGATATTTAGACTCGATAGCGGCTGAAATATGGATTAATTACTGTGAAAATATATTTGGTGATATGGGATGTTCATATACTCAAAATGTAATTCTTTCCATTTATTATTTTAAATGTGAAGAAAACTATTGGTGGTCAGTGGTTAAAAACATCATGGATGGAGAGGAGATTGATGCCATAGAGTCTATTAAATTTAAAATCCTTTTCCCTGAAAATATTTTTCTAAGGTAGGGATACATAGGATAGAAAAACAATTCCTTGACTAGAAGAGGAAGTATGAAAATTCAGTGGCTGTTTATAAATAATAATTCAACCGATTGGAGAGGTATGATCTAAATAATATTCTGGATCTTGATAGAAAAATCAACCACTTTTACTCACGATTAAATCCATGGCATCGATTGGCATTGGCCTCCATTGAATTTGAATGTTAACAGAAACTTGTCCAATGTGCTGAGAGGGTAGAGATTGAGTTTGTTGATCCTCACATGTACTTTGGTATCATGGTGAATAAGAGGTCCAGATGGAAAGTAATGGGTATGAATCAACCAATGAAATCAAATGGTATGAAATTCTAATTTCCAGTTTGTGAAAATATTGGAAAAAAAGAACCATGTGTAATTCATTACCAAAACTGGGAACAGTTTTATCTATGATAAATTTGGACATATGTCCCAAGATTATAATTAAAATGATCCAAATACTAATCTTGATAGGAAAATTGTTATGTGTTTTAAATTTGGGTAGATGGTTCATTATGTATATGCCTGCCCAAAGAGAGATCTGAATGATGCAAAGAATCCATACTATAATAAGAAATGTAAAGTGATATCCTTTGTGAATACATCATCATATGTCATTACATCTAATGAAGTTTTATTAGGTTCCTTGTCTATTTAACCAGATTTTTCTAATGTTTTTTCTATATAGTGGCTACACATTACTTTATTTATGAGGAATTTTCAAGTAAATTTGAAATACCACATCAACATATGATATTATAACTTATTATTGAAACCCCAGGAGGAAATAATATAGTAAAGAATAATTATATGAATATTTATATTGTGGATTATGGACTGATATTACCTACAAACCATGTTTTTTCCTTAGTAGAGTTCAAAGTCATTCTGGGATTAGATTAGATTTTTTTATCATGATATGATTGACTGTAGAGATAAATATTTTTTATTATGAAATAGTTATAGTATTAATACAATAATAAACCCAAAAAATGATAACATATCAAGAAGATTAGAAATTGTTGAAATATGGGAAAGAAATTTATCTAGCACATATTGTTGAAAACAAAAGAACTATTTAGATTAATGATATTCTTGTAGTAAATTAATAACTTGATATTTTTTATTGATGAGAAACCCAGTGTAATACCCGATCAGGATGTTTAATTCACAATTAACATAGTTTCTAATGCTAGTCCAATGTCAAAACCCCCATATCTAATAGATCAAATGGAATTATTTAACTAAAAAATCAGTTACAAGAGTTCCTTGACAAAGGCTTTATTTTTCTAGCACTTCACCATGTGGTGCTTCTATTTTTTTCATTAAAGATATATATGGTTCCATATGGATTTTCATTTAATATTGAGCATTGAATAACATTATTATTAAAAAACAACAATCATTTGCCTCATATTGATGACTTATTATATCATCTCTACGGAGCTCAGTACTTTTCTAGTATTGACTTCAGATCTAGATACCATCAGCTTATGTTTAAGGAGGATGCCCTCCCAAAAATAACTTCTTGTACAAGATATAAGCTTTATGAATATGTTGTTATTCAATTTGGGATAACTAACGCACCTTCTATATTCATGAATCTTATAGGTAAAATATATCATGAGTTCTTGGATACAATTTTAGTAATGTTAATTGATGTCATTTTTATATTTTCTAAAAGTAATAAGGAGCATGAAAAACATAAAACAGTTGTTTTTTTCTAACCATAATGAAAAATAAATAGTACAGAAAATTCAGAAAGTGTGATTTTTTGTTGTTACCAATTTCATTTCATAGATACATTATAAATAATTTTGGAATAATAGTTGATCCATTTAAAACGAAAGTGGTTTATGAAAGGCCAAGAAATAAAAATGTTGCAATGTTTTTTAGTTTTATTGGAATATCAGTTTATTACCGACGGTTTGTTAAAAACATTTCATGTCTGTCTAGCCCACTAACAAAGTTAATGCGAAAAGGGTTTAAATTTATTTTTATAGAAGAATGTGGTGTTTGTTTTCAGGAACTAAACATGTGATTGGTGAATGCTCTAGTTTTTGCCTTGCCTTCCCAAAATGGTGAGTTTTAAATCTATAGTGGTGCTTTATTGAAGTGACATGGTTGTGTTCTGATCATAAATGATTAGGTAATTAATTATCATTCTAGACAACTAAAACCTTTTTAGTTAAATAATCCCATGTATTATTTGGAATTACTATATATGGTCTATTTATTTTAAAATTAGGTGGAATCATTAATACATTGCCAAATGTCAAATATATATAGGCTATAAATCTCTAAAGTATATATTCACTAAGAAATAATTAAACATGTTACAGAGAATAATGATTGATCTGATAAATGATTTTAATTGAACGATCAATTACCATTCTGGAAAATAAAAAAATTGGAAAATGCCTTTAGTCAAAAACATCATGCATCATAAACCATGAGACATTTGGAAGATGATCCATTGATTAATGATTTGATTATTTTTGGCTTAGATGTTATTGGTGCCAGAAATACATATATATTGTTTCAGGTTTCAGTGTCGTTATTGGTATCATTCTTATTTATGAAAGCATGTAAGGAAGACTATAATCTATAGAAAAGGTAGAATTGGTTTAAATGGGTAAGAATAAATAATTTATACTTCATAAATACTTAATTTTATGAATTGGTTAGTAGTTCTGTCATCCTTGTGATTCATTGTTGACGAAAGAATTATTGTGTAAAGCTCATAGTTCTGTATTTCCTATTCATATTGGAAGTACTAAGATGAATAGAGACCTTCGATAGTATTACTGGTTGAATGGAATGAAAATTGATATTTAAAAATTTATTGTGAACTATTTGACAAGTAAACATGATAAGGTGGAGCTGTAGTTATTGAAGGGGATGCTATAGCCTTTTCTAGTGCCAGATTGGAAAATGGATAATATATCTAT